>OZ038494.1:62825150-62857650 GCA_964036315.1 Acanthosepion esculentum
TTTAATGAAAGTGAGACATTAAGTTGATAAATGTTTCCTATTTGTTCTTTATTCTATCATTCATATATATATATATATATGTATATATATATGTGCTCCCAGAAAATATATATATACAGTGTTATTCAAAAAGAAAGAGCAGATTTCGAAATTGTACTAAAAACAAATCCTAAGAGAGAGAAACACATTCAATACATTAGAAACAAAAACAAGATTGAAAAATGTTAATTTATTTTAATAATTTTGAACCTTTTTCCTATCTAGTAATGAGTTGAATGTGTCTCTTAGCATGTGTTTATATTAAATTTTCGAAATCTGCTCTTTCTTTATATATATATATATATATATATATATATATATTAATTAGTACATATACGTGTACCTAAGTGTAGGTGTGCGACTCAAGTTTCGCTGAATTACAGCTCGTCAGGCACAAGGTCTATTTTGTTAAAAGTAAACAAATCGCGATAATTCATTGAAACTTTAAGTCACACGCCTACACATATTTACTAGTATATGTACTAATTAATATATATCTTCACTCTGTCTAACCACATCAAGCACTATTATGTTTACACATCATGTATAATTTTGTTGACTATTTATCTGCTTGCCCGCGCATACACAACAGCACGCACGTATACGCTTGCTTATATCTGGTCGTTTCATTTATCTATCCATATATATATATATATATATATATATATATATATATATATATATATATATATATATATATATATATATATATATATATGGTTAAATAAAGACTTGGGTATTTTAAATCTTTATAAATATTTCAATAGTTAAAATAAAATATTTTTGTTAGATATAGTTAAAAAAAATATTACTACAGTTAGATTTACGTTAGAAATATTCAAACACAGGTGCATTCTATATCACGTGACGTCCGCGTCTCGCGACGGACGTTACTTAATGTAAACAAACTTCTGAAAACAGCCATTTCTAATGAAAGATCGGGGCCGATCTGATATATATATATATATATATAAATAAAAATAAATACTTTCACAAAAAAAACATTCAATTTTTTTTAATTTGCAATTTTTCTATATTATATATATATATTTCGTCATCCACAGACAGACTGTTTCGCAGCTCATCAGTGTGGCTAGACGTCCAGTTGCCTCTAGCTAGGATCGAAACCCGACTGAATTGGCGTCAGTCGGAACTTCTACCACCAAGCCGTCGGCTCACGGCAGGGAAGATGGTGAATTTTAGCGTGTTTATTTTTGGATTTAGATAAACACACAGTGACTGACAGTGACTCATTCTGCCAAAGAGTCATGCAATATTAGCTTAAATAGTCACTGTTTACAAACTCACACCTCAAACCAAAGAGCACAACCGAAATTAATTTTTTCAGATATATATATATATATATATATATATATATATATATATATATATATATATATATATATATATATATATATATACTGTCTATACGTTATTTTAATTGATACAGTTTATTTAAGTAAATGTTCTGGTTTTTTGTTTTGTTTTTTGTTTTTTTGTTTTTTTATAAATAGTATTTATCACATTTATCGGCCTGAATGTTCGAGAAATTTCTTAGAAAATTTGTTCCCCATGCAGTAACCGAACCTGTGCCCTATACGGAACTGTAAATTGATCTGACGTGCTCCACCTCTATGAAGAAGCGTCTGGTTAGCAAATTCCTAATTAATTGAGTGGTATATATGTCTACGTTAATAAAGATAGTTGAAATTATTTGCGTTGAAGTTGTTTTGTCTCTGCACACCAAAAAAAGTCGGGAGAAGACGCCAGAGAGTATGCAACATTATAATTAAATGGGCGCCATTGACTTCTCTGCAAGAGGGGGCTATACAACACCAAATTCAGATTACACATTCTCTCTCTCTCTCTTTCTATATATATATATATATATATATATATAGAGAGAGAGAGAGAGAGAGAGTGTGTGTGTGTCCGTGTGTGTCCAGAAAAATGTATACAACGTTTAACAGCTGATAGCTTAATTGATGTTTTTTTTCTTTCCATGTTAAACCTATTAGAATTAATGATGGCAGTCAAACTAAGCTTTGAACAAAGGAAATTCATTTTAAAATGCTACAGGAAGTGTGAAAACGCAGTTGAAGTGCAAAAACAGTTGGGATGGTGGAGTTTTCAAACATATCTACCAACGTGACTTACCATCACTCGAATTCGAAGTTTGAAGACGATGGAACTGTTCCGAATATCCACGAGAAACGATTCGGAAGACCATGGACATCGACAAGACCCACAAAGCAAGAAAGAGTACTGGAAACGTATCGCAAAAGTTCAAGAAAATCTTGTGCGGCAAGCGAGTCGTGAGGTAGGTATTTCAAAACGGTCTGTCCAACGCATTTGGAAGCGCTGTCAATGGAAAAGTTATATTCCAAGATTAGTCCATGCTATTAATGACGATGATCTAGACCTGAAGAGTGGAGTTAGATCCTACGTTGATGAGATCTTGCCAAACAGGTGGATTGGATGAAGATGTTTTGTAGAATACACTCCGCGTTCACCAGACCTCATATCACAAGACTTTTTTTATGGTGATACTTAAAAGACAAAGTCTACGCTATGGAACCTGCAACAGTTACTGAATTGAGAGCAGCCATTGAACGAGAATGCACAAAAATACCAAACGAAATGTTGGGTGATGTTTTCGATTCCATTGCTTCGCGTTGTCAGCAGTGCCTGGGCGAGAACGCACGTCAGTTTGAAAACAGGCGTTGAAAAAGCAATAAAATAATGTATGTAACTTCTATTAAATTTTGAAAATAAAATGTATTTTAATAAACACTGACTTTATAATTATTTAAAGTGTGTATACGTTTTGGGGGGACACCCTGCATATATATATATATATATATATATATTGAGAAAGAGAGAGAGAAACATTTCCCTCACTCTTTCTCTCACTCTCTGTGAGAGAAAGAGTTGCACAATAAAACCATCATATTTTCCTTGATGACGAAACGCCTCGGCTAAAAACTAAGTAATTTTCCTCTTTTCGTTTATTATATATATATATATATATATATATATATATATATATATATATACTTTGTTCTTGATATCATTAGTTCAGTTAGTTTAGTAATATTATTATCAATTTCCCTTATTATCAATTACTGTCTTGATTTTTTGAAAAAAATAGAGTTACCGTCCTTGATTTCCCAACGCCCCTTTTTTGTTTACTTATATTTTCAAAACCAGCATCTCTCCAGTTTAGAATTTATATTTATTATTTCCAACATTATTTTCAATCTTATATGTTAATCTGAGCTTAAATTCAAATTCGTTATTAAACTACAATTCAGTTAAATATTTTAACTCCAATAATATTCTTCCCTAACAATAATATATCTCGTGTGAACCAGAAAATTAAAAAAAACAACAGTGTCAACCCTAAATATAAATAAAAATAAATATATTTCCAGCACTTGAAAATTGCTTCGGCATGAAACACGGAGTTGTACGGTTAATGTAAGATATTATGTATATTCCTTAATATATATATATATTAAATAGTTCTGTTTCTTAACATCGAGTACTGTTTTTCTCATACTATAAAGTATTTATATCTATTTGTATACGATCGCTCGCTCGTATACCTACTTATATTTACTCATTCGGTGATATATATATATATATATATATATATATATATATATATATATATATATATATATATGGGGGGGATCAAATTAGCTAGGCTATATACCGAAACACATATAGCATTATCTCTCTGATTCACACAAACACACACACACACACACACACACGAGAACATTCTGTGGTTGATTTACTGACTACGAATACAGGTATCAAGCTCCTCTTTAGTTGTTGTTAACAATCAAAAAGTGATAGTCGAAATGAGGAAAGAAAGCTTGGTGAAATTAAAACTCGCAAGATACATCGACGTCAAGACAATCAGATGAAAGCGGTGAGCAACCTATTTGACAAGTTTGAACAAAAGAATGGCGAAACAAGTACTAAAAAGAGAAAGGGGTGTCACAAAAAAGCAACAATTACTGAGGAGCATCAAAAGACAGGAAGCATATATACTGCTCTCAAGATCGCTCGAGGCGTGAAACAGACAGTCACCATGCTGTGTTGAATCCAATGTCCTTACTGTATATATTATAATAAATTTGATATACGTAAAGAAGAAGAAGAAACATTTTTTACGGTACCCTCTAGATTGGAACCATACTATAAAGAATTAAACAGAAAGACTTTGTACGTTGAATTTTAATTAGTTTATAAAAATGAAAATAAATTGTCAAATAAAAAGAATTTAATTCTAAGAAAAAGTGAACATATTAATAAGTATGTACTTTGTTATATGAAACCCGATAAAAATTTAATTATTATAAAAAAAAAATCAATAAACTAATTAAAATAATTTTATGTCTTTCCTGAGATCTTATACACCCAATAAAAATATTAAATTAGGTAGTAACTTTTATAATTTATAATTCATTTACGAATCTTCTTAAACATAACATTAATAATCAATAGTAATTTAAAATTATTTAAATATAATTAAATAATTACATTATATATAGAAAAAATAATATTAAAAAATTAAGCATTATGCAAAGAAAACAATAATAATAATAATAATAATAATAATAATAATAATAATAATAATAATAATAAAGAAATCAATGGAAATAAAATAATAATAATAATAATAATAGTAAGAAGAAAAAATACCAAAATACGAGGACCATGAAATCGAAATCTCAAAAATGTAGCACATGATGATATTAACAATTCCAGTTGTAGTTGGAGCCTTCGAGTTGGTTGCAAAAGATTCCAATAGACACATTGAAGGAATCCCTGATAGCCCATGCCTTAAAGAAATACAAAAGTACAGGCGACACCTTACGAAGGGCTTCATCTATGTAAAGTATGTGCGATTTTATTTGTTTCAAAACAGCTCAGTGGAAAATGTCATGATGCCATTTCTGACCTTAGGTCTCTGGTTGGGACCCGGAAAAAATGAATATCCACCAGAAACCAAAGGAAATTAAATAATAATAATAATAATAATAATAATAATAATAATAATAATAATAATAGACACATTGAAGGAACTCCTGTTAGTCTATGCCTTAAAGATATGAAAAAAAAATTGTACTCACAAGTACAGCTCACACATTACAAAGAGCTTTATCTATGTAAAATGTGTGATTTTAGTTTTTGTCTTTTTTTTATAAAAATGATCTGTGGAAGATTTCCTGAAGCTATTTGTGACATTAGATTTATGTGGAACCTCGAAGGAAATGTGTATACAGCAGAAATAGTAATAATATCCAAAGCAGAAAAAGAAAAAGGTTTGCACACTGACAGGCATGAGCGTATTAAGTGACAGAATAATCTCTGCAAAGGTTTTTGAAAACCTAAGCAAATACAAAGACCGTGAAATGGAAATAGAAAAACGTGGCACTTAAAAAAACTAAAACTGCTCCGGTTGTGGCTGGAGCTTTGGGTCTGATAAAGAAAGGAACTCAAGAACAAATCAACAAAATTCCTGGTGCACCAGAGAATCAAAAAAATAGTTCTAACAAAGACAGTCCGTATCCGTTAAAGACCTTTGTCTATTCAAGTTTTTTTGTTAATAGCTGTACATTTTTTTTATTATTAATAGCTGTCTTTTGCTTGATTCAGTTTAATGAAAGATAATAAAGTTTAAACACGGAGGCTTGGGAAGTTAATGACAACTAAGACGATTATGACAATTTCCAAAGTATATATATATATATATATATATATATATATATATATTCATCCACAAAGAGATTGTTTCGCTGTAACACGGCGCTTTAGTGTACCTAGACGTCCGATTGCTTCAAGCCAGGATCGAAACATCACCGATTTGGTAGCAGTCAAAGATTCTACCCCTAGGCTAACATCGCAGGGCAGAGAGGAAGGGAAATTTTAACGTTTTCTATGTGAAATACGTCAATGGCTTGGAGAGCTCAATTCAATTCGGTTGAAGAGCAATGCATTAATAGCGGTATGAGCCACTGTTTTTAAAATTATCCTTTTCTCAAGAGAACTCAACCGAATTTTCCGGGAGCATATATATATATATATATATATATATATATATATATATATATATATATATATATATATATATATATATATAATATTAGTAGTCAATATATATATATATATATATATATATATATATATATAAATTATAACCATGGAATATTAGTGTTTGAGCCTTTTATATTTTTATATATATATATATATATATATATATATATATATATATATATATATATATTATATATATATATATATAAAGTTGCCTCCCTGCACCTTTTCTATAAACAATTCCATGGCAACAATTCGGACATGCTCTTCTTCTAGGGTGCCTAAACTTTATGAATTTAAGCACAGTACTAGATTGGCAGATAAATCTCATAACTCCACTGGTGAAATGGCTAGATGTAACCGTAAGTTCTATGCTAACAGCTTCTTCTCTCGCACTTCTCGCTTGTGAAAATCTCTTCCGGTTCCATGCTTTCCGGCCAACTTTAATCTAAATGCAATGTCAATCGCTATCTACTGTCTATCTGATTACTCTTCTTAGTAAAGTTTTTGCTCCTTAGTAAAGTTTCTCATTTCTAATTCTTCCACACCCAATAACCCCTTCTGTCTTAGTGGCTTTACTTGGAGTGAAATCGATTGAAAAAAATTTAGTACTTATGATGACCAGAGCACCAACAACAATGAAGACAATGTCCATTATAATTATTATTATGGTAATTATTGGCTTATGGCCATATCATGGCCATATCATTTTCAAGTGTCGGTTCTCGTACAATAACTGAAGTTAAGCAACGTCGAGGCAAGTCATTATCTACATGAATGACCGCTTTGCAATACCATGTGCTGTAAGCTTGTATGTACGAATCGGAATTCGAAGAGCCGAGTTCCAATCGGGTTCGTTATATTCACTTACGCGCAAATACTCTTGGGAAATGTTTGCATTCACTTCTCTCCTCAAACTTGCATCAACTAATCATTATTATCTCCAGGAAATTCTTATAATCTAAAAGTATTTTCTGGCTTTAAATAACCTGCAAATGGTTGATTAGCCATAGAAAACAAATCAATCACTCAAATACTGATCAGCTACACAGGCATGTCTTTTAAATTTATTTATATTCTCTGGAATATAAATGTATAGAAACTACTTTGGGCATAAAGTAAGGGTTCAGTTTATATATTTATTGTAATATTGAATTGACCCCCCACTTTATATTCATTTTATAATTTCTTGTTTTTTTATCAAATTCTGATTAATTATGAATCCACGTTTTTTCTCCTCAGCTATGTATTAATTACTAAGACTTGTATCACTAAACCATGATTATCTCCCAAGAATTTCTTACAATCTAAAAATATTTTCTGGCTTTAAATAACCTGCAAAGGGTTGATTAGCCGTAGAAAACAAATCATTAATCATAAATTATTATTATTAACGCTTAGAGAAGAGCGCGATTTCAGAAAAAAAAGAACAGAAAAGACACCGTTCTTAACAATGTTTCCGCAGTATGTCTGTCTTCTTCAAGTTATGTTTAAAAATTATTAGAAAATACAAGTCTTCGTACAAACGTTGCTTGTCTTGAGAAATATGGCTATAAAGGTAATCAACGCGACAAAACGAATGATACGCATTATTATTATTGTTCTTCTTATTATTATTATTATCATTATTATTATTTCCTTTGATTTCTGTTGTACACACATTACCTTCCGGGTCCCAACCAGAGACCTAAGTTCAGAAATAGCTGCATATCTTTTTCCACTGATCATCTTTGCAAAAAAAAATCAAATAAAATCAAACACATTTTACACAGATAAACCCTTCGTAATGTGTGAGCTGTTCTTGTGCGTACAATGTTTTGTATTTCTTTAAGGCATGGTCTATCGGGAATCCCTTCAATGAATCTATCGGAACATTTCCCAATTAACCCGAGGGTTCCAACTACAACTGAAGTTATTGATGTCTTCATGTGCCACATTTTTAAGATTTTCCATTTCAAGATCCTGTATTTTTTTAACGATCTTCAAAGATGTATTTCAAGCTGTAGGGACTTCCATGTCAAAAAGAAAGCACATTATTTTCTTGTGGTCTTTGATCAAGATGTCTGGGTGATTAGCTTTGATTGCTCTCTCTCTCTCTCTCTCTCTCTCTCTCTCTCTCTCTCTCTCTCTCTCTCTCTCTCTCTCTCTCTCTGTATTGTAAAGACCCATAAAATTGTCACACGTTTTATATCTGTAACCGGCTCTGGGTGATGTTAATACCAGTTTGCTCTTCTTCTTCTTCTTCTTCTTTGTTTCTTCTTCTTCTTTTTCTTCTTCTTTCTCTTCTTCTTCTCTCTTTCATAACGTTCCTCATTGACACAACATATTTTTATTTCTTCTTCTTTCTTTATAACGTTCCTCATTGACAATTCTTTTTCTTCTTCTTCTTCTTCTTCTTCTTCTTCTTCTTCTTCTTCTTCTCTCTTTCATAACGCATCTCATTTACACAACTTCTTTTTCTTCTCTTTTTCATAACGTACCTCATTGATACAACTACTTTGTCTTCTGTTCTTCTTCTTCTTCTTCTTTTTCATCATCTTCTTTTTTTATCTTTTATATTGTTCCTCGTTGACACAACCTCTTCTTTTTCTCCTCTTTTTCCTTCTTTTTCTTCTCTCTTTCATAACGTTCCACATTGATACTTTTTATCTTGTTCTTTTTCTTCTTCTTCTTCTTCTTCTTCTTCTTCTTCTTATCATTATTATTATTATTATTATTATTTTCACTGAAGTATCTCGTAACTGTCGTTGGAGTTCGAATGAGAGCAAGTCTCCTCAAATCTCTAGTCACTCTCTCAACACTGCTATGGTCTGAATTGCCAGTTTTTTTCCTCAAAATGGAAACACTTCCAGTGAGAATGATTATAGAGTCAACCATAAAGATCAGATTCCAAAATTTCGTCAGAGAAAAATCTTGATATTCCTCCATATTGTTTTTATACATAAATACACAAATCAAAACCGAACTCACTCCATGAACCACCGTCTGCAGAACTGACTTGCTAACTCACTCTATAGTAGACACCCTTGTTTTGTTTCTTCTTTCTCTCGCCGGTAGTAATTTTTGTTGTGGCTAAAGATGATGTAGTTTTTGTTGTTGTTTTCCTTGTGAGCAACCCTGATACTCGTTTGGATCATGATTGCTCTTTTCAGTTCACTTAATCTCAAAGATGGTAATTGGTCTTTCGTTTTACTTCACGCCCCCTCCTCCTCCTTCTGCCTCCAATGGTTAAATAAGAGTTCTTCTCAGTGGAGATAAATTTTAATGCTCCTTGCGGCCTTGTTTGTTTGCCTCACGCTTTCTCTGGGGCTGACATCCGGACCTATCAGTGAAAGCCCAAAATTACCTGTCAGAAATACGCCGGATTTTCTTGATAACAAATCTTTGACGTTTAATAGAAATTTTACAGAATTTTCTCGATTTTATTGTAACATGTTTTTGTTTCTTTTTAATAAATAAAGAAAAATAAAATAAAACAAGACTGCCTAAAATCTGTTGTTATTTATTCTTTAATCCCGTTTTTATCTATTAAATTTCATTTAGTTTATTTCAGTTTTATTGCATTCTTTAATATTTTAGTGGTTCTTTCGTTCAAAACCTTTTTTGCGTGTTTTTACTTTTTCCTATTTTAGTGCTTTTAGACAACGTTTTTAGATTTCGTCCATTTTTGCACTGCTTGTGAAAAGGTTTTGATCAAAGCAGACGATAAGATCCGGCATTTTTGCTATATTTTTACTCATAGCGTCAACTGATTTGAAACCATTTTGATATTTCCAACAATTTTTTTTTTACTTTTTTAATTGAGCAAACAATTTTTTTCCTTTCAAACTTTTACCCGATTTATTTTTTTGTTCTTTTTATGTTTTAAATTAATAATCAAACAAAACCAATAATCTACTGAAAATGTTGTTCTAATTATTATTTTATTGGGAGTTGTGAGTGTATTTAAGTTTTTCTACAGATCGGTTATGAAAACTTTTTAGACTATGAGGGAACACTGAAAGGTTCCGTCTTAAATACTTCCGAAACTCTGACCAAATATGATCTTTTCGTAGAGGAATTCATCAATAGACCGAAGACGTTTCAGCACTCATTGAAGTCAACATTCAAAGGCGACAGGCTGTTTCATGCTAGACGCAATTGTCAGGCTGCGCTTGCGTCTAGCATGAAACAGCCTGTCACCTCTGAGTGTTGACTTCAATGTTCACTTTTATAATTACATACGCTCTATCTCTGATATTGAGCACTTTATCCCATAAATATAGTATACCTTAAAACTATATTTCTTCATATATATATATATGTGTGTGTGTGTGTGTGTGCTCAATATCAGAGATTGAGCGTGTGTAAATATAAAAGTGAACATTGAAGTCAACACTTAGAGGTGACAGGCTGTTTCATGCTAGACGCAATCGTCAGGCATCACGATTGCGTCTAGCATAAAACAGCCTGTCGCCTCTAAGAGCTGACTTTAATGTTCACTTTTATATATATATATATACATATATATATAGATAGATAGATATATAGATAGATAGATATATAGATAGATATATATATATGCATGTATGTATGTATTGCCTGTTTGGGCAGAAATCTTTGTTTATAAATGTGTTGGAGAAAGAAAATTTTACAAGTTTTTATTCAGTATTCTTATAGTTTTTCTTTAATGAGGCCTAAGAGAGTGTAGAAACTGTCTATCGTAATTATTGCCCCAAGCGCTTTCGACTAATTCATTAGCCATTTTCAAGGGGTTCGTTGATGGTATATTTTTCAATAATCTGAGAACAGTTTCTGCCCTCTTTTAGTCCTCATAAAAGGAAACTATAAGAACATTAGAAAAGCTGAATATTTTTTCCTTATCCGTCACATTCAATGAAGCACATACACACACACACACAAAACACACACACACACACACATATATATATATAAATATATATATATATATATATATAGAGAGAGAGAGAGAGAGAGAGAGAGAGAGAGAGAGAGAGAGAGTACAGATTGGAAAAAGTTGATGAAAAATCTTTTTACATTCGCTGCTTTGAGATAGAGATTAAATATCCTTATGAGTTTGCCCAGTTTTAATCTCAAAACCATAAGGCTCTTACGGTCATATCAATTTGAAGCGCCGGTTCCCGTATGATTACCGAAGTTAAACAACGTCGAGCCTAGATGAGTAACAGCTTGGCAATACCAAGTGCTGTAAGCTAAGATGTGCGGGTGGTGTAATGGATAATGGCTCGAAATTGTTAATTGAAGAACCGAGTTCCAATTCCCGTTGGGTTCTTTATATTCACTTAGGTACAAATACCCATGGGAAAGGAATAAATCCACCTCGTCTCCTCCAGCTATGGGTTAATTAGTAAGACTTGTATAACTAAACCATTATTATCTCCCCCACCCAAATTCTTAGAATCTAAAAAAATTATGACGTTAAATAACCTGCAAAGGGTTAATAAGCCGTAAAAACGAATCAAAAAATCAAACCTTGAACAATTACGATGCTTTTCTTTTCTTTTTTTTTTTTACTTCCTATATTAAAAAAAAGCGGCGTGAGATTAAATAGAATTGAAGACAGTAGGAACGGATATATTACCACCGTCTAGCTGTCATCTGTCTGCGATTCAGATGGTGGATTCTGCCGCTAATTTCGTTGCGAGTTCAATTCCTGGGTAATGTAGAGGCATGCCCACTCAGTGGAAAAGTCACACAGTGTCATATGGAAGATGTCGAAAGTAAGCCAGTTCAAATCTGAAGAAAGGATACCTGACATGAAGGAAAGCAATGAATGGTACAACACTTCATTAAAGAGTTCTGTCCGCCTCACCCTGGAATTAAACGTGTATGAGATTCACCTACGAAAGGCCGGAGAGTAAACAGGCAGAAACGTAACGAAAAACAAAAATAATAAAAAAACATCGCTAATCCGAATAAAAATAACGAATTATAACTGTTAATCCTCTGTCTTTGAGTCTAAACGCTCGCCCAACTTCGCCAGTGTGCTCTGTAAACGGTAAAGAATTATCCCCCTCATCGTGACTTTATAATCAACCAATGGCACGCCCTCTAGCGACTTTAATAGTTTCTAACCCGATCACTCAACATTAACAATATTTCATTTCAGAAATTCATATTGAAATTAAACCCAACAGAGGAAGGCTCTGCCGTGGAGTAGAGTTTATAAAGCTTGTTTTGCAGCTCATTGATACGGTGGTGAGTTGGATCCCCATTGTGCACCCCACACTTCAGGTCTTAGTAAAGTCATAAATGCATATAATGGCTGTCGACTCGTTAAATGAGTGTGACCACCGTTGACACATTTGATCAATGGTTTTAGTTCTCGTGAGAACGACAATATCTCTTGAAGCCAGCAAGTGACTTGCAATGCTTCTTACAGATGTGGCAAACTAGGTTGATTTGTACAGGGTCTGGGCTTTTTTTTTTTTTTTTTTTTGCATTGTCTGTTCAGTTTGCTCATGGCTTTTCATGTGACGGGTGAGAATGGAGCAGTTTCTGCAGACATTCTGCCGGCCGGTGTGGCAGTGTTTCTCAACCTTTTTTTTTTATTTTTTTGCTTCCGGCGACGCTTGTCGAATAACTAAAACTCTGTGGAACACTTTAAATTTTAATAAAGAAAAATACGTCCTGATATTTGAAAATAAGCATTTATTTTTAAGAAATTACATTGTTTAGTGTCTCTAGCGTTTTCAAAATAATTTTTTTTTTAATCTATATAAATTCGACTGTCAGTGTGTCACACTTTTTCAATTAAAGGGACACAACACTCTAACTTTTAAATACCTCATCTTCTATCTGTATAATAAATGCGAATGTCAGTATGTCACACTTTTTCAACTTTATTCCTAGAGGCCGTAGCCCAACATATACCATTTTGGAATCAGGCCGACTCTGTGAGCAAATTAAAAACATTCCGGCCGGATCCGGACCCGCATTCCTCAAATTTTGGATTCCCAAGTTTTCATTACTGCGATTGTTTCCGGAATTTTTTTACGCGATTTTTTGCGACGGAATTTTTTGCACGATAATAATTTTTATAACTTGGAAATAAATTTGGGAATAATCGAAATTAATTGCGAAAACCAACGAAAGTCACCCATGAAATAAAAATAATTGTTTGTAAAGAAATTAAGGACCTACGTACATCAAATTGACTTTAAAGTAAGTGGCAGCAGAAAAGTTATCGTTGAACCTTTAAAACGCAAGCTTAAATATTAATGCAATACTTAAATGCAGCGATCAGTTTTGAGGTCTGTAATTTATTGTTGCCTATCGCGTCTACTCCTCCCTACCTATTGTGATGAAG
Source organism: Acanthosepion esculentum (assembly GCA_964036315.1). Taxonomy (NCBI): domain Eukaryota; kingdom Metazoa; phylum Mollusca; class Cephalopoda; order Sepiida; family Sepiidae; genus Acanthosepion; species Acanthosepion esculentum. The sequence goes on from OZ038494.1 coordinate 62,838,631, forward strand.
GCCCAATCAAGAGCTCTCCGTAGTAGCTAATTTAAATGCAGTAGTATAAGGTAGTATAAGGTAGTATAAAAATAATTCATAAATTACTGTTCTGTTAACTTGGGGTGCACCTGGCTACCTTTCAGGGCTTATTTGTATGCACGTCGTGCACCGGTTGAGAAATGCAGCTGTATGGTATTCCCAGCATAGTACTGATCGTAATTTGAAACACCAAATGTAGATACGTGCGGCTGTGTATTGTGTATGTGTGTGGTAAATATATAGTTTTATGGTATGCTATAATTATGGATAACAGTGCTCAATATCAGGGATAGTGCGTATGTAAATATAAAAGTGAACGCGTTGAGGTCAACACACAGCGGCGACAGTCTGTTTCATGCACAAAAGCAATCTTCATTGCCTGAGGATTGCGTTTAAACATGAAACAGACTAGCACCGCTTGGAGTTAATCTCAATGTCTACGTACATATATATATATATATATATATATATATATATATAGATAGATAGATAGATAGATAGATATAGAGAGAGAATCAATACAAATATAAAATTTGTTACTTGTTTACCTTCAACATCCCAACTCCAGAGTTTCGTAGACAGAACCTCCAGCAATCACTCCGCCCACTTGTCAGGAGGTATCAACAATTGATTGTTTATATTTCTCGTTTTTCTTTTATATACAGTGTAATCCGGATATAAGAGACCCGGATATAAGAGAAACCCGGATATAAGATAGATTTTCGCTGGTGCCAAATTAGAGCCTGTGTTAATGTATATATAATAGACCAAACCCGGATATAAGAGACTTCTTCTCCGGTCCCGACAACTCTCTTATATCCGGGTTACACTGTATAAACTTTTCATTTGTGCAAGGTTGATATATATATATATATATATATATATATATATATATATATATATATATATATATATATATATATACCGGGACCGGATGTAACAGCAAAAATTGTCCGATTGGTAGATTAAGCGTTGAACCGCTTGGACTCTACTTTGAACAATATAAATGTATTTAGCTCTATGTTGAAGTGACGATCCTTCTTCTTGTTGTGACCTCCTGATCCAGTTTTCCTCTCTAGCGTTCCCTCTTTTTATACGTATTCACCGTTCTCTTGATGGTTCCTGAATGGACTTTGAAGATGGAGGTCAAAGTATGAATGTTGGTACCATTACTGAAGACTTGAATGATCTTTTTCCTCTCACCATTGCTCAATTGGAAAGGCACACTCGAACTGACACAAAACGATTTTAACCTGTTCCCTTTCTAGCTGAATAACTCAAAGGATTTGTTCAGTGATTCTTACGACAAATGACGTCAAGATGGCTAAATGTCTTATCTGAAAACCTTGAGGAAAAAAAGAAACTCTATTAGTTTAGAGATTTTTAGATATTAAACATTTTGTGCGATCGACAATTATCCCATGCTGTTACACTGTTTGGACAATTTTGCTGTTACACAAGGTATAACATATATAATTTATAATATATGATATATATACATATATATATTATATACATACATATTGTTGTATTCATATGCATGTCTCCACCATATTGACGTAAGTGGAGGCTAAAATAATCCTAACCTTGATGACAACTAGGGAAATAGTACTGAATACTTTTAACTAATTATAATTTACAATATTCTATTCACTTTGCTTCGGATACCAACATGGACAGAGTACTAACACCTAAAATTCTGGATCTAGATAGTAAGACCCGGGGGCAAAGAAAATATGGAATCACTAGTACCGAACATTTTTAAATTTCCTCGAGCATAGTGAGGGTGAAAAGTTAGATATTCTTATAAACTACGCGTCGTCTGACGTATACGAACTTTTCAGTGAATGTACAAACTTTGAAGAAGCTGTTAATCTTCTGAAGAGAGCTTTCGTCCAAGAAAAAAGTGAAATATACGTCAGGCATGTATTAGGTTAGTGCAAAAATGTCGTTTTCTCACATGAAGTTGAACGTCAAAAAACGACATTATTTTTGCACCAACTTAATATATAAAGGGGGTAGATCTTGAATGACTCACTTCCCAAAATCTAGCCCCCAAAATAAGAAAATGTATGAACATTTCAGTATTACCTTGTAAAGCACATGATGTTAGCTAAAAAATGATAAAACTGCATTTATTATTAGGTTGGTGCAAAAATAATGTCGTTTTCTCACATGAAGTTGAACGTCAAAAAACGACATTATTTTTGCACCAACCTAATACTTGCAACCAGAACTCAAGAGGCTGGAGAAAGCTTGGATCAATATCTTCAAGCATTGCACGTTCTGTAAATTCAGAGATGTTACCGCTCAAGTTTACAAAGAAGAACCTATTAGCGAAGCCTTTATCTATGGGCTGTCTATACCTTATATTCGGCAGTAACTTTTTGAAAACAAAGCGATCACCCTCACAGAAGCTGGAAATCAATCGCGAAGTGCAGAAAGCGCTATTCTAAATTCCGAAGCCTACTCTGCTGATACCCAAACAAGTTATCAAGCGGTATCGGTATAGCAACCCCAGACTAACGCCTTAAATTCTCTGCAAGAGGAAAATCAAAAGAAGGGGGTCTCGCAGGCCATAAGTACTATAGTGTAACTGTCAGTGGGTGGCTCACATTTGTGTCGTTGTGCTAAACTAAGTTAATAAGATTTATAAGTACCTAAATGCAAATTTAATCTGAGGCAGAAAATGGTGTTTTAATTCCATCTTCGTTAAAATTGGAATACTTTGCTTTCAAATGTGCGTGTAACCTAAAGGTTATCGTCGCGGTAGGTGAAATCAAGGAGCAGGGTTCAAATTCCAGCCTAGTTTGTAGCGCTCACTTTCACACAAGTGCTCCTTAGAAAGACATGAATTCCACTCCACATCATACCAGATATGAGTTATAGCATCAGGGTAGATTAGCTTCTCTTGCCTTGGTTGGCAGCCAGTCTAAGAAAAGAACTAATCTGAATTCAAACCCACGGGGTAAACAACGGGAAATCACTCATTCCCAATAAGCCATGGCATTACAGATAATAAAGAAACGGAATCTGTGGAGTGCCAGTATCGCTTGCATCCTGAAGTGACATTTAAGAAAAACAAACTTATCTAATTTTACGATTACTCCAACTGTCAACCGATAGTCAAAGTGACTGAAGATGTTCTATCCGCTCCGCACTTTCCAGCCTTCATTGAGTTCAAAATCGTTTTCATGGACTTGCGGAAGACGAGTTATTTTCCACTCTAAAGCCTCTTTCCCCACAGACGCAACGTTGCAACTCATCGCTACTCTGTCGCTATTTTCATGAAGCATGTTCAGATGAGCTCCCCCTCTTTGGTTCCACCAGTCCATAACTTTACACGTAGGACTCGCTATGCTACGTACATGGAGTCAAATCATCCATATTTCCTCGGTATTCCATTGCTAAAGAGGCAGGCAGCAAACAAGAACTGCTACAAATCTCGCGTGCATGTATTTCCTGAACATTATAATCTTAACCTCTTCAAGCTAAAGACCAAATGCTATCTATCCTCCTTGTCCTCATAATCTTCACTTCCTTCTATCTTTTCTTACGCTCATATCACACACCTCTTTCAGTAATTCTTTACTTTTCGTGGTTTATATTAGGTTAACCTTACTTACGTGTTCGTGTTTATTTGCATATACGAGTGTCCATGTGTGTGCGTCTATATGTGTACGTTTATATATATATATATATATATATATATATATATATATATATATATATATATATATATATATATATATATATACATATATATACTCTGATTTTAAACCTCCGCTGCCTTACGGCCAAACACAATCATGGGAAAGGCTTCCTATCAACGATTTCGGCAATGAGAATCCCCTTAGGTCTTTGCATAGAAATAAATACAATATAGAAGTCTGCTAAAGGTAAATAAGCAGCAAGTCTTCAACCGCAGCAGTAGCAACGGCAGTGGCAGCCTAATCAGCAGTGAAGGTTAGTCTTAAAGTTCTCAACAAAATGGCCTAGTGGATAAAAGCGTTGGTTTATTTTGTTTTACGGCATATCAACACCTCTAAGGGTTATTTAATGCCGACAAGATTTTTAGTATAGGTTCGTATGAATACGATATGTATTGTTTGTAAGAAATTAGTTTGTAGAACAGGTTTCATTGACGTATTTTTATAAAGAGGAATTTTGTTGAGAGTCAGATTTATTTCTGGTAATTTTTTATGCACTTCGAGTAGATGAAATACGTCAGCCAGGGAGGGTAGTTCATCTAAGAGAAGGAAAAGTCTAACTTTAAACCTCCGCTGCCTTGCAGCCATACCCAAAGAAAAGTGCTAAACTATCATTTCTGATTAAAGACTGCTGCATATGTCGGGAGGTTGTTGTGTTCGGTTCTCAAGCGAAAGGTCATGAGAAAACCAAAATGCCTCTATTCATGTTTCCCCAATTAAAATATGAAATGCGCTATCAATGTCACACTGTCGGATAGAAGAAACAAGAAACTAATTCTACACGCGGTTTCCTATCAACAGCCTCGGTATGAGAACCTTAGAGTTTAGCATAGAAATAAATACAATATAGAAGTCTGCTAAAGGCAAATGAGCAGCAAGTCTTCAATCGCAGCAGCTGCAGTGGCGGTAGCAGCCTAATCAGCAGTGAAGGTTAGTTTGAAAATTCTCAGCAAAATGGTCTAGTGGTTAAAAGAGTTGGTTTGGTTTGGTTTATTTTATTTTGTTTTGCAACATATCAACACCTCAATGGGTTAATTAATGTCGACAATTTTTTTAAAAATTTAGGTTCGTTTGAATAGGATATATATTGTTTGTAAGAAATTAGTTTGTAGAACAGGTTTCATTGACGTATTTTTGTAAAGAGGATTTTTGTCGAGTCAGATTTATTGCAGCTAATTTTTTATACACTTCGAATTGATGAAATAAGTCAGCCTGGGTGGTTAGTGTTACAATTTTTGGATACATTCTTATTAACTAGTGAGCCAACCAAAATGAGCTGACTCATTTTATAGTTTACCAAGAGAAGGTTAACCCATCAGAAGACTTGAAATATCCAATCCGACGTGTATAAAGGCGGCCATTTTGTTTTTGTTTTCTTGTCGGAATATCCACCGCTAACCTGTCAGATAACAGACCTGAAGAACTACGCTTTCCTACTCTCTCCGAATATTCACTGCCAACCTCTGATATGATAGACCTTAAGAATTATTGAACAGCTGCTACTTGATATTGGTGTTGTTTCATTGAACAAATTACTTACGTTGGATTTCTACATTCAGACTACGGTGAGCATGTATAACATTGGTTATGAGCCCAGATGACGACTGTATTTTGACGGAAATGAATCCAGATATGAATTGTGGGAAACGAGGTTCTTGGGCTACCTTAGAATACAAAAACTTCATGACATCATCCTTTGCCAAGATGACCAGAAGGAAGACGATGATTTTATGGAAAGGAATGCGACCGTGTTCGCTGAATTAATACAATGCCTGGATGACAGAAGTTTGTCTTTAATAATGCGAGAAGCCAAGGACAATGGACGCCGAGCGCTACAGATATTGCGTGAACATTACTTGTCAAAAGGTAAGTCTAAATTTATTGCTTTATATACTGAACTAACTGCGTTAAGGAGACGAGAGAATGAATCCGTAACAGATTATGTTATACGGGCTGAGAATGTCACAAATGTCTTTAAAATGTCAGGTGAGGCTATTTCAGATGGGCTGTTAATAGCCATGGTTTTAAAGGGATTACCACTGACATTTAAACCATTCACGACAGTCATAACTCAAAAAGATAAAAAAAACTAACTTTCACTGAGTTTAAAGTCGCATTACGTAGTTATGAAGAAACTGAAAAAATGTGCATCCCCCCAAATCAAGGAAAAACTGTAATGCAACTATGGACGTCATTTAAAAAATTCAGAAAAGTAATCCCTCCAACCTACCAGACCAGGAATTATGATATTAAAAATAAGGGGCCTAAAAACAACAACAACAGCAATAATAATAATAATAGAAAATCAAATATCATCTGCTTTCGTTGTGGTAAAGTCGGGCGTATACGTGCGAAATGTCAATTTTATAAAAGGAGTGATTTTTGTAAAAATGTAAAAGCTCTTTCGAATGAGCGAACATATGCCTTTTCGTTTGAGTTGGATACTATACCCAATAATAATAATTCTTACCGAGTCGATACGGGTGCGACAAATCATGTAATTACAGATAAAACAAAATTTATTAATTTTGACCCCAATTTCGAAACTGATAAACATTTTATAGAGTTGGCTAACGGAACTAGAGCTAACAATTTAGTTTTTAAAAGTGGCGATGCCTGTATTTATTTACGAGATACTAATGGAAATATTTGTAAATGTTTATTAAAAAGGGCTTTATATATCCCTAAATTTAAACAAAATATTTTCTCGGTTCAGTCTGCTATTAAAACTGGTGTTAAAGTTAATTTTCACCGAGACAATTCAAAGTTAATATATCCAGACGGAAGTGAATTTAATATACAACAAAATGGACGTTTATATTATTTGAAAAGTATTAAATCTGTGAAAACAGCCACTCACGACTTAGCGACTTGGCATAAAATATTAGGTCACTGTAATAGTTCGGATGTTAAAAAATTACAAGAACACGTTACTGGAATGAAAATTGCATCTTCAAAGGGCTTACAACATTGTGACACATGTATTAAAGGAAGAATGACAAAGTATAGCAATAGGGATCGAATCCCAAAATCAACAGATATCTTGTTCAGAGTTTATTGCGACTTAGCGGTTCCAATTTCACCAATGAGTATAGGCACTTATGCATATGTATTAAACTTTGTAGACGAATATTCAGGACTTATTATGATATATTTTCTGAAAAACAAATCTGATACCTTACACGCTACAAGAATGTATTTATCTGATATTTCACCTTATGGAAAAGTGAAAATAATTAGAACAGATAATGGTGGAGAATTTACTTTTGATGATTACGAAAACCTCTTAATAAATGAAGGCATTAAACATGAGAAGACCAGTCCCTATTCGCCGCACCAGAACGGAATCGCTGAACGTAGTTGGCGGACGCTTTTCGAAATGGCTAGATGTTTGCTAATTGTAGAATCTAAGTTACCCAAAAATCTGTTGGTCTATGCATTAAATACCGCAGCATATATAAGAAACCGTTGCTATAATAGTAACATTAAAAAGACTCCCTACGAGGCTTATACGAATTACAAACCCAACATAAGTTGTATGCATATTTTTGGTACAATTTGCTACACATATGTCGACCACAGGGAAAAACTTGATCCAAAAAGTGAACGAGGCATATTTATTGGCTATTACAAATCAAATCCGGCCTATATGATTTATTTCCTAGAAAGTAAAATAATAAGGAAAATATGATGCGTCAGATTTACAGATTCCTTTGAGCAAGTAAAGGATCCCGAAGAAAAGAATATTAATTGTGAGGAGCTGGTCCCACACGAACCAGTATGGCCTAATTATGAGATAAGGCCTATAAATAGAAAACCCATTCAAGATCCACAATTAGAGGACGGTGTTATATCAGACGATACAGACGAGGAAAAATCAGACACAAATCTTGAAGTAAAAGAAAATACAACTAATGAGGGCGGACAAATTCCGCTTTATCCGACCAGAATTAGAAGAAAGCCAAACCATTTTGGAATGGATCTATGTAATATCTGTGACATTGACTGTTGCTATTCGGTGCAATGTATCCCGAAGAACTATCAAGAAGCCATAAATTCTGATAATTCCAAACGATGGATAGCCGCCATGCAAAAAGAAATGGAATCTCTCGTATCAAATGATACTTTTGAATTGAAAAAGGCCCCGGATGATAAAAATATTATCGGCAGCCGTTGGGTTTATACTGTAAAGCGAACTGAGGATGGTTAGCCAGTGTATAAGGCTCGTTTTGTAGCTAACGGATTTTTGCAGATATACGGGGAGGATTATGTAGAAATATTCAGTACAACAAACATGACAACAATAAGAATTTTAATGCAAATGGCTGCGCATTATGGCATGGATATACACCATATGGATGTCAAAGGAGCATATTTGAATGCACCGATTGACTATGAAATATACATAAAACCGTCAGAAGGTTTTGAAAAAGGTGTCAATTATGTATGGAAACTCAAAAAGTCACTATATGGGCTGAAGCAAAGCGGAAGAACGTGGAATAAATTACTACATTCCTATGTAATTGAACAACTTTTTGAATCCTCCCCACTAGACCGATGCCTGTACACAAGGACATTTAATAATGAAATATTAGCAATTCTGATTATTTGGGTCAACGATATGTTAATTGCTTCAAAATGTAAAACTACTCAATTAAAAATTAAAAATTCCTTAAATATAAGGTTTAAAATGACCGACTTGGGTCGACTATCATGGTTTCTTGGTATATAGTTCGAATTTAAGGATAACACTATTACAATGAATCAATCCAGATACATCGACAAACTCTTAAATTCAGCATGCAAAATTGTAAAACGCGGACTACTCCATGTGAAATGGATTTAAACACAATTATGAATAATGAAGATGGTATAGCGGCGTGTGAGAAAGAATACAGAATGTTGATAGGGAGTCTTATTTACGTCAGGACATCAACAAGCCAGACATCTGCTATACGGTTACTAAGTTGTCTCAAAAATTAAATAAACCGAGGACTGTGCATTTAACAAGAGCTAAGCAAGTATTACGTTATTTAAAGGGAACTAAGAATCAAGCCAGTATTGCTTTGGTTAAAAGTCCTGGGTAGGACGTAAAACTGCATCCATTAGTTACTGTCCTATAGTCCTGGGTAGGACGTAAAATTGTATCCATTAGTTACTGTCCTATAGTCCTGGGTAGGACGTAAAACTGCATCCATTAGTTACTTTCCTATAGTCCTGGGTAGGACGTAAAACTGCATCCATTAGTTACTGTCCTATAGTCCCGGGTAAGACGTAAAACTGCATCCATTAGTTACTGTCCTATAGTCCCGGGTAAGACGTAAAACTGCATCCATTAGTTATTGTCTTATATTGGGGTATAAACGTAAATAGTCCAAATCCTCCTCCTGAATGACTTTCAGAATCACTCTGACCCGGAGTTATAGTGTCTGTTTTAATGGGTCCCAGCTATGGGTAAACTAACAACTTTTTTCACTTTTTTGCTGTGATCACAACCTAAATTTATAATATTGTTGTTAATGTTTATTAACCTGAAGTACTTAACAGTGGACAAATGATATAACTAATTTTTGTGGATATAAATTTTTCATTTTAAAAAAATAAAAAAATTAAATTAAAAAAAAATAATTACTTTATGAATGCTACAAAAAAAGGTTTTAAAAAAATGAGAAAAAAAAATATTTATTTTATTAATACTAAAGTATTTGTCCCATATAAATATTGACTTTACTAATATTTTGAAAGAAGATTCCATAATGTACCCAAAAATGGTGGGGAGTTGTTACAATTTTTGGATACATTCTTATTAACAAGTGAGCCAACCAAAATGAGCTGACTCATTTTATAGTTTACCAAGAGAAGGTTAACCAATTAGAAGACTTGAAATATTCAATCCGACGTGTATAAAGGCGGCCATTTTGTTTTTTTCTTGTCGGAATATCCACTGCTAACCTGTCAGATGAAAGACCTTAAAAACTACGCTTTCCTACTCTCTCCGAATATTCACTGCCAACCTCTGATATGGAAGACCTTAAGAATTATTGAACAGCTGCTACTTGATATTGGTGTTGCTTTATTGAACAAATTACTTACGTTGTATTTCTACATTCAGACTACGGTGAACATGTATAATAGCTAGTTCATCTAAGAGAAGGAAAAGTCTAATTTTAAACCTCCACTGCCTTTCGGCCATAACCAGTCATGGGAAAGACTTCAGTAGTAAACCCTGAGGACAAATCCGGAACTGGAGTCTCTTAGACAGTCCGCAAAAATTCAAATTCCAAGTTGGTGTTTGGTGCGGGATAATTCACTTCATGGCTTGGTAGAACTCTTTAGCCTTCGGTGGCAGTCTTTCTAGAGATTGTGTCGCGACAAAAACACCCGCATGTAAGGTTGGCGTCCCACAGTTTGTATCAGCTACCGAAAGAACTATCATGACATCGACTAACTGCACCAGGGTTCCAGCCTCTGCTTACCTAGTTCCCAATTCAAACCTTGTTTCTCATGCTCGGGACTCAGGGTTGGATAGTGGGGATCTGAGAACAGCAATGCAAGACCGAACAGTGTGGAAAGGGATTGTCAACCAACCATAGGGAGTTCGAATGATGATGATGACGATGTATCCAGTGAGTATGCGCGTATTTGTCTATGCAGGGGCTAAGATATGGGATCATTTTTTGTGCCTTCACATGCAGAGATATGTTCAGAGATCTCCTCTCTCTAGTTCTTTCCTTTACAGCTAGTACTCGCCATGCTACGTCTACAGAGTTGAATCACTCACATTTCCTCTGTACTCCGTATGTAAGGAAGAAATTCTACTTTTTCCCTAAGAACTGCTACTCAGTAGAAACAGACTCCCAGGTAGATGTTTCCCTGAACACTAGAATTTTAACCTCTTCAAATCAAGAGTCAATCGCTATGTATACTCCTTATTCTTATAATATCCACTTCCATGTATCTCCTCTTACGTTCATATCACAAACCTCATCCAGATGCCCTCAACTATGAATGGCTTTAGAACTGGGGGAAAATATTTAAATAAAAAAGTTCCTCATATCCTCAATGTCCAATAATTTATGGGTCCTAAATTTAATACATATGCCAACAAATTTTAGTCAGCATCAATCTTTAGATATTTCTTTTTCGCGTATGTTTTATTCAAAACTTCTTGCAATATGAAAACGCGAGACTAAATCTCCCTCATATGAAACTGTTATACACCGTACCTATGAACACTAATGTCCTCATCCTCATAAATACGTTGGACACTATTGTAAGTGGGGAGATTGATATTCAATTGGTGTTTCTTCCATGTTCTTATTATCGCACCAACAGTTGACTCCTTCTCACCTAGCAGCTTACCAATCGTCTTGTAGCCCATTCCAGTCTTGTGCAGTTATACAATTTTGTCCCAGATGTCCTTAGACAGTTCTTTCGTCTTGCCAACTCTGGAGAGGTTAGATTCTGATTCATTGAAGGATTATGTGAACTAGTGTCTTTTATACAGGTACTGAGTATTTGATTAGGAGTAATAATTGAGTAATAGGACTAGTCTATTTTTTTTATATTCTATTTTGCACTTTCAAGACGGACCTACCCTAAAAATTATAGACCGTTCCCATTTTTGTAAGGTAGCAAACTCAGAAAATCAGTAGGGGATGAAATACTTATTTTCGCCACTGTATGTCATCAGATAAGTTCTTTCAACTATTTCATCAGATGTTGATGACTTTCTATGTCATCAGAAGATGAAGATTTCCTACTGTGTCATCAAAAGATGAGGGCTTTATACTATGTCATCAGATGATGATGACTTTCTATGTCATCAAAAAAAATGAGGATGACTTTTTGCGTCCATCAGATGATAACTTTCTACATGACAAATGATGGACATGCCATGTGCTACCCATTGAGGTCGGGTGTCGTGAATTCCTAGGACGGTCAATCGTTTCTTTCCTTTTGAAGGTGGACATCACTGGCCGGAACCTGAAGCGTGCTTCACATCATCTCCAGAACAAAGCTCAACAGGCATCGAGTTGAATCTGGTCAAGATCCCAAATAAATAAAGATAAAACTATGCTCGCAGCACAGTGATACTTTCGAGGTGAAACACATCTGTTTAATCCATTCATTCTACTTCATGAATAACGGTCGCTACGAGCGTATTTTGTATTTGAACACAACATAAAAAATATCAGTTGCAGATGCAAAAAGAAATCGCAAGAGACGGATACGTATACAAAAACAATACCCTGTCCGGTAGCAAAAGCCGCTGGTGGCGCCAGGGGTGGCAGTACCGCCTTAGCCATCGAAAGTGGTTGGCGGCTGACGAGGGCAGGGTATCGCACGTGCTTTCACACGCTGTATGTAGAAAACTATGTCATCAGAGGCTGATAACTTTCTACTATGTCATCAGATGATGACTTTCTATGGCATCAGATGATGATGACTTTCTACTGTCCTCTTGAGGCGTAGAAATGAGTGAATTCCATATCGCCTGTCTCCATATAGCGGACTCTTCTGGTGACGTGGAGAAATGTTGCACAGAAAATTACATTATATATAAATGCGTCTACGTTAGATTCACATTGAGTATCGCACAACATATCTGCTTTTCTCACAAAATTAATTCATGCGAGATCATTAAAACAGCAATAAAAGTGATTAAAAAAGCTGAATATTTTTTTATTACTCTCGTCTTGGTTGACGTAGATGTTATTATAGACACAAAGTTTCGGCCAAGTACCCACTGGCCATCATCAGGTGTCTATTGTTTTGGCTGATATGCGACATATGTTGGTTATTGTATTATTTTGTCCCTGCGATGCCAGTTCTTGTATAACCAGTGTTTCACTACCTGACCCAGGGATTAAATTCACGACCACTAGATGACCGTAACCCTTGTATAACCAATTCCTATATCCACCGTCCCAGATAACATAAAGTTCAAACAATGAACACCTGATGATGGCCTGAGGGTACTTGGTCAAAATTTTGTAACTATAATAACTATATCAACCAAGATGAAAATAATTTAAAATAATAAAGGTATATTCACAATTACTCATCTCAGAGGTGCACTTTTTTTACTAAAATATCTTTTAAAATTCCCCTGCGTTTTATATGCTATATGTAGGTTTAAAATTCGCGATACTCAGCCGAAATTAGCTACCTGACAACTCCTATTAGCTTAGACTTAAACATGAAGGAGCAATGGAGCACGTGAATGGCAATGCCTGATCGCGACCTTACACTTAGAGGAAGAATAAAAAGACCCAGCATTTCACAATTCTGCGAATGGGTAAAACAAGTTTGGGATAATATTAGACCAGAAATTGTGGTGAAATCTTTTTTAAAAGTGTGGCATTAGCAATGCTCTCAATGGAACGAAAGATGACGCATTATTTAACGACGATAATAGTGGTATTGAAAATGAGTATCATAGTTTTAATAACGAAGACGACGAATTTTATGGATTTGAAGATGAATAAAATTTTAATGGTAACTGTACTGTTTTGCTCAATTGTAATAATCGCTTGATTTTTATTTTGTTTTCTTACCTTTGAATATTATAAAGTTTTTATAGGCTCGTGTTCTTTATTCCTATTATTTTTCGTTCAATTGTAATCATGACTTGTTTAACCAAAATAATACCTAATAAATACAGCGTAAGCTGTACCATTTACTAATAATTTTACTAATTTTACTAATTACTAATTTTTACTTGATTTTCCCTGTTGAAATTGGGGTGCGTCTTATACACCCGTGCGTCTTATATGCCGCCAAATACGGTAAAATGCTAAATTATGAAATAGGCTAAGTTTATATGTGCCGTATCCTTTTATGACGTTGGCGATCATGGCTCTCCACAATTTATTTTCCTTTGTAGCTCTTAAATAAACCTGTTCTTTTTTATCGCCCCTAAAACTTGTTCTTCCTTTTTCATCTCAAACTCGCCCAGTAGGTTGTGTGTTGTTCTCCTCTGTCTCTCTTGCCTTCAATCTGTCCTATGAATATTAAACTTTCTAAACCCTCTTTCCTTATTATGTGGCCTAGAATTTCCAACCGTCTCTTTCTGGTGATAAGTATGTGTCCTTTTTGTTTTAATTTTCTCTAAAACTTCATCGTTGCTCATATATTCGGCCCATGGTATTCTCAGTATCCTTCTGTGGAACCACATTTCTGTTGCTACAAGTCTCTTCTTCATCCGTGAGAAGGTTGTCCAGCATTAAACACCATATACGAGAAGCGATATTCAGATTTCGATTTCGCAATTTCCGTCCTCTGTTAAAACACTTACAAATAAGGAAGAAGGTCGGAGCATACAACGACCGAAACGTCATGAATATGACAATAAAGATGAGGACCACAGTCCGAACAATGTAAATAATGTAAATAATCCTTCTAAATAGTTGTGCTTGTTAGATTTTTGAATCTCCAATTTGTAATTTATCAATGAAATCCTTGTCTGAAGACGTTCTGTTTTTCACGAAACGCGTCAAGGCACAGTTTTCTGTTATGACATTTATTTATCAGCTATTCAGGAATATATTTTCATGTATGCGTGTGCGTATGTATGTTTGTATGTGAGTGTGTGCGCATATGAGTATACACACTTGCCCGTATCTATGCTTATATGTGTATGTGTGTGTGTGCGTGTATTTGTGCGTGCACATGCAGATGTTGGTCGGTTGTTTTTATTTAACGGCATATCAATACCTCTATGGGTTATTTGATGCCGAAATCTAAATATTTTGTATGTAATTTTATTTGCTTTTTTGGAGATAATAATGGTTTATCGACACAAGACTTACTAATAAACCCACACTCACATACAAACATACATACGCACACTGGGAGGAGGCGTCGATAGCTCTGCTAGCACAAAGCCACAAGTCATCGTGGCTGAGGGCTTGAGCGTGCTGGCTTTGTTCACATTGTTGATCACGCTAGATAACACAATCATTCCCAGAAACTGTAACTAAGGTATGCTCAGCATAGTTACAGTATAAACCACAGAGCAGGCGTCTGCAATAGGGATTGGTTATCCTCCCTAATAGACATATACATATATATATATATATAATATAGTCTTAAAGTGTGCTATATTTATGGGATAAAGTGCTCAATATCAGAGATAGAACGTGTGTAAATATAAAAGTGAACATAGAAGTCAACACTTAGAGGCGACACTCTGTTTCATGCTAGATGCAATCGTCAGGCCACCGATTGCATCTAGCATCAAACAGACTGTCGCCTCTAAGTGTTGACTTCTATGTTCACTTTTATATATATATATATATATATATATATATATATATATATATATATATATATATATATATATATATATATATATGCACGTGGGTCTGTTTGTGAGAGAGTGTGTCTATTCGTGTATTTTTGTGTGTGTGCGTGTTTATGTACTTATACATCTATATGTGTGTGCGTATGCGTGTGTGAGTGGGCATGCGTGTACGTGTCTGTGCCTGTGTGTGAATACGCATTGTGTTTTATGTGAGTCGATAGTAATTTTTTTCGTGTCGGAGTTTATTTGAATTTTTTTTTTCTTTCATATGTATATTTAAAAAATATACGAGAAATAATTAACTGTTGGATTTAATGGGATTAAATGCTAATTTATCCTGGCAAAATATTGAGAATAAGGCACATGTTTTTTATTTTAATTTAAAGAAATATGATAAAAGAATGATTTACGTAATCACTTCGCACACGTCTACTTACTACCCACACACACAGAGTATCGAGTTATCAATACTGACGCTTAAGTATTAATACAAAAGCGAGGCGAGTGGCAAATATTTGCCTTAGTGTCATGCATTGGCGGGGTGGAGATGATATTAATAAGCTATGGATAATTTGGCACACAGGTCTCAGATTGCCTGTACGACCTGGTGTTCCTAATGTAGCCAGTGATTCAAGCCAGGAAATACCATTTGGTCGGAATCGAATTTAAAAGAACGAACCAGAAATGCGATTTGCTGGTCGGGAACACTAGAATCAAGCAGTGTCGGAAGTTTATATATCTGGGAGGCGTTCTGACAGAGGACGTTAAATGCGACAATGAGATCCGGAGACGTATTGGGATGGCCAAGGACGCATTCCAAAAAACAAACAAGGAAGAGGCTTATAGTTAACATCAGGAAGAGGCATCTGAAGTTTCTGGGACACATAATGAGGAAGGAAGGCCAGGAGAATCTGATACTCATGGGTCGAATATAGGGACAAGAGAAAACAACGCGTAACATACCTAGCGGCTTTAAGCAAGTGAATGACAGAACGTGGTCTGGGGAGGTGGCAGAGGGAAGGAACTTGTTGAGAGCTGCAAGGGATAGAGGGAAGTGGAGAGCCATGATCGCCTACGTCCTGAAAGGACACGGCACATAGAAAGAAAGGAGGAGTGGTTACTCCAATATATACTGGGAGCAACAGGGGAGGCTAAAATAGATTTTGTACTCAGTGTCACAGAAACCAGGGTTGACCTGGAAGACGCCATCATAGTCAAGAGATACACATATGCACTTCAGAAGATATCACTGTTATGTAAACTGGTGGTCGATTCAGTTGCGTTTAAGATGTACACAGGTGGAACAATCGAACTCGCTACATAATAAGTAATGCTCAAACAGTCTTGCCTCCTTAACCATCACCCCACACTTTTTGTTAACTGGTTGATGGTCACTAGGTCCAACGAAAGCACATTGAATCAAATGACTGATTGACTGATTTGTTTTTTACGGTTTATCAACACTTTGTGGGTTATTTAAAACCGAAATAGATTTTGTGTATGTATGTATGTATGTATGTATGTGTGTGTGTGTGTGTGTGTAAATATCGCATTAACATTTTTTTTAATAACAATGACCTTTCCTACCAGTTCTATTGTCGTGGGAGGAGATGGGTCCATACCTTTCCAAAGGTATTTGTGATTTGGGGAAGGTGACGAAACCGACTTGTATTCGAAATCGGTTCTCCAATTTCTCATTCGGAGCCTCTATCCATTACACCGCCCGCACATCCGCTATTGAATCAAAACTTAAATTAATGAAATGCACATTTTAAATGAAATGTAGGGTAATGTCATAGAAATCTTAGGAAAACGCTTCTAATTCTTCTTCAACGTTCTGTGTCCATTCAGGACGTTGGCGACCACGGTTCTCCACAATTCCCTGTCTTCGTGGCTCTTAATAAATTGTCTTTTTTGTTATCTTGGTTATGAATTAGTTTCCTCTGTCCCTATTGTCTTCAATCTGTCCTGTGAGTATTAAATTTTCCTAGCCCTCTTTTCTCATTATGTACCCTAGAAATGTCAGTTTTCTCTTCCCTGTGCTAAGTATAAAGGAAAATGTTTATAGGACTAAATTCTGATGCTATGGAACTATATGAATAATATATTTTTGGAATTTAAAAGTAGAAAATTTCAACATCCAAGATAGGCTACTGGCTTAAAGCGATAATTAACAAACTCGTCTGGATAAAAAACATATTCTGTAATGATTTTGGTCCCCACTGGGATTCGCACGTTCGTAGTTCTGTGCCAGACTACACTAATGGTACTAAATAAATATATTAGGTTACTGTTTATATTACACTTTCCCTGATATGGTCTGACAGGGGCAAATATACCCAGACTAGGTCAACATTTTCCTTCAGTTTGGAATACTATGATTATTAATGAACGTATTTATTGCTGAAATATGATTTTCTTTTCTTTTTTTAGATTAAATAATATCTGTTGCCATTGTTTCGACGGATGCTCTCTACTGTCTTGCGAGGTTTGCTGAAAATTCTGAGGCGAACCGTTACTAATATTTTACTATTACTTATAGACGTCTTCGCATTTTTCTGTACTAAAGTTAATCCAACATAAGAGTCCCTCAAGATAGAGTGTTAAAGATTCCGGATATGAGGGATTCTACTGTATTTTAAAAAACCTTGGAATATATTCTTTAACGCATTTCCGCATTTCGTTTTGCTTTTGTTCTTGAAATTTTTTTTAAATGAGAGACAATTTTTAACTCTGCGTGCGTTATTTCAGTCGTCATAGCTGAATGTTGGCTTTCTTTCCGTAAAACTGACAACCTTTTCAATAGCTTTTTCAATTTCAGTCCAGGTTTCATCACAATCATGCATCTCGTCGCTATCTTGTCGCAGATGTGTCTCGTTGTCATCCTTAAATTATGTCCGGATATACGAGATTCTGGATATGAGGCACTCCAGATATGAGGGATTCCGGATATTAGGGATTCCTGATATTAGGGATTCCGGATATTAAGGATTCTACTGTATTTTAAAAACCCTTGGCATATATATTTTAACGTTTTTTAACGGTTCCTTTCTCGAAAGAAAACAACTCAACTATGAAAATAGCAAACACGGAGTATGGTACTTTGCAAGCTAACCAGACAGATCTCGACTTCATTAGTCGCTGATTATTGCACCTTATTATGCTAAACTAAGTTAAGTTTTGTCGCTCAAAGCATTTACATCGGTGATAACATCGGTCACCACGAGGTAAACGACTTTCGAGCCTTTATTAAAAAATATTAACTATTATCTTAGTAAATATATCCTAAACAAAAAACAAGAAAACCTGACGTGCTTCTGTAGAAAAAAAAAGAAAACATGTGAACAAAAAGAAAGGAAAGAAAACGAGCCGAGAAAAAAAAAACATGGCGTAACTAAAATAAGAATGTTGTCATTATAGTTATAAGGGAACGTTTTGCATCTTTCATATTTCAAGAGATTTTCTTTCTATTTTTTTATTATTCAGTCTGTCGCCCTCCACATATTGTCTAACAGACTGAGTGACTGCCTGTCTGTTTGCGTTCGACTATAAAACAATGCTTTCTTCCCTTCTTACAACCAGTCATTGCCTACGTTCAGATTACTGACGTCTGCCAGTCGGCTCGGTGTTATCAATTACAAAGGGATTCGACTCTAATATGATTGCCAACATGGCTTTATCTATCAATTCAGGGATATGGCATCTGGTGCCTCAGGAACAGCAGTTTTCAGTTCTTATTTTCTTGCGTTCCATTATTTTTTTTTTTTTTTGTTCATTCTTTTCTCTCTCCATTGTCTATCTTTCTGGCTAGTTGTTTGAGTTTGAGAGGCAGATTCGAGAAGCGTACGATTCTCTGACACTAGGGCAAGATAACAATTTTAGCAAACTAGCAAACAGAGAAAAAGATGTTAACTCCCTTAAAAAAAATAAATTTAAAAAAAAAATGAAAATGGTTGAAATGACTTGCTCTGCCTATCTCTG
>OZ038494.1:62862650-62952650 GCA_964036315.1 Acanthosepion esculentum
ATATATATATGTACAAAAATTATTTTAGAGTTGTGAATATTATTTTTTTATTTTTATATTAAGCATAAAAGTAGATTACATTTTCTTTAAAAAAAAAAAGTAATTTACAACACCAACACTAAAAATATCGTACTACAAAACATTTACGTCTTCGACTTCAACCAGATACGCAAAATGTATAACCAGGATGAATTCAGCATACGACGCATCATTAAACAAGCCTTTGAAACGAGTAAATCTTACAATATACTGTAGAAAATTAAAAGCTGTCAAGCTCAAAATTACAAATACCAAGACGACTATTAATTCTAAACAAAAAACAACCAATGTAGTATATCAATTTAATTGCCCAGTAGAAGACTGCCTCTCTTGTCATAAACCGATAAGCTACATTGGGGTATACGACGACAACTATCTCCTGAAGGATGACAAACCATTTAAAGTGAACTCACTGCCATAAAAAACCACATTGACACCCACAAACAACGGCCTGTCTCCATTAGAAAAAATGTTGCTTGATAACACCATTATTCTAAATAAATCTGTCAACGATGGCTTAAAATTATATAGAGCAAATCAAGACAAGCATCAACGGTAATGTGTTGGTGATCTTCTAAAAAAACCGCTCCATCTGTATCTTCTCTCGCACCCTAAGGTTACAACAACTTCTACACAATACACCTCAGAACACAAACATTGAAAAACATATTATCAACGAACCCTTGAAAATGGTTAATAAATTGACTGAAATCTCTTGGGACAATAATCATTACGGACAGTTTCAACACTTAGCCCCTCCAGAAATAAATCTAATATTATTAGAAAAGTTTATACGATTTCCTTTGTCAATCACATTCAATAAAACATATATAAAAGAAAGGTTGCTGCCCAGATATGCAATATGCGTACATATGCGCGCGAATTATGCATAACATTCTTCTGAAAGTGTTTAAACGACAGAAAACACGTTGTGTTCATCTGATTCAATATTGTACGTATGTTTTCTATAATGCAAATGTTTCAATGGATGGTTTCGATTACCCTAGAAAGTTATGTTTTCGCATAAAGATCTGCTTTAATTCACATGGTCATTGGATATTTTCTCCGAATGATTGCATATTAAAATGTGACTGTATACATTGAAATGGTATTAAAATTCTGTCCTGTTTTTGAGGCCTGAGAACGATAAAAAGAAAGCAACAACAGAAGATAAGAAACGCAGTCGCTGGTAATCCAAGGAAAGTGAACTCTGTTTGTGACAATTGTCTGAAATTCGAACGGCGAATGCCTTGTCGTTTAATTTGATAGCAGGCGATCCGTGTTGAATTAGAGTAAAGGCGGTAAAAAGGACAAAAACAAAGCTGATGGATTTAATCTTTGTTCACAAAACTTTCTTTAAAGAATTAACCGTAAACAACCAATAAATGTTACGTATTAACTTTCATTTATGTTGTTGTTGTTGTTATTATTATTATTATTATTATTATTATTATTATTATTGACTTTCAGTAAGTTTGTTAAAAATTTACACTGGTAACAAGCAAGATTGGATAGCATTTCTGATAGAAAGAAAGAAAAACCAAACAAACAAGGGAATGAATAAAATAAGAAAGAAAGAAATCAGGGAATGAATAAAGTAAAGAAAATCAGAAATAAAGAGATTTAAAAGAAAGAAAGAAAGAAAGAAAGAAAGAAAGAAAATCAGAAATAAAGAGAAGGTTTAAAAGAAAGAAAAAAGAAAGAATGAAAGAAAGAAAAGGAAAAAATAAAAATATAAACAAGAAATAAAAAGAAAGGACAGACAAAGAAATCTCACACTAGAAACAATGAAAGCGAAAGAAAAGAAGAAGAAAAAAGAAATGAAGAGGAAGAAATAAAAAAAGAAGGAAAAATGCAGAAAAAAAATCAGAAAAATGAATGGAAGAAATGGTGGAAGAAAATGGCTGGAAAAAAATACATAAATAAATAAAAATGAAGATATGAAGAAAAACAACGAACAAGGAAGGGAAAAACTAACAGAAACAAAAATTCTGACGAAAAATTAGAGAAAGAGATCAATGCAAAAATACAAAGAAAGATAGAATTCGATCAAAAAAAAAGAAGAAAAGTGGATTGATTTTTCATCGAATTTGTTTTCTTTTATTCACTAAACTTTAAGAATAAACTAATAAAGAAAGAAAATATTAAACTACTACTAGAAATAAAAATAACAATAATATTAATGATGGAAGCCAAAATTCAGAAGAGATTAGAAGTTCTTGAAACTGGATATAGCCCTACCGATTCCTGATTTAGTTGCTTATAGGCTTGAAAATCAGATTGAAGCGCAACTCTTGAAACCAAAATCGACAATGGAATGATTTCCACAAAGAAAACAGACGATATACAAATGATTAAAGAAAGAAAGAAAGAAAGAAAGAAAGAAAGAAAGAAAGAAAGAAAGATGGGTGTGTGGGGGAAAAGTGCAGCGCATGATGCCGAGTCCATGTTGCCCATCCGTCCGATAATCTCAGTGTGCAATCATCCATTCAAAGCCTGCCGTCTTGACTTTCTCGATTTCACCAGCGCGTGCTTCACGTTCTTAAGCTAACGTTTTCATTGGCCGATGAGAGACGCGCAAGTTGACGGTGAAGTGGACAAATGCCAGTAGGTCGATCGATTTTGCCTTTGCTCAAATTTGAAGGCGGGGAACGATGTTCACTGAAAGAACAAGCGAAGTGTAGACAAAGATATTTTGAACTCTTGAGAAAAGATTTAATTTGTAAATTCGGGACAATCTCCTCACAGATTAAGGAAAAACTTCAGGTAACAGAAATGTGATTCTCAAGAAAAATGTTGAGAATAACATAAACTGAACATGTGAGTAAAAAGGAAGTTTTAAAGAAAATATAATAGAAATGGTACCTTGTACGTTGAATCAGACAGAGGTTATTTCTAGGATACGTAATGAGGAAAGGCGGCTTAGAGAATTTGACACTCACAGGACATACGAAATTAGCCTACTTAAGAAGCTCGTGTAAATGGATAACGAAACAAGAACTGGGAGGGATAGTGATAAAACAAACCTTACTAATAGCATCAAAGGATAGAAAGTCGTCAAGAGCCATGATCGCCCACGTCTTGGAGCAACATCTATATAGAAGAAGGATGTGTAACGCTTTGACATCCAAAGTTTATTCTAACTTTTTTATTGTTAAGTGAATTATCGAGATGAGGAATTATCGTTATTTACATTATTTACAGTCGAACTAATATCCTCATCTTTGTTGTTAATATCACAATGTGTGTTCTTATGCACAGCGGAATGAGAACATTCTACCATCGTAGATTGAATAAAGTGTTCCCTGAAGGTTACCCGGATCGACAGACTCCTGAAAAAGGCTGTATGGCGCAACGATCGAAATATCTGATGCAATTAAAAAATAAATTGAAAGAAAAGTACAAGATAAAATAATGAGAATGGTTCATCTAAAAATAATCGATCAAATGATTGACACATTCTGCCCAAAAACTAATTTCACTTACAAGCTTCCTTATGTGTCGTAATGATGAAATTTAAAAACTGAGTGTTAAAAAAGAACAACTAAAATTTATAATAATGACTTCTGTGCCTGATTAATAAAGCATTACCCTATATCACAGAATACTAGTTTTAAAATAGACGAATGGCCGAAAGCGCTCAGTCGTAATTTATGAAGAGTTAATATAAACACTACCAAGCGATGATCAGTCAGTCAATTTAGTGCCATACGTGATACACGATTGGGCGCATATGTCTCTTTCGATTCCTGACTAACCAGGCAGAAGATTTTCCCGTAGTTGGTTGCCGTTTCTTTCTGCGGTAGATCGGTTGCCAACCAAGACGATAGGATCCAGTCTGTCTTGCTACTCATGAGAAGGAAGGAGAAGAGATGAATTCATACATTTCCAAGGGGTATTTGCACGTAAGTTAATGTAACGAATTCGACTGGAATTCGAACTCGGTTCCCTGGTTTCTCATTCCGAGGCATTATCCGTTACAGTCATCTGAAAGAAACAATAACGACCATTAAAATATGTAAATGATGAACATTGTCTATGGCATTCAATCAAACTTACACGGATAAAATGCACACACACACACACACACACACACACACAGACGCACCACTCTTACACACACGCACACACATTTATAAACCGACCACATCTGGACTGGTTTTCAGGATATATTTCTCACTATATTTCTAGTGGTGTATTTGTTTCCAAATCCAAATCCAAAACCTTCTCACATCTTTTGTAGGAAATCCTCCCTGGTTGACCTCTACCACTTTCTATCTCTGGCCATACTGGACCATGCAGTGCCGAGGTATCGAGTCAGATCTACGCGCTATCTTGCCTTTGGGCACCCTTAAGCTCTATTCCACTGCCTTGGTGTCCACTCTGTTGCTCTAATAGTCCACCTGTTGTCTCTGAGACGGGGGACGTTCAGCCCATTTATGTTTTATCCTCTTGATTATCTCGATTGTGCCGTTCACTCCAGGTGTTGCTCTGCTTGTCACGTAAGGTGATGCCGAGCATAATTCGCTCCATTTTACGTTGGACAACTGCAAGTGTCTATGTAGTGGAGATGTTGAGTGCCCGTGTCTTACTTTTCATAGGTCATCAGCGACAATACATGTTCTTTAAACAACTTTTTCTTTGTTTCGCTTTGTTGACTTGGGACTTCTCAAGATGCTATAAACTTTTTAAAAAGTCGTCCAGACAAGCACAAACCTTTTGACCTCCAGAAGTAGGACCCCTTCTCTTACAATAACTCACTCTCAATCTCAATATATATATATATATATATATATATATATATATATATATATATATATATATATACACACACACACACATATATATATATATATATATATATATATATATATATATATATATATATATATATATATATATACAAATGAGAGAAAGAACAGATAGAGTAAAAATCCACAGTTCGTAGCATTTTTTTTTTAAGTGCTCAATACAAAGTAGAGCAAAATATTTTTATAATATTTTTATTATAACAAATTACAATAAAAACATTTTACATCGCTACACAAAAACTTTCACGTTTCAGTACTAATATGGTACTTCTTCAGGCAATGGTAGATAACTTTTGATAAAAATTATTTATTAGGGAAATTTTTTAAAAATCTTTACCTCTTTTCGTAAGTTAAAGGGGGGGGGGCATGAGGTCAGAATTAAAAATACACTTATGGGTATGTCTAAATTAACCAACGTCGGGTCTACGCTAAAATATAAAAAGAGGGTCGAGGTGGATGGATTATTTATACATGTCAAGAAACTGATGCTTATACATGTCATTCAACAATAGTAGAGAACAATTTCAGCGACAAATGTATTATTGGTGTATCTTAAAGGGGTCACTAGGTAAAATTAAAAATGTGCAAACAACTCTATATGTTGTTAATTATACTGAATAGACGGTAAAACATGGCAATATTATGGTTGAATAAATCAAATGAATGTCTGGTGGACCATTATATACTAATAAAATAATGACTATACAATTATATTTAATTATTTATGAAACATTTTTTAACTCTATTTTAAATTAAAAAATAAACAATGGCGGCATAGCACCGTTAATTCATTTATTTGGTTTAACACGTTTTTATTGGTAAGAAACTTTGTAATATGTAATTTTTCTTGTAAGCATAAGAAAAAATGGATCATGTAAGGATTTACAGGCTCTAGTTATTTTTTAAATTTTTCGTTTTACCGTAGGAGTTTTGTTAACTTCTTTTAAGTGACAAAAATATTTAGAAAGGGACGTTCTGTTACGATGCGCATTGTTGTTGAAAGATGATATGTGTTGATACCACTGAGTTTTAAAGGAATTTTTGGTACTACCGATATAAAAAATTTTATCTGTTGGATTTTTTCTAGATGAAATAGTACTTAGGTAAACAACGAAATCTATTAGACACCTATTTTGTAATGGACAATCGTTAGGATTTCTGCAATTACAGAAGTTCGTATCAGTATTTTTTGTTGCTTTGGAATGGCTATTGCTACTTAGGTTTAAGTGTTCATTTAAAATTTTATTATTGTGTTTTTTTTATAATTTTTTCAAGGTTACCTGTACAGCTATAGCTTAATTTAAGTGTATTTTTATTAAACATCTTACTGAAAGGATTATTACTAGGGAAGTTTTTCTCAATTAAATTGAGAATCTTCTCTCTTAGTAATAACCATTTGGTTAAATGGGGGCGTGTACCAAATGACTTTTCTGTTTTAATTTTTTAACTGCTAACACTGTCAAGGCATTTATAGCCATTATTTTTTAAAGCAGTGTTGTAAAATTTGCTGTTTATAAACTACATCTGGAAGAGTTATTACTGATTCTATGTTCTGTGGAGGATGGTTTGTGTTTGATTATGGATAGAGGGTGATTTGAATTAGGGTGGATATATATTGGATTTGCATTAGTTTTCATGTAGGGTTGGTATGTATAATTATCTATTAGACTAATGTTACATCGAGGAAATCTACTTTTTTTAAATTAGTGTTTATTATAACTTTCAGATTTAGACTTTTAAATTCCCTTATTTTAAGGGAATTAGTTTTTTTAACACTAATGAACTCTACTTTGAGCAATAAGAATATAAAATTACTCTCTAAGCTGAACAGAAGTATCGTGATGAAATGTTCATCATTAATTAATCACAGTTAAGGACCGGAAGCTGATGAAGGATTAAAATTAAGTTCAAATATGTATTTATCATTCCAGGGTGATTTTCCAACGTGTTCACGATGGTCTCTGTCCTCTATAACCTTCAAAATTTCTATCCTGGAGTAACAAGGTGCCTCATAGCTTTCACATACGATTTCATTTTCAAGTCTTTTTTCAATGCTCTTTGGACTGTCATAGCTGAAACTCCTCTCTCGCGTGTCAAACGTCTTATGAATTGAATTGGATCTTTTCGAATTGATCACTTTAGCTCTAATTTGAAATGATGATCCCTTTTGCTGTTGTGACCATCGGACCCAGTTTTTCTCTCTACTGTTCTCTTTTTTAAACTTATTAACCGTTCTCTTGATGCTTTCTAATGGACTTTGAAGATGGAAGCCAGATTATTAATGTTGGAACCCTTACTGAAGGCCTGAGTGATATTTTTCCACTCGTCAGTTGTGAAGACCGTGGGACTGACACAAACAATTTTAACCTCTGTTCAAAGGCTTTTCAGCGATTCTTACGACACACGGTGTCAGGATGGCTGAACGTCTTATCTGAAAACCTGGATAAAAAAAGAAGCTCAATTTATTTAGTGGTTTTCTAGATATTAAACATTTTGTGCGATGGGCAATTATATTGTTGCGCGATTTGGACAATTTGGTTGTTACACCCAGTATATATATGTGTGTGTGTGTGTGTGTGTGTGTGTGTGTGTGTGTGTGTGTGTGTGTGAACATTGATATATATATATATATATATATATATATATATATGTGTGTGTGTGTGTGTGTGTGTGTGTGTGTGTGAACATTGAAGTCAACACTCAGAAGCGACAGGCTGTTTCATGCTAGACGCAATCGTTAGGCCGCCCTGACGATTGCATCTAGCATGAAACAGCCTGTCGCCTCTGAGTGTTGACTTCAATGTTCACTTTTATAATTACATACGCTCTATCTCTGATATTGAGCACTTTATCCCATAAATATAGCATACCTTAAAACTATATTTCTTCATATATATATATGTGTGTGTGTGTGTGTGTGTGTGTGTGTGTGAAATAGGTAAGTTAGTTAATAAAACAATGACAAACGAAAGTGTACCAATAAAATCAATAAGATAAACATTTATTAAATATTGATTAATAACCATATGACAGAAATGAAGCACAGAGAGAAAAGTTTTAAGTTCGGAATTTTCGGACACGCCTGCATCCTTCATCAACGGACCGAGGAAAAAACAGAGAAATAGGAATTACTCACCGACATATGTTTTGCAGATGGGGTATTTCCCAGTGAAAATCGTATTGTCTGATTCCTTAATGTACGAACTTTTTTATGAAAACTTAAATTTAAAATTTTGATCGGTGTAAAAGGGTTAGGCCGATCGATTATTACTAGTATGTTGCGTGGCGGGAATGGGATTGTAAATATAGATCAAGAGTGGCTGGGGAGAAAGAAATTCTTCCCGCGTATCGGAAGTTGTAGCAAAAAGTGTCGGACCCAGTTGCCAAGAGTAAAAAGATGGGCTCTGGTTAGAAAATGATGTGATGAAAAAAAATAATGAGGAGGAAAACAATGGAATATATTATAATAAAATATTATTAAATAAAATGAAACGAAAAAGTGAAGGAACAAAAAAATGGATAAAAATTTGGATAGAAATTTTTTAAATCTATTGTTAACAAAAAAAGTGAGTACAGAAAATAAGAAAGAAAGGTAAAACTGAGAGGTAAAGCGTATATATATACAGATGCGCATGCGTACATAAGTGTACATAACATTGTGTAAATATGCACACGCCATCACACAGATATATGACTCTCAGTACACGTAAAGATATAATATGTATAAGATTAATATGTATCTCCACTAACCTTCCCCACTCCTTGCATAAGCTTGTATGTAAAGGAGCCATAGTGATAAAATCAATAATGGTAATATATATATATATATATATGTGTGTGTGTGTGTGTCAATTCGAATTTAAAAAAGAAAAGAGAGAGAGAAATGTGGAAAGTCATGATCTTAAAGGGACGAGGTATTTAAAAGAAATTATGTTCACTGTTAAGGATCAACTTCTCGGTTCCTTCTAAAATCTTTTCATCCTCTTGCACTCAGAGTAGCCCCTTCTTTATAAGGAACATTGTGTTTTTTTTGGGGGGGGGGTCAAAATGATTATAGAAACAGCTCACAAATGGAATACAAAGGGAAAGGACGATTCGTTGCAATGTGCGTAGCATAGCGAGTTTTAGAATGTTAGTTTGACTCCTGTTCGTTTTATGGGTCGGGTTTCCAGTTCCTTCTAAAAAAAAAACTTTCATTCTTTTTGACTCCCAGAAACCCGTTGCATCTTAATGGCGTTATCACCTTGCTTGGGCAAATTCATTTAAAAAAAAATGGAGGTGATGTAAAGTACTTGACCCAATCCACTTTCCACAATCTGACCAAATATCAAAATCTATTTTATAATCGAGTCTTGTCAAGACCAATACCTTTTGTTGTATAGCCCCCTCGTCCTGAGGAATTCTTGGGCGATGGCGTCCATTCGATAATAATAAAGTTGCATCCTTCTCTCTCGGCTGCTGATCGCTAGTTGTTTTGAGTCGATAAAATAATTTCAACACAGGGAATTTTAACTTAACTTCGACGTATACATCTTCAGTGGGGTCGCTCTCCCTCCACTGGGAAGCCGTATCAGAAACGAATGTCAACACGTCTACATTGCTTGACGGTTAAGAAACAACTCCCTGAAAAACCTTTCTCTATGATTCCCACGCTAGTTCAGCCAATCAAAATCGACTTCCTTTATTTTGTTTTGTATCTGATCCCTAAGGTCAACCTCAGGTAGTCATAGCAGAGATACACTTCCACCTAAAAAATAACAGTCCGTTTAACTATTATTTAATACTTTTCAGCTCCCCCTCCCGTATACACTTAAATTTTTTATCACTCTTTTTACCAAAGGAGCTTACAGCAAACATTTTTACTTAGAGCCATGCTTTTTTTCTTTCTATCCCTTTCTATTGAAATGCCCTTCCTACAGAAATGAAATAGTATCATTATTGTACGAATAAAAATGGCTGTCTAGATGCGCGCACACACACACACACACACACGCGCGCACACACACACACACACACACACACACACACACACGCACACACACACACACACATACAGATAAACAGACACGCATGCAATCGCGCACACACATACATATACTACATTTACAAATCTACCATTCGTCCATGCATTGCATATTGCTGTCATATCTGGTCCGGTATTCTGGGTATATGTGCCATATACAATGGTGGTGTATCTGTTCAATTATCCGTATTTATACCTATATCTACAGAAAAATAGGAATTAAAATTTATCTATACGGTGCTTTCATCATTTGACGAGCATTGTAAAGAAATTCGGTCCATTTAAAAAGAAATGCTATAGAAATTAATGCTTTTGTCAATCAAGATTTTCACGGTCCTAACAAAAAAAAACAGGATTTTGATAAGACGCGTCGGCACCCCAAATTTTTCTTTTCATTTTTCCCACCTAAACCTTACATTTTTCCCGCCAGTTTTTACAGAAAATAAAAATAGAGCAAACCAAAAGTGAAATCAAAGAATATAACACTGAGATTTGATTTTATGGAGACATATCAGAACGAGAAAGTTAATTTTTCATACGGGTCGAAGAGATATAGTCTTCTAAGTGAATGAGGGTACCATACACCATTGAGAGATACTCGACATGAAAAAAACAATGGCCCATTCATTTAAGCGCAAAAAATGTCAACACAGAAATAGCAGTATTTGAATACAAGTTTATCTTGTTCCAAAAAAATCGGACAATGACAGATATGAGCAGATGGAGAACAATGGAAAAATTAGTCTAACGAGAAACAGAGAGACAAATAGGTGATACATAAGTCTGTCAGAAATAACATACGTTATATGTACGTGATAGTGATGGAAAGTTCTCGCTACGGTTTATATCCAAAAATAGCGAAACATCAGTATTTTTATGAGAGCTTTTCATCACCCTTCGCATATATATTCATACTCTCACTCTCTTTCTCTCTCTCTCTCTCTCTCTCTCTCTCTATCTCTCTCATACACACACACACATAGATAGATAGATAGATAGATAGATAGATAGATAGATAGATAGATAGATAGATTGAAACAAACTGCAATAGATAGATAGATAGATAGAAACTACAATAGATAGATAGATAGATAGATAGATAGATAGATAGATAGATAGATAGATAGATAGATAGTGTTGATTTCCATGTCAAATGATCTATCTCCAATATTGAACACTCGTCTCTCAGAAATGTAAGAAATTTTAAACACTATAATTACGTTTATTTTAATCATTTCACTCTAAGCAAGGTGATAATGCCACTAAGACACAAGTGTTTACAGGGAGTGGAAGATAATTAGAAGATTTGAATAAACTCACGTGGCCGAGTTACCAAATAGGAGAGCTCATTAGAACAACTTACATGAATTTTTGTGACTGTTATATTTAATGTTTTATTTTAATCTAAGCAAAAACAGAAATGGTGCTTGTTGTGTGTGAGTAATTTGGCCAAAATTTATGTCCCTGTTTTTCGACTCACATGAGTCATTTTTAGTGTACGCGAGTGAGAAAAGAAAATTATGTTTCATTATTTATTGAAAGTATTAAAACGTCAATTGTTTTTTAACAATACAGGCTTAAAAGAATAACTACTTTCCATATATATATATATATATATATATATATATATATATATATATAAAAGGCTCAAGCACTAATATTCCATGGTTATAATTTATTACATTGGAATCGTAATCACGATCCAATTCATCAGACCTACAAATTCAAAAACAAATTTTTAAATATAACTCCGGATATAAAATAAAATTTTGCTCACAGTGTATGTATGTGTGGGAGTGGGAAACAAGGGTGAGAGGGAAATATATGAAAGCTCTAGAGAGAGGAGTAACGTAAGAAAGAAGAACAGGAAAGGCCTAATGGTGAAGGTGGGGATTAAAATTTAAAAGAGAGGAGTTAAATAACGGTTTAAATGAGTGAGATACAGATAAATATGAATTATTCTTAGTTGCATGAATCACTACCGATTCGCTGACCTAAAATAAATTTTTAAAAAAACAGATACGGGAAACGTGTGGATATATTTGTGGTGACATTAGGCACAATAAAAAATGATAAGATCTAAACTTAAAATCCAGCCAATTCATACTGCTGATGCATTTATTAAGATTTTCCGTCTGGTTTACATTTACTAACCTTATGTATACGTGAAAAGAGATGAGAGAGAGGAAGAAAAGGCAAAAAGTGGAGGGGCAAAGTAAAAACGAGGACATTTATAAGAGAAACGATGTGCAATCAAGAATAATTAGACTAAGCATGACAGTGAGCTCTACCTGGATTCTACCCTCTTAGAAATTTATACATATATATATATATATATATATATATATATATATATATATATATATATATATATATATATTGACTACTAATATTATCAATATATATATATATATATATATATATATATATATATATATATATATATTGTCATCCACAGACAGACTGTTTCGCTGTATCACAGCTCATCAGTGTGGCTAGACACCCGGTTGCCTCTGGCTAGAATCGAAAACCGGCTGAATTCGCGTCAGTCGGAAATTTTACCCTGAAGCCGTTGGCGCACGGCAGAGAAGAAGGTGAATTTAAGCGTATTTATTTTTAATAAACACACAGTGACTGAGAGAACTCGATTCGATTTACCGAAGAGTCTTGTATTATTAGCCGTAATAGTCACTGTTTACAAACCCACACATCCTCCCCAGAGAGCTCGAACGAAATAAATTTTTCGGGAGCATATATATTGTTATCCACAGACAGACTGTTTCGCTGTATCACAGCTCATCAGTGTGGCTATATATATATATATATATATATATATATAGCCACAGCTCATCAGTGTGGCTATATATATATATATATATATATATATATATATATATATATATATATATATATATACATATATATATATATACATATATATATATATATACATATATATATATATACATATATATATATACATATATATATATATATATATATACATATATATATATATATATATACATATATATATACATATATATATATATATATATATATATATATATATATATATATATATATATATATATATATATATACATAGCCACACTGATGAGCTGTGATACAAATTCACTAACGGCGCAGCTTTACAATACAAATAAAATCGAACAGAGAGGCTTATATATATATATATATATATATATATATATATATATATATATATATATATATATATATAAGCCTATCTGTTCGATGTTATTTGTATTGTAAAGCTGCCGTTAGTGAATTTGGCCCCAGCTCTTGCTTTTGAATTTATCTTAAGTCTGAATAACATATTTAATTTCAAACTCGAATATCCGCATCACTTCACAAGACTATGGCGTTGCACAGTCTTTGTTTTTCTTGCCAAATAGTTCATCTGTATTCTTCGAAAATTTCCAATAGGCTCGTTAGATTTCTACTTGTTTATCAATACATCCACTTGTCTCTCTATACGACTTACTTCCCTTTTCTTTCTTTAGTTCTCTCCCGGCCTTATATTCTCCCCCATCTGGGGTGAGAGATGGGATTGGGTTGGCGGGGAGGGGGGGGGGGCAAATGACCAATTCAATCCGCAAAGAGCAAACGCTTCGCAGATTTTGGAAACGATTAAGAATTTTCAAACGACATAATTAAAGACGAACTTTTCAATCCCCCACCCTGTCCTCCTATCCCAGCGTTCTCCAAGAAAATTGTAATGGAATGATAGGAGGAGGATTTTTTTTTTTTCTGTTTTGTTGTTGCTACTAATTTTTTTGGCACGAATCCAAATCAGTTGGCGGACTTTTAAAACGGGCGCGTCACAACATCCGGACACGTTTCTGTCGAGGGCGGGAATACGCAAACAAGTTTGTGCACACACGTTCCTACGAATACACAGTAATTAGACATTTAAATTTAAGTCCGTACACGCCTATACATATGCAAGCATAGATGTTAGTTTGTAAGAATATGAAGAGATGTAAGTAAATCAGGCATTTACAGTCACGTAGAGATTCGCTCATGCTGAATAAAACTGAGATTACACGTAAGTTTCGGTAGAGGGAGCTCGTCAGCCAGGGGAGCCAGTCCATCTAGGGCAGTAGTTCACAAACTTTTTTTTTCTCTTGGCCACATTTTCGTAATTAAAATTTGCTCTCGCCTCACCAAATTTTACGTGATAAAAAGTACATTTAAAAAAAACAGGGAGAGGTTTAAAGGGATGTAACCACGGATTCGAAGTCCGAACATTATCATTGATAACTCTCTCCTACAATTTGCGGACCCTAGTTACTGTATTCCTAAAAATATCACAACGACAAATTCGGTTAATAATTGTTTATAACTATTTATACTGTGATCTATGCATGCAATTACAAGTATTTCATTATAATATTTAAAATTTTTAAAACCATATTGATTTTTGGCATATGAATTTTTTGAAACTGTTTGTAAATCTTTGATTCTCTTTCAACCATTCCGCCTCACCTGCTATCCTCTTCCGCCGCACTTAATGAGACTCGCCGCACCGTTTGAGAACTACTGATCTAGGAAAAGGAACACCCTGATTGTTTTGCGGTCATATTCCAACATGGAAAAGGCTATGGAAGTAAATCCAGACAGAAAAGCCCAGAAAGCGTTTGGCTGTCAACACTAACACCCTTCCAGCAATTCCAAAGCCAAACCGGGCCCAAATGTAATACCATGTATCCCTTTGGATCTTGCCGCTACGGCCGATCCGTGGGTGGAGGCATGTTGTCTGGACAGTGTACGGCCTCCATTTACCATCGACCTGGAGAGATCACACCAGTCGCACTACCAAAGGGCTGAATTTTGACTAAACAAGGCGCTATGTTTATTTTGTAAGATAAATTCAAGCCTACTGCATAAATACATAAATATTTTATTGTCTTTTTTAATCATTTCACCCCAAGAAGGGCGAGAATGCCACTAGTATGCATCGGGCTTAAAGGGAGTAATAGTAAGAGAAATTATTGAATATATTGAAGAAAAGACAAAAGACGAACGGGATTCAAGAATATAGAAGATGGCGACTGCGTTAGATTTAAATTTTTGATGATTGTAGTTATCAGGGAAGCAAGTAAAAGGAAAGGAGTTTCACGGGCGGGAAGTGCGAGAAAAGAAACTGTTGGAATATAAATGACGGTTGCATTTAGCTATTTCAACACTAAACGGGTTGGACCTAGATGCCAATCAAGTAGCATGCTTAACGCTGACCACCGGTTTACCGGTGGTAGAAAAAAAAACGTAATGGCCAGCCACCGGTTGAACAGTGGTAGAGAAAAATGACTTAATGCCGGTTCAACGGTGAATAAACACTTGTAACTACTTTTATATCTACAGTGAAACATTACATACGAATTATTTGCGAATTTTGACTCAGGAGCTCAGGTAGAAGGGTTAAAATTGTTCGCAGGAACGCAGGGCTCAAAGGGTTAAATCTATATAGTCGAGGCACCAAAACTTCAAAACAGTGCTTGCTTTAACCTAGTGGTTTGAAATCTAGTCTTATAGATCGTTCATGCGTGCAATCAGTCCAATTTTAATTGAATAGCCTACGATTATAGTCACGTGCCATGCTCAATATTGCATCGTCTCCAATGAAATATTGATACAGTATATGATTTGAGCCAGGAAAGATCGGATGAATCAGGAGGAATCAAATTTAATGTTGATAAGAAACCTTTGTCGAAGAGAAGTTGATCTGTGGTCACACCAATATGCACTGGACTAACCCTAAGATACGCCAAAGCTGATTTTTCACTCAGTCACACCAGAGCATCAGAGAAACCAAATTCCTCGAAGGATTAACCTGGAAGGTAACTTATAGCCATCAAATGCATATTCGCGCCTCGCTTTATGTCAATGGCTGCCCCTGGCATGTGCACACGTGAGAGGGAAAAGACATTGTCTCTCACATCCTTACGAGAAGAATCCACGTTTGGAGAAAGCCACACGTATTTATGCTTATATTAATTTACTAAATTCGTAATTAGATAAAAGATAATTTACTATAAGATTACTATAAGACTTTTATTCTCTTTCTTTATTGGTCTTTACAGCGATAACGTTACAGGGTATAGCAAGCTAGTCGCGCAAACTATTAATGCTACAGTGTGTTCGATCAATACTTCTAACCTTGTATAAGATTAAATTTAATAAATACTTACTTTTTTTAAAATAATTTAAAAAATAACGAAGCTGTAAATACACCAATGCAAACACGAGGTTGTACGGAAAGTTCTCGGACTCTACGTTCTGTGATTGTATCGTTAATGGTACGTCGGTAACACTCATTGGCACATCGCCGGTTGCGGTTGGCATATGGGCCCGCAAACAGATATTAAATGTCGGAAGACAACAATAAACAAAACGAAAACTTGAGTTAAAAAAAATATTACCAAGTTTATTTTTCTTAGAGAAAATACATTCACAAAATTAAAGTGCACTAGGAAAAAAATATTTCTGCATGTTGATGTAGAGGGTGAGAAGAGCGTTGTCCTAAGGAGGACAGTTTTTGTAATCGTTGAATAATGTTGTCCTGAAAAGGACAGTTTTTGTAATCGTTGAATAATGTTGTCCTGAAAAGGACAGTTTTGTGGCCGTTGAGTATTGTTGTCTTGAAAAGACAGTTTATCGCATATCGTTGCTGTTGGTGAGGCTGGCCGGCTGGAGCTAGAACAGATACTACACTTTGATTCATTCTAATCTAGGCTGCGGAATGTTTTTTTTTTGTGGGGGGGGGTTCGAGCTTTTTATATCCTGAATCAGTTTTTCAACTATCGCTTTTTCCGATTGTAGGTGTGCCGACAGGATACGATAAGCCTGTTGAATCCGTCTTCTAATCGGCTTCCTGCTAAAGTAAAGCACTTATCAAGTGACGTTTTGTAAGGTTCTGTTGGAACGATTCTGCGATCGTAAAGATCGCAGAATCGATCTAGAACTACTCTTACATTATTTACTTATTAGCAGTTCCTTTTCAAAATGCCAGATTGATGATTTACTCTGCTTAAGCTGCATTGTCACAGTTTAAACTGTTACAGAAAGAATAGCTGTTATTGCTCTAGATATATTTTCATGGTTAAAACTACTTTTCATGATGAATGAACCATTTGAAAAATTAATTGAATAGTGAAATATCCAGACTTACAATACCAAATGATACAATATAAAGCACCTTTACCTAAACTTATTTCAACAGAACCAAATCAAAAGTCCTTGTAAATCTGACAGTATGTTACAGCCTAATATTAGTAACAATCACTCATTCGCATGTTTTCTTCTCTATAAACAATCATGGCCTGTCAGTGATGGAACATTCTGTCCAGATATACGTTCATAGGACAGATCAAAAGAAAAAGTGGATTCATGACTTTCGAAAGGACATTAGTGTTAAATGAACACAAACAGCTTCCGTTAATACATGGTGCGCCGGGTATCTGAGAGAAAAGTACGCCGTGTTCTCAAATATATGACGCACTCCGTCTTGGCGGAGATTATAAATCGAATAATGAGTAGCGGCTCGGATTGAGGAATCGTAGAACCGAATTCGAAATCCAGTTGAATCCATTACATTCACTTACGTGCTAATACCCATGGGAAAGGTATGAATCGTCTTCTCCCTCCAGCTATGAGTAAATAGTAGGACAGACGGGGTTGTATAGCCTTGGATGGCAACTGGTCTACCGCAGAAAGAATGGCAACCTACTGCGGGAAAAGTCAGCCTTGTATCGAAAGCTACATGATCGCCTAAGCATGTATCACACATGGCACATAACTGACTGACTGACTGACTGACCCAACCAGGTATAAGCCTAATTGTAATTTTCTCGTTTCTCTTTCAGACCTATCAAGAGATTTTGGCAATTTGACACAGGAAGAAAAAGGCACATCGTGCTTCTGCAACTCGCTGTCAATCACCCACCTTCTGAAATACACTTCTTCTTGGAAGTGATCAGAGTTGTCCACGGTGTTACACAGACTTTACGTCGTCTGTGATGGCGGGTCATTATCACCGCTTATATCGACCTGTTAGATATAATCGAGAGGGAGTCTATATCCTATATGGTCTACGTGAACCAAGAGTGGCTGACCGAGAATTTTAACGATGATATCAACACCAATTTGTGGCCTCTTATCTCTCCTGATTCGAACCCCTCTGGGTTGCAACGTTTGAGGCGTCAGCCAGCGGCCCCACAACGGCAAGAATTCGTTGAAAGCCGTAGTGGACAACATTAACTGGAACCACCCGACCTAAGCATGCAGTCGCTTCCTCGATGGTAGGTTTTATTGAATAGCCTTTTTTCTGTTGTCTTGTGTTTTACGAACAAGGTATGTACAATTTTTTTTATTGAGAATATATTGTTATTTTATATTATGATTGGTTCATTTTCTTCACAATAATAATACAATATGGACTCTCAATTCGATATAATAGATCTCCTTTTACGTACCATATCCATACAGGACGTGGGTTATCATGGCTCTCCACAACTTTCTATCATTTGCAACGCTCAGCAATGTTTGCCCCTTTACTAGCCATCACAGTTCCTGTTCCATCATCCATATTCGTTGGTTGGTTGATTTTGTTTAGCGACATATCAACACCTCTATGGGTTATTTAATGCCGAAATCTAAATATTTTGAACAGAATTTTATGGCTTCAACTAAATATATTTTGAACGCAATTGTATGCCTTTAACTACAGATAATATATATTGTTGGTCATTTTGCTAAAAACTGTATTGTTTGTAATTTTACTGTAAAAATGTATTTTTATACTTTCACAGTGTTTTGTTTATGTTTGGGGTCACTATTTGGTCATAGCTGGGACCGTAACAGGTACTACCAGTCCGGGTCAGGGTGGACCTGGGAGAAACTGCAATTAAGAGGTGGCTCCAACGCTCCTCGAAACTTTTAACATACCGATCAGAGGCCTTGCTGCCGGATGTAGTTTATCGTCATACCCAGGACTGACACAAGCTCGTTAAGTAAGTTTTCCCTATCATCCACTTGCCTTTAATATGCCTAGTGAGCGTTTAATTCTCTTTCCTCATTGTCTTTCAGAAATTTCAACTGTCTCTTTATGATTCTAAGATTAAGTGCCCTTTTTGTTTCCATTAAGTACATATTCCGTCTGTAATAGTGTCAACATTCTTCTATAGGACCACATCTGTGTTGCTTCCAGTCTTCTCTTTAAATTGTCTGGAATTCACTTTCTGTAAACAAAGGCGCTTTTAATTTTCATTAGAGTATCTCATAAAAGAGTCCTTGTGCCAGCTTGGACTTGTTCGAATTAATCAAAATGAGACACGCGTACAGAGCTTAGATGTCGTAGACACATTACATACACGTTGTTGTCCGGACTTCTGCGGCCACCATTAAATTTGAACGTTTCTCTAATTAAGAAAAGACAAATAATCTTGGCAAAAGTGTCACGTCTACTGCAGAAGTGTTGCCATCAAGGAACAGCGATTCCAGACAGTAAGACTCCATTTCAATTTTGGTCCAAGCTGTTGATTATGAAAATTTGGCACCACTTGTGCGATTCGCCAATTGATCAGCGTAGAAGACTGGCGACCGAAAGTACTGAATGTCTTGCGTTACTTTGCCTCCAAGTATCTGCTATATTGAGAAGTGATTGTGACACGCACGCACATATATATATATATATATATATATATATATATATATATATATATATATATATATATATATATATATATATATAAAAGTGAACTTAGAAGTCAACACTTTGAGGCGACAGTCTGTTTCATGCTAGATGCAATCGTCAGGCCACGATTGCTGTTATTTTTCTCGGCTATTTATATATACTGGTCAGTGGTGCATTGTGGGTAGTCAATTTTGGCGGTTATTTTACTGGAAGTCGTTTATTTGTTTATTTATATATTTGTGTCAAATTATTTTGCTTGTTTTTATATATTTTTATTTTTATTTTTTATCTTATATATTTATTTATTTATTTTATTTTAAACGGTGTTTTTATTAACGTAGTAAAAGTTTGTTTATATAACTTATTGTGGGTAGTCTATTTTGGCGGTTATTTTACCGGAAGTCGTTTATTTGTTTATTTATTTATTTGGGTCAAATTATATATATATATATATATATATATATATATATATATATATATATATAATTATTTATTTATTTGAAAATTATAATATAAATATGTTATAAAATCACTACAAATGTAGCCATTTTGTTTCAACACCTCTGGTGTTTTATCAAGTTATGATGTTGAATGTAGAATAAAGGGTTTTAAAAGGTTCAAATTAATTAACCACCCCTCACAAGGCGAAACGCTGTTACATAAGCTGGAATGACCAATCAAAATACAAGTATATGAGAATTCAAAAA
The DNA here is from genome assembly GCA_964036315.1 of Acanthosepion esculentum. NCBI lineage: Eukaryota > Metazoa > Mollusca > Cephalopoda > Sepiida > Sepiidae > Acanthosepion > Acanthosepion esculentum. The sequence continues at coordinate 62,882,949 of OZ038494.1, forward strand.
ACTTGACAACGAGGTAGGGTTATAACAACTATTAAATGCTTTAAAGTTGGGGCTATACTAAAATAGAACTTATTCTAACTAATAAGTATTAAATTATACGATAAGATTTGAAATTAAAATTAAAAATTACCCATTTTAAAATCTAAATCTAATCTCTATTAAATTTAAAATTATAAAATTACTGAGGAAAAAAAATACATATGTTATTTTATTTATTTTGTTTTTATTGAAATTAATTTGGAATAAACGTTAAGATCGACTGCTGTTAACTTCATGACAACATGGATACATTTTAATTCTAAGCCTAGACAAGGGATGATGACATCTTGCGAAATACAATACATACACAATAAGATTATAATACATAAGCACGCAGACATAAAAATGTGACGAGACAGGAAATATCACGACCACCCTTTACAAAAAAAAAAAAAAACATACATACACAATGAAAGGTGCATCCAAGTTACCATACACACAAACACCGATAAAGACACGTACATACACCCACATACATTGGCAGATACACTCCGATACAACAATCAAGAAATATTCAAGATTGAAAGTGTTATTAAACGAATTCTAACCACTTATTAAAATATAACTTATACAGGCAAATATACATAGATAAAAATGGTCTAATATAACAGAGAAAAAAACAATATTGAAATAAAGGACATTAAAACAGATATATACGTATAAAAATAACACATATAACATATGAAAAACGAAAATTCTAAATGCACAAATATATATAAAAATATATATTTCATATATGTCTATATACGCCTTCAGTGAATTAGGTGAAAAAAATAAGAACTACCTACAGATATATGTGTACAGTGTACACACATTCTTCCCTACAGACAGAAGCACAGAAAAGCCTATCTATAGACAAACATATACGCACATATATACATATACACGCATACACACATACATATATATATATCTACACATATACACACATACATATACGCATACGCATATAGAAGCAAGCATAAATATATCAACCCACACAGCAACGTAAAAAAGTAAACAAACCAAATATAAATACATATACATACATACACGTACATACATATATACACATACAGCCATATATATATATACATATACATACATATATACATATATGTATTCATGCATATACATATATAGACTTAAACATACAAACATACATATATACAAACACGTATACAAACACGCGCATATATATATAAAAAACACAGATAAACGGAGACTTAAATATACACATATATATACATATATACACACATATTCACATACACACATACACATCCATATATATATATACACATACACATATATATATATATATATATATATATACATAAATAGGTATATACATACATAAACCTACACATATTCTAACAAGATTATGTTATTGATGATAAAGTACAGTAGAGTCCATAATAATTTTAAAATGTAACAAGACACAATTGTTGATTAAGTCTATAAGCAATTAAAAAAAACTTTATCAAACAAAAGTAGATTATTGATGATACATTATTTTACATGATTTTAGTTAGTATTGAAGATACATTATATTAGCTCTACTCTGTATTGAGCACTCTTTTAAGAATAGTAATTTTGGTTATTGGAATTTATTCAGTATACACCAATCCTATACTTGGATATAAGCTCCTATTACTGTCGAGCACTGTCTATTCTATTCTTATACTATGGATAGAATCAATTTCGGATTATCACTTAAGAACATTCCCACCATGAACAAAAGGGATTATTTCGTCCATTTAACTCTGCAAACTGAAAACCTTATCAGAAGAATGAGATGGAAAGCTTACTTTTTTCTTTATGACAAGAAACATTTGTGTGAACACGAAAATTATGGTTTTAAAAGTTTAAAGACAGCACCAATTATTAAAGAATCGTCTGTTTTTGAAAATGACCTACTGGATATCATCAAGGATTAACCTTCCATAAATATAAAAACTCTTTCCAAAAAATCTTGATGTTATCGTCAAAGATATTAATAAACCCGGTGACATTTATGTTAAATCCGATAAAACGGCTAACTTTTATAAGTTATCCCCTAAGGATTATGATACATTAGTTTAAAATAGTCTGACCAGAAACTACAAAAAAAAATTGATACCAATAATTTTAACCAGATAGATAGGATTAACTGTGTCAGCAAATCAATTACTGATAAACTACGGAAAAGTGATCAGGTCAGTAAACTGCAAACAAAGGAAGCGTATGTTTTGTTAAAAGACCATAAACCCGAATTCAGAACTAAGCCATCTACTAGGCTTATAAACCCTACTAGACCAGAAATCGGCAGAATCAGTAAAACTATCTTGGAAAGAACCAACCACTCCATGAAAAAACACCCTTGGACTCTTACAGTGGATTAATACAGATTATGTTATCAACTGGTTTACTAACATCCGATATAAGGATAACTGTACTTTCATACAGTTCGATATTATCGACTATTATCCCTCTATATCGAAGAATCTATTCACTTTGGCCTTGGAGTTCGCTCGGGTATACTCCAATATTTCTGAGAATGAAGTAGATATAATCATGAAATGCCAAAATTCTCTTCTGGTCTACAATGAAGAACAGTGGACCAAAAAGTTTTGCAGCGATAATTTTGACATTTCAATGGGTTCCTTGGATTCTGCAGAAGCTTCTGACTTGGTTGGATTATTTATTTTATACAATTTAAGTGCCTTCGCATGTCTAGATTCTGATAGTGTAGGATTATATAGAGATGATGGCTTATTAGTTGTTAAAAACTCTACTAAAATTAAGGTAGACCGTATTAGGAAAATGATCCGTACGGAAATTTAAGGATTTAGGTTTTAGGACTATAGTTACAAATAACGTTAAACAAGTAGGTTTTCTGGACGTCACCCTAGACCTTACTAGCAACACTTTCCAACCATATGTGAAGGTTTATTCCAACCCAGTAAACGTGCATCCAAATTCCAACCACCACCCTTCAGTTTTCAAACACATACCCTCCTCCATTGTATTTAGGATTAGTACTAACACTTCTAACAAAGATGTTTTTAATAAACATCGTGATTTTTACAATTCTGCCCTTTAAAATAGTGTATACAAAGATACCACTATTCAATATAGTATCCCGGTTAATTACAACCCTAATAAGAAAAGAAGATCTAGAAAGATCATTTGGTTTACTCCCCCTTTCAATACAATGGTTAAAACTAAATTAGGACGTATATTTCTAAACCTCATCAAGAAACATTTCCCTAACCCAGAAACTAACCCACTTAGTAAAATATTTAATCCTAATACCCTTAAATTAAGCTATAGTTGTGCGGATAACCTAGAGAAAATAATTAAAAAAACATATCAACAGAGCCTTTAACAAGTATAGGGACTCAAAAAACTTGACTACTTACCAGGTTGCTAGCAGCACTACTAAGTATGATGTCACGAATAACAACTTGTGCAATTGTAGGAATCCAAATAATTGTCCACTACAGAATAATTGTTTGACTAGTTCTGTAGTTTATCTTAGTACAATCTCTACACTAGAAATCCCACCTATAAAAAAAAATTACATTGGTAGCACCATGAATCCATTCAAGGAACGTTGGCGGTGGGATATTCTATCTTTTAATAGCAGTAATTACAAGTACATGACTTCATTATCCAAGTATTTTTGGAGTTTAAAAGAAAAGAATAAAACACCTACTGTAAAATGTAAATTAATCAGGAAAGCCCGAACATGTAACTCCCTATATGACCCGTGTTATCTATGTCTTAACGAAAAATTTGAAATAATTAGATTTAAAAATAAGACTCATCTCTTAACTCAAAGATATGAACTAACCGTTAAATTTAATAGGTTATTACTTTTATTACCTGATGACCCTCCTGTTGATGTGAGTGTGTGTTGGTGTAAGTATACTGTGTTGTTCGTGTGTGTGTGTGTGTGTGTGTGTGTGTGTGTGTGTGTGTGTGTGTGTGTGTGTGTGTACTGCTGGATATATATATATATATATGTATATATATGTAAGGTTTTTTTTATACAAAGTAAGGAGGTACAAAGGAGGAGAAAATGAGAGGAGGGTGAAACGTATGTATATATATGTATATATGTATATATATGTCCAGATGTATTGTGTATGTATATTTCTATTTGCATGTACTTCTGTATGTATGGATATGTTTATGTATATATGTAGAGATACATGTATATGTGTGTATATATATATGTATATGTATGTATATGTACGTATGTATGTGGTTGAATGTGTATGTGTTTATGTGCATGTGCGTATATATCTGTACTTATAATTATAGGTATGTATATGTATTTATATATGTATATATATATATATGTGTGTATGTGTGTGTGTTGACACCTATCATATGTGAGTTTGTTTCTGCGTATGTGTAGGTATGTAAACTTTGGTTTGTGTCTACAGGTGCGGATGTATGTGTATGTGTGTATATATGTATATGTATGTGTATTTGTATGTGTGTATATATATATATATATGTATATATGTATGTGTGTATATATATATATATATATATGCTTGGATGTGTGCGCACCTATATATGTGTATATGTGGATGAGTTGATTTGGATATATATACATGATTATATATATGTATATATGGATGTATGTTCGTATGTCTTCGTATATGTATATGTATGTATATCTTAGTGTCTTGGAATGTATCATCAATACTAACTAAAATCCACTTATGTTTGATAAAGGTTTTTTTTTTAATTGCTTATAGACTTAATCAACAATTGTGTCTTTTTAAAATTATTATGGCCCCCACTGTACTTTATCGTCAATAAGATTATATTGTTAGAATATGTGTAGGTTCTATATGTATATACCTATATATATATATATATATATATATATATATATATATATATATATATTGTGTGTGTGTGTGTGTGTGTGTATATCTAAATATGTCTGCCTATGTATTATAATCTGATTGTGTATGTATTGTCTTTCACAAGATGTCATCATCCCCTGTCTATGCTTAGAATTCAAATGTATCCATGCTGTCATGAAGTTAAGAGCAGTCGATCTTAACGTTTATTCCAAATTAATTCCAATAAAAACAAAATAAATAAAATAACATATGTATTTTTTCCTCGGTAATTTTATAATTTTAAATTTAATAGAGATTAGATTTAGATTTTAAAATGGGTAATTTTTAATTTTAATTTCAAATTTTATCCTATAATTTAATACTTATTAGTTAGAATTAATTCTATTTTAGTATAACCACAACTTTAAAACATTTAATAGTTGTTATGACCCTACCTCGTTGTCAAGTTTTTTTAATTCTCATATACTTGTAATTTGACTGGTCATTCCAGCTCATGTAACAGCGTTTCGCCTTGTGAGGGGTGGTTAATTAATTTGAACCTTTTAAAAGAGGTGTTGAAACAAAATGGCTATTTTTGTAGTGATTTTATAACATATTTATGTTAAAGATTTTCAAATAAATAATTATATTTGCTCTACTCTGTATTGAGCAATCTTTTAAGAATAGTAATTGTTGGTTATTGGAAATTATTCCGTCTACGCCAATCCTATACTTGTATATATATATATATATATATATATATATATATATATATATATATATATATATATATATATATATATGCACACATAGACCTGTTGTTTTAGAGCGTAGTTGAATAATAAAATACCACTTAAGAAAATTCAAAGATAATTGACTGACATTTGTGAATAGAAAGCTAAGTCATATTTCATACATTTTAATTATACCTAAAAATATTATCTACAATTTCAAATGGACGCTTATCTATTAACGAATTTATATGTGCTTGATTGAAAAACCTCATTAACTGTAATTGTAAGATTAATTACTTCATTATGAAAATATTCCCATTAATATATATATATATATATATATATATATATTAATGGGAATATTTTCATAATGAAGTATATATATATATATATATATATATATATATATATATATATATATATATATATATATATATATATGGGCAGCATATCTTCATTCAAAAATGTTTCATTGAATAATATAGACATATTGTGTCTACTTATTTTTTTACTGATCCTTTCCAGTTGTCTCATCAGTGTTTGATGTTAAGATGAAATTTATCAAGGAATGACCCGTACTTTTTTTTTTTACTCAAGTACTTTCGATATTTTTCAAGATCATCTTCAGGTGTAAATTACAAAGAGAAACTTATTGTTACTGCAATAAAATTTGCGTTCCGTTGTGATGGTGATTTTTAAAACACGCACTCTGTAATTAATTTTAAATTTATCCGTTGTAGCTATGGAATATTTTGCAAAACAATCGTTTCAATATAAGGGAAATTGGTTGGAATGTAAAATGGCATTAAATGTTATATGCACTTTAATATATTGTTGCTATATTCGTAATAAATTTTGTTGAGTGTTGGTTGGTTGATTTTGATACATTAGTTCCTGATGTAATGGAATAACCACTCAGCCCCACTATAGGTAGTAAGTACCTATAAAGTCAACTGTCTACGAAAGACTGGAGGAAGAGTGAGAGCGAGACGACATAATCATGTCCGACCTTCCAGTTAGTGGCACTCACTACTAGATTGATATGTGCGTATACTGTATCGTATTTCATATTGTACTGGTTGTGTACAATAAACCTTTCTTCTATTATCCACCTGGTGTTAAGTATTTATTCCCTTAGCACAGAATATAACAGTTCCCTACTAGGTATTTATGCAGATGACATAGCTATCTACTCCTGTCTTAATAGTAAGTCCGATAGTACCAGCAAAGTTGAACTGGGAATGTCGTTGATGAAGATAAGAAACAAAGTACATGCATTGATAGATCACTGGGGGACTCCCGCGTTAATGGGAAATGATCTAGAAGATTAGCCGTTCAACATGACCTTCATTACATGATTTTCTTAGGAATGATTTTTTTCATATTTTAATATTTATGTGACGTTTTGGTGAGTCTTCGAAGAGATTATCTCTAGTTATTACTATTACTCACGTAACAAAAAATTTGCTTGAGAAACGGAGTCCCGGAACGGATTATGTGCGTATTAAGAGAACTCCCTGTAAAATTATAACTTTCCGCAAACAGTTCTTAAAGAGCATCTTCCTTCACGCCATGAGCGATTATGACTCTCCACAACTTCCTATACTCTGTAGCTCTCTGCAATTTTTGTCGTTTTAATATCCTTCCCAACTGGTGTCCTGCCATCTATTTACACAAGCTCGTTAGGTAGGTTATTCGCTGTGTACCTCTTTCCCTATGGATTTCAATATGTCCTATGAGTGTCAAATTCTCCAAGCCTTCTTTTCTCTTTATGTGATCCAGAAGTTTGAAATGTCTCTTACAAATATCCTTTTTGTTTACATTTTCATTAAAACTTCGTCGGTGTTCACATGCTTCGTCCATAGTGTTGCTAGTATTCTTCTATAGAACCACGTTTCTTTTGTCACATCTGCAAGAAAATTGTCCAGCATTCATTGCTATATTGGCGAATTGACATTACGTAGCAGTTAAGCTTCAAGTAAAACTTGTATATACGAACCATCGCTAAAAATGCTGAAAAAAATGCCGCTCCTTGTACCGCTCCAGCAAGTACCTGACTCCTTCTGCCATGCACTCCCTTTGTAAGTGTGAAATCAGACCCAAAATGGAGTATTGGTGCCATATCTGGACTGGGGCTGCCCAACCTTCACATTTAAGTCCTGACCGAGTTCAAAAGAAATTACGCGGACTTGTGGGTGATTAATTATTTTTCACCTTACAACCCTTTTCCCACAGACGAAAAGTTGCTAACCTCTCACGACTCTATCACTATTTCCATGGCACATGTTCGGGCGGCGAACTACATTTCTTGGTTCCACCAGTTCAGACCAACACAGCTAGTACCCTCCATACCACGTACACAGAATCCTCATTTCCTTCATATCCCAAAGAATCCTCATTCCCTTCTAGCCAGACAGCTTCTTCCCGAGAACAGTTACTTTGTGGAAAATGGTCCAAAGAGGATTCTTCCCCTATCACTAAGTTTTAACCTCTTCAAGTACAGTGTCAACCGTTATCTACCCAAAATATCTTTGTGATATGCACTTCTAACTTCTTCACTTCATACCTTTACAGTAACCCTCTACCTTGAGTGGTTCTTGGGCATTGTACTATGTGAACATTAGGAAAAAAAGTTTTTAAAAAAAACATTATTTTCTTTGTTTTACTGTTTCTTAATACTTTGTTTAACTTTCAGAAATCATCTTTCGTTATTCCAATGCGCCTTCGGATCTTGGTGCCACATGTGTTAAAGCCCTTTCCAGGTAGTTACATTTCTGTATCTACTTGATTTTGACACCTGCAATTTCTTTCCAGCATCTTGGGCTGGTAATATAAACAGTTATTGATAGCATTATGTTAGCATATAAAATAAACAGAAAGAAAAGAATATAAATTAAAACGTCGATAAGATTAATTTAAAAGACAGCTTAATACAAAAAGTAGAGTGATAATTATTTATTATAAGTATTTACATTCGAACATAGATTTTACCACTACAAAAATGAATATTTGTTTCGATGCCCAATTTAGGCATCTCATCGGTTGGAGATGAAAGATAGTTATAAACGATTTTTACTGCTACTAATAAAACATCACCTCTTTTTTATTTTTTAAAAATTAGAAAGACATAAGAAAAATTTCCATACAAGGAAAAGAAAGAAATACACAAGTTAAAACGGAAAAAAGAAGAGGACAAGAAAACAATAAAAGGAAAAGGAAAGAAGAAAGAAAAATAGAAAGTAAGGGAAAAGAAAGACGTAAGAAATCATCTCTTCTCCGAGGTAAATAAAAAGAGAAAAGGAAAGAAGAAGAGAAGTAATATATCAAAACATACAATTTACCTCAATTCGCATCTTCATTCTTCGCAGCCACAACATTTGAGTACACACTTTTTGATTTCTAACTCTATTTTCCTGTTTCTTAGAAGCAATAAAGAGCTGAGTGAACGATGGCGGTTTTAATATACTGTATCAATCTAATATTTGTCAAAGAGTGGGTGCTGAAAAGTATGGAGACTTACTTAGTATGGAGCTGTGAAATTTTGCATGCATTAATTTTAACTCTTCTGCGTTGGTTCTTTCCAGGTAAACTGACCTCTGACTGTTCAAAGAAGACGTCAAAAGTAACTAGTAACGACTTCTCTAGGAAATGGACAAAGTTCAATTACCTGCATAGAAAGCGTTTAGCCCCCAAGGATATTCATGCTGACATAGATGCTACCTGAGCAAGTATTTCTTATCTGAAAACCTGGAAAAAAGAAACCCAATTAGTTTAGTAGTTTGTTACATATAAAGCATTTTGTGGGATGGATAATTATAGTGTTACACGATTTGGACAATTTTTCTGTTACACAAAGTATATATATATATATATATATATATATATATATATATATATATATATATATATATATATATATATATATATATATACATTCGATATATTCCAGTATCATCTTCGGGGTTATGATGGCTAAGACAAATAATTGTGTTTGTCCGAAATAAATTTTTGCTTTTGTGGTTAAACGGCTAACAATTCCGGTCATGCGCAAAGTCATAAATGTTGATTTTAATATTTTTTCCATGTTGAAAAAAATTTATGTAAAAGAGGTAACTTAGTTAAAAATGGAATTCTTGTCATAATTTTATAATTTGCTTGCTTTAAAAATAGCTGTTTAGCTTTAACATAGATATTTATAAAGAACTATATACTATAAGCATTTCAGAACATTTGTCCTATATTCATAATTAATTTTGTTAAGCGTTGGTTTTAATTTTTTAGCTTCAAAAATTTGTAGTTTCCGCTTATTACGTTCTTGGTGAAGTATACAGGTATTGTCGACTAATATTCTTCTAAATTGTGAATGTGGACAGGAATGTTTTTGCAGATGTTGTGTAATGGACAATGGATCATTCGTGCGTACAGTGAGCCATCTTGATAACCTTAATGTGAAATAACCAACATATACACTAGCTTTTTTGTCGGAGATGCAATCTCCCAAGGGACATTTAAATTGATATATAATGTTAGTTGCCTGCAATACGTTAATTATTGGGAAGGAGTTATTATGGATGATGATGTTAGTTGTAATAAAATTTAATATAGTATATAATTAATTTTATTTTTAACTGGGATTTGTGAGGGATATATTAGTATCTATGTGATTTTGTAGGATTTTTTGTCTTGTTTATATTTAGAATGCATCTGATTACGATATAAAAGATTGATATATTTAGGGTTATTTGAGGAAGTATTATGTTCGATTTGATTTATATTAAAATTTCTATTAGATCGCCTTATTTGTTCATCAACAATGTAGTTATGAAAGTCATTATTAAGATTTTGTTTAATGTTTTTTATTTCAGTGTAGAAAATGTTTTTGTGGATGAGTTAAGCTTAGCACTGTTTATTAAATTTTGTATAATTGCTATTTTGTAGTAGTTAGGACATTCACTCTTATAATTAAGAGTGCATGAGTTTATGCTAGTAGGTTTTTATATGGGGAGATGGGGAGTGTATTATTATTGGTGTCTATCAATATATCGAGAAAAGGAATTTTATTATTATTGTTAAGTTCCTATGTGAATTTAAGGAAAGAGTTTTTTTTGGTGGGGGGTAATTATTTAATCAATGAATTAATTTATAATTTTTATTTCGTGAACACCGAACTCAACCCGTGAACACGGAGTTGAACATCTAGGTTTTCACGAAATAAAAATTATAAGCGAAATGGATAATTAAATTCTCTGTCTTCTTCTTATCATATATATATATATATATATGTATATGTATATATATATATATATATATATATATATATATATATATATATATATATATATATATTTCTAAGCTCTGCAAAGTATAGGGAGTTTGGGAGAGCTATGATTGACTACGTCCTGAAGGGGCACGGCAAATAAAACAGAAAAGCAGAAGAACCAACTATGAGAGCAGTAGTTAAAATAAATTAAATAAAGTCACAGTAAATATTGATACTACAACTATTATTATTGTTATTGTAGTAGTAGTAGTAGTAGTAGTAGTAGTAGTAGTAGTAGTAGTAGTAGTAGTAGTGATCAACAGAAAGTTGGGCTCCTCTAGGTCTACATTTCCCAAGATACGCTACAGCGATTCTATGACCACACCTGGATTGATGATGATGATGATGATGATGATGATGATGATGATGATGATGATGATGATGATCTGATGATGATGATGATGATGATCTGATGATGATGATGATGATGATGATGATGATGTATGGATAAATCTCCAAAATCGAACAATAATTTACCGTATTGTTCATATTTTTGGTCTCATCTGAGCGTTGCACCTGTGACTGCACGCAAGCATTACATTTCAACATGCCTGTCCAATTACATCTCCTGTCTATACCGCCATTTTTCTTTATCATTCTTTCAGTATCATTTCGTCTATTTTTAGATATGGATTCGTTTATCTACATTTTTTTTTTAAAGACGTTTCTCCCTGTACATATATTTGTCTGTTTGCGATATTCTCTTCCAACTCCCGATGCTTCTGATGGTACATTGTCTGTCGTAACGCTCACTAGCCTCTTCAAGAGGCTAGTCTTCAAGCTGGGCGACCAATATGTAACGGTCTGGCCCCCTTATATAAACGGCCCTCTTGAATATCTAATCCACCAGACATGAAACATGGAGTTGGTGTCATTTGAACACACGTACAAATAAAAAAGAAAATGTTGTAATAAAAAATTGTCCTCTTTTAATAGAAAAGGCTTTTTTATTATTTTAATAGTCATTTTTCTATGTCTATGTTAGAGATAAGAGTCACGTCTTCTGTTGTTTATCGATCGTATTAAATGCAGATGGAAGTCATTCAACGATGGAAATGAAGTCTTTATATAACCAATGATGAAGCCTTTATATAAACGATGATAAATTTAAATATAACATTGTTGTTATATTTACTTAATATTATTATTGTTGCTTTTTATTAAACATCCCGTGTTGATAAAAAAATCCACCATTAGAGGAAAATAGCGCAAAACTAGAAATCAGAAATAAAGCAATCATTTTTCACCTAACCTTGAATTCACACCCACCATCTCAAGAACCCGATTTTCTGAGACGTCGTTTTAACCAGTTCGGTCACGGAAGTTAACGGCTATTAAAGAGAACTCAAATCTGTTGCCATTCTGACACACACTCATAAAAATAATGTTCTATATATTAATAAATATACAGAAGAACATATATTATGAATTAATAACATTGTACAGGATGTTCATAAAGTCTGTGTGCAATTTAAAATACTTGTAGCTTTGTAACTATACATGATATGAAGATTATATTTATGGACACCCTGTATAATTGAGAACAAATTATAATATAAAGAAGGTAAGGAAGAGGAAAAACATCATGATCACTAGCCCATATATATATATATATATATATATATATATATATATATATATAAGTAACGAAAATGTTGTTAATCCGTATGGATAAACTCAAGCAGGATGAAATCCTGAGAGCTCAATTTTAAGTCAGAGCGAATAATTTAATTTAAAGAAAAACAGACCACTTTAAGGCTCCATTTGTTATAATTTATTTCACCAGAGAATTTTATTTTTCTCTGGATCTTCAGAGTTCACTTTCAAAGGTGAAACGAAAAATGAATTTAAAATTTACACTTTTGACAGGCAGTATTAAGCTTATATAAGTTGATATAGACTGTGGTGAGGAACAGTGTGAGAGACATGGTCAAGTTTAGAGAGGTAAGGGAGAGTTTTAAAATTTATTTTTATCTTATATATATATATATATATATATATATATATATATATATATATATACAAATGTAAACAGAAAGAAAAGAATATAAATTAAAACGTTGATAACATTAATTAAAAAGACAGCTCAATACAAAAAGTAGAGCAATAGTTATTTATTATAAGTATTTACATTCGAACATAGATTTTACCACTACAAAAATCCATATTTGTTTCGATGCCCAATTTAGGCATCGCCTCGGGTAGGGATCAAAGACTGGGCATAAACGATTTTTTAATGCTACTAATAAAACATCACGTCTTTTTTATTTTCTAAAAATTAGAAAGACATAAAAAAAAATTCCCAAAAAGGAAAAGAAAGAAATGCACAAGTTAAAGCAGAAAAAAGAAGAGGACAAGAAAAGAATAAAAGGAAAGAAGAAAGAAAAATAGAAAGTGATGGGAAAAGAAAGACATAAGAAATCATCCGTTCTCCGAGGTAAATAAAAAAGAAAAGGAAAGGATAAAAGAAGTAATATATCAAAACTTAGAATTTCAAATAAAGAGAAAAGGAAAGAAGAAGAAAAAAACAGGAGAAATTTTTGAGAATAATTTAGCCAATGAAAAAACGTTAACGTTGAGAGAAATGTAATAGAGAGAGAATTCAAAATTTAACCGGAAATGATGGCAACTAGATAGAAAATATTTTCGATACAATGTAGCAGTTCGTGAGCCCGTTGGATGTTTTGAAAGAAACCACATATTTTAACAAAATTAAACATAGTATGTAAATAAAAGACACTTTAAGAAGTAAAACATATATATGTGTGTGTGTGTGTGTGTGTGTTAATATTTTTTCATGTGGACATGTGAAAAGTAATGTTTACTCAACTAAAACTCAATCTTTAGAGAAATTGCAAGCTAGGATATGATTAAATGTATTACTGAAAGAGATTTATCTTTGATTTCCTAAATTCTTTCTGAATAATTTGATTCTGGAACATGCTTATGTGTGTTTCAATAATAGAACAGCTCTGCCGGCGGTGTCAAGTATATACCAACTGTATACCTTGCAGAGGGCTAAAAATATTAAAGTGGGTGGGAACTCGTGTATGGCGACCAGTGTTTCCCTAAAAATACAAGTATAAACACAACCATATTCAAGTATATACCGAACACTGTTTTCCGACAGACTCAATATATTGCCCTACCAATTAACTCTATCACATCTTCAATCGGAAAGAATCTATCTAAACTCAACATAAAATTTGTTACTACTACATCGAACACAATAAAAGGCTGAGTCAATACTAAATTAAACAATAAGCTAAAATCTGAAAAACTGAATTTACTCGATTGCCCGTAATACTTGTCACAAAAATACATTAGAGAAAAAACCTCAAGGAATCTAAATAAACGATTATATGAATACAAAATGGACATTTTACAAAACAATGCATCAAATGCGTTGGTTGCCCACCGAAACGAAACTGACCACAGTGTTGACATAAAAAAATGTTCCTCTGATCAAAGTAGAAAACAATTCACTGCAACGAAAATGTCTAGAGAGTACCTTGATCGCAAGTTCATCTACAGTAAATTTGTGCACGGGCTCTTGCAAAATTTCACCATTCCTGGCAGAACTTCTATTATCACAATGTGGCATATCTGCTGATAAAAGTGATGGGGGTTGGGGGGAGGGAACGGAAAAAGAATCCAAATGAAATCGGTGAGATTAAAATAAAAATTAAAAAGTTTAATTTAAAATTCCCAGATTCCCTCGTTCGTGCGCATGTGTAGTCGCATCAACAAAACAACTTTAGTCCGATGATGTCCTTTAGGACGAAACGCGTCACAAGAAAACTTTTTTTCCACTTTGTCATACATTTTTCCCTACAGACTCAAGTATAAACGCGACTAGTGTTTAACTTTAGACTTTATGGATACCCTATATATATGTATGAGGGGTGAAGCTGAATCAGTTGCATGAATAAAAAGTAACTGCATTGAAAACCCAAATCAAAGACATCGAAAGGCAACTGAGCTGCGTTAGTGAAAGCAACCACCGCTATAAGGCATCTATAAGGCAAACTGATTTTCTTTCTAGCAGAGACTGGCTCGATTTCGGCAATTCCTACTCTTCCCCCGGTCCTTCGCATGACCTCGTCTTTTATGAGAGAAATAGAGCCTCATTCTGGCTTCTTTGATTGGTGAATGATTGCACGATGTTTTTACAATGGCCAATCAAATACAACCTAGGGAATTTCCAGCAGTAAATTAAGATTAAAGAATTAAAACTTAAAAATCAGCAGAAGTATACTTAACGTCAGGAAGAGACAGTTTAAATTTCTATGGCAAATAATGTTGGAAAGGCGGCTTGGAAATTATGATACTTACAGGAGAAATAGAAGACAAGAGGGACAGAGGAAAACAACGCATAACATACTTAGTGAGCTTGATTAAATGGATGGCAAGACAAGGTTTAGGAGAAATAACAAAAAGACAAAATTTATTAAGAGCTACAAAGGACAGGAAATTGTGGCGAGCCATGATCGTCATGAGCATAGCCCCATTGCCGGTAATCTTTAAATTAAACCTTCTAATTTAACTTCACTGATGATCCTCAAAGATTCCCCCGCTCTCAAAATGTTTCCAAAATAAGTCGCTAAAATTTGAGCCAGGATGATTTCCAGTAACACCTGTCAGCTGAACTGCTTGTCAATATTTCTGAATTTAACAACTGCCTTACGTTCGTACTCGACAAATTCACTACTCCAAAAAATGATATAACTCTTAAAATTCAATAGAATTCGAAGACAGAGACATAACTGAGAAATTAAGTGTAATTCATCTGCCTGTGAACAGATACTACACTTTCATATCTGTCTATATATATGAGATGAGGTATTATGATTACTTGCATTATTTACATTACTCGTTCTGTTATCCTCATCTCCATTGCCATATTTACAATGCTTCCGCCGTTGTGCGCTCCGGTTTCTTCAGTTAATTAGAAATTCGACCCGAACCCTTTATTCCGTCCACCAGGGTAGATTGTTCTAGTTCCACGTGCCATGCCTCTTCCGGATGTCTCAGTTATTTCCTTTTAACTCAACTCTCCAAATTTTAGTTCATTAGATGTAACCTCAATGACACATGGCCCAGTGGATAAAGACGCTGGTTAGATCCAGTGACTAGACGCAGAGAGTTGTGAGTTCAATACCAGGCCACAGCAGCGGTGAATCAAAACTTGGAGAATTGAGTTAAAGGGAAATAGCTTTAACATCTGGAAGAACAATGGCACGTAGAACTAGAAAAATCTACCCCGGTGGACGAAATAAAGGGTTCGATTCGAATTTCCGATCACCTGAAGAAGACCGGTGTGTACAACGGCCGAAACGTTGTGAATATGGCAATGATTATAATTGTAATGAAAATAATGCAAGTTACTACACTTTAATCCCAGACAAAATGCCGAAAACAATTGCCACCTCGATAAACGTGCCGTTTTCCAACTGCAGAGTATCGAACGGCGGAAACAATCGCCAATCTTTACCGTGAATAAAATAACATCGGAAGCTGAATTATTTTTTAATTATTATTAATAGAAATGTTCATAAGACGGGGATTTGCATCGTTATTATTATTATTATGATGATTATTATTGAGTATTCATACCAAAAATTTACACCGGAGATTAAGTGAAAGCCATGCCCAATACACAATACATCAACCATTATTAGATTGATTGTATTCACAATGACCGCTATTTCTGTTCGGCTTTAACTCATAAGAAGCTTATACATTTCGTCTTCCGTAATTTTTAGTAATATTTAAATTCATTAAAGATAAAAATGGAAACCTGGTAAAAGACGGAAACCTGGTAAAAGTTCACTGGTGAATAGTTGGTAGCGAAGTTCCAAAAGCATTCTTTGGTACCTCGACTCCATGAATTTAAGAGTAGAACTAGATTGGCAAATAGGTCGCACCTTGTTATATACGGTACCTATGAACACTAATAGGGATGCCCCAATCCTCATAAATACGTTGGAAACTACTGTAAGTGGGGGTAATATGCTGTCTAAGTAGTCCATCACTAGCAGTGGTTTACCTACATCACGCCGCTGGCGAGTATTGTATTTTGTTGATGCTATAAAAATTACCATTTCATTTCCAACCTACGTTTTGGTTATTACTCATTCAGTAACCTTTTCTAGGTTACAATACATAGATAGATAGATAGATAGATAGATAGATAGATATTAACTTGGTATAGTGTTATATACCGTACCTATGAGCACTAATGGGTATGTCCCAATCCTCATAAATATGTTGGACACTATTGTAAGTGGGGAGTAATATGCTGTCTACGTAGTCCACCACTAGCAGTGGTTTACCAACTTCACGCCGCTGGCGAGTATTTTATTTTGTTGATGTTATTTCATTTCAAACCACCGTTTTCGCTATTCCTCATTCAGTAACCTTTTCTAGATTACAACGCATCATTTTACTGTTGAAACTGTAAGTCCTCTTCTAATAATTTATTTGTCTCTCAATGGAACTCTCTTCCGACTTTTTTCTTTTCTATAAACTACGTTTTTCAAAAGTTTAGATGAAACGTCAATCGTCATCTTCTAATTCTGCCGTATTTTCTTATTTTGTTTCACTCCCTTGCGTCTTAACGGCTTTGTGTCCTTGCCTGGAGTGAAATGATTAAGGAAACAAAAACATTTTGAAGAACCATTTTCCAAAAGTCTAGATTGGCGATGAAATAAAAATGAGAAATGAAGAAAAACAAAAATTACTAAACGAAAATTTAAACAACCTTACAGAATGAACGCAAAGAATCCTTTAAAGAAATCTTTTGTGTGTTTTTTCCTTTCTTCCACCCCTTTTCTTTAAAGAATTAAAACCAACCTTTTTTTTTTCTTATTTTTCTTTTCTTTTTCTTTTTTCTTTTTTCTTTTTTTTTTTTTTTTTTAGAATGGAAACCCAACATAACTCGTTTCAGAAAATACCAAGAATCTTGAGTTTGGTGTTTCCTGAAAAACAAATTCTTTGAATTTGTTAAACGGGCCGCCTCTGTTCGCTCGATAATTAATTACAAATTGCTTTTTTTCGACGGGCTGAATAAATATGTAAACACAAATTGCCCAACGATCGCGTTTCAAGCAGGAGCCAATGACAGGGGAAGAAGAACGAAGGACGACGGTCCAATGGTGAGGCGTCCCGTCACTACAAGGGGTTAAGAAGAGGATTAGGACCAATAATGGGGTCACAAATTCTCCCCCGAAAACCGCCGACGTTTACTGGCACATCAGAGTGTCGGAAGCTGCTGGAGGTAAGACAAATGAGACGAGAAAATGGACGGTAACTTCCAGTTTGGAAGGTGCGGTGGAGCAGCGGGGAGAAACACGGAAGAACGGAAGGCTTTATATAGTCTTTTTATATATATATATATATATATATATATATATATATATATATATATATATATATATATATTCTTTTTTTTAATGACCAAGAGAAATCTTTTTGCGAGTTTGTTTTCTCTTTTCTCGGTGATGGACGCCGGGTGTGCTTAAAAGCGCAAGGATTAAAAAGACAGGGACGAGAAAATTAGTCGAACATATGTGAAGCAAAAAGGAATTCGTTACACTTTGAAGTTGCTATACGGATTTTACAAGTAGATAAATGTACTTGTTGCCAGTAATAAAAAATATTAAATAGCATATTAATTAGCATATTAATTCAACATGTTTAAAAAAAAATAAAAACTATGACAGATTGAGACTTGTGTTACTATCATATCGAGCGACACATATTGAATACATTACATTAATTGATTTCTTATTGATTTTGTCTTAATTCGATAAGAATTAACTGTATGTATCGTAATTCATTTATTTATCGTTTTCATGGATATTCATTGATCTAATTCCCATTTTATACAGAAGCAATGGATTCAATATTCATTAACACATTTTCTCCCTTAGCGCCCTTACTCAATCCCGTCTGACGGAAAGCCATATATAAATAAGACCGTTTCCTCATAGATTTTTCACCTGAACCTCAGAGAAAATGAATTTTTCAACAGGGCCTCAAAGACAATATATTTTTCAACAGGGTCTCAAAGACAATATATCTTTCAACAGGGCCTCAAAGACAATATATCTTTCAACAGGGTCCCAAAGACAATATATTTTTCAACAGGGTCTCAAAGACAATATATTTTTCAACAGGGCCTCAAAGACAATATATTTTTCAACAGGGCCTCAAAGACAATATATTTTTCAACAGGGCCTCAAAGACAATATATTTTTCAACAGGGTCTCAAAGACAATATATTTTTCAACAGGATCTCAAAGACAATATATTTTTCAGCAGGGTCTCAAAGACAATATATTTTTAACAGTGTCTCAAAGACAATATATTTTTCAACAGGGCCTCAAAGACAATATATTTTTCAACAGGGCGTCAAAAAATATACATTTTTCAGTAAAGCCCCAAAGACAATACATTTCTCAACTGGTCCTCAAAAACAACACATTTTTAACAGGGCCTCAAAAACAATACATTTTTAACAGGGCCTCAAAAACAATACATTTTCAACAGGGCCTCAAAGACAATATATTTTTCAACAGGGCGTCAAAGAATATACATTTTTCAGTAAAGCCCCAAAGACAATACATTTCTCAACTGGTCCTCAAAAACAACACATTTTTAACAGGGCCTCAAAAACAATACATTTTTAACAGGGCCTCAAAAACAATACATTTTCAACAGGGTCTCAAAGACAATATATTTTTCAACAGGGCATCAAAGAATATACATTTTTCAGTAAAGCCCCAAAGACAATACATTTCTCAACTGGTCCTCAAAAACAACACATTTTTAACAGGGCCTCAAAAACAATACATTTTTAACAGGGCCTCAAAAACAATACATTTTCAACAGAGCGTTAAAAACAATACATTTTCAAGAGGGCATCAAAGACAATACATTTTTCAGCGAAGCCCAAAAGACGATACTTTTTTCAACAGAGCATAAATGACAATGCATTTTGCAAGTGGTCCTCAAAAACAATACATTTTTCAATAAGGCATCAAAACAATGCATTTTTCAACAGGGTGTCAGTGGCAATACATTTTTAACTTGGCTCTGAAAGAAAATACTTTTTCAACTGGGTCTCAAAGACAATACGAATGCGAGAAGTGGTAAGAACTTAAACATTATCTGACTGTACTGTCCAAAACCCGTTTAAGTGTTTTAAAATGGGGATTTGTTGCGTGAAATTAAGCCCACATGGTAAGAATGCAGAATAACACCCCTCGCTGCACACGCAGGGGATTGAGATTTGTGTTGCTATCATATTGAGAAACAAAACATACGAGAACATCATGTAAATAATGTAAATTTCACTGAAATTCCCTTTTATACACATTCAAGTTTTTATTTCTTTTTATACACAGAAAATTTTGAACTATACATAAAATCCTTCATTACCCAACTCAGAATATCACTTTCACCAAACCCTGTGGAATTACACAAATCCGAGAACTGTTGTTCTAACTTATTTTCACTCTGCGAATGATATATGGTCTTGACTAGCTGTGAAGACTTTCGGACCCTCCTTATATCTGAGACTGTGGCGTTTTGATTGCTGTCATCGAGTCCCCGGTATACACAGAAACGCAGTTTGTTAATGAAATCCAGTTCTTCGCGTCTGCGATCGAGCTTCATCTGTATTCAGCCAGGACATGCAATTGATTTCTCTTATCGTGCAGGACATATTTCTCATCACAGGTCAATAATCGATTTACACTTGGTAAATTCTTTTTCAAATAAGTTGCAAGCATATTTTGAACGTGTGTGCTTACAGCGCCCGGTCACCTGTGCAAGTACTGACCAGACTTGACGTCGATTCGAGAACCGATGCATTTAACCTAATATGGCCGACTTGATGATAGCGTAACGGCTATCGGTACGAAAAGTGGAATCGGCAAGCCTAGTTCAAATTCCAGCCCAGTCTATTGCACTCACTTTCGCACAAATGCCTTTGAAAAGGCATGAATCCGTCTTTTGTCCCGCCCCTCAGCTCCGGGTTAAATAGCAGGCTAGACTGAGCTTTTTAACTTTAAACTGTCTAAGAGAAACAAACCGTAGGAAAAGGAACAGAAACTACTCCGTTATCTTTCCTAAGAATGCATGGTAATCCACAGAATGAAGAAAATGGAAAATCTAGAAAGCCATGATCGCCTCCCTCCTGAATATATATATATATATATATATATATATATATATATATATATATATATATATTAAAAAAGAAAAGAGAAATCGCAAACGTTTTTGGTTGTAATGTGGATTTTTTTAAGAATATATTATGCTTTATTTTCCATAATTTTTCTACTCGTGTTTCCAGTCTCGCAACCTTCATCAGGCCAAGAGTGGGTATTTCCACATATTATTAAAAGTAATTCATTTTTCTTGTTTTTCGATGTTAAATATTCTCGATATTAGACATAATCTTTTTTGTGTGTTAGTGACACAAATGTCTCTCATCTTTCTCACCCTTTCTCGGACCAGTCTTAATTGTTTTATTACCCTTCACGCAGAACCTTTTCACTGCCAGTTTAAGGAAGACAGAAATGTTGCGGAAAATAGTAGCGAGTCCTGAAGCATACATTGGTAAGAGGGAAAGATGTAATATTTGCCTCTTAGAAAAACATATTATACTGCAAAATAAAGGTAATATATATATATATATATATATATATATATATATATATATATATATATATAGTGCTGTTCAATAAAAGTGACTCACTTTATCCTTTGAATTCGGCTCAACTTTCGTTTCATTCAAGTCTCTTGGCTTTGTTGGCTTTGCTTATTAGCGGCTTAAACCTTCGTGTACAAGATTTTTAGCCTTGTTCTAACAGCCACCGACAGACTGTTGAAGAGGCAAGACTAACACCTTGCTCTTCGCTTAGACTGGCTGCAATTTCTTGGCTAGTTATAGTCCTATTCTTCGCAACTTCTCTCTTGATTACTCTGCCAGTTCTATCATTAATATTTTACTTTCGTCCCCTTGTTTCCTTCCTTGGAGCAGGAGTGGCATCAGTATGTGCCCTAAGCACTCGAGAGACAGTTGATTGCGAGGTTATAGCAATTTCTGGAATTTCTCTCGTAGACTTGCCTGATTTTGAGAGGCAATAATAGATAGATGCCTTAAGTGGTTCTGATGTGTGTTTGTACCCTTTCATCTGGTAAGTGACTTGAGTGGCTATTTCAAGCTGTTTTTGTACTGTGTGAGGCTTTCTGGAATATTATGGAATACTCTGGATTTAATTTAAGCTGTTCTAGAATTCTCTAGAATATTGTTCTGAGTGTATTGTAAAATAGTTTTCAATATTTTGTCAAAAGCTCTTTAAATTTACCAGTTTCATCAGATGTCTAAGTCACGTTTTTTGCACAGAGTTTTTTTTCCTGAATCTCATTTATATCCAAATTTATAATTATCAATAGAATACCTTAGGGTGAATAAACCTTTTTCCTAGGTGCTCGGGAAGGGGTCTTTATATTAGTAAGATTCAAAATTATTTTAACCCCAAAAACAATAGACAAAAAATATTTTTAGTAAAAAATATCAGATGAGTCACTTTTATCGAACAGCACTATATATATATATATATATATATATATATATATATATATATATATATATATATATATATATATATATATACACACTCAAAAAGTAAACTAATGGTTATCTATAAACACAAAAACCTGTGCCTATGGAAAGATTTAGAACCGCGATGGCGACAGTAATTGATGCCACACCAAGTATTTCGTTTTTCTTGTCTTTTCATATGAAAACAAGCTATCCCACTATCTTTCCTGTAGCCATTAAATAAAATAGTTTCAGGACTGGCAATGTCAAGTTTATGCCTGAGGACTGCCACGCACATAAAATTTGGAGTAGCACCGTGCGGTAAGGAACAATGATATAATTATTTTTAATATATATATATATATATATATATATATATATATATATATATATATATATATATATATATATATATATATATATACACACACACGAGGGTAAGTCCAAAAATTATCCGAAATTTCGCCATAATATATCTTTAGACAAGAATGCGGATAATATTTTTTCCTTTCAAGTGCCATAAGTGATACAAGGTTGGATAATCATGTCTTTTTCGCTTTATGACTAACAAGGTAGAATATTTCCCTGTTGTAGACTAGTTGCCAACCAAGGATATAGGGTGCACTCTATCTTGCTATTCAACCTATATCGGGTGGGGAAGAGATGGGTTCCTACCTTTCGTAAGTAACGAATGTAAAGAACCCGACTGGAATTCGAACTCGGCTCTCATTTCGAGCCTTTATCCATTATAGCACACCGTACATCCACATATATATATATATATATATATATATATATATATATATATATATATATATATATATATATATATATATATATATATATATATATATTATTTTATATTTTATTTAATGGCGTGTATATATATATATATATATATATATATATATATATATATATATATATATATATATATATATGAAAAGTGAAATCATCGAGATGAGTTCAAATTCCGGTCGATTCTGTTTCATTCACTTCGTGCTAATCTCCTTGAAAAGGCCTAAATCTACTTTCCTCCAGCCGGCTAGGCTCTCCATGAGTAGCGAAGGGCGATTTTTAATTTAAACTTGAGAAGTGATGTTTGGCGACTTCATGCCGCACTGTATAACCCTTCTCTGTAATTAGTTCTTCTAAAAAGTGTCGCTGGTACTGCAGAAGCCCTCACCACCATAACCAAATCATTTATTATGTGTATAGTCTGAACCGTTAGGCTTTCATATGTCGAAACTGACAGAAGAGACCAACAGATATACAAACAGGGTGTTCATAAACTCCATGTGCAATTTAAAACACTTGCAGCTTTGTAACTATATATGATATAAAAAGGACAAGAAAGCTTGATATGTCTACATTTTTCTTGTCTTCGGAAGATTTATTTATTATTTGTTATACCTATTATTTATTATTCACTTATTATTTATTTATATTTATTTTCATTTATTTATATATTATTTATGATTTATTTATTATTTGTTATACCTATTATTTCTTTACAATTTCTTTAAACTTCAAAATTACTTCCTTTTTTTTTCAGAATTGCTGTTGACCCATGGCTTCACTCGAAGAGAAATTAAACTCCGTTTTTTGGTTGGCTGAGCTAAAATCTACCGTCGCTGTCCAAAGAAGATTTAAAAGTCATTACAATAAAGAAACACCACAGAGGAATTCCATAACTAATTGAATGAACAACATTTAAAGAAACGGGTTCTGTGAATGATAAGTCACGGTCTGGTAAGATCATGTATTAGGGAAGAAACTGTAGCATCCGTAGAACAAGTCTTTGTAAGAAGTCCAAGAAAAAAAACCTGTTGAAAATTAACAATCCGATTAATAAATTTAAATAATTCTCTCTTTTATATTTTTTACAGATGGTTTCTTCCATTTATAATTACAAAGCTACAAGTATTTTAAATTGCACACGAACTTTATGGACTTCCTATATATATATATATATATATATATATAGAGAGAGAGAGAGAGAGAGAGAGAGAGAGAGAGAGAGAGATAGAAGTGGACATTGAAGTCAACATGCAGATGCGACAGTTTGTGTCATGCTTTGCATAAAACAGACTGTTGCCTCTGGGCGTTGACTTCAAGGTCTACTTTTATATTTACATACGCTCTATCCCTGATATTGAGCACTTTAAACCATAAATATAGCATACTTCAAACTATATTTTATCATATATATGTGTGTGTGTGTGTGTGTGTGTGTGTGTGTGTGAGAGAGAGATAGAGAGAGAGAGAGAGTGAGAGAGAGAGAGTGAGAGAGAGAGAGTGAGAGAGAGAGTGAGAGAGTGAGAGAGAGAGAGAGAGATTTACAAGTATAATGTTTTAATATTTTCTTATTGAAAGCACGTACAGAAAAGAATAGCTAGAAAGTAACTTTCTTTTACTCTCTTTCTTTCTTTATCTTTCATTTCGTTTCTCTTTTTTCCTCTCTCTCTCTCTCTCTCTCTCTCTCTCTCTCTCTCTCTCTCTCTCTCTCTCTCTCTCTTTGTCATTTTTCTTGTTCTTTTCTCTCTCTTTTTTTTGTCACTTTCACTTTTCCGGTTCACTCAGCCCTTCCTTCTCTTTCTACTTTTTTTCTGCTTATTACTATTATTGGTGTTGCTTTTATTGTTACGACCCTTCCTCTTCTATCCTCCACTCATACACCTTTTCTCCACATTACCTCTCTTCTGCTTCTTTCTTTCTTCCTTTCTTTCTTTCTTTCTTTCTGTCCCTATCCAAGAAATCCGTACACTATCTATCCTTTTCTTTCTCTTCTTTCTCTCTCTCTCTCTCTTTCACCCCCCCCCCGCCTCTTAATTTCTGAGCTCCTTTCTTCCCGTGTGCACGCTTATCTTCCATCGTGTAAAACATTCGCACACCATGAGAGACTCCCGTGTTCAAATACGTTAAAGCGCATGCGCAGGTTGGCACACACGTTCGCATGCACGCGCACACACAAATACACACACGCAAACACACACGCAAGCATGCAAGAAGGAAGCTACAGTTCTTGTCATTCCATTTCGAAATTACTTCCGGCTCTTCTAATATTTCCAAAGTTTTCCAACACATTCATGTTTGTTTTTCTTTCATTTGACCAAATTTCTTTCCAGTCTCCTTTTTTTTTTTTTATTCGTTTTAGTTTAAATTTTGAATTTTCTTTCTTTTCATTTCATTTCTTTTCTTTTTTTTATCCACTACATGAGTTAAAATTCATTTCCCACTGTCTTTTCTGTATGTCTTTTAATTGTGAAAAAAGCGAGAATTTGCAAGAACTGGCTGAGGCAGTTGCGTATGTCACGCTGGAAACGATACTCGGTGTTTCTGTCTACTACAAAAAAATGAAAAAAAAAAAGGCATGCGACAGTTTTATAATGATAATTATTTTTATTACTTTAAATGTTATTTTTAGTGGATGCCCATATTTGCTCCGTTTATTTTTTTAACAGTATTTTATTTTGTCTACCGTCCTAAACATTCAAGATCTTATTAAAGAAAAATGCGCCTTCCGGCAGGATTCAAACGTGCGTCCTCATTGCCGGTGATCAGTCGTGTTTTAACCAATTCGGCTTCGAAGAACGTCGTGATCAAGCGAGATTCTATTTGCTTTTGAGTACATCTTTCTCGTTCCGATCTTCAAAAAGTTCATAACTGAAACGTAATCAAAGCAATTTTTAAAGAAATAATGGATTTTTAATTATTAATCCGACATATCTTTGCTATATAGGAATAAAGTGTCGCTGCCGACACTTGAGTTTAAACATAGATCGCCAGTGAGCAAACACAGGTGATTCTATTATTGAATTAAGTGGACCACGTGACCACAGAGGAAACGCATAAATAGGAAGTAGCGTGACGTCAAATCGATCGTTATTCTATCCTCTATTACTATTCGGATCCCACATTTCTATACTATCCTCTATTACTATACGGACACGTGTTTTCTACTCTATTCACTATACTATTCTCTATTTGGACCACTTTACGGGTTAGTATTCGAGCGAGTATTATCGAGCAAGTACTATTAGTGCGAGTGATATTCGAGGGCGTCTGACACCAGCATTGTTCAACGGCGTTACTATAGTTGTATCTGCGATTACAAAGTCTCTACTACAACGAGCATTACGAAAGTAACAACGAGTATTCTTTGGCATCACAAAAATGTCAGACGAATGTTCGTTGACATTACAAACATTTTTTTATTGGAAACGTTATTTTAGTGGGTTTCCATATTTGAATAGAGGCTCCGTTTATTTTATTTTGACTGTATTTTATTTTATCTACCCACCTAAACATTCGAGAAATCTTATTTTAAAAATGCGCTCTCCGGCCGAATTTCGAACACGGTTTCTCGAATGTTCAGGCCCCTAGATGAAATAACATATTTATTAAAAATTAACGAAGCATCCACTCAAATATGGGTATCCACAAAAAGTAAAAGTAATAAGCATCCATTATTTCTTTAGAAATGATAATTATGTAATATCAATCCTTTTATATGGCAGTGAATGCTGGACAATCTTCTCTCAGTTGAAGAGAAG
Source organism: Acanthosepion esculentum (assembly GCA_964036315.1). Taxonomy (NCBI): domain Eukaryota; kingdom Metazoa; phylum Mollusca; class Cephalopoda; order Sepiida; family Sepiidae; genus Acanthosepion; species Acanthosepion esculentum. Next base: position 62,910,044 of record OZ038494.1, read on the forward strand.
ACTTGAGGCAATGAAAACTTGAGGCAATGAAAATACGGTTCCACAGAAGAATACAGAGAATGCCATGGACGGAACATCTGAGCAAGGAGGATTTTTTAAGGAACATGCAAACAAAAAGGACACTTGCACCGAAAGAGACAATTACAAGTTATGGGAAACATAATAAGGAAGTCTTGGAGAATTTGAGACCCTTTGGATTTATCCAACGCAAAAGTGACTTGGTTAGTGTATTCAATGTATTGTGACTTTTGAAAATGTTAATAATTTTTCTTACTGCTAAAGTCGGAGAATTTGGGAGGCTGCTCTTCTTCACAAGCAGAAGGGCTACAGTGTCTGCAACAAAATTCCTGATTTGATCCAATCTTTCTTAACAAATAAAAGTAGTCTTGAACGGCCACTCTTCGAAGTCTATTTGCATTAATGTAGGCGTCCCTCAGAGCTCTATCATTGGACTGATTGCGTTTCTTATTCTTAACCTCCCAGTGTTATCAGTTCCCCGACTAGTTATGTATGTTGATGACACAGTTATTTACCGCAGTCTTAATAGTAAGTATGCAAGTCTCGATAAGGTTAAATTGTCAGCTTGTCTCAAAACTGAACTACAATCTGCTGTTGATGAATGATTTGTAAATTTTAACGCCTCCAAAACAAAAATGCTGTGTTTTAGCAATCTTAGAGAAGCTTTTTGCTTTCAATCAGCACGGCTGATGTCACTCTCCAGGAGAGCAAACCATTGCGCTTTTTCGGTTTCAAGTTACCCACTGACATGAAATGGAATGATTATATTGAATCAAATGCCAGGTCTGCTGCTAGTAAAGTTGGTTCACAGTGTTGTTCTAGACAATGTTTTCATCAGAAGCACGTTAATTAGTCTACGATTCGTCACTGAATTGAATATTGCTTCTGCATCTGGTCTGGTATTCCAGCTCTATATATCGAGACACCTGACAAAGTCCAAAGTAGAATGTAATCGGTCTTGACCCAACCTCTCGACTATTCTCTATTCTATAAACATTTTCTTGGTTCTAATGAGCTTACCTCTTTGTTACCTCGATTTTACGAATTTAAGTATAGTGCTACAAGGGTAAGTCAAACATTATCCGCACTTTCGACATAAATTATATTTAGGTTTGTCACACTGCCTTCTGATTCATATTTACTGATGACACTAAAGCGGCTGATTGGGTGATATGGTTATTAGTATGAGAGTTCGTTTGCTTTCTTGAAAAACAGGGCATACAGGTGACATCTTGCATACACTTGGGAAACATTTCTTCATGAGGCAGCGGTTAAAGAACTTTGTCAAGATTGCAGATAGTTATGACCTTAGGTTCTCAAGAACTATAGGAAATTTATCCGGACCAGTAGCCTTCAGGTAGTCAAGATTTTAGTGAGTCTGCAAACGGAGATGTCACAAAGTTTTTGCTCTGCGAATGAAGAGAATTTAGATAAGGGGGTGGCCCTTGACGTCTTACCGATACGTTACCGTTAGAGGCAAAGTTCTTAAGAGCTTACTCTTATCCAGTAAGGATAACCCCAGGGACATTTATAACAGAAGACACTAACGGTTTGTCTCTATTGAGAATCTTTCTTGGGATTTTTCAGAACCGGTGAAGCCAAGTTTTCAACTTTGGTTTGGACTGCCTGCACATAACTGTTCTTTGCATTCTGCTATACGCCGTTCCCTCTTACAAAAATGTTAATAGTTACGGTCAGCTATGTAGCACACATTCAGGCATGAACCTGAACTTAAGCCTGCTGTTAGGTATTTTTTATGCTTTTTTATGCAGTATAAAACTTCCCATAGAAGAAGGAATCCTTTCGAAAATGAGGGAGGCTGTTTTGGAAGCACTATTTTTTAAGAATGCTGAGAGAGGAGCTTCTGCAATAAGATCTGAAGCTATCCTAGTCAGGTTTGGTGTATCAGTAGATTGTCCTGTGAAATAACGCATAATCTACAAAGCGAGCTTGAGTAAATGGATGGCGGAGAAAGAGAGATAAAAATTGACAAAAATTTATTAAGAGCTACAATGATAGAAAATTTGGAGAGAAAAAACAAGAAAAGTTCAAGTGACTTCTCTGGTTTATCAAACAGTTGGCCCTGATGAGCGTTTCGGCGCAAATCTCTTGAGTCGGCTAACCAGATGAGTCAATTGAACTTTTCTTGATTTATTGAATATTATAACCGTAGTAATTAAGTGATTTTCTGCTTGTCGGAAAAACACGTTAAATTTTCACGTATTTTTTCAGTTATATTATCATCACACACACACACATACATACATATATATATATATATATTAGTGTGTGTGTGTTTGTGTGCATGTGTTTGTTTAAAAGTGCTTCCAAATGAAAACGATACATGACGTTTAAAGTTATTTTTTAAATGAAATGTCTTTCTTGAAGCTTTTATTTTAATCTTAATTTCAAGCTAATAGATTAAATTAAATACATTACTGTATTTCAAAACGAATTTAAATTGATTGGAACGATTTTTCTAAATCGTTACAATTGCTAAAACTCAGCCATTTTAACGAATCTGTCATCACATGATTCTCTTTATAAAAAACATTTTTTTAAAATAAATTATACTTTTCCGAATCTTTCCAATTTGTCATATTTTTTCAATACTGTTTCTTGATATACAAAATTATATATATGTGTGTGTGTGTGTGTGTGTGTGTGTACGTGTGTGTGTACGTGTGTGTGTGTACGTGTGTGTGTACGTGTGTGTGTGTACGTGTGTGTATACCGGGTATAACAGCAAAATTTTCCAATCGTTAGATTAAGCTTTAAACCGTTGTAACTTAGAAATGATTAAAGATATCTTATTGGAATTTCCCGAGGGTTTTGTAACACCGTTTGACTCTACTTTAAACAATAAGAATATATTTAGCTCTAAGTTGAAATGATGATCCCTCTTGCTGCTGTGACCTCCTACCTCCTGTTCCCTCTTTTTTGAACTTATTCACCGTTCTCTTGATAGTTCTATCGACAAATGGTGTCAAGATAAACGTATTATCTGAAAACGTGAAAAAAGAAACACAATTAGTTTTGTTTGTTTTTTTAGAAATTAAACATTTTGTGAGATGGACAATTGCCCCATGCTGTCTCACGATTTGTACAATTTTGCTGTTACACGCGATATACATGATCTTTTTCCTCTCGCTATTGTTCAGTTGGGAAGATATAGTGGGGCTGACACAAAACGGTTTTAAACTGTTCTTTCTCCCAAAGGGTTTTTCAGTGATTCTTACGACAAATAGTGTCAAGATAGCTAAACGATTCATCTGGAAAATCGAAACTCAATTAGTTTAGTGTTTGTTTTTTTTTAGATATTAAACATTTTGTGAGATGGACAATTATCCCATGCTGTTACACGATTTGGACAAGTTTGCTGCTGCACCCGGTATATATATGTTTTAATAATTTCTTTTCTAGCGCTTCTCGACTGTGGTGTTCTCTTCCGGTTTCTTGCTTTCCTGTCTATTCAATCTTTATTAATTTAAATGCGACTTCAATCGCCATTTCCTGTCTTTGTTGAAACTTGTTAGTTTATTGACCTTTCTCCTCACGTATATATTCAAGGTACTGCGATTAAGCATTTTAGTTAATTTTTCTTGTGTTCTTATAAGCGTTTTCTTTTCTGGACATGAAGTGCGCAAAAATTGACTAAATGGTCTATATATCCTAGGGCGTTCGGCTATTCTGTTAGCCATTATCGAGGATGTTTTTTGGGTTTTTTGGGGTTTTTGGGTTTTTTTTAGATATTAAACATTTTGTGAGATGGACAATTATCCCATGCTGTTACACGATTTGGACAAGTTTGCTGTTGCACCCGGTATATATATGTTTTAATAATTTCTTTTCTAGCGCTTCTCGACTGTGGTGTTCTCTTCCGGTTTCTTGCTTTCCTGTCTATTCAATCTTTATTAATTTAAATGCGACTTCAATCGCCATTTCCTGTCTTTGTTGAAACTTGTTAGTTTATTGACCTTTCTCCTCACGTATATATTCAAGGTACTGCGATTAAGCATTTTAGTTAATTTTTCTTGTGTTCTTATAAGCGTTTTCTTTTCTGGACATGAAGTGCGCAAAAATTGACTAAATGGTCTATATATCCTAGGGCGTTCGGCTATTCTGTTAGCCATTATCGAGGATGTTTTTTGGGTTTTTTGGGGTTTTTGGGTTTTTTTTAGATATTAAACATTTTGTGAGATGGACAATTATCCCATGCTGTTACACGATTTGGACAAGTTTGCTGTTGCACCCGGTATATATATGTTTTAATAATTTCTTTTCTAGCGCTTCTCGACTGTGGTGTTCTCTTCCGGTTTCTTGCTTTCCTGTCTATTCAATCTTTATTAATTTAAATGCGACTTCAATCGCCATTTCCTGTCTTTGTTGAAACTTGTTAGTTTATTGACCTTTCTCCTCACGTATATATTCAAGGTACTGCGATTAAGCATTTTAGTTAATTTTTCTTGTGTTCTTATAAGCGTTTTCTTTTCTGGACATGAAGTGCGCAAAAATTGACTAAATGGTCTATATATCCTAGGGCGTTCGGCTATTCTGTTAGCCATTATCGAGGATGTTTTTTGGGTTTTTTGGGGTTTTTGGGTTTTTTTTAGATATTAAACATTTTGTGAGATGGACAATTATCCCATGCTGTTACACGATTTGGACAAGTTTGCTGTTACAGGATTTGGACAATTTTGCTGTTACACACGATATATATAATTATTTGGTGTTATCCAAATGATCTGTGGACTTAAGTCGCGAAATAGCTTACTTAAAGAAAATTATTGATAAAAAATAAAGTCCTTCATTTCTTGGTGAAATGAATCCGAAAGAAATACGAAATCGCCGGCGAGACACGATAAACTGTGAGTACCTCCACAGATAAACAGATTGACCAATCGAAATTAGCAAAGTCAGTCTGTTCCAGTTTTTGGCAAGTAAAATTATTATTATTTTACCTAATCTTGCTTTAGTCTGACATTTTATAATGCACGCAACAGAAGACCTGAGAGTTATTCAAGTTAGAGACTTAATGTTAATGTGGAATGATGTGTGTTATGAGCAAAAGGGGGGTAATAAGAAGTGACAATTATCAGGATGAGAAAGACAGATAACGACCGACGCTTGACTTATAAATTGATGTGTTCAAGGAAGCATCCTCGCAGGAGTCTGTTCCACAAAGTATCTGTTCTTGGAGAAAAAGCTGCCTGAGTAGTACTTTCTCTTTACATTTAGAAATATGTGTGATTCGGTTCCATGGCATAAGACCAAAATTCGCAGACCCCACCAATAGCTTCATTTTTTTAAAAACTGCGGTGACTCTGTCGATATTGGTTAGACTATCGAGCCGCAGACTATAATCATAAAGCACGTATAGAAGTTCGAACTCACAAGCAATGGGGGGAGGGCAAGAGTAAACCTCTAACTTCCGCTCTACGGTAGGTGTCTTTCTCGTGCATATGCCATGGAAATAGCGAGAGGATTGTGACTTTTCGTCTGTGGAAAAGGGTTTCTAGAGTAGAAAACAATTAATTTTATATTATACTATTTTATTCTATATTTTCATCTGATTCTCTCAGAAATTAAACAATTTTGTTTTACATATATTATCCTACTGTGGATATTTTGTGTTTTGGTTTAAAATTTTCCAGCCTACTACCCCTTTCCTCACAGACGAAACGTCACAAGCCGCTGGCTGCTCTATCACTATTTCCTAACCTTCACGGCTAAAACACGCCATGCTACTCACGTTGTAGTGAACCACCTACATTCCTTTCGTATTTAATTGGTGAGATGTAAGTTTCACTAGGGCAGCTTCTTCCCACGAACCGCTACTTTGTGCAACCGATCCCTAAGAGGATGCTTCCCTGATCGCTACACTCTTAACCTGTTCAAGTCTACGGTTAATCGTTATCTTCCACAAATATCTGCATAAACTGTACCTCTTACTCTGTAACCCTCTACCTCGAGTGGCTCTCGAACCTTGTAAAGGGTGAACATCATTGTAAAAAAAAATACAGTTTTTCTGTTCTTTTGTATTTGTTTCTGGAATGGGACCTATAGACATTTTTCCTGTATATAAGACTTATATCAAAGATTTAGAAGCTAATGTTTCGACAAAAAAGGAATATGAAGTTTTATCATTTTTGAAAACTGATAGCAATAATGATTTTAAAACAAATGATATAGCTTAGTACAGTTGAATTGTCATAGATTAATTCCAACAGAACAAATTTAGTCTTCTGTTTAGTTTTTAGTCTCAGCAGCCATGGATTTATCTGGTTATTACAGAACTTTAAACATATACAATTCATCCAAAGATAAGCAAAGTATCTTTCTGTCTGTTTTATGGTCTTTATAGCTATTTCTAATCACAGATTCAGTTTTAATATAATCTTTAATATGTCATAAATTTAAAAACCAAATATCATAAGACTACGATAAAACTAATATGATTAAAATAAAATTGCCAATAGCGTAACACAGTTAGCATATTGTTCTGCAAATTACATTGACTAGTATCCTCATTTTTGTTGTTTCCATTATTACATTTCACTTGAGGTGTTCTTTGAACATCTTCAGGTGTGTGTTACATTTGATGATCATTGAATGTTTCCTTAATCTCAACATAAACAATTTATAAATCTAAGCAATAACAATTCTTACTGCTGTGAAAATTTCTTGAAGATTTTTCGCTCTTTATTTTTTCTTTGTTTTTGATCTGATCCTCTCAAAAAATGATTTTTTTAGATCGATTATCCTACTGTAGACATTTTTCTTTTGATTTTCAATACACAATTTTTTTGTTTTTTGCAGTTTGCGTACATATTCTCTGGAATTAAGGCCTATAGACTTTTAACTGCATATAAAACTTATGTAAAAGTTTTAGAATCTTATCTTTCGAAAGAAAAAAAGAAAAATACAAGGAAAATTAAGTTTTCTGATTTATTTTGAAAAGGAATGGGAGTAGTGACTTTAGACAAATGATCCAGCTCATCTGAGTTGCATATTGTCATAATCATACTGCCGTACTCATATTGACATATTCATATTCCCATAATCATAGTCCCATACTCATATTGTCATACTCATATTGTCATAATCATATTGCCATACTCATATTATCATACTCATATTGTCATACTCATATTGCCATAATCATAGTCCCATACTCATATTGTCATAATCATAGTGCCATATATTGTCATACTCAAATACCATATTCATATTGCCATAATCATATTGCCATATATTGTCAAACTCATATTGTCATACTCATAGTCATAATCATATTGCCATACTTATATTGTTAAACGCATAGTCATAATCACATTGCCATACTCAGATTGCCATAATCATATTGCTATACTCATATTATCATGCTCATATGGTCATAATCATAATGCCATATATTGTCATACTCATATCGCCATACTCATATTACCATAATCATATTGCCATATTTTGTCATACTCATATTGCCATACTCATATTGCCATGATCATATTGCCATATATTGACATACTCACATTGTCATACTCATAGTCATAATCATATCGCTATACTCATATTGTCATACTCATATTGTCATAATCATATTGCCATACACTGTCATACTCATATTGCCATACTCATATACTGATCCAAGAGGACAAATTTAGCCTTCTGTTTAGTTCTCAGTTGGAGCAAAATTTAACAAAGTGGTTGTCGTCAACATCGAGAGCTTGCTTCTTCTATTTGCTATGTTCCTTCGGAATATTGGCGATCATGGCTCTCCACAATTTCCTGCCGTTTCTTGTTCTTAATAAATTTTGTCCTTTTGTTATCTCTTCTAAACCCTGTTCTGTCATTCATTTACTCAAGCTAATTAGGTAGTGTATGCGTTGTTTTCCTCTGTCTGAAGGCAAGAAAGACTGTCCTATGAGTATCAAATTTTTCAAGCCCTCTTTCCTCATTATGTGCCCTATTCAATTTCAACTGTCTCTTCCTGGTAGTAAGTATTAGTGTCCTATTTGTTTCTCTAAAAATTCTTCTACTCCTTCTTCTTCTTCTTCTTTCCTTCTTCTTCTCCTTCTTCTTCTTCTTCTTCTTCTTCTTCGATGTGGTTTCTGAAACCTCTGAATCTCCTATCGCTCAGTGGATGCTAATAAGATGTCAATTATTAGAAAATTAACAATAGTTTAAAACTTCATAAAATTTGTGATAGGTACTGTGTGTGTGTGTGTGTGTGTGTGTGTGTGTGTGTGTGTGTGTGTGTGTGTGTGTGTGTGTGTGTGTGTGTGTGTTTTACCTATGTGTGTATGTATTTATATGCATGAGCATGCGGGCACAAATTTCGGGAGTGCACATGCGGCCGGAAATACCTGAACTGTCTTTGTAAGAAAGCTATGAGTCAACGTTATACACGCACATTACCCTTTTTTCCCGCCACGCCTCTTCCCACCCGCGGAGATTTCTCCACGTTCCCCTCTCATTTCGATCATAAATTGTGAATCCTTAGTTCTTCGCTTCTGTCATTTTAATATGTCTTAGATAATCTCTGTCAATAGGAATCTATCTTTCTATCAATGAATAAATTAATCCACATGACATATGTAGGGAAGCTAGGTTTTCGCATGCTTCCTTTCTTTCGCATTCTACAGTCTTCATACAAATATACGAGAGTGCCATTGTGTGAGTATGTGCGCGTGTGTTTATGTGTGTGTATGTGTGTCTCTATGTGTGTGCGCATGTGTGTATGTATGTGTGCGTGTGTGAAAATATATTGACATCCATAAATTGTGTACACAATTATTTTTTTTATTCTTTGTGATGATGTATTATTTGTAGATAAAATATTTTATTGCAAATGTATAATGTGTATTTTTTTCATGCTTACTATCTCTTACAACATTAGGTAGCAATTCTTTCTTAATACATGTTTGATTAAAAGCTAACTATTTTTTTTACATAAGCTGTGTTTTCGTTGAATTTTTCTTCGTATTTTTTATTTTTATTTCCACGAAAACAAAAAAGTTAAAATAAAAATTAAATAACATTGCTTGTCTGGGGCCATTAATCAAGCACATATATATAGTCCTCCTCCTATCACTTCCCTCAATACCCCAGTAGCCTATATATATAGCCAGTGAAATGATTAGTAATACATAGTCTGAAGATAACGTGAGGCATGAAAGTGACAGTTGCAATGCACACACACACACACACACACACACACATATATATATATATATATATATATATATATATATAAGTGAACATTGAATCAACACTCAGAGGCGACAGGCTGTTTCATGCTAGGCGCAATCGTCATATATATATTAAAGTCAACACTCAGATGCGATAGGCTGTTTCATGCTACGCGCAATCGTTATATATCGTCATCATATATATATAGATATATATATACAGAATGGGGGGGGATATTCGTACACCTACAAATTTTTAATTTATTGTATTTCCAACTAATGAATAAACATACTTTTCACATAATCAATTGTACAGATGCATAATAAATATGCATAGAAAACAGAAAAAAATTTGATTTAATAAAAATAAATCATATTTATCCATTTTAATGGGTGAAAAAAGTATTCGTACAATACGATAAAGAATACATGATCTTCATTTAATACTTTGTAGAACAGCCATTATTCTCTTCTACAGCAACCAACCTCTTCTTGTAGTTTTATTTGCTATTTTGTTCCATTCTTCTTCACATATGGTTTTCAGATCCAGTATATTTGTTGGAACTCTCGACTGGATTTGAATTTTCAAATAACACCACAAATTCTCGTTCGGTTTTACATCTGAGGAGTGACTTGGCCGTTTCAGAACACTTACATTATTTTTCAGGATCCCATTTGTTCGTAAATTTTGCCGTGTTCTTAGGATCATTATTTTGTTGGAAGATCCAGTCAGAGGAAGTTCAAGATTTTCAACTAAAATCATTCATTTTCTTCCAAAATAGTTTAATATGCTTTCTCTGTGCCATCTATCATTGATACGTTGTCAGTACCTTTGTTCAGAAAAACATCCCCAAACTTTGATGCTTCTACCACTAAATTTCACTGTTGGAACTGTGTTCTTTTGTTTGAAGGCATCGCCATCTTTCCTCCATGCACGATTTCTGAACTTACGTCCAAACAACTCAATTTTGGTTTCGTCTGTCCATAATACCCTTTACCAATATGATTTTTCCTTATCCTTATGTTCACCTACGAATTTCAACATGGTATCTCTGTGTCTTTTAATTATCAGTGGAGTTTTCCGAGGGGGGGGGTGCGTGACTTTAGATTGTTCCTCTGAATTTCATTGCTTATTGACCGTTTAGCGACACAGATTCCCGATGAAAGCAAATCATCCTGCAACTCTTGACGAGTAACCATTGGATTTTGTTTAACGCTTTAATTTCCTCGAAGACCTGTTCTTCCTTAGTTTTCATATATATATATATATATATATATATATATATATATATATATATATATATATATATTACACTTTATTATAGTATATCACATTCAAACATGTAGAAACAACGCTACATAAATGCATTCATGTTTCAATGTGTATCAACACATCTCATCAGGCGTTAGTAAAACGAAACATGAGTGCATTTATGTAGCGTTGTTTCTACATGTTTGAATGTAATATACTATAATAAAGTGTAATATATATATATATATATATATATATATATATATATATATATATATATATATATATATATATATATATATTACATGTTTGAATGTAATATACTATAATAAAGAATATTGATCTACTACCAGATTGTATTGAGCCCTATTTTAAATTAATATACATAAAGGAATAGTTACGAAAATCTATATATTATATATATATATCGGATAGAGGGAAATAATATATAAAAATGAATTCCTATAAATTGTCTTTGTTTACGTTAAGATATAAAACTGAGCAGAGATGAATATTCCGAGAAATGGGAAAAGTCTATGTTCAAAAGCACTATTCAGGCTTTGCTTGACTTGTTATTCGTTGCTTTCCTCTACCTTCAACATCTCCTATGAGTGTTAAATTTTCCAAGCCCTCTTTCCTCATTATTGGCCCTAAAAATTCAATTGTTTCTTTCCGATTCTAACTATAAGAGTCTTTTTTGTTTCCATTTTCCAAAACATCGTCATTGGTCACATTTAATCTATGGTATTCTCAGCATCCTTCTGTAGAACCACATTTCTGTTGTCTCAAACCCATTCTTTATCTGTGAGGAGATTGTCAAGTATTCACTGCGATATAGGAGGACCAAAGAAAAACATGAAAACGTTACTTACTCTCTTCTCTCTTCAGTGTTCGAACCAATAGATAGAAATACGCCACTCTTAATGATATGAAATATACGCTTCTATAAAAGCGATTTTTGAATCAATTTTTCATTCTCATTTCATCCAGAATCTAGGACTCTTTAACAAGGAATAAAGCAATTATTTTCCCTGTCGTTTTTTGCCATTGCTGGTGCATTTTCCCTGGGTTTCATTGATCATACATTACCGTTCATTTAAATATCGTATTTCATCATAAAAGAAGTCTTGATTCGATTTATTCTTTCAGGAATATTTTCAGCATCTTCAACTTGATGGAACCGTTGACTCAAAATGGACAATTGAATGAAGCCAAACAAGTGACGAAATAATTGCCTGAGAAATATACCACGTTGAACGAAAAGTTCCTATCCCAGTTGCATCCTTCATTGCACTGCATTTTCAACGACGGACGTTGTCATGCAGAAAGAAAACATATATTTTCTCTTTCAATGTGTCATTCAAACACGCCAATTACTCACTTTAGTTTTGCACTGCAACGGTTTGTTTAGATTTCAGCAATTCGTCATAACGTATTCCCTTTGAATTCAAACATACACAAAGAAAATTTCTCCAGTTGATTCTGTTTTAGGCTAATATATTAAAAACTGTCTTAGATCCAGACACAAAAAGCTGTTTGGATCCAGACACAATTCCTTGTTTGAGACTCGCGTCAGAAATCCAATTTTTGTCGACAGAAACTACTTGACCCCAAAATGGCTGTTTTATGTGAGAAGAGAAGATTTTAATTAGTAACAATGTTCTTTTCCAATGAGGCCAGGCTTCAGTACTTTTTCAAACTTGTAAATAATCTCCTACAATTGTATGATTAATAATAATAATAATAATAATAATGATAATGATAATAATAATAATAATAATAATAATAATAATGATAATAATAATAATGATAATAATGGCCGCTCATATCCGAGTATGCCTGTCTAATAGGGTGGTTAGCCAATCCCTATTACAGACGCATGCCCAGGCACATTTGTGTCTGTTCATCACCCACCGTGCCCACCTGTGATTTATACTGTAACTATGCTGAGCGGACTTTAGTTACAGTTTATGGGAGATGGCGCATTATCTGACGTGATCAACAGTCTGAACAACGCCAGTACGCTCAAACTCTCGGCCACGGTGACTTGTGCTTTCGTGCTAGCACAACTACCGACGGTTCCCAAATAGTTCCATCTAAGCAGTTTCACTCGCAAGGCTTGAGGCAATACGTGGTATGGTATTTAGACACTTTCCAAATATGCCGCATGCTGTGATCGCATCCCCATACCGATTACATCAAAAAGTCACCTTCCTGACAAATCGTCCGTGGTGCGATTCGAACCTGGGTCTCATGGTCGGAAAGCGAATGTTCTCTAGCTACTCAGACATGTGCCTATATAATTGAGTGTTTACAAATACAATAAAAAAAAAACAAAGTAAACTTTAATAACGCATCTAAAATTTACCTTTTTTTAAATTTAAACAGAGATTTGTTACCCAAGCGTGTCTGTCTATAAATTATTATTTTATATTTTATATATTATTTTATATATAAATAATATATTATTATAAATATTATTTTATATATTATTTTATATTAATATTTTATATTATTATATTATATATATATTATTATTATATTATTATTATATTATTTTATTATTATATTATTATATATATTATATTATTATATTTTATATTATTATTTTATATATTATTTTATATATTATTTTATATATTATTTTATATTATATTTCTTATACCTGATTTTTGTTTTTATTCATTGGTGTAGCTGTACCATTGTCAGATCTCGTCTCCTGACCAAGGACTTTTTTTCCATTTCAAATCATTTCACTTGGCTAGATGTCTATATCATAAAATTCATATCAATCTATATTCTTCAATTTGTTCTTATCTACCTGACATTCTCATATCTATCTATCTATCTATCTATCTATCTATCTTAGTCTTTTCATTATCTATCTATCTATCTATCTATTTGCATGTCTATCTATCGGCATATTTATCTATCTAATCGAAAGTTACCTGGCCATCTAATTCACCTGTCTCTTCCTCGGTTCATATTTCTCTATTTATCAACCTTTACCCGTTCAAATAACTCCCCCACTCTCAATCAGTTCCTGTTTCCATTTATGTCTACCAACCAATTTCAGCCAGTTCTTATTTGCCTCTACCTGTAACAGTTTGTTCAACTCCTTTTACCTATATATACCAGTAAATATTATATATATATATATATATATATATATATATATATATATATATATATATTCATGTGTGTGTGTTGCATTCAGTTTTATTCAGTCTGTCCATATCTTTCTATCTACTTCTGCTCAAATCTATCGAGCCAGCCAGCTATTAAATTTCTTGTATATTTAATATATTGTTCATTATATATATATATATATATATATATATATATATATATATATATATATACATATATTTAATATTTTTTTCATTATTTATATATATATATATATATATATATATACATAGATATATATATATATATATATATATACATATATATATATATATATATATATATATATATATATATATATATATATATATATATATATATATATATCCACGTTTATATTTACATATGCTCTATCCCTGATATTGAGCACATTAACCCATAAATATAGCATACCTTAAAACTATTTTATCATATATTTGAGTGTGTGCGTGTGTGCGTGTCTCAGCCAGTCCTGTGCATGACGATAAACTACATCAGGTAGCAAGGCCTGTGACCGGACGATTGGAGGTTCTTAATTGCTGTTGTTCCCAGGTCCACTCAGATCCGGAGTAGCAGTACATATAAAACTAAATTTTTATAGTAAAAATATCAGCGAAAACCATTTTATAAAAAAAATGACCAACAATACCTATTTATTGTAAAATAACCAACAATACATTTTATCTGTAGCTGAAGGCATACAATTGCTTCAAAAATATATTTAGTTGAAGCCATAAAATTGTCTTTCAAAACATTTAGATTTCTGCATTAAATAACACATAGAGGTTGATATGCCGCTAAACAAAACCAACTCTCTCAGTCTATTCATATCTGTGAATCTGTCTATCCCTGTTCATATCTATGAACTTTATTTCTATCTAATGCGGTTCATTATCTGTCTGTCTGTCTATCTATCTATCTATCAGCCGTTTTATATCTATCTATCTAATCAACTTCAACTCTTCACATATATATCATTTTATTTTATTTTTACCTATCTGTTCATATACATATATATCATGTGTGTGCGTATATATATATATATATATATATATATATATATATATATATATATATATATATATAATGTGAACATTGAAGTCAACACTTAGAGGCGACATTTTTTCATGCTAGTCAGGCCACTTTATATATATATATATATATATATATGTGTGTGTGTGTGTGTGTGTGTGTGTGTGTGTGTGTGTGTGTGTGTGTGTGTGTGTGTGTGTGTAATTTGGCAGCAAGTTTTCTTTTAAACATGTTGTGTTGAATGTTAAAGACAACATCGTCCTGCATATTTTCTTTTGAATTTTCTCATATTTTCTAATGAGACTTTTTATTTGAAAATGATATCGAAATAAATAGGTTATCGTACGGACAATATTTATTTCAATATCATTTTCAAATAAAACGTCTCATTAGAAAATATGAGAAAATTCAAAAGAAAATATGCAGGACGATGTTGTCTTTAACATTCAACACAACATGTTTAAAATATATATATATATATATATATATATATATATATATATATATATATATTTTAATATGTTTATTTTTTAAAATAATTGCCGGACATAGTCCATTTCATAATATATATATATATATATATATATATATATATATATATATATGTTAATTTTTTAAATAATTGCCGGACTTAGTTCATTTGATAATATATATATATATATATATATATATATATATATATATATATATATATATATATATATATATATATATATATATATATATATATATATATATGTATGTATGTATGTATATATACATATATATATATATATATTCTCCTATGTACTTTCCAGTCAGTTCTAATTTATCTCAGACCATATCTACCTATTTATTATCTCTGTTCATATCTACCTATCTGCCTGTTTCATATCGACCTACCTATCTCAATCTGTTCATCTCCATCTGTCTCTGTCTATATTTATTTATCTACCTATTGCCTTTCCTCATCCGAATCACTTTAATTTCCAATTCATTCTTATTTTCATCCTGCTTTCCATACCGCCGCCGCACTACCGCCGCCACACTACCCGCAACGCACAAACCCAAGACAATCCTTAACCCGAGGAGAACTCTCTCCTCACTTCGCTCAACCTTTCTAATGATCCCCTCCACCGCAATGATCAACCCCGCCACCACCAACCATGCGAGCATAAGGATAACTACTTCTTCCTATTTTCCGCCTGATCGAACTCCGCTCTCTGACGTAGGGCCGTTCTTTCTAATGTTTGCTAATCAAAATAGACGACTTTCATTAATAACCCTCCTAAATATCGCTCGCCCGACTGTCGCGCTTATCGCAATCTAAGACCGCCACCCCTGTCCCTTAACCTTTTCTATCCCAGCCCTGGTTTCGGCCCAACTCATCTTTCCCTAGCGTTTGTGCCGCTCTCACCTCATCAATGCTGACTGTCCTTTCTTTTTTTTTTTTCCTCTCCGAGTTTTATTTAACACTGACTCTCTTGTTCGCCCTCCCTTTCTCCCGCCATTTCCCAGTATTTATTTTTCTCGCATCGTTTTATCCACCATTTTCCCGTGTCTCTATTCTCTCACGTCTCTATTTTCCGCCTTATTTCCATAACTCTTTTTCCCGCCATTTTTTCATGACTCTTTTTCTCGCACATTTTTTTCATACATTCCTCTATCCACTGTTCTCCTGTCTCTCTTTTTCCCGCCATTTTCCCATATTTCTTTTTCACGCCATTTTTTCATGACTCTTTTTCTCGCGTATTTTTATCGTCTTTCTTTTAGCTACTATTTTCCTATCTCTCTTTTTCCCGCGCATTTTTCTATGCCTCTTTTTTCCCGCTATTTTTCATACCTCTTTTTCTCGCGCATTTTATCGTCTTTCTTTTAGCCATTGTTCTCCTGTATCTCTTTTCCTGCCATTTTCCCATACCACTTTTTCCCGCCATTTTTTCATGCCTGTTTTTCTGGCGCATTTTCTCTTTCGTTCTTTTAGCCACTGTTCTCCTGTCTCTCTTTTTCCCGCAATTTTATCCTTCTTTTCAATCACGTTTTTTTTTTCTCTCCCCACCTTTTTCAATTTTTCCGGGTTTGTTTTATCTAACGCCCCTTGTCGACTTGAAACACACTATATGTCCGTTTCCATCTTTCTTTTCGGCCATCCTGTCTTCCCCTGTCTTGATATTATCAATACCTTTCTAAAGTTATTTTCCTTCGCCAGCACCCTCTCCTTTTTCTAATGTCTCCTCTTCTATACCACCTTCCAATTCTTATATACGTAGGAAATTAACACAATCCCCACTCTCTCTTTCCCTCTCTCCTTCTCTCACTCTTCTCACTCCCTCTCTCTCCACACTCTCTCTTCTCTCTCCATCTCCCTCTTTCTCCTTACATTTTCTTTTTCGGATTATTTACTCTATCATCTTCTCTTTTTCTTCTATTATATTTTTCATTTCTTTATCTTCTTTGCCTGTTTCTTCTGAAATTTCTCCCCTTTCCTGGAAAAGGGAGTCACTGCTACCAGACAAAAACACTTCGTTTTATTCTCCATTTTTTCTTCAGTCTCCTCTTTCATTTGTTCTTTTCTATATCTGTTTTTAGCCCCCATTTTCTATCGTTTCTTCTTCTTCTTTTTCTTATTATTATTATTATTATTATTATTCACTACGAAAATGAAAAACGACCAAATGGGAAAAGAGGAAGGAAAAAGAGAGAAGAAAAACAAAAGATAAAAGATAGAAAGATACAGAGAAAGAATGCGAAATATATTTGAAATGAAAAAGGAGGAAGGAGGAGGAAGAAGAAGGGGGATGTGGATGAGGAAGAAGAAGAAGTGAAGAATAATGATAACGACGACGATGACGACGAAATAGGAAAGTAAGAAGAGGCAGGGCAGAATAAGAAGGAGGAAGGAAAGAAATAGAAAGGATAAGGAGGGGGACAAAGGAAGGAATGTGAAGAAAGAATGAAAGAAAGAAACAAACAAACAAACAAAGTATCGGTGGAACAGAAGCAGAAGAAAAGGACGAAGAAGAAGAAACGCTGTAAAAGAATGCATCAATCGGAGTCTGAGAAAGACCCGTGTATATTTGTCTGTTAAAATTAAGCTCAGGAAGCCATCATTTCAAAATCAAATTCCTTCAAGGGATCCTTCGAACCCAAAAACTGACATTAATGATAAAGAGTAACTGGGTGGGACGAGACCGTAGAAGCCAACAAAAATGGTGCAGGGTGGCGAGAAAAGAGATGGAATGTTTAGAAGAAGGAATAAATACCGCGGGAAATTAAGAATTTACAACAACAAAAAAGAAAATCAGATGAAATAGTAAGAAAAGGATAAAATGACGAAGAAAATGATGACATGGCGGGAAAATGATGAAATGGCGGGAAAATTATGAAATGGCGGGTAAAGAAGAAATTGCTGGGGATCAATGAATTTTTCAGGAAATTCAGCGTCTGTTTAAATAAGAAATACGGTTTTATAGAAATAGAAAAGTTGGTCTAAAAATAAGGGTTCGGATATTAAATATTAGTTATTTTCATCTAATAACGCCAAACCAATGTTGAAGTTTCTACACATTCGAGTACTGTTTAGATATGAATAACCTCCCTTCTCCAAATATATAAACAATCGATCGATTTTATTCCATGGGGACATGTTTAAAAAAACAGTTGACTAAAAAATAAAATTCAGTTAGCTATATGACTAAAAATTAATTCCAAAAGGTGTTCAGTGAAATTTCGGAAAAAGTATTAACCTTTTCATACAAAAATACAAAATAAAGATGGTGGATATGTTGAAAAGCTTATATATTTAGTGAGTCATTCTGGTGTCGTCTGCTCTGTCGTTAAAAAGTTGATTTAGGTTTCTTTCACTTCTGTAATTTTATCCTTAGTTTCAATATGACTGGGAGATGACCACGCCCATAGTCACCGCTCGGGTGGGGTTTTTTTTAATAGTGTAAAACTGCATTTCGAAACATTTTATACTACTTGTTAGTGTTGTAGCATACCTACGGACGATAATGGGTATGTCCCCATGCACATAAATACAGTAGTAAATACTGTATGTTGATCTGCAGTTGAAGATTCGTTTCCAGCTGTGCTGGTCAAACTCTCTGCAGAAAAGAATCTCCAGACGAGGCTATGTCGAAGGGCAGAGTCTCGTCTCGGGAAACAGCTACCCGACCACGTTTTCTAAAAAAAAAACG
Source organism: Acanthosepion esculentum (assembly GCA_964036315.1). Taxonomy (NCBI): domain Eukaryota; kingdom Metazoa; phylum Mollusca; class Cephalopoda; order Sepiida; family Sepiidae; genus Acanthosepion; species Acanthosepion esculentum. The sequence continues at coordinate 62,928,883 of OZ038494.1, forward strand.
TATTTCTTATATAAAAAACGGGGTATTTTGGGCCGAACATACGGGCTCGAATACCCCACATTAAATTCAGCCTTGTGCCACATCTGACTGCGTGAGGCGGTTGGTAGATATCCTGCAGTTGAAGATTCATTGTGGAATTCACTTGACTCACTTCTTATATGTGTTGTTCTTGTCCTAAGTATTGTCGTTCATTACCAACCTTCGTGTGATTATTCTATTCAATAACCTTCCCTAGGTTACAAAAGTTAGGTAGTCTATTTAGTTCTTTTGCTATCTTTCTGGACTTTATTTTTAAAAAAAAAAACGCCTTGGATGTTATTGGAACCAGGTATTGGTTATTAAATTGTTGTGCACCGTAAACCAATGAGCTCATTTTGACCCGCGTACTTTGCACGATCAAAGTGCACACTTGCAAACTATTTCGCTATCTTGTTCTTTTCCTACTTTTGCATTTAGGTTTGGATGACGATGACGATTGTGATTTCCTGCGACTTGCACTGGCTTTTGCCAGTCGAGGAGGAAATAACTTACGACGGAGCTGCAACACGTAGAACTGATTAATTAATTGATTTTTTTTTTTTTACTGTTTATCAACCCTTTGTTGAGTATTTAAAACCGAGCTATGTCTTTGGATTATAAGAATAATTCTTTTTTGCGAGAGAATATTGCATTAACATTTTTTTAGAATAACAATGATTTTCTCCAGATACAAGTCCTACTATTTAGTGCATAGCTGAAAAGAGAGATAGATTCATACTATTCCCAAGGATATTTATGCGTATGTGAATGTAACGAACTCGACCGGAATTCGAACTTGGCTCTCCGATTTCTCATCCCGAGCCGCTCCATTAGACCAGCTGCACATCCTATGTGGAACTGATAAGACAACGTGGAGAAGACTAACAAACAAAACAGAATAGAAATCAATAAAATTCGTGTCCGTTTAATTTGGCAAAACTGATTCAACACTTTTTCTAATCATTTCACCCCAAGCAAGGGGAGAAAAGCCACTAAAGCGAAAAGGGTTATGTTGTAACCTACAAAGGGTTACTGAATGAGTAATAACCAAAACAGAGGTTGGAAATGAAATGGTAATCTTTATAACATCAACAAAATACAATACTCGCCAGCGGCGTTAAGTAGGTAAACCACTGCTAGTGGTGGATTACTTAGACAGTATATTACCCCACTTACAATAGTGTCCAACGTATTTATGTGGTTGGGATATACCCATTAGTGTTCATAGGGACGGAATATAACAGTTAATATCTAACTAGCTAGCTAGCTATCCCATTCTGTTAATGTTTTAATCTAGAAAGGGTTACTGAATGAGGAATAATCGAAACGGATGTTGGAAATGAAATGGTAATCTTAATAACATCAACAAAATAAAATACTCGCCAGCGGTGTGAAGTAGGTAAACCACTGCTAGTGGTGGACTACGTAGACATCATATTACTCCCCACTTACAATAGTGTCCAACGTATTTATGAGGATTGGGACATTAGTGTTCATGGGTACAGTATATAACAAGTTACTAAGTATGAGAGAATATGAGAACAAAACATTATTAAAGAGAGAGAACAATAAAAAAAAGGGAATTAAGAAGACAGAATATAACGATTGATATTGCATTTAAATTTTTGAAGATCAAAGTTGACTGGAAAGCAAGAAGACGGAAGAGAGTTCCACAAGCGAAAAGTTCGGGAGAATAATCTATTAGCATAGATCTTTTAGCCATTTCAACCGTAAAACGGTGAAACCTAGCTGAAAATCTAATCAGTCAATTATGTGCCATGCGTGATACACGCTTACGCGATCATGTATCTTTCGATACATGACTGACGAGGCAGATTTTTTTCCCGCAGTAGGTTGCCATATCTTCATCCCGGTCTGTCCTACTAATTACCCATAGCTGCGAGTAGAAGAAGAGCATTCATAACTTTCCCAAGGGTATTAGCACGTAAGTGAATGTAATGGTTTCGACCGGAATTCGAATTCGAACTCAGCTCTCCGATTCCTCAATCCGAGCCAATATCCATTACTCTACTGTGTCTCCATCTAGTACTGCCCTTAAATTCATAGAAGAAAGTAATATTTATTTTGAAAATACAAAAATGTGCCACAGGGACCAAAGTGAGGATATGGGGAGAGTGGTCTTCAATCCGTCTCATCTTAAACTTATCTAGCCACAATTACTGAAACAAACATACCGCAGAATTCCTTATACCAAAACAACACATCCTTACAACAGAACCACAATAACTCAAAATCTCTGTGTAGTCTTAACTAGTTCCCATATGTGCAATTTTTCTGTGGGGGGTGGGAATAAAAATAACAACTATGAAAGTTCATCAGGACAATAACCATAAAAGCATTTGTAGAAAAGACGTAGGGCAGCTACGTTACGGTGGTGAGAAATGACAAAAACAGAGATGCCAGGTCAAGAACAATAACATCGCAGATTCTTCTTTGCACAAGCGAATTTGCCTACATTTACAACCTTCAAAAATACATTTGCAGTCAACTGCAATGAAGATTACGCGAATAATTTCTGTCTGAATTTCTAGGATGAGGAGTTATCCGTATTTACACTATTGTCATCACTTTTGTTGTTATTATCACAACGTTTCGGCCGCTGTGCTCCCCGGTCGTCATCAGGAGTATATCAATCCACGTAACGTACAGGGAATTCCAAATTGAACCCTTTATTTAATCTACGGGCGTAGACTGTCCTCGTTCCGCTGCTAGTTCTTATTCTTAGTACTGCTCAGTTGCCCCTTTTTCCACTGTCCCTAGGCCTCGTGAATTTAAACGTCCTACGAGGCTGGCATCCCGTTCCCACCCCTACACCGTTGAAACTGTTAGATGTAGACGTTTCTTCTACTCCAATAGCTTCATGTCTCGCACATGGAACTCCCTTCCCTATTACTGTTTCCCTGACAAATACAATCTCCAACGGTTTAAGTGTAGCGTCAATCGACATCTCCATTTGCCTTGATCTATCCACTTCCCTTCTCCACATCCTTTCACCTTTCATTCCTATCTGCTCTCGCTCCAAATCTTCTGTAACCCCCTTGCCTTGATCGACCCACTCTCTTTCTCTTTCTCCACATCCTCTCCTTTACCACTCCTATCTGCTCTTCCTCCAACCCTTCTATAACCCCTTGCGTGATAGTGGCCTCCAGCCTTGCTTGGGGTGATACGCTTAAAAAAAAAAAAAAAAAAAGTTTATGGCTTGGCCCGGAATTGAACTCATAATTACTATGTCGACAGACTCACGAACCAATCCTGTAATCCACTAGGCTATTGGGATGAGGACAACAAAATGAGGACAACAGCCCGAATGTAAATAGTTTAAATAACATGAAAAAGTGTCGAAATAGTGACACCGTTCATTTTCTATCTAAATATGCGCTGTTGATTATATGAATAAATTCCGAACAATTATCAAAATCCACTACTTTTCTACAGTATTATCTGAACAATATATGTAAATGAATATCTGACGGTTAACAATATACGAAACTAACAAAATATGCAATGAAGTGTATGTAAATAAATGTTGATCTATTAACAAGATCCAATGGCTTTCAAAAGATGCGCTGTCGCTTATTTGAATGAGTATTGAATTGTTGATAAGCTTCAATGCCTATCACAATAGGCGCTGAATATTACGTGAATATATGTCTATTAAAAAGATTTCGTATGCATTTAATATGACCTGAAGGTTATTTGAATGAATATTCAACTATCAATAGGATTCAATAGTTTAGTTAGTTTAGTTTTTCCTTACGCTTGTGCTGTTCGGCGTCGTGGGGAGACTGTCTTTAGCTAGTCGTCTGTTCGGTTCCCTTCCAATAACTGAACCGGACTCATCACTGGATGCATCAACGGCTATTAAGTAAATACAAGAAGTACATTATTTTTGAATTGGACATAGTCCGACAATTTATTTAAAGACATTTATATAATATGTTTAACGTTCTTTTTATAGATACAAGTATTTAAGCAAATATCGGAGAACAAAAATTTTCTATGAAAATTTCTCGGACATTCAGGCCGGTAAATGTTATTTAATACTGTTTATTATAAAACAGAGCATTTGCTTAAATACTTGTATCTATAAAAAGAACGTTAAACATAATATATATAAATGTCTTTAAATAAGAAGTACATTCCGTCTGTAATTCTAGGATGAAGAATTATTATGATCTACATCAGGATTATTGTCCTCGTCTTTGTTGTTATTATCATAACGTTTCGGCTGTTCTACCCTTTATCAGGGGCTTGTCGATCCGGGTACTCTTCAGGTAATTTCGAACTGAACCCTTTATTTAATTTACGGGGGTAGATTGTTCTCTCCTCGCTATCCATAGCTAAGGATATTCCGCCTTGTTCTTTAGTTTATTGCTGGTCTTGTTTACATTGAGTTTAAGTCCACACTACCTAGCCTAGGGATTGAACTTCCAATCCCCAAATACACGAATCATCGGTTTAATCCACTAGATTTTAATCCCTTGCCATTTCCCGACTTAAGTAAGATGTCTCCTTCCCATTCAAACAGATCTTCTTTCCTTGGAAAACGAGAAAACCTCAAATTCTGCCATTTTGTCCTTTACCAGACATTAGTTTAGTTTAGCTTTTTTCTTCCGCTTGTGCTGTTTGTTAGGCGTCGCGGGGAGACACAGTCGTCTGTCAGCGGCAAAGCGGATGGCCTGAAGGAGAGATATCTCGTGGGCTTTGAGACTGTCTGCCACCGAGTCGCTCCAGCGTCTTCTTGGTCTGCCTCTCGCTCTCCAGCCAGAGTACCTGAGGGTGTATGCTCGTAGGGATGGTTGGTTGATAGGCATATGAGATGTCCGAACCACTTGATCCTCTGTCGTTCAATGTGTTGTATGACTGGTATTGCTCCTACCATGTCTCTTATTGCCTCATTCCTGATCTTGTCTCGCCTGGTCTTGTTCCCTGCTTTCCTCAGGTATTTCATCTCACAAGTGATCAGTTTCCTCTCAAGAGTTTCTGTTAGGGGCCATGTCTGGCACTGGTATGTCAGCGTTGGGAGGAAAATGGCGTTGATGAGATTTGCGTCCCAAAAGCCCAACCTCCCGTCCTGCCTCTCAAAGCCCAACCCCTCGTCTGCGTCGGGGGAGGTGGAAGCAGTTAATGCTGGCCAACGGGGCACTGGTAAAGCTGTCACTGGCTTAGCAGGCCGACAGTGGACAGAAATTGCTTGAAGAAACAAAAGGAGATAGGATTCAATAGCTCTTTAAAACACGCATTGAATATTATGTGACTAACAAGGTTCAAAAATCATATTTAATATACATTAATGATAACGGCAATAAATTTCTTATTTTTAAATCGATATCACTCCATGCAAGGCAGTAAAGCTACCAAAACACAGGGTGTTACAAGGTGTAGAAGAATTAGGAACAGAAACATTAATAATAAGTGGGAACAGGAAATAATAATCAGGACAGTCAATAACGATTAACATTGCACTTAAATTTTTGTAGATTAAAGTTGGGTAGAAAGAAGTTCCACAAGCGAGATGTGCGAGAAAATAAACTGTTAGCATAGAACTTAAAGCTACATCCAGCCAGCTCAACTACAATTTGGTGAGATCTCAACGCCGCTTAAAATTTTTTAAAAATCTAGGTACCATAGCGAAGAGCTCATCCGAACAATTACCATGAAAACATCTATAGAAACGACATACAGGGGCAACCTTACGGCGGTGGGTAAGTGACTGAAGCCGAGCCGCCAGATCAGGACCAATAATATTGCTGATTCTTCTTTGGATTTTATCAAAGAGCATAAGGCAAATAGCAGGGGTACCGGACATTATGTGGCAGCAATATTCTAAGAATGGACGAATGGTAGACTTATAGATGTGTAAGATAGATTCTGGAGAGAAAAATTATCTCACACGCTCACAGTGAACCTACTTTCTTAGCAGCTGATCTAGCAATGGATTCCATATAGAGTTTCATTTCATGTCAGCTGAGAATGGGACCAGAGAAAGCGCAACGAGTCACTTTCTTGGAGAATAGCATCAGCTATGCTGATGGAAGAGAAGGTTCTTTCAGGTGATTAATGGAGAGACATTTAGATTTGGAGGCGTTAAAATTAACAAGCCATCCTTCGCCCCAGTTAACAACTATTCTATTAACAATATTCAATACATGTCCAGAAAATTACGTGAATACGTGTCGAACCCTTAACAAGATTCAATATCTATTAAAACATGGCCGATAGATTGCGCTTCGCCCTCAAATAGACGGGGTGGTTGGGTAAGATGGGTGGCTGGATTATTTTTTAATTTTCAGTAATGAGACGCTTTGTTCTAGAATGCCTCGACTTAAATTCAAGGGTAGGAGGAAAATTCCTGAATATTTTATTTTAAAAAAAGCCTAGTTAGATCTCGAGGTTCTCGACAAAATCCAAAGAAGGGTCTGTCATGTTATCGGTCCTGACCTGGTATCTCGACTTCGGTAACATTCCCACCGCCGCGACTTGGCTCCCCTCTGTCTTTTCTATAAATATTTTCATAGCAGCTGTTCTAATGAGCTCTCATCCTTGGTAACTCGACTGCGTGAATTTAAGCGTATTACTAGATTGTCTACTAGACATCATCGTTTTACTGTTGAAATAGCTAGATGGAACCGTAAGTCCTATTCTGACAGTTTCTTTTCTCGCACTTCTCACATGTTGAACGACTTTCCAATTGTTTTCTTCCTTGCCACCTTCAAAAATCTTCAAAGATTTAAATCCAACGTCAATCGCCGTCTTCTGTTCTCCTGAATCCTGTTCTTTTATTTTTCTTTCTCTTCACTAAAGTCTTCTCATTCTCTTCTACTCCCAGTTACCCCTTGAGTCTTAGTGGCCTTATCGCCTTCCTTGTGGTGAAATGATTTTACAAGAAAATGATATTCCCAGTGGACTTTACTCCTAAACAGAATAATCGTCCCGGCACGTCTATTTGAAACTGAATTGTATGTAAATAAATATTGAACTCTTAACAAGATTCAGTACCTATCTAAATATACACTGTCGATTGTGGGTGGAGTTTGGGGTCTGATAACGAAAGGAACTTAACAACGAATCAACAAAATCTCTCGTTCAGCATCTCTCCAGGAAATCAAGATAATAGTTTAACACATGGGTCAGAAACCTATGGTACGCGTGCCACACATGGCACGCCAACCAATTTTGAATGGCACGCAGCCTCAAATGACATCACGAAGTCCGAGCCAATAATTACTACAACGCAAAGAAGATATTCAGCTATTTCAATGTTTATATATACTAGAGTATATATACTATAAATTACTATATAAAATATATTGTAAAACAGGTATATTGATCTTGACTTGTATAAAAATACGTATGTTGTTGGCACAATGAATGATTTTAAAACCCTAAGTCGGCACATAGTTAGCAAAAGGTTGCTGATCTCTGGTTTAACAAGCACGGACATTATTCTGCAAAGTCTATTTAATTTTATATATATATATATATATATTAATAACAGAGGTCAGTTACAAAATTTGACTTCAAACGCCAAATTTTTAACCAACTTAGGCAATAAAAATGTTTAAATGTTTCGTTTATGTGTTATATTTTCAATAATTTTTTCTCATAAATAGTTTGTTTTAAGTTGCTAGTATGATTTTTCGTTCTTGTCTTAGACGCCATGTTAGTTCCTGTCTTAGACGTCGTGTTAGTTATTTGCGTTAAAAATGCTGAATATAAATTCTTCGCGAACAGATCTGTCTTAAGAATTCATCCGAATCCACTGATGAATGACAAGACAAAGTCTTCTTCGGACCCGAAGGACAACTATGATGATGATCATGATCATGTTCATGATGACTTGAACTAATTAATTTGCATTGCCACGCTCTTTTATTTCGTTATTTTTTCATTAATGTTCACCGAATACAAGACCCAAGGATCACTCAAGGAAGAGTGTTACTGTGTGGAGTTGTATTACCATAAGGACAAGAAGTGAAGTTCTTGAGGCTATGCAGGCGGAAGGGTTAGAAGTATAGTGTTGAAGTAGACTTTAGAAGGAAACGGAAATCCAGTACTAAACAAGAAACAAGCAATAAACGTTTACTCCTGTTCAAAATAATGAGGAGTGTGAACCGGACGCTAAGCAAACCTATCTACTCCTATTGAGTTTATTCGAATGCTTAATGTTTAATAAGAATAACACACATTATCAACTGTAGGAAAGAATAGCACAAAATTATATCCCAACTTTGTCGTCCGGTCACTGGCATAAATTGTCGTAAAAATTTCATTGACCAGTGTATTCTTTTATTGCGCGTCCTAATAACTTGGCATTCTTATGGTATTTTGTTGACTTTATTGCAGTTTTTGTCATGAAGAATGTTTCAAAGCTTGTAAAATGCTGACTCAAATTCAGGTAAAAAAGATTATACAGAATTATATCCACCATATTTTTTTATTTTTAATGGGGTCCTCTTAACTGAAGAAATCACAAAACCGGTTTATTTTGGGGCCCTGTTTGCTAAAACAATACGCCTATAATATAAATGATTGTCCGAATGAATATATTTTGGGTTGTCTGAATTTCCACCATTTTGAAGATCGACTTGAATTGACGACTTGGTAACTTCTCTTTGAAGTCTTAGAGTTATATTAGAATGTGCAATATCAATTATTTCTGGGGTTTTAAAATATTCTGGTACTTTATGCCAGGGCGTGGTTTCTTGCAGCTTTTTGTGGTCGAGAATAAACAGATCAATTATAAGCGGAAAAAAGGCGTTCAGTTGAAATTGCCGCTTAAGGACACGAAATGAAATATATAATATCATGAAGAGTCAAATTCGACAATTTAAAGAAATTAATTTAATTTTATAGCACATCGATTGCTATACAATGGTCAAATAGAGTTGACTATGTTTTTTATGGATCTTAACTTTTATTAAATAACCACGTTTATTCTATACTTATAATAATAATTACTGTAAAAATTCTATAATACATATTTACAGTTTATATTTTAATTCGAATTTTTTATTACATTTTCCAAACATCCGAATGAGTTGTTTTATGTTATCGGTAAATTTGATAAATTAGTACATTCGTTTTGTCAAAGTTTAGTGCAAATTCGCGCACATATAGATTAACATATGAGAAATAAGTAAAATAATATTAACAATTAGTAGATAAATTACTAATTAGTAGATAATATCAAAATTTTATATACGACACAGTGCAAAGAAAGAATCAAAATTCTGGAAGCTGTTGTGATAAAAGAGAAGCAGACAACATTAAATAAGGTATCTTTCTCAATAAGGGGACCATATGTTGAAGTGTGTTAAAAAATACACATAAAATTTCAGTTAGACTGCTTAAATGATGTCACCTAGAGTAACTTAAAAGTCGTTCCAGCAGACGTGAGAACACCGGAATTAAGCAAAAACAGTTGCATAAATACACACAAACACAATCCTTTCAAACGAATGGAGTAACATTCAAAAGTAGTCGGAAAAAAATAATATAAAATAACGATAAATATGAATTTTGGTAGATTTACCAATGACATTATTTACTAATTCGTAAATTTAAAAAAAAAATTGATAGAAAGAATTGTCGATATTATTTAACGATAAATGTTTGAAAGAAATACAATATATATATATATATATATATATATATATATATATATATATATATATATATATATATATATACATATATATATATACATATATATATATACATATATATATATACATATATATATATACATATATATATATATATATATATATATATATATATATATATATATATATATATATATATATATATATATAAAAATTGCTAAAAATTACCACTCCTCCTCTCTTCGGAAAGTCTAATTTCCGCGTCTTTCTCTTTACTTCCCACTTCTTTCTTTCTTTTTTTCTTTTTATTTTTTTCTCTCTTCTCCCCCTTCCCTTTCAATATATATCACTTCCGTTAAGTTAACCGATTAAATAGGTCAATGTCTGGTCCCTCCTCCCCTAATACTAAGTATGACTGATAGAAATATTAAAATAAACCCTCTCTAAACTCGAGCATGTCTATCACACCACTCCTCACTGCTCTCTCTGTTAAATTACATAAACTTAATACTACCCGTCAAAATTGTAAATGTTCATTTCATTTTTCTTTTCACCTTTTGGAAGTGAAGTCTGATGATCCAGCGTCCTTTAAAAGGGCTATGGTGAAATAAATTATTACATGGAGCCTTAAAGTGGTCTGTTTTTCTTTAAATTATTAGCTCTGAATTTACATTGAGCTCTCAGGATTTCATCCTCCTTGGGACTACCTATACGGATTACCAAATTTTTCGCAACGTAAATATATATATATATATATATATATATATATATATATATATATATATATATGTATATATATATATATATATATAATTAATTCATCGAGTCTAGAAGAATCCCCAACAGAATGCAGAATATTTGGGACTCATCAACAGTGCGTATTCACTACCGGAGCGTTACGACACGACGCAAGCGTCATACCAACTGTACCAACGGGCCTCGTGGTGTAACACATCAAAGTATTCCTAACCCAACGGACTGTGCCCCCACGAGCCACGTCTTCTATCCTTCTATCCCTCCGCCGCTTCATCCAAAGCAAGGATATACAAGTGAAAGAAATTATTAGGAGGATTTGAAATAATCATAATTAAGTAATTCATCGAGTTTAGAAGAATCCTCAACAGAATGCAGAAAGCACTGGACGGCTGTTTCGTCTTATTTGGGACTCATCAGCAGTGCGCATCCACTTCCGAGGATGACGCAAGTGTAATACCCACTGTCTTCGGTGACGAAGAGATAACTAATTAGACTCGATATAGTGCCGCTCTTCACAATTATTCTAGACTCGATGAATTACTATAACAATATATATATATATATATATATATATATATATATATATATATATAAATTTTGTTATATGATGAAAGTCACCCAGACTAATTTAGCTTATTGCAGGTTATGTCAACAGATATTTTGTAGATGAATTTTTTTATTATTATTATTATTAAAACTCACGATGAATTAATCGGGTTTTATCATTTGGTGTTGTCTCGATTGTCAGTCCGTTAGAGATTGCCCTGGACTTTTCTGATTTTGTCATTGAAATGCTCTATTAGTGCCCTGGAATTTTCTGGTGATGAAAGTTTGGTGGACACCCAGTTTTTGGCACCGTTTTCAAATCCACAGTTTTTGGCACCGTTTTCAAATCCACAGTTTTTGGCACCGTTTTCAAATCCACAAACGAGAGAAGAGTTTGGGAAAACAATCTTGAGTTGTCGAATTTTATGTATAAAGTTTGCTATTATTTTTACTAGTTTTTCTTTCGTCTGATTGAGGCAACAGAAATGTGGTTCTACAGAAGGATGCTGGGAATTCCATGAACGGATCGAGTAATCATCGAGGAAGTCTTAAAGTAAAGGACAACAGAAGAAGCACTTATGCCCAGAATCAGGGAGAGGCAGTTGAAATTCCTTGTAGGCGATAAGGAAGGTGGGCTTGGAAAACTTAAACCTCACAGGGCGTATAAAGGGCAAGAGAGATGGGGGAAGGTAGCGAGCCACCTAACTGACGCGTTTATGTTAATCGATGGCGGGAGAGAACAAAGAGAAAAAAAGAGTCATACGAGATAGGAAGTTGTGGGGAGCCATGCTCACCTTTGTCCTGAAATGACGAGGCACATCAAAGAAGAACGCTCTGCTTGTTTTTGTTTTTCTTTTTTGTTTTTTTGTTTTGTTTGTGTTTGTTTTTGTTTTTTGTTTTGTTTTGTTTGTTTGTTTTTTTTTTAACTTTCTATGTTAAACTTCTGCATATATCGAAAATAAAGCGTTAATTTTCCGACGATATTTGAAATTGTATTCCATATTTTTTGGAGGGGGAACTTTCAGATAAACCTTTCCTAAAGAGAAATTATGATCTAGGATAACAAATGTAATATAGAGGACTATAAACAGGATAGATTGCGCTGGAGACACTTTTGTTCAACACTGTAAGATGCTCCAGAAGGTCTTAAAGAAGGCAATTTCATCGGAAACATCTGAAACAAATGGGTCGCACTTGTATCTAAAAGTGAAAATAATTATATAATCAAGCTGTTAACTTTTCACAAAACCAAAAGCAACAGGTCTGGAAGAAAACTCTCATCAATACTATTAAGGTCATTAATTATTCCATTATTCACTTTTATATTTCTCTTTCTTCCTATCTCTTCCGTTGTCCTTTTTGTATTTTTTCTTTCTTTCACTTTATTTTTCCTTATTTCTTTCTTTATATAATTTCTTCGTTCTTTTTTCTTCATTACTCCCTACTTTATTTTTTCAGTATTAGTCAATCTTGCTTTCTTTTCCTCTTTCTGTCGGTCTTCAATCGACTTTTTTCTTCATCGATAATTCTATCATTCACTTCTATCTCCCGCTTTTCGTCCGATCTCTTGACTATCTTTCTTTATCCTTTTTTTTCCACTTTGCTTTCTTTATCTTTATCATTCTGCTTTCTTTCTTTATATAATTTCTTCCCTCTTTTGCCTTATTTCCTTTCTACTTTATTTGTTTCTATATCAGTTATTGTCAATCTTTCTTTCTTTTTCTTTCTTTCTTCCTTCCTTTCTTTCTTTCTTTCTTCCTTCCTTCCTTTCTTTCTTTCTTCATTCCTTCCTTTCTTTCTTTCTTTCTTTCTTCCTTCCTTGCTTTCTTTCTTTCCATTATCATTTTAGTCTTCATTTTTTCTCATTATTCTAATCTTTTCATCATGCATAATGACAAGTTCACTCACATTCAAACATGTCCAAACATTAATATGATAAACTCATGACCTGACTCGCGCATATCTGCATCAATAAAGAAAAAAAGAGTCATACGAGATAGGAAGTTGTGGGGAGCCATGATCACCTTAGTCCTGAAGGGACATGGGTTTTTTTTTAACTTTCTATGTTAAACTTCTGCTTATATCGAAAATAAAGCGTTAATTTTTCGACGATATTTGAAATTGTATTCCATATTTTTTGGAGGGGGAACTTTCAGATAAACCTTTCCTAAGCAGAAATTATGATCTGCGATTGGATCGAAAGCAGTGACGGTACATAACCCATTCCATTAATAAATTCTAAAAACGTCTTATACCCGGTGTATGTATCAGTTATAACAAATGTAATATAGAGGATTATAAACAGGATAGATTGCGCTCGAGACACTTTTGTTCAACACTGTAAGATGCTCCAGAATCAAAATATTAATATGAAAATTAGAATCATGTTCTTAAATAGCTTCGTCAGATCTAAACTCTCGTATGGATGTCATGCAATGGCGTCCAACTGATTTAAAAATGTCTAAACTATCATCTGTATATTCTGCAGAGGCTGAATACATCTGAAGAGAAAATACATCCTTGTCCTACGGTCATTTCTATTTTTTGTCCATCTTCGTAGCATTAACTAAGAAATCAGATTCAAATAAATGCGAGCTCCATAGGACAATCAGCTTAATGAGCCACATAAACAAGCTAATGATGCGAATCCTGATGAATAGAGGGCAAGGCAGAATAAGATTGAAATTGGACTAGAACAGTGCGGTTTTCTTAAGGACGTTGGAACCAGAAATGCGATATTTATGATTAGAATATCAGTGAGAGCAATACAAATGCAGAAGGGTGCACGCTTATGTTTCATAGATTACGCAGAAGAATTTGACAAGGTATGGCAAAAGGATCTATTTGAACTACTAGGAAAACTCGATCTATTTGGAAAGGATGTTAGAATAATACAGAACAGACAGCCTGCATACGATCTATGGGCCAGTTATAACAAATTTAGGACAAAAGATATAAGAATTTAAACTCGAGATAGGTTGCACTAAGGGTTACTTTTGTCTAACGTCGTAAGCTGCTACAAAACCAAAACATTAAAATGAAAATTAGAATCATGTTCTTAAATAGATTCGTCAGATCTAAACTCTCGTATGGATGTCATACAATGGCGTCCAACTGATTTTAAAATGTCTAAACTATCATCTGTATATACTGCAGAGGCTGAATACATCTGAAGAGAAAATAAATCCTTGTCCTACGATCATTTCTATTTTTATCCATCTTCGTAGCATTAAGTAAGAAACCAGATTCAAATAAATGCGAGCTCCACAGGACAATCAGCTAAATGAGCCACATGAACATGCTAATGATGCGAATCCTGATGAATAGTGGGCGGAGCAGAATTAGATTGAAATTGGACTGGAACAGTGAGGTTTTCTTAAGGAAATTGGAACCAAAAATGCGATATTTATGATTAGAATATCAGTGGGAGCAACACAAATGCAGAAGGATGAACGCTTATGTTTCATAGATTACGCAAATGTATTTGGCACAAGGATCTATTTGAAATGTTAGAAAACCTCGATCTACCTGTCTGAACAAGGTAGCACTTTGCCTATTAAGCTACAGAAACCAGTCAGTAGACATTATTCACAATCAATCACAGAGATACATTTTTCATTATCAGATTGTTTGTTCGCGCCCAGTAGCATTAAGTTGTTCATAACACTTGAATGACGAACAGTATTATTTTTGATAAATGTTTCTTCCGGCTCTTTATTGCAATGAAAAAAAGAAGAAGATTTGGAATAATTTAAATTGGCAGCAGTATTAACAAAATATCTTTCTGTTAAAGCAACTGGATCGAAACTTGTAAGATTTTATATACTAATGTTTACGGAAAAAGCAAACCAGGAATTAAAATCTAAATTTCAGCCCAAACTCCAAATATATACCCTGCTACTACAAACGATGTCTGTTAATGAAATACTTTTATATGTCGGAAGTTACTTTTTAAAAGAAAAATTTAAACGCATTCGATACAAAATGAGATAAACCTGTATTGATAAGTTTCGGGCTAGCGTTTCTGGGAAGCCGTCGACGCCATCTTGCAACTACCGGATGAGAACGAGGGCAAAGTACAAAAAGAAAAAAAATATTAAAGAACATCTGATACGATCTTTATTTAATCGTTGCCAGAAGTCTTACTTCTTCCACTTTTATTTATATATTCGTATGTATGTCCCTTGTGTAGGATTTGTGTGTTTTAGATGTTATCTATTTTATTCTGCGTTGTTTTCTGATTAAAAATCTACGATCAGACGGAATATATATATATATATATATATATATATATATTCATCGGATACATACTGACACATATGTAGTTTATATATATATATATATATATATTTCTCATGAAACACGATATGTATGTATGTTTCTGTGTTCTTATAAACTAGGTGCTGAAAAGTTCTCGACCCCTCAAAGAAAAAATAAAACCATGAAAATTAAAAACTATGTAATATTTGGTCAGTTGGTCAAATTTGGGGAAGTGGCTAAAGTCAATAACTTTTCGGAAATTTCTCTATGTATGTATATATATATATATATATATATATATGTGTGTGTGTGTGTGTGTGTGTGTGTGTGTGTGTGTGTGTGTGTGTTATTGAGTATATAATAAGGATATATCTACAGTATAAATGTGTGACTGTTTCTAACGTTGATTCTACATATCTATCTAATTCAGTGTGTATAAGTGTGCTGGACATGCTCGGGTGTGTTTGGGGACGCCAATATGGCAGACTTGCGGCAGAATTATCTTACTATGTAGGTGTTCATGCATATATTTATAGATGTTCTATGATATGTGAAATTACAAATGCTTCAAAGATTAGTACAGGTGTATGTATGTATATATATATATATATATATATATATATATATATATATATATATATATATATATATATATATATATATATATATATATATATATATGTATATATAGGCACATTGTGTCCAGAAAAGAAAACACTTGTACTTGTACTTGTTTGTTTACATATTTGTCCATATAAGCGTGTGTATATGTGTGTATGTTTATTTGTGTGTGCACGAGTATATATATATCCTTCCTTAAGTATAGATCTAAAAATATTAATGTACCTAAAATGTATAGATATGCACAAACACTTATATATAAAAAGACACACATACTATCTCAGGCACACAATCAAACGCACACACTCAAGTACATATATATTTATATATATAGATAGATATATATTTAAAACATTTATATATATATGTATACATATATATATAAAATATAATTTAACAAATCTAGTTTGTGTATATATATATATGTGTGTGTTTGTGTATGTGCGTGTTTACGTGTGATCGTTTATTTGTGCGTACACGTTTATATATATCCTTACTTAAGTATAAACCTAAAATATTTATGTATTTAAAATGTATAGGTAGGTAGAAACACTTACACACACAAACTCACACACACACACACACACATATACAACATATGTATATATATATATATTTATATATATATATATATATATAAATTTTTAACTGACATATATATATATATATATATATATATATATATATATATATATATATATATATATATATATATATATGTATGTATGTATGTATGTATAATTGTCATTTCAAAGATTGGATGGAAAATGATATTTGCAACAAATTAAATTTTTTTACCATTTTACATTTCTTTGATTTTGTTCCATTTTATTTCCGACGGCCTTATCACGAGATGTGGCGATAGTACGAGATTTCCCTAGCCTCGTTTTAAATCGGTCACTCGGTCACGAATGAATAATCTAAGAAAACTTTAAAAACAAAATAAAACTTCGTTTTACTTATTTATTATTTATTTTATTCTTATCAAAGAAAATTCTTTGTTTTACTTCTTGAAATCTTTTCATCATTTATGTAGCCGAGTATTTTGCGAGAAAGTTAAGAATATCTTATAAAGTTTAAATATCGTTAAGACTCCATTATTATCGACTAACTTCAAACAGCCTTTCTTGTTCTTATTTCTGAATTATATCTATTTACTAATGCACATATATATATATATATATATATATATATATATATATATATATATATATATATATATATATATCTGTGTGTGTGTGCATATATTTACATTTTATGTATGTATATTATTTATTATTTATTGTTGTCCTCATCTTTATTGTCATATTCACGACATTTCAATCGCTGTATGCTCCGTCCTTCTTCAGGTGACATACGCTGGAATTTCGAACCGAACCCATTATTTTGTTCACCGGGGTAGAGTGTTCTAGTTCCACGTGCCATGCCTTTTCTTGATATCTCAATTTCAGTTATTTCCCTATTGTAACTCAACTCACCAAGTTTTTGTTTATCTCTGCTTTGGCCAGGTATTGAACTCACAACTCTTCAGGTCAAATCAGCGGATTACTTCAACCAACGCTTCTATCCGCTTAAATTCTTGTAACTAGAATAATCTACCCCAGTGGACAAAATAAAGGGTTTCGGTTCGAAATTACAGTGTATATCACCTGAAGAACACCGGAGCGTACAATGGCCGAAATGTCGCGTGATTATGACTATAAAGATGAGGACAACAGTCCGATCAATTTACATATTTACTATACGTCATCCCAAAAATATAGACAGTTTTTAATTATTGTTCTTTTATTGTTCTCTTTCCTTAATAGCATTTTTCTCATATTCTCTAATAGTCAGTAACTCCTTACGTCTTAGTGGAATTGTTGCCTTTCTTGACGCAAAACGATCAATATATATATATAGTATTAAATTGTAAGAGTTTTTAAGTGCCAAAATTGATGATTCTTTTTCCGTAATTTACTAGTGGAAAGTCATTTTAGTCAGGCAGGTTTTTGTCATAAAGTGCTCAATATCAAAAGGATAGAGCGTTAATAGAATTGGTGTGGAGAAACTTATCACTTAACTGAGTGGTGTTATTTCAATCATGCCGACTTCGAAGTTTCGTGAGTATCTAATAGGCCTGAAGAGTGAAGGTATTACAACAATGCGCTCACGAAACTTCGAAGTCGGCATGATTAAAATAAAACCACTCAGTGAAGTGACACCTTTCTACACATTAATTATATATATATATATATATATATATATATATATATATATATATATATATATATATATTAGAAAATAGATATAATTCAGTATCTCTGAGTAATGCATGTAATTTTTATGGTAACTCTTCTAATGAGCTTTCCTCTATGATACCTACACTTTACGAATTTAAGCGCAGTACTAGTTTGACAAATATGTCTCATCATTTTGCACTTGAACTTGCTAAAGGTAACCGTAAGTCCTATGCTAACAGTTTATGGCAATCACATTGCTTATGGCAATCTCTTCCGGCTTCTTGCTTTCCAGTCAATTCTGATCTTCAAAAATTTTAATATAATGTCAATCGTTAACTTTTGTCTCCTTGAACCCCGTTCTTTTATTGTCCACTCTCCATAATATTGATTTTTTCCCAGAAGATTATCTCACTCACATTAAACACTTCCCTCTTAGTGACCTTATTACTTTGTTTGGCATGTTTAAGTAATAATTAATCTAATGCGTTAAAACCTTCAGTAAAACAAGAGTCTTAAAATTTTATTAGCTACGAAATCATGTATATATTTGTTTATTCATGTATTGTTTCAGTTAAGGTACATTTTGTATAATTAAAATACATAGGATCCTCGATGTGATTTAATTTTAATGCGAATAATAACGATTCTTATAATTACCATTTTAATTAACAATTAGTACCTAATAAAAATAATTAGTATATTTAAAATACTCATAAGTTTAACCACAGTTGCATTATAATTCAAATCCCAACTGAAAACATATAAATATATAATCCATATGTATAATAGAGTTTCCCGAATTATTTCTTATCGCTATAAACTTTATTTTAGTGGATTCACAATTGTTATTAATTTCACTGTTTAAAAAAATAAAAAACAAACAGGGTTAACAACTCAAACACGTGTGCCTACTAAAGCTAACGTTTACAGTAAAAAATATATACATATGAATATATATATATATATATATATATATATATATATATATATATATATATATATATATATATATATATATATATATATATATACACACATATATATACATATACATATATATAGAGAGACCGAAATATTACCAGCAGAATCATATGTCTAGATACAATTAATGTGTTTTGACTAGTTTGAAATGTAATTTTGTTGAGTGTGGGTTGCTTTGTCTTAATGTAGATGGCCTCCAATATCTGAAGGCTCTATTTACTGTGTTTATATTTAACATTGTGTTATCAACTAGTATCTGTCTAAAATTATGTAAATGGCTATGTTTTTCTAAAAAATGTTGTTTAATATATATATATATATATATATATATATATATATATATATATATATATATATATATATATATATATATATATATAAAAGGCAGGATGTGTATGTGTGTGTAACGAATGCACGGCCACAATTTTCGACGGATTTACACCAAGATTTACATGCACATGCTCCAAGTTAGCGGGAAGGCCAAGACTGACTTTGCATTTCCCAAATCCCATTCGATAGTGGAAATAATCGATTTTTTTCATGCTTCTACGGCAGTTTTCCTGTAGTTTGCGGCCATTTTCTACTGGCCAGAGTGAGAGCCTATAGCTGGCTGCCACGAATAGACAGGAAGATTCTATTTGCCAGCGTGAGAGCCAACAGCTGACTGACACGAATGTTAACTAGCATGCTAGCATGCAAAAAAAATCGATAGCTGCATTCGTCACAAGTGGGAAAAATTTAAATCTGCATGGCACTTTACTCCAATTGGCTCATTCGCTTGCTTAAACTCGACGTTGATTCTGATTCCGCAGAACTGGGTTGGATGTGAAAAAGTATTTGTTGTTAACATTCTTTTTTCATTCGGTTTTTCCAATCACGAGTCCTTTTTTAAAGCTGATCGTTTTGTGTTCATTTTGTTTAGTTCTTTTTTCGTAACAGATTTAATGTTTAGTATAGAGCTTAGAAAAAATTTAAAGTGTGAAATAGGCAAGAAGTAAGGCATGTAGCAACATCGGCACATCAATTGCTGTATGAGTCGTACGATTTTTGAATCAAGCACGGGCAACGCCGGGCCATGCTGATAGTATATATATATTACACAGCAAAAATTCTAAAATTACCTCATGTGTGCATAGCCTATTTCAGCCAGTCAAGGGTTGAAAAAGAGTGTCTCAAAGTGCCGCCGGCTGAAATAGCCTACACTCAAATGAGGTAATTTTGGATGTTTTGCTGTGTATTATATACACTCTGTTATAATAAATACATTGAGCTCTCGTTGTAGATCAGTTTTAATATTTGATATTACTAGGATACACTGGATTATATACCAACGGATCTATTACCTGTACGATATATATATATATATATATATATATATATATATATATATATATATATATATATATATATATGAAGAATTTAGTTTAGGTAAAAGTGCTCAGTATCAGTGTTAGGACCTATTTAAATATAAAAGTGGATACTGAGGTCAAAACCGAGCAACAACAGTCTGTTTCGTACTTGAATGCAATCTTTGAATTTTTGGGGGTAGACGGTTTTCTGTGATTCATAACATCCTTTATTGTCCCCTATAGTAAACAGTGTTATCGCAATTTAATAAAACTACGAACGATAAGTTTTCCGTTTCCTGAAGTGTGTATATTTTGATGGGAGGGGACTCTGTATATGTATATCATAATAATTCTGTCATTAAACAACTTAGTCAGAAGCTCGATAAACTAAATAAAAAGTTTCTACAAATTGACCTTGTTAGTATTGTTTAATAAAACTTTTATGAAAGAATTCTTGCTGCCTAAATACATCTCATATATATATATATATATATATATATATATATATATATATATATATATATATATACTCGCACACACACATACGCACACACACACACACACATATATATATATACACGAAGTTCGATCAAAGATATCATGACAGATGCTATAAAAAGAATACTACAAAATATTGCAATTCGGCACTTTATCTCCTTCGAAGCAGTCCCCCTTTTGAAGCCACACACTTTATCTAGTGTCGTTTCATTTGATGGAAATATTTCTGGAACTCCTCTTTTAGGATACTGAGTAGCTGTCCCGTCGCATTCTCTTGGATTGCCGCAGTGTCTTGAAATCTTGTTCCTTGTGTAACTGTAGTACTTTCAGCTGGACACTGGGTATTACCTGATTCTACTCTGTCTAAAGATTTACAAACATGGCCAAACAGTGTGGTGAGACGTGAACGCATATGTTAATGAAAAAAAGAATTCTTCAGCGTTGAATCGAATATATTGGAGAACTCTCCCACGACGAATGACAGCAACCGGCAATACACAGAAATACCAACTGGACGGAAATACTAAAAACCGAAGTTGAAGCTGCACTGGCTAGATTAAACAGAAAAAAAAAGCGGCAGGGACAGTCTTGGATGATTTCGCAATAGACAAGATTACAGAAAGAATTAATGAAATCTACAACAGTGCTGATACACCGGAAGATCTAAGGAGATATATTTTCATAGCACTGTCTAAGAAACCAGGCGTAAACGAATGAAACCCCACAGCCTAATGAGCCACAGAACAAAACTCATCATCCGAATTCTGATGGACAGAGCGCGCAGCAGAATCTGGCCAGAGATCGGCAAGAACAGTGCGGATTTGTCAAAGACACCGGAACCAGGAAGAGAATATTTATGTTCGGAGTGTTATCAGAAAGAGCGATACAGATGCAAAAGAACGTGTACCTGTGTTTTATAGACGACACGAAAGCGTTCAACAAAGTACGCCACAAGGATCTGTTGGAACTGCTCAACAACCTTTGACCTATTCGAGGAAAGACAATAAAATAATCAAAAATCTCTACTGGCATCAAACCGCCTGCATACGTTTAAAAAATGAGTTCAGCAGATATATAAAAAATAGAAAGGTGTGTAAGGCAATGATGTGTCTTCTCGCCGGATGTATTCAGCCTATACAGCGAGGTCATTCTGAAAGAATTAGAAATCCTACCAAGAAAGGAAACCACAAAACATCCTCCAGAAAGCGGCGAATAGGAGCAAGAAGAAGGGACTCAGCATAAATTACAAGAAGACAGAATGCAAAAAGTTGAGCCCAAAATTCAATTTACAGGTCGGGTACACGACCGGGGACACAAATCAAGCAAGAGCAGAAATTTAAATATCCGGGAAGTGTTCTAATAGAAGACGGAAAGTGCGACACTCAGATCTGAAGACGTATTGGATGGCCAAAGACGCCTTCCAAAAGCAACAAGTATTACGAGAGAGGAAAGTTTCGTTGGAAACAAAGAAATAAGTACTGAACTGTTACGTGATATCTGTCTTCCCGTATAGCAGCGAATGCTGGAGAATCTTCTCAAAGATAAAGAAAAGACTCTAAGCAACAGAAATGTAGTTCTACAGAAGGATGCTAAGGATACCATGGGTCGAACATGTGAGCAACGATGAGGTTTTGGAGAGAATGGAAACAAAGAGGAAATTTAAACTTAACATCAGGAAGAGGCAGCTGAAATGAGGAAGGAGGGCTTGGAAAATCTGATACTCACAGGGCGGATAGAGGGACAGAGACAGAGGGAAGCAACTTATGGGCTTCAGCAAGTGGATGGCGGAACAGGTTCTGGTAGAAAGTACAAAAAGCCAAAACTTCTTAAGAGCTACAAGGGACAGGAGGATGTGGAGGGCTATGATCGCCTACGTCTTGAAGGGACATGGCGCATAAAAGAAGAAACGAAGTGGAACGATGAAAGTAAGAGAAAGTAAATGAACAGACCTCGGAGATCAATGCTGTGTTGAAAGTTAATAAATAAATATAAAAGCTGAAAACATATACAGTAAAGCTTGGACAAGTATTTCAATCTCAGCAATGTAAACCACTGCGTGTACCGTAGAAAACTCAAAATTACCGGTTGTAACAGCAAAATTTCCCAAATCGTGTAACAACATGCGATAACTGTCCATCCCGCAAAATGTTTAACATGAAAAAAAAAAAAAAACACTAAACTAATTGTTTCTTTTTTCCAGGTGAAAAATAAAATCATACGTGAAACTTGTGGGGCCCCTTCTTACTCCGGTACAGAAAGTTAGAAGATTAGAGAGGGCGAAGATCATCTTGAATAAATAACTAATGGGAAAGAGAAGCAATCGATAATGTTGGTAAGTGACGTTATCTGTGATAAGTACTTCGAAGAATACTCTCCAATAAAATGAATAAATGTTCTGGACGTCAGGCGTTCACAGATGCGCTTCACCTTGCCTTTTTGTTCCTCACTGAGTGCGCTATACAAAAGTCAACAGTGAAAAACGCAACAAGAGTTGACATGTCGTAAAATCGTTTGTGGAATTTTTGATCACTGGCCATGCTGCTGGATATATTTTAACGGTATACCCAGGACGAACCACCAACTTCAAGTCTCGGGTCAACTCTTATCTATCCTACATATCCTCATAATATGCACTTCTTACTATCTACTCTTACACCCTTACAACAACCTTCATATTCCATTAATGAGGAAGAAGTTCCACTTCTACAGTTTATTCCCCAGAACTGTTATACTGTGGAACAGTTTCCCAAGAATATGCTTCCCTGATCACTACAATGTTAACCTCTTCAAGTCAGCCATTATCTTACACCCTTACAACAACCTTATTCAATAAGCCTCAATACTTATTTAGAGTAACAATAGAACTAGAGAAAATAAAGTCTTTTCCA
>OZ038494.1:62957650-63032650 GCA_964036315.1 Acanthosepion esculentum
GTGATACTAAATCTGTAACATCACGAAGGCGACGCTTTAGCAACATAAATAAAATATTTCATAAGCTATAAACAACGTCTGGTAATAAAATACCCCCACCTCGTTTGTCACCATCCATGACAATAAAATAAACGTTTTTCAGCACTAATGCAAAATGAGTCAAATAAAGCTTCATAACCTTCATATTTGTTTCTTTGTTTTGCGCCATATCAACATCCTCATGGGTCATTCAATGCCGAAATTTAATTTTCTTGTGAGCATTATTAATTTCTTTTATAAAATGTATTGCTGATAATTGTTTACGATGAAAATGTATTGCTAGTATTTTTACTATAAAAATGTATTTTTATACTTTTATAGTGTTTTGATCCCAGTAGGGGGGTTGACTAAATGCTCCTCAAAACCTCCGGATCAGAGGCCTTACTGCCGGATGTCGTTTATCATCATGCCCAGAACAATAAACTTCATAAGCTTCTACTTAGAGTACTTACTATATTACACAACGCAAAACGTGCCAGTATTTGTTTTATAATCTCCAATAGTCATCTATTCAGATCCTTGGCAGAACCTAGTGTGCATTTATACTTTGAAAAATAACATCTTTAATAAATGTCTTGACTTTACATGGATTTGTTCCAAAGCACTTTTAAATTAAATTAAATTATTTTTAAAATGTTTCTTAAGGATTTTATTTGTTTTCATCTTTTTATTACTGCAATTATTATTCCTTTTTTTAGGTTTATTTGCTCCACAATTGTCTTTGTGTAAACTTCCTGTTCTGAATTCACATGAACCTGTAAGTGTTATTCAGAACAAGTTTTATCATTTTGCATTAATGTGGACGTAACCTCCCCACCCCCGCTATTATTTGAACCCACTCTTCCTTATTTTCATCAACAACCATCCTGGTGTCAGTAGTTGTTTGTTTATGCGGTAGACTGGTTGCCAACCAAGGTTATATGACTCAGTATTTTCTGCCATTCAACCCATAGCTGGTGGAGAGAAGAGATAGATTCATACCTTTGCCAATGGTATTTGCGTTTAAGCGAATGTAACGAACCCGACAGGAATTTGAATTCGACCCTTCGATTTCTCATTGCAATCTGATATCCATTATAGCACATCCTCCTGTTAACTATGATCTTCAAAAATGTAAATGCAATGCCAATCGTCATGTTTGTCTCCTTAAATCCTTTTATTGCGCTCTCTTTCTTTCATTTTCAGTAATATCTTTCGTCTTAGGGGCTTTATTGCCCTGCTTCTGATGAAATGATTAGAACAAAACGTTTCTTCTGGCTTGAGTAATTTCTGCTCTAGTTGAAAGTCTGTCCAAATCTCTCGTCATGTAAAATTTTCTCGCATTTGGTAAATTGAAAATAAGTCTATTTTTTAACAACGAATCGAGCCTTCAGATGTTTTATGAACATCATGTGCTTCAAGGTAAGAAAACTGATTTCACATAATCATCAAATATAACATTAGCCATAATCATTCGTTTTAGTAAAGAAATGGGCGGCTGTTTAAAAAACGCACTACTTTTTTTTGTTCGCAGTTATGTAGGCGTAGAAACAGCGTTGCAGTAATTTAAAAATGAAAAAAATGTTTTAAAATATAATTTCTTCCGAACATTGTTCTCATAATGTAGAAAAAGTTTTGTATCAAGAAAATAACATTTTAGAAAATATTTGCTTCTTCTTGGAGTTTTATTCTGCGGAACCACAATTTTATGTATTTTTTCCAGAAAAAGCTATGTCTGATAAGAAACGATTTTCTAGCAGTCAGCGACAGAAACGAAGGTCAGAAAAGCCAGATATTTCATCTCAAAATACATTCGTAGACACAAAAAAAAATCAAATATTTCTAGAAACCACAGAGATAGGATATCGAGAAAAAACATGAGAGTAAAAAGTCTGAAAAAAAAGATGGTATCGTTCCTGTATTGAATTACAGATACCAAGCCAAATGGCCTTACTTTTTCGGTGAGAATTTTTCGTCAGTCTATCGTACAACATTTATCATTGCAGTTTGTTTCACATGATTTCCCAAAGAATTAAAAAAAAAAAAAAGCAGAGTTTCTCCTCTATACTGTATGAGTATATCCGGACACTTCAACGTATTGTGACGGTTATCAAGCTTGTCTCAGATCATTTACGATTGAGTAGTGAGTTCGTTTCTCACTGGGTGCTCCATACTTTTGACCTGCTAAAATTACCTGATGATAACTTTAAAAAAAAAACAACAGCATAAAGAATAAATCTACTGAAGATATATTTAATGCTAGTGATGAAATTTCTTTAAACAAAAATGTATTGCTATTCTCGATTGAAATCCATAAAATCTTTCTCTCAAAATAGTTTTCAAAGAAAATAAACTTCTGATGTCCAATAAAAGGATGAGTCCGAAATGCGATTTGTAGGTCGGGAACACTAGAATCAAGCAGAGGCAGAAGTTTAAAGACCTGGGAAGCGTTTTGACAGAGGACGCTCAGTGCGACACTGAGATCTGTAGACGTATTGGGATGGCCAAGGACGCATTCCAAAAGCTGGGCCGAGTATTGCGAGACAGGAGGATTTCTTTGGTAACGAAGAAAAGAATACCGAGCTGTTACGTGACATCTGTTCTTCTTTACGGCAGCGAATGTTGGACGATTTCCTCAATGATGAAGAAGAGACTCGAGGCGACGGAGATGTGGTTCTACAGAAGGATGCTAAGGATATCATGGACCGAGCGTGTGAGCAACGATGAGGTCTTAGAGAGGTTGCAAAGAAGGAGGAGGCTTATACTTAACATCAGGAAGAGGCAGTTGAAGTTTCTGTGACACATAATAAGGAAGGAGGGCCTGTAGAATCTGATACTCACGGGTCGAATAGTGGGAAAGCGAGACAAGGGAAAACAATGCGTGACATACCTAGCAGGCTTAAACAAGTGGATGACGGAACGTGGTCTGGGAGAGGAAGCAGAAGAAAGGAACTTGTTGAGAGATGCAAGTATAGAGGTTGGTGGAGAGCCATGATCGCCTACGTCCTGAAAGGACATGGCACATAAAAAGAAATTTTATCGCTCTTTCTGGTGCTGATGGATGTTTCGTTCCTAACCTTTTGTTTAAGGTAGTTTGTAATGTCCATATCTTGATTATATCTTCATCTTCCAGTTACTCATGCTATCCATAAAGAGTGAAAGAACTTGGCAATCTTATTGGAAAACAAAGATATTGATGCTGAAGATCTGTATTGCGAATGTTCAGCAATAGCTCGAAGACTTCCAAAGTCTGCATCGTCACAGTGACTTATCTTCATACACAAAACCACTTGGATGGGTGGTTTTAAACTGCTTCTGAAATTCCAAAATGTCTGGCTATCTCTCGTCGAGACATCTTCCCTTTCAAAGTCACAACCTTACTTCGAGATTTTTAGCCGTCATTTTAGTGTAAAAAAGCAAGCTAATGCTCAACTACAATGACTTGCCAAGATGCCTTACACTCATGCCTTACACTCATGCCTTACACTCATGCCTTACACTCACGTTAATAAGATGAAACAATTCCTATTTAGAAATGTATGTACTATCATGACTTTACCATCTCAGATCTTTCATTGGCCCAATAGTTTTCCATGGCTTTTTTTTTTCAGCTTCAAGCGGCTTGAAGTGGTTATCTTCTGTTACACGTCACCTACAAAAATCCTCAAGGTCCACAGACACTACATGCGACTAAATAATCTTAATTTCTTTCTCAAATAAAGGTGTATAAGCACTTTATGTTGTTTTCTTAGTGTATACGCGGTTTGATCAAAAAATATCGGGACTGGTGGTATAAAAAAGAAAACATATCAAGTCGTCATTTAATCTCCTTCGAAGTAGTCCCCCTTCTGAAGCCACACATTTTATCTAGTGTCGTTTTCATTGATGGAAGTATTTCTGGAACTCCTTTTTTGGAATACCGAGCAGCTGTCTCATTGCATTCTCTTGGATTGTCACGACGTCTTGAAATCTTGTAACTGTAGTACTCTTAGGAGGACATTGGGTATTACCTGACTCCACTCTGTCAAAAAATTTATAAAAATGGCCAAACATTTATTGTGGTGAGAATTGGAACGACGAAAGTAGGAGAAAGTAAATGAACAGAATTCGGAGACTCGGCTCTGTTCAAAGTTAATGAATAGATAAATATAAAAACTGAAAAGCAAAGCTTGGACTAGTGCTTCAACGTCAGCAAAGTCAGCCATATTGTCGTTATTCTCCCTGATACGTGAACACACAGTTTAAAAGGTGAAGTCGTTATTGCGCATACCGTAGAAAACCCAACTCCTTTTTTTTTCCTCGTTGCATTCTCCTGGATTTCCCCGACGTTTTGAAATCTTGTTTCTTTCAAGTGGGATTTGAGAAAAAAGTTGGAAGGGGCGATTATCTGGAGAATGTGATGATTGTCGGACTTATATGTTATTATGTTATAACTTAGTATGCATGCGCGACAGAGTTCAACGCCTATTCTTTGTCAAACAGCTTCACTCTGCGTACTTTATCTCCCTTATTATAGCAACAGTCTCGGCAATTTTTCTCAGACCGCGTATTTTGGCCTATTTCTCGTCTTATTTCAGCTATTTTGTTACTTGCAATTCGTACTTTTGTACTTTATTTCTATTTTGTATTTAAACACCAGCTTAGCGGAAAAAGTACTCACGACTTATTAAGTCGACGCACAAATACACACACAAAAA
Source organism: Acanthosepion esculentum (assembly GCA_964036315.1). Classification (NCBI taxonomy): domain Eukaryota; kingdom Metazoa; phylum Mollusca; class Cephalopoda; order Sepiida; family Sepiidae; genus Acanthosepion; species Acanthosepion esculentum. The sequence continues at coordinate 62,962,366 of OZ038494.1, forward strand.
CACACACACATATTTCTTTTTTTCGTTTTTGATTTGATGAAGACTTGTATTTGCGAAACGCGTAATCTAGTTTCAATGAAACGTTTTTGTTTTTTTCCCATTTGTCATATTCTTCAAACTATGTCTGGATTCTGTATCCACGGAAAACATAAGTACAGATCAAAATAATAAAATCTTTTACTTTCAACTCATTCTGAAAAATTGGATAAGGATTTACCTTAAAGGAATTTCAGAAAAAGCTGTATGAATTTTTTGCTGTAGAATGATTCTGAAAATAGGATGCGGAATTACCTTAAATTCAATGAAGAAAAGCTGGAAGATTTGGTTTATTTTGTTTTACGGCATATCAACCTCAATGGTTTATTTAATGCCGACAACATTTTTAGGATAGATTCGTATGAATAGAATATGTATTCTTTGGTTTAGATTGGTTTGGTTTATTTTGTTTTACAACATATCAAACTTCAATGGGTTATTTATTTATTGACAAAAATTTGTATTGCTGGTAATATTTTGTTTTGTCAAAAATCTGTTTCTGGTAATATATTTTCTTCAAAATTGTACTGCTGGTAATAATTTTTCAAAAATGTATTGCTGGTAATAATTAACTATTTGCCCCTAGCTGGGACCCTAACAGGTGCTACCACCCCGGGCAAGGTAGTCCTGGGAACACCAGCAATTAAGAGGTGGTTCCACGCTCCTCAAAAACTCCTGATCAGAGGCCTTGCTGCTGGACGTAGTTTAACGTCTTACCCAGGACGCGGATGTAGTTTAACGTCTTACCCAGTACGAAAAGCTGGAAGAATGTATAATTAAATTTGGACAAGAACAAGAAAAATGAAAATAGACACCGAAAAAATATAACGACTTTTTTACAAAAGCCGCACAATTTCATTCTTTTCTTTCATCTTGAGAAACGCCAGCTTAGCGGAAAAAGTACTAACGATTTATTAATTACGTATACACACAAATATACACATTTTTTTCTTTCGTTTTTGATCTGATGAAGCCTAGTGAGGGTGAAAAACAAACCGCAATTCCCATGTATAATACGCCTTCATCCATAATACGCGCCCCAAAATTTGCGCTGAAAGTGTGAGAAAATGCGTCTACTCGCGCATAATATGCACCCCTTTTTTGGTAATTAAACACTATAAATTGTACCTCTCCAATTTCATTACGGCCAGCGTTTCCTACTCTTTTTTTTTTAAGCTTTTCACCCCAGGCAAGGCTGGAAGCCACTAGCACGCTAGGGGTTACAGAGGATTTGGAGCGAGAGCAGATAGTAGTGTTAGAGGAAAGGATGTCGAGATGGATAGATAAGGCAACTGGAGATGTCGATTGACGTTACACTTGAATAGTTGGAGATTATAGTTATCAGGGAAACAGGAATGAGGAAGGGAGTTCCATAGGCGTGAGGTTATGTTTTTAAACATAGAATAATATTATTCTAATTTAGTTTTATGATAATTCTTATTTTATTTTATATTTGTAAGTATTGTTAGGTTCATATGATTATATTTGACATCCTTATGGGGTCGCAATCGCCAAAATTTAATGTCAAATAGTCGTGTTTGTGGTGAGTGGTCATTTCACAACTGAAATCGACTGAAATCGACCTATGAAACTGCAATTTTTAAAAGATTTTTTGTAGCTGTGCATAATGCGCACCCCTAATTTTGCTTATTATTTTTAGAAAAAATGCGTATTATACATGGGGAATTACGGTAATCTAGTTTCAATGAAACAGTTTCCCATTTGTCATATTCTTCAAACTTTGTCTGGAATCTGTATCTTCTTTTAGACACCTTTTGTATTTAATAATAAACTAATCTTAAATTCATTATTCAATTTTTCAAAAGTATTTTATCTCATTATTTTCAGAATTCGTCCTAAAAGAATTTTGTCTCCTCAACCGATGAATATTGTTTGCCTTTAAACTATCAAAATAGTTTAAATCCTTTTTTGCTAATATATTTTTTGTTTTTCCCCTTCTTTTAAGATAAATGATTATGTCATAAAATTATTTTTTCATCTTTTTACGATTAAAAAGAGTGGAATTAAAACTAGACTCTTGTTTTATGTGTTTTGAAAACAAGCCTTTGATAATTTTTGTTTTTTACCACGAAACTCTATCGTTGATGTTCCTTTCCTGATTTCTTCCACATGTGCTGATATACGTAACAAAATAAGCGCGATTTTACAAGCAAGATTCGCTTTTTAATTAATGAGCAACATAATACTTTTAAAATGTTATTCTGTTCCGTTTATTTTTACAAATATTTCGATGTGTCTTTACTCACTGACAATAAAAGTGTTTCACATTAGTCAATGTTAAGTCTTTTCTCCCATCGCAGAAAAATAATTTATAGAAAAAGGGGTTTTCCAAAGAAATAATCTTGTAAATTATATACTTTAAAGCATTCGTACTGTTTCGTTCGTTTTTGCTGTTGTCTCACTGTCTCCCTCCTTTTCGTTGCTGTCATGTTATCTCGTTTTCAAACTATGTGTATGTGTGTGTGTTTGTATGTATTTGCGTACATGTGTGTTTATGTGTGTGTGTTTGCGTTAGTGAGTGTTTGTATGTGTTTGTGTAAGTGTATGTGTTTGTACGTGTCTATGCGTTTGTACGTTTGTTTGTTTGTTTGTTTGGGTTTTTATGGCATATCAACCACTATGGGTTATTTAATGCCAGATCCAGTATTTACTAAATATATCAAAAACGTATAGTTGGCAACATCATTGTTTCAAAAACGTATAGCTGGCAACATCATTGTTTCAAAAAAATGTATCCCTGGCAACATCATTGTTTCAAAAACGTATAGTTGGCAACATCATTGTTTCAAAAACGTATAGCTGGCAACATCATTGTTTCAAAAACGTATAGCTGGCAACATCATTGTTTCAAAAAAATGTATCCCTGGCAACATCATTGTTTCAAAAAAATGTATCCCTGGCAATATCATTGTTTCAAAAACGTATAGTTGGCAACTGTTTCAAAAACGTATAGCGGGCAACATCATTGTTTCCCATCACATTTTAGGGGTAAAGTGTTAGTATATTTAGTGTAGGGTTTGGGAGGGAAAGTTAATTGTAAGTTGTAGTTGTTTTGGGATGGGTTAGATGTGATGGGGCATGACATGACCAGCCGACTGATCGGATCGACGGCCTTTTGGTTGGACGTAGTTTATCGTCATACCCAGGACGCGGATGTAGTTCATCGTCATACCCAGGACGTGCGTTCGTACGTGTGTCTGTGCTTGCGCGCCCGCGTTTTATAACTTTTCGGTAATGTATCCCTCAGTGCGTTACATTCACTTACACCTGGGAAAGGTATGAATCCGGCTCTACTCCTCACCTCCTTCTAGCTATGGGCTGAACAGCAGGATGAACTGGGTCCTTGGTTGGCAACGAGTCTACTGCAGAAAGAAATGGCAACCTACTGCGGGAATACCTCCTTCATAGTCAGTAATGAATCGAAAGAGACATGATCGCCCAAACTTGCATCACGCATGGCACTTTGACTGACTGATCCCTAAGTACCTATTAGGACGGCTGGAGGGTACACGTCCGAAATGTTGTGAAAAAATAAAATGAATTGCTGCTTTATTACTTTTCTTGATGCGATGACAGTAAGATAATTCCAATGACGTGAAAACCAAAACAAAGAAAGATATTTTTTATATGCAAAATAATAAAATTAGTGTATTCCATTGTTTGTAACCTTAAAACTAGACTCTTGTTTCCTGTGTTTCGAACACAAGCCTTTGGTAATTTTTTGTATTTAAATTCTTTTCTTTCATCCCGAGAAATTACAGATACCAAGCCAAATGGCCTTAAAACGAGACTCTTTTCCTCTCCTTTTAAGATAAACGATTATGTCATAAAATTATTTTTTATCTTTTTTGCGTTTAAAATAAGTGGAATTAAAACTAGACTCTTGTTTTATGTGTTTTGAACACAAGCCTTTGATAATTTTTCTGTTTTTTTACCACGAAACTCTATCCTTTTCGTTCCTTTCCTGATTTCCTCCACATGTGTTGATATACGTAACAAAACTTTAGCAACATAAAACTAAGCTTCGCCTGTACCCATCTATACTTGTGCATAAAGGGATGAGCAAACAAGAGGTGAGCAACGTTGCCCCAGTCAACCACAGATTGGAGGTTCTTTTCGAGACCAACGCCCAAGTTAACCGTGTCAGCAATGCCGAATTTATTATTGAGACAGGAGTAAATGGTAGTGTCGTCTGCATAGATGCCTACTTGAGAATTGATGACACCAGGAAGATCCTTGATGGAGATCAGAAACTGTTTAAGACAAAGGATAGGGCCTTGTGGAGACACCATCGTCCGTGTGAAAGGAACTGGAGGAGAACCGGTATAGAACGACCTTCATTTCACAGTTTGACAGGAACGATTGGATTAAATCAAACAATCGTCCTGTAATACCGTATCCCTGTAGCTTACGAAGAAGGCCGGGATGCCAAACCCTATCAAACGCCTTAGAGATATCTAGAGCCACAGTTCGAGCTTCACCATTAATATCAAGGGCTTCGTATACAAATTCAGTTATGGCCGTAAGCACGTCAGCGGTAGACCGGACAAAGCGGAAACCATATTGTTTGTCAGGGAGTAGATCATGGGAGGTAATATGCTTAACCACTTCGGCATTGATTTTTTTTTAAGCTTATCACCCCAAGCAAGGCTGGAAGCCACTAGCACGCAAGGGGTTACAGAAGGTTTGGAGGAAGAGCAGATAGGAGTGGTAAAGGAGAGGATGTGGAGAAAGATAGTGGATCGATCAAGGCAAGGGGGTTACAGAAGATTTGGAGCGAGAGCAGATAGGAATGAAAGGTGAAAGGATGTGGAGAAGGGAAGTGGATAGATCAAGGCAACTGGAGATGTCGATTGACGTTACACTTAAATAGTTGGAGATTGTATTTGTCAGGGAAACCGGAATAAGGAAGGGAGTTCCACAGGCGAGATGTGCGAGACATGAAGCTATTGGAGTAGAAGAGACGTCTACATCTAACAGTTTCAACGGTGAAGAGATGGGAGCGGGATGCCAGCCTCGTAAGACGTTTAAATTCATGAGGCCTAGGAACCAGCGAAAGCAGCTCCTAAGTCTTTGCTGAAGAGTGGTAGGCGATTGAAAGGACAGTAGTTAGATGGGCCAGGGGTGGTCTCCAGAGTCTTTAAAAACAGGGACAACAGATGAAGATTTGCAACAGGCAGGAAAGCAAGAATTAGAGAGGCAATAGTTATATAATTTGGAGAGTACTGGAGCCAGCTCAGGGGCACCTTTCTTTAGGACTACGGCTCGTATCCCGTCACCACCACTTGCTTTATTAGAGTCTAATTTAGAGATGATGTCCAATACCATCGACGGGGTTATGCTCATCTCACTCAATAGAGCCTCAGTTCGGGGGGGGGGGATCAGGTGTGGGTACTCCGGACGAGTCGACTGTTGAGCTGGGTGAGAATTTCCAAGCAAAACATTCAGCCTTATCAGCTGTGGAAGTTAAGACTTCGAACCGATTGAATGGAGGAGGGATTGTGGATTTGCTTTTGTTCAGTGCACACTTGCTGAGCCGCCAATGATCTTCAGAACTAAACTTGCGAGATGCAATACGTTGTTTCATTCTATCAGCAAATAGTAACTTTGCTCTATTGTGGTCACGCTTGCACTCATTACGAGCAGAAACAAAGAGACGTTTGTTGCAATCAGACATGTCGCTCCGGTACAGACGGAACAAGTGATTTCTATGGGGGCTATAATAACATAGCAAGCAAGTGAGAACCAAGAAGATGAGCGCGATTTAACTTTGTATTTTCTTGCTGGGATGAATGCCTCGATCCCGGCTTTTACCCAGGAGGAAACCTCAGACACACATTTTTGAATAGGTTGATTAAAAACCATATTCAAAGGGACGTCACGAAGGAAATCAAAGAACGAGTCCCAGTCTGCGTGTTGATAACAGAACGATATTCTATTAGTAGGAAGTTCTTGGCTGAAGGGTGGGTGGAAGAATCTGTTAATAAACACTACGTCGTGATCAGAGTTGCCAAGAAGGCAGAGCTACGTAGCGCGACAAGAGTCAGGGATGGAGGTAAAACAGAGATCTACTGGGAAAAATCAACCACTTGCGATGGAGAAGGGAAGGGATACCGTCAATGTTCCGGGGAAAAATCAACAACTTACGTGAGGATTTGAGTGATTGAAAAATTAAGGGTTTGAATGCCAGTGAGGTCAGTTACAGAGTGTTTAAGCTACATGGTATGGTGGGCGTTAAAATGACCGAACATGAATATGTGTGCAAACAGATGTAGAGAGATGGCCTTGTCTATATTATTGGAAATGCTAATGAGTACACCACAGTCTTGGGAGGAAGGGAAGCTATAGAAAAAGAAGAGATAGCTTACTGACTTGAGGAGAGATAGACGGAAACACATATACGAATGGTTTGGAGATTCCAAAGAGAATTCCCTAGCCAGCGGGAGATGATTGCGTACATAAACTCCCAGGCCATGCATGTGGATTTTAGAATCCTTTCTAAGGAGAGGAATGTAGCCGGGAATCGAAAAATCAGAGGAGAGGTTTGACGAGTCAATGTTACTCTCGCAGAGATCTAGTATATCAGGAGACTTTTCGAAGAGGAACGATTCCAAACTGCAGAAGTTGGTACGAATGCCACGGATGTTGGTGAAGGAAATGCTAAAGGGTCTAGGCGATTTTTTATGTCGACAAGGAAAAGGCCAACTGTAATAGTTGCAGACGGTCATCGTATGTGATATGGGCAGAAAGGAATTGGCGCAGACCTCAGCATAATGTGACCGCAGGGTTTCCCACCGGAGATGAATGCGGGGACAATTTCCATGCACGATATGGCACTGAAAAAAACCCCGATATTACGCAATTGTTGATCAGAGAAGCCTCTCATGACGCTACACAAGAGTTCGGGCTCCTAACTACCAGTCGGAAACAGCAACAAGAAAACTGCCAACCTGGTTCCCTCATTATTAAGAGACGTTGCACAAACCGCACACATCACAAGAGATAGACGACAGCACTACTACTGAGACTAGAGATAAAGAAAGGAATCGGAAACCCCTTCTTAAACCGGAAACAAACGAAGAGCCTCTACTCCTGTTCAAGATAAGTGGGGGACTATTGACCGGGCGATAGGAAAGCCTATCTACTCCTATTTTTAAAAAAGACACAAACAAACAAGCAAACAAACGTTCATGGCATCCAGAGAAATTATTGTTAAAAAGAACGAGTCACACTGAGAAAAATTAACTAGAGAGCCGACTTGGGAGCCACGAACGGCACGACACGAGTTGTGTATGTATAGATCGCTCATGAGCTAGAAGACACATTGGGAGAAGGGCGTAACGGGAGATGCTTGTGTATTTACTACACCCGCCCATATGGACTAGTAATAGATGGGTACAGGCGAAGTTTATAAGTCAGAGGTGGGTATGGATAGGGAATCTGAAACTGAAGTATAAAGTTTCCAACATGCACTTCTCGTGGAAGACGACACTCCACATCTGTGAGCCATGAATAAAAATAACGTCCAATTCATGCACGAGCCAGAAAAATTAACGATTTAATATACAAAGTTTTCAAAGAGGGAGGAGAATACATTCATTTCAATTTTTTTTAAAAAGTGCTCAAACGAACGTATATATGTTGATTCCCAGACTTGCTTTTCTATAAAAACGTTTTTGTGCTTTTTGTTTTTTTAAACAATATTTTTTATTTGTGAGGGGGGGAGGATGTCACAATTTGCTAGTCTTACCTAGAGTACTAAATAAAATGTTACCGGTAATGCACTTTCTTATTATTTTTTTCTATAACATATCCTTTCATGGCGAGGCCGATCATCATTTTGCACAATTTGATTATCTTGGTAGACAACACGTATTCACTCCGAGGAATAAGCATGAATTTTTCTGGGTTGTTTGTTAAGGGGGTGTTGGAGGTAAGCATTTTCTGGGTTGTTTGTTAAGGGGGTATTGGAGGTAAGCATTTGCTGTGTTGTTTGTTAAGGGGGTGTTTGAGGTAAGCATTTTCTGTTTTGTTTGTTAAGGGGGTGTTGGAGGTAAGCATTTGCTGTGTTGTTTGTTAAGGGGGTGTTGGAGGTAAGCATTTTCTGTGTTGTTTGTTAAGGGGGTGTTGGAGGTAAGCATTTTCTGTTTTGTTTGTTAAGGGGGTGTTGGAGGTAAGCATTTTCTGTTTTGTTTGTTAAGGGGGTGTTGGAGGTAAGCATTTTCTGTGTTGGCGTTATCCGCCTGATACTCCGAGATCCGAACAGAATAACTCCTAAGGAGGCTATCCCATAAGTTAGTGTATAATATCGAGGCTGCTGTATTCCTATTTTATAAATGGGATCCGGTGGGGCATCTTGATGAAGTGTACACGAACAGCTCTACGCTCTGACAAATGGCTTATATTGTCATGCTACATTGAAACACCGCTTCCCGCACGATCACTAAAGTTAAGTAACTTTTAGCCTGGTCAGTACCTAGATGGACGACCGCTCAGAATACAAGCTCAGATGTGCGGGTGGTGTAACTCAGAATTGTTAATTGGAGAGTCGCGTTCCAATTCCCTTTAGATTCGCTATATTCATTTACGCACAAATACCCTTGATAAAGGTATAAATCTACCTCATTTCTCCCTAGCTATGGGTTAATTAGTAAGACTTGTATCACCAAATCATTTGTATATATCCAAAAAAAGTTTTTACGATCTAAAAATATTTTATGGCTTTAAATAATCTGCAAAAGGTTGATGAGCCGTAAAAAACTCATCAAGCAATAAGTTGGTCTCTGAGAACTGATCCAGTTAGTTCTTGCACATGACACTTGGGAGGGGTGTTGATGTTTCGCTACCCCGTCTCTGTCTTTCCAATACTCCAATATACCTAAACATATCCTACTTATCCTCATAATATCAGCACCCATTTCCTCTTCTTACGTCCATACAACAACCTTATTTAGTAACCTTCTACCTTGACTGGCTCTTGGGTCTTGTATTGTTTTTGCTTTAAGTACCTCTTGCCCCTTTACTAGCGCTGTTTGCCTTTGTCATCCTTGTCCTAATATCCATTAACTAAATCTTGCCGTATTTTTCGGAATATAAGCGCAACGGCGTATAAGACGCAGCCTTATTTTGAGGATAGTGTCTGGGGGAAAAAAGTTGCAATCGTATTTGAAAGATTTTTACTGAACATAAATTCAATGTGATACTTTAAAAATTGTTATAACCTAGGGAAGGTTACTGAAAGAGGAATAACCAAAACGGAGGTTGGAAATGAAATGGTAATCTTTATAACATCAACAAAATACAATACTCGCCAGCGGCGTGAAGTAGGTAAACCACTGCGAGTGGTGGTCTACTTAGCATATTATCTCCACTTACAATGGTCTCCAACGTATTTATGAGGATTGGGACATATCAATTAGTGTTCATAGGTACGGTATATAACAAAAATGCATATATATTTCGCTCTAAACATGAAATATATCACAATTTACATTTGTTATAAATGAGACATTCAGATGAACTAAGCTACATGCCTCTTTAAATACATTTACACAAGGTTTGCGTATATTATATATCTACATACATACATGCATATTCTAAGACCTTTATTATGTTTATACGTTCTTTTATCGATACAAATATTTAAGTAAATGCCCTGTTTATAATAAACAGTATTAACGACATTTACTACAATTCTCCATGATTTTCTCTCGTACATTCATATCCGCTCGATGCGTATCCAAATTTAAACAAAGACGTCACACATTATGAAAATTAAAATAATTTTCGGACATTGTCCATTTCCTAATGTGTGACGTCATTTGTTCACATTTTGATACCCATCGAGCAGATATGAATGTACGAGAGAAAATCATGGAGAATTGTAGTTTAAAAACAGTAAAATCGACCTTGCTAACCGAAACGCTCGTCTGTGGCTCAATCGGTAAAAGCACGTCAGGCCATATGACGGTTCCGTATAGGATACAGGTTCGATTCCTGTCGTAAGACGCATATTTTCTATGACAATTTCTCGGATATTCAGGCCTGTAAATGTCGTTAAAATTTTACTATAAACAGAGCATTGACTTAAATATTTGTATCTATAAAAAGAACGTATAAACATAAAAAATGTCTTAAAATACTTGTAGGACTTTGTCCATTTGATACATATATATATATATATATATATATATATATATATATATATATATATATATATATATATAAGAAGAAATATAGTCTTAAAGTGTGCTATATTTATGGGATAAAGTGCTCAATATCAGAGATAGAGCGTGTGTAAATATAAAAGTGGACATGGAAGTCAGCACTTAGAGGCGACAGTCTGTTTCATGCTAGTGCAATCGTCAGGCAACTAGTGCTGTTATTTTTCTCGGCTATTTATATATAAGGGTCAGTGGTGCATTATATATATATATATATATATATTGTGTGTGTGTTATATATTTTCGGTGTATATGTCGCGATAAAATAGTCTCATACGCTGAAAAATACGGCCGATTACTCGTTTTTTTCTTTCCTGCTTTTATTACTTTCAGTGTGTCAGGTTAGTGTTTAGTTCTACAAGCCGTCTTTCCACATTATGGGTTCCAGTGATTTTCAGTCCTCTCTTTAGCAGCAGTTTTCTTGTAGTTCCTAGTCTCCTTAATACTTCCCTGTTTCTCTCATGCTCTGTCTATCACATTCACAACATTTGTCGGTAGAGGTGCATTCTTTTTGCTTCAAGTCTCTTCTTCCTCTGTGAGGATATTGTAGTACCAAAATTACTAAAAGGAAGAAGAACTTTTTTTCCCTTGTTTTCTTTTTCTTTTCTTTCTTTCATATTTTTTTTTGGTCTTTTTTTTTTTTTTTTTTTTTGTGTAAGATATTTTAATGGTCGTCCACGTGCCGGTAAATTATAACCGACCATAAAATAACGCTTCTTAGAGATAAGTCTTATCTACTTACTTATATTAATGTAAATATACAATCGACGCTTACCATGACGAAAAGACAACAACCCCGAGCGCGTGCCTAAGCCAAACCGATCCGAAAATCACGGACCGGCTAAAGATCAACAATTAAATATGATATACTGATAGATAATAACAAGCTGGTGAGCAGACACTTACCATTTTGCTGGGTCGATGCATACATCTGGGAAACGAATGATAACAAACCCCGGCCCCATACAGGGACTGCTGTTACAACAGAAATGGAATATTAAAGCCGGGAACATAGTTCGGGGTTGTCACTTGAGGTGCATTGTTGACACACTGATTAAGGTCGTAACATGTTAGCCACGTGTGTACCACTTTGCAGATGCAATCAGGCCATTTGGTGAGTATTATATGAGGAAGCTTTATGTGACAGTTATGTCATACACTTTTTATATTGATTTTTTTTTTCTTTTTTTACTTAATTTTTTTTATTTAAATAATTTTATTTATTCATTTTTGCTTGGAAACTGGAGAAGGAGGAGAATGTCCAAACACCACAAATCAAAATTTTGTTTATTTATATTTTGGGTTTTGTTTTTTGTTGGGGAAGGGGCTCTTTGTTTTTTGTTTTGTTTTTTTTTTTTGGTTTTTTGGTTGGGGTTCTTTTATTTAGGTCGGGGCTGCATGAAGTTAAGGAGATGTAGTAAAGATTTTTTTTTCTCTATTTTAGCCAACATCACATTTTTCCTGACGCATGACCATTGTTGATTTTGCAAGTATGTAATTATTCATGAAAACCGTCCTTTAAAAATAAATAATATCATATATATATATTTTCAGAATACAAAAAAAAAGCAAATCTTTGTTTCATCACCTCAAATATATTGCAACGTCATTTCAATAGAAAATCTTGGTGTTAAAAATTCACACTAATGTTTAAAAAAGTTAGAAATTCATTTGAGTTTCAAAACGCTATACGGCTTTGTTCGATCGGCGTGACCCTCCGTGATCGAGCCGGTATAAAGCACGTTGGATCTAACGAATGTTTCTCCTGATAGAGGGATGCAGGTTCGAATCCTGCCAGATGGTGCATCTTTTCTTTAATGAGATTTCTCGAATATTCATGCTGGTAAACCAAAATAAATAAATATACTGTTTAATAAATAATCGGAGCGCTTACTCACATATGAGTATCCACTAAAAATAACGTCTAAGTGATTATATATATATATATATAGTAAGTATAGGATTAGTGTATACGGAATAAATTCCAATAACCAAAAATACTATTCTTAACAGAGTGCTCAATACAGAGTAGAGCAAATATAATTTATTCGAAAATTATAACAGAAATATGTTATAAAATCATTACAAAAATAGCTATTTTGTTTCAACACTTCTGGTGTCTTATCAAGTAATGGTGTTGAATGTAGAATTAAAAATGTAAAATTCTTTATTCTACATTCAACACCATCACTTGATAACACACCAGAAGTGTTGAAACAAAATGGCTATTTTCGTAGTGATTTTATAACATATTTCTGTTATAATTTTCGAATAAATTATATATATATATATATATATATATGTGTGTGTGTGTGTGTGTGTCTGTTTGAATAAATTACAAACATTATGTCAGCTTATTTTTATCATAATCCTTTCATATTCACGAATATTTTTCCGTATATTACAACTGAATAAGACAAGAAATGCACTGTAACAATAAGAATCACTTTCATTTCCGAAGTACTTTCCATCTCTTTCTGAGATCATCAGAAGTGCAAATGTTAAGGCCAAAACTGTGTAGGTATTCAATACTGAATGTATCACAAAGTGGAAAAGTTTTCTTGTGGTGTGTTTCGTTCTTTAAGACTTCATCGAACTAAATTTGTTAAATTTAGTTCCTAAAAGACGAAAACTTCTTCCTCTTTGTCATACATTTTTCCTGAATATATATGTATAAAGCCAAGTAACGTGGCCTCGAATACTTCATTTGATTTATTGAAGGCCACATTATAGACGAGAAGGAAGATTTGAGTGATTTCGATAAAGGACCATTTTTATAGTCAGAAGACAGGGACAGAAAATTGTTGAAAAAGCCCAATTTTGTAGTATGCTCAAATTCATTTGCAATGAATAAACTATCGGCAATAGTTTGAGGAGATAAAATTACTAGTCGGCGACAAGACTGGGCGAACAAGACATACCGATGCCAGAAGTGAACGTAGGCTTTCCCGTTAAGGGAGAGGTTCTGCCTGGCCGGGAAGACCTCCTGGGGCTTAAAATGATGGAAGCCCTTATCTTTAAAAAATGAAAAAAAAAAGAAACTATCCATAAATAACCTTAATTATGAACACGGCCATTATATATTTGCCGTATTTTGAAATTAAGAATATGTATATGTGTATTATCACAATAGCCTAGTGCATTATAGCGTTGCTTCCTGAATTTCTTGACATAGTAATTGTGAGTTCAATCCCTGAGCCGGGTGGTATGTCCTTGAAGTTAGTGGAAACGGGCGAGCAATAACTGAGCAGTAGGAAAAATATACGAGATATCCCAAGATATGGACAGTGGAATGAGACTAGTTAACGTCCGTAGATTAAATAAAGCATTCAGTTGAAAATTTCCTATAGGTTACCCGCGTCGGCATGCACATGATTAAGGCCGGTGGAGGGGGCACATAGGCCGAAACGTTGTGATAACAACAACAAAGATGAAGACAATAGTTCGCAGTTCGTTGTATCGACTAATGAAAATACGAAAGTGAATATATCGTAATATTACATTTTATTCAACTCGTGACTTCGCCATTTACCATAGGCCAGTAGATGTTGTGTCCACCTGGGGGTTTCATTCGAACTTGGATCCCACTTTATCACGACTTCGGTCTTTACTTTTCTCTGAGGTGAGTGCTTATATATCTACCCCTCCTATGATTTCTTCCCACGCGCGCATATCCTAAGCGGGTTGATCACGTGCATCTGCCGAGATCAGCCACTGACATCAAGAGAATCGCGGATTTCATCCACCCAACTAAGAGTTCATCCCTGCGGTCAACCTTACTCATGGCTACCTTGATGAACTGGTGTCACACTGAAGGCAAAGTCTTTTCTGGCACCATCTGATGCCAGCCACATTTTATACAATTATTCACCTCATAAAAATATTGCATCTTGATTCGCCTCATAAAAATATTGCACATTGATTCGCCTTATAAAAATATTACACATTGATTCGCCTAATAAAAATATTGCACATTGATTCTCCTTATAAAAATATTACATATTGATTCGCCTCATAAAATTATTGCCCATTGATTCGCCTTATAAAAATATTACACATTGATTCGCCTCATAAAAATATTGCCCATTGATTCGCCTCATAAAAATATTGCACATTGATTCGCCTCATAAAAATATTACACATTGATTCGCCTTATAAAAATTCAAAATAATTTTGTCGAATTATATTTTCTAATTTACGTTTTTTTTCGACTAATCAAACAAATTCGCGCCAAAAAAAAGAAAATACGATCAGAATTTGATTAAAACTCGAATGGCGCTAAAATTTACATCTCACCCGGTTAGACATTTTATTTAACTGTGGGTTAGATATGATAAACAGTAATTCTATCCTTCCTATCCTCTCACCACAATACAAGTGATTAACAATATACTACAAATTTATACCAATATGCTATAACATAAATGTTTTTTATTGATTTGATACTTTACGGTTTATCAACCCTTTGCGGGTTATTTAAAGTCGAATCATATTTTGGTTTGGAAGAATTTTTTTTCTTTATTTTCGAGTGAATATTGCATTAACAATTATTATTATTATTATTATTATTATTATTATTATTATTATTATTATTATTATTTTCTTTGATATCTGGGGTTTACACATTTCTTTCCGGGTCCCGCCCAGGGACCTAAGGTTAGAAATGGTATCATGACACTATCTACTGCAAAAAATATATATATATTACATAGATAAAGCCCTTCGTAAAGTGTGGGCTGTACTTGTCAGAATAATTTTTTGTATCTCTTTGAGGCATGGACTTCCAGGGATCCCTTCAATTAGTCTACTGGAATCTTTTCCAACCAGTCCAAGAGCTCCAACTACAACAGGGTTTGTTAATGTTCCCATGTGCCATTATTATTATTATTATATGTAAATCCCATGTAAATTTATTAAAAATAATTTGTTGGCTACGTATTTTTCTTTCACATTGATATTGGGTGCCTTAAAAATTTATTGTTTTCTTTATAAATGAAATTTTTTTTTGTTTTACTTTTCTCATAACTATTAACTCATTGTAGTCAGAATTCGTATGTAATTAATTTAAACCAATAATTATTATCAACACCTCTATGGGTTATTCAATGACGAAATCTAATAATGGTTTCAGTGATACAAGTCTTACTAATTAACCTACAAATTCATACTTTTCCCAAGGGAATTGGCGCGTAACGAACTAGAATTGGAACTCGTCTTTCCGATTAACAAACCCGGGCCATTATCCATTACAACAAGCTTACAACATCTGATAGCCCCAAGCGGTCACCTTTCTAAGTACTGACCAGACTCGACATTGCTTAACTTCTTAATTTTTATTGGTTTGATTTTTTACGTTTTATCAACCGAGAAGTTTTTTTTTCTCGATTGTGGAACTTTCTTCCGGCTTCTTGTTTTCCAGCCAACTTTGATTTTCAAAAATTTAAATGAAATGCCAATCGTTCATCTTTGTCTTCTTAATTTCTGTTCTTTTATTGTTCTTCCTCCTTAATAATGTTTTTCTTTTTCTTATGTTCTTTAATACTCTGCGCCACTTGCGTCTTAGTGGCTTTATTGCATTTGCTTGGGGTGAAAGTTCATCTGAACAATTACCATGAAACTATTTATAGAAAAGACACAGAGAAGCTACATTACGGCACTGGGGATGTGACTGAAGCCGAAATGCCAGATCAGGACCAATGCCATTGCAGATTCTTCTTTGGATTTTATCAAGGATCTCTAAATATATATATATATATATAACATCTCGATTAATAGTAAAATTCGACTTACATATTATGACACATAGGGTCTTAATCGACCATAAATTAACCCTTACACATGTGTAATAATGCGTTTTTGAGGTTCACGCTCTTGTAAATTTGCATGATTAAAAGTGCTTGTTTATTAGTGAACTGATGTCGGCTTCCTTAATCTTTAATCTTTTTCGGATTTCTCAATCGCACTGCTTAATCCCTAAAGTATACCGGCTTAAAGGATTACTATTCGAGTAAGGTCTCTAAGACGATATGAGGCCGAATTAGTTACACTAGTGCTTTTTAGACTTACTATGACTTCGTCACCCTAAATTGCTCGATTCCCTTCACTTGTGATAAATGATGAGTGATGATATGGAAGAAAATATGGGACGAAACTTACATCTTTATTATTATTATTATTAGTAGTAGTAGTAGTAGTAGTAGTAGTAGTGGTATATTCGGTGTAACTTAATTAAAAGTAATACATTATCATATATAAATTTATTATTATTTGATTTTTACTGTTTCTTGAATATTGTTATTATTATTATTATTATTATTGTAGGCAAATGCCGTGTGAATTAATTCAAAATAGTATGTTGCCATATATGAATTATTATTATTATTATTATTATTATTATTATTATTATTATTATTTCCTTTGATTCCTGTTGTTCACCTCTTAATTGCTGGTGTTCCCAGGTGCGCCCTGACCCGGAGTGGTAGCACCTGTTAGGATCTCTGCTATGGGCAAGTAGTTAACCTCCCCAAACCGAGTTCAGAACACTATGAAAGTGTAAAAATAGTTTTTAATACGAGAAATACTTTGTTTTCAAGGAAAAAATTATTACCAGCAATATATTTTTGGAAAAATATATTACCAGCTGTAAATTTTGAAAAATAATATTATCAGAAATAGATTTTTGAAGGAAAAAAATATTACCAGCCACAAAAATTTTGTCGGCATTAAATCGAGGTGGATATGCCATAAACCAAACCAAACCAAAATTGATTCCTGTTGTATACACATTTCCTACCGGTCCCAACCAGAGACCTAAGGTCAGAAATGGCTTCAGGACATCTGCCACTGACCATTTTTGCAAACAAAAGAAAACTAAGATCACACACATGTTATATAAATAAAGCTTTTCGTAATATGTGAGCTGTAGTTGTGAGTACAATATTTTGTATTTCTTTAAGCCATAGGTTAACCTTTCAATGAGTCTACATGCGTGTGCGCCTGGTGTTAAATACCGAATTAAATTCACAAAACAGAATTCACAAAGGTAATCATATCTGTAGCTAAATGGTATATCACGTCAGGCTATATGACAGTTCCGTGTAGGATACAGGCTCGATTCCTGTAGGAGGACATATATTTTCAATGAAATTTCTCGGACATTCAGGCCGGTAAATGTTTGTTAATACTGTTTATTATAAACGGAGCATTTACTTAAATATTTGTATCTATAAAAATAACGTATAAACAATAAATTTATTAATATATATATATATATATATATATATATATATATATATATATATAATGGAGATCAATGTGTTTTGGGGACTGAACAGTTTTCAATCTACTTGTCTGAATCGTCTTCAAGAAGCGAGAGCAAGATCTAAAATGTCAGCTAGTCTAACATTGATCTCATCCCACAATCCTCACAATTGCTCCATATCCGGTTTCCTTTCTAAACCATTAGCAGGTCTTAAGTGCCACTTAAGATTATCGCAAAAATTTTATAACTGAATCAATCAAGTTGTCAGATCCTCATACGTCGAAACCGACGGGAGACTCCATTATATATATATATATATATATATATATATATATATATATATATATATATATATATATATATATATATATATATATATAATATGGAGAAAACAACTGAAAAGTTGCAAATTAAAAAAAAATGGATGTTTTTTTTGTGAAAGTATTTATTTATATTTTATATATATATATATATATATATATATATATATATATATATTTGATATTTCAGATCAGCCCCGATCTTTCGTCAGAAATGAATTAAATAACTGTATTCAGAAGTTTGTTTGCAAGTAGCGTCAAGTAACTATATATATATATATATATATATATTATATATATATATATATATATATATATATATATATATATATATATATATATATATATATATATATATATATATATATATATATATATATATATATATATATATATATATATAAATATATAATTAAATATATTTGCGACGGTACAGAAGCGTATCAAGGCATAACAAACAAATTTTTTATTAACGGCCATGTTAGATTTAAAATAAAAACACCAGTTAACCGGTTTCGTGCCCTCTCATCAGAACTGTTTAACGGGGAATAGGAATTATGAGGAAAATATTTGTCATGGATGACATGAATGAAGGGCAGGGTAGAGAAAGATAAATAAATAAAAAAAGGGGAAAAGGTGTATATAATTAAAGTAATACCACACAAGATGCTAGAGACAATTCATATATATAAATATATATATATATATATATATATATCATAAAATTATGGAAATAAAATAATAGTAATAATATTGATATATGTAACATCCAGGCAAAAAGAATTTCTGCCAAGTTATCTATACCAATAATTATTGTATCAGAAGAAATTAAATTTTACAATACTTATCAGAGGTCGACTCAGAGTTTCGTTATTCAACTACGAACTTCAAAAATTTAAATTTAATGTAACGTTAAATGTCATAGTCCGTTTTTTGATTCCTGTTTTTTATTGTCCTTCTTCCTCACTAAAGTTTTATTAGTTTCTTTCACTTGTGATAACCGAAACTTCCCTGCCCGCCATCAGCATGGCTGATGCTAGACTCCTGGAGAGCGTCTCACTGCGCCTTCTTGGTCTCACGTTTTCAACTGACTTGAAGTGAAACACCTACATTGATTCAATAGCTGCATCTACTGCAAGGAAAGTTGGTTCCCTGTTTTGTACGAGATAATTTTTCTCGTCTACGACCATCTTTCACATTCATAAATCTACCATTCATCCGTGCATTGAATACTGTTGCCATATGTGGTCGGGTGCTCTTGCTATTCATCTCGTGACTCTCGACGTAATCCAAAGAAGAATCTGCAATGTAATCTATCCTGACCTGGCATCTCGACTTCAGTCACTTTCTCGCAGACGCGATGTGGCTTCCCTCTGTCTTTTCTACAAATATTTTCATGGCAACTGCTCTGACGAGCCTTTTTTCCTGCTGCTCTGACTGCATGAATTTAAGTGTGCTACTAGATTTCTTTTCTTGCACTTCCCAACACTGGAACTCCCTTCCGTTTGCTTGCTTCCCTGAAAACAGTCTTCAAAAATTTAAATGCACCGTCAATCGCCATCCTATGTCCAGTTCATTTTTTATCCTTTTCTTAATACTCCCTATACCCAGTCTTTTCCTTCACTTTCACTCTCTTTAACCCCGTGCGTACTTGTGGCATTCCCGCCTTACTTGGGGCGAAATGATTAAAAAATTTTAAAAAACTCTTGCGTCTTAGTGGCTTTATCGTCTTGCTTGAGGTGGAAGAAATGAAAAATAAAGAATATTTTGAAAAAATGGGTAGCGTTAAAATGTGTTTAAAAATTCACTTTTAATGTCGAAGACATATTCATTTCTTTTTTATACCAATTTTCGTTATTCAACCATATCTACGTAGAACTAAAGAGCTTATTTGTCAATCAATCTTTACATAGCTAAATGGTGACTATATTGAAAATTGAAGAGATATAAATGTATTTCTTTCTTTTTTTTTTTGTACAAGTTTCATTATTCTGTTTAGCCTAAAACTTATCAATCAACCTTAAATCTAACATAAATTTTGTTTATTTTCTTTTAGCAGATGTGCGCATGCGCGTGCGGAGGTTGTATCCGTTTCTGTGTATATGTGTATGTAAGTACTTGGTAAGAGAGTTCGTAAGAGCAACGACAACACAGTTTAGTCTGGTTATTTCTCTGCCGACAGAAGTGATACTCCTGCTTCTTCCGTCTCTGAACAATGGCTGAAACGGTGCTTCCGTTTCCTTATTTCCCGGTTAAAACAGTTTATATATATATGTATACGTGCAAATGTATCTTGATATTCACGTGTATGACAGTATACTTACAGCTGTTTGTACATGCATATGTGCATTTACGTATGTAACTGAAAATATGCGTGTATTCGTGAACATGCGTGTTTGTGTGCGTATATATATGAGATTGTGCTGAAACGTTCTTGTCCCAACCAAGAAATGGATTCCTCCCCCAAAATATTCTGATGTTTAGTCAGATTTTTGGAAGTGGATCGAACCGTAAGTGCGTGTGCTTGCATGTTTGCATATGAATGTGCGCCATTGTATGTGGAATATATACACATCTGTATCTTCAGTAAAATGAATGGAGCACTTTGGATGCTTGGCGTTTGTTTACGTTTGTAAAAACAATGCCCTAGATTTGGCTGATTCGTTCTGTCGAGTGAAGATGGCTCAGTGGTAGAAGCTCTGGCTAAAACCAGATCAGTTGGGTTTCGATACGGGCTTGAGGCATTCGGTTGTCTAGTTGCACCGAGGAGCTGTGATACAGTGAAACAGTACTGTCTGCGAATGACATAATATATATATATATATATATGTGTGTGTGAGAGAGAGAGAAAAATCAGAACGAGATTTCCGTCAAGGCAAACTGAATCTTGACTGACTTTAAGGCTCTCCATACCCGACTGTTCTAAAGCACGTCGTATCAGATGGTAGTTCCTGCTATGAAGGTTCGAATCCTACAGCAAGGCAAAATTTCTTTAGGTTTTTCTCAAATGCGAAATACAGTTTAAAAAATATCAAAATAAAAAAAAACGGAGCGTTCGACTCAAATACGGGAATCGACTAAAATAACGTTTGAAGTATAAAAATATGCCGGATTAATAATCCATTAATTTTTTACAATATGAATATAAAAAAAAAAAAAAATATATATATATATATGTGTGTGTGTGTGTGTGTGTGTGTGTGTGTGTGCGTCCGTCCGTTCTTCCACAAATCCTTCGTTTTTTAGTTTAGCGTGAACAAAGTTTATGATAGCACTATGTTGCCGTGTCGACGACGTTATTCGTGTCATTTTTGGCTAGTCTGTCTTCAGCGTTTAATGTGTGTAGTAGTGAGTTAACTTTGAAGTGTTTCGTTTAACAATGGCAGGATATTCATATCATGAGCAGGCAGATATGATTTTTACATGCGCCTGCGCGAATGGTAAAGGGCGCGAGGCTGTACGGGTGTATCAGATTGCGTTTCCAGACCGAAGGTAACTGAGTTATCAGACCTGCATATTACCTGCAGTTTATCGTCACGTTGCTGAGAGAGGATCCGTGGCGCCACAAACTATGGATCGCGGAAGACCGAGATCCACTCATACGTCTGACCACAAAGAACACATTCTACAGCCTATCGGTGACCATACAGGTATCGGCATACATCAAATGGTCCTAACATGTCGTACATCTCATAGTACCACATGGAGGGTAGTTTCGTATCATTTGTAACATGTGCAGTGTCTTTCGCCCTCTGATCAGTCACCGTGGGAGAACTTTTGCCGATTGTTTATTGCACAAACTGCTGTTTGTCTCTTCAGTCTTGTTTACAGATGAGGCAACATTTGGAAGAGATGGAATAACAAATTTACTCAACCAACACATGTGGGCGGATCGGAATCCCCATGGTACAATACAGGCTAGACACCAGCATCAATTTACGATTAATGTGTGGTCTGGAATTTTAGGTGATTGTCTGGTAGGCCAATATCTTCTTCCAGCACTTTATTTCGAACACACTTCCAGACATCTGCTAGAGTTGTTCAAGCATATTCATTGGCTACAGCATATTTTAGTCACATTGTTCGCGATGCACTGGCTGACATCTACCATGAAAGATAGAGAGGTAGGGGAGGACCGGTTCCATGGCCTGAACCATATACGGCAATAGTATATGCTATTGCGCTTGTATATGTTTGTATACACATGTACATATTGCATATGTATGTGTATCTGTATACGTATGAAGAAGTGCTAAAAGGTTTTCTGCCCGATTCACCTCCCTAAATCTAACCCGATGACCAAACAGCGGAATTTTTTACATCCCTTCCAAGCCGAGCTGAGAACTTCAGCACCTCACGTTTTTGTGTGTATGTTCTTAAATGCGAACGCATGCGTACGCATATTAGTGTTGGTGCGTACGCGCATGTGCGCGTGTATGAAATTTAATGACGTCATGTGGCGGGAATCTGTTTTCTGGGCTCCTAGATTCTTTTTTAAAAGCATTCATTGAAAACGTTCGAAAAACAATGGCTGTTGGTTTTAAAATTCAAAATAACAAGTCAGTCATTTTTACAATTTCTTTAACGCATTAACCACCATCTTAAAAACCCGATATTTGGCACCTGACTCTCGTGTGCGTCCTCTGGGGTTTTCTTTCTTTCTTTTTTTTTTTCTACTGCCATTGAAAATGTCGCGCAAGTCCCTGGAGAGTTGAGTTAAAACTATGATAACGCCAACTCTCCCTCTCCCTCTTTGTCTCCCCGTCTTCTTTCACTCTTCTTTAACTCTTTCTCACTTTTCTTTCTCTCCCTCTCCCTTTCTATCTTTACCCCCTCCCTCTCTCTCCTCTTCCTACTATCTCCCCTTTCTCTCACTTTTCCTCCATAATTTTTCTCTTTCTATCTCCTACACTCGTTCTTCCTTCTTTCTATGCATCTACGTATTCTCGAATATGCAAAATTCTGTATGCATGCTTGAAAGAGTATGTTAATAAGTAATGACAGTTTCCTTATAAGAAAACATTCGACATTCACTGACCGAACGGCCATTCCTGCTGTCGATTGGAATTTATAAAATCTCTTTATTAAAATATATTTCCAAAAAAATAGTTCTCTCAAGTTCATTAATTGCTACCGCTCTTTCCGGTGTTGATGGGGGTTTCCTTCCTAACTTTTTATTCGAAGTCGTGTGAAACGTCAACATTTTGATTATGTCATTATTTTCTCTTTGAATTACATGTGCTTTCCATTTTAGTTGTTACTGTTGTATAAGTTCCCCTGTTAAACTGTTTCAAAATCGTTTCTATTAAGCTTATAAAGACGTTCCTCGGTATCCGCAGAAAACTGGCTCGGATACAGACATCAGCGGATGCTAAAGCCACAATGCCATTATATTTTTCATACAACCTACGCTAACCCTCCTGTATAATTTGAACCGTTTCTAGATTAGTTAAAATGTCGAGTATAATTTAAACGCCGTGTAAATAGTTGCTATTTTGTAGGCACGAATAAAAACTTAAGGCGGGAAATCGACACCACAAGCGAGAAAAAATAACAAATTGTATAAAAATAAATTTTAACGTCATAGTTTTTGAACTGTTCTTTTTTATATATGCGTATATATTTCAGTGGCACGGATGACGGTGTTAAGTTCTAATTTCGTACAAGCGGTGGACTATTCAATCACCAACGGCTTAAGGCGAAGACATAAGTCAGAACAGCCATAATGACCTCCTTTCGCTGACGATGCGGCAATTAGCTGCAGCACCTCTCGAGGAAGCGCAGTTTCTTGTTGATCGCCTTTCTGCAGCCTGCGAGGATTTTAGCCTGACTATAAGCATAAAGAAAACGGATGTGATTCACCGGTCTTATCCTACACCAAAACAAAACCGGGGTGTCAAGTAGAATGTACCAGTTCCCCACTATCCAGAAATTCCTGTTCGGGTTGATGGTCAAAATTCCAAATACGTTAAAGCATTCACCTGCCTCGGAAGTAAAGTCAACTCCAGTGGCACCCTTAACGACAAGATTGCCAACCGAATTGTTAAAGACAGAACTGCATTCGGTAAACTTCATCATCGCTTGGAATGAGCATGGCATCAGGCTGGAAAAAGCTGCTATCCTTACCATCTTGCTGCATGGCTCTGAATCATAGACACCGTATCGCTGCCATATAAACCAACTTGATGTTTTCCGTAATTTGTGGGATATCTCTCCGCGAGAAAGTGTCACATTCAGACCTGTTTACCATGTGCAGCATTGGTGGTACAGAGAGCATTCGTGTTGCGTTGGTTTGGTCATATAGTCAGGATGGATGATGACCGCATACCGAAGCTCCTGATGTACAGCGAGCTAGCGTATGGTCGGCGAAACGTTGGGAAGTCATGGTTAAGGTAGAAGGACAAACTGAAAAACCACTTTACAGCCGTCAACATTACACATGGATCGTTTGAGGAGATAGCCAATGAGAGAGCTGAATATCGGACAAGATGTTGCATTGGAAGTGAACAGCAGAGAGCCACTGCCATCAACCATTTCCGCGAAATACGAGCAAGAAGAAAAGCAGCCGCAAACATACTTACCCTTTGGCATTTTAACATGTGCGCTCTGTGGTCTTCGCTGCAAGTCACTCGCGAAAATAAAATGCCATGAAAGGCATAAACGCCAACCAACTGCGTGAGTAATATCAAAGCTAAGGAGACAATTTTCGAAAAGCTCATACGTCGAAATCGACGGGAGAGTCCATCATATATTTCAGAAAGTAGCCGATCGTGGCTATTCACGACTTTCTGTCTGTTATTGTTAGAAATAATTTCTGATCGTTTACCATGATTTTTTTATCATTTTATGTCATCCATTAAACTCGTTAAATAAATCGCTATTCTCCCAGCTTCTCTTGCCTTCAATATGTCTTGTGAGTGTTAAATTCGCCACGCACTCTTTCTTCATTTTGTGTCTCAGATATTTCAACTATCTCTTCCTTATATTTTCCCTGTTATTCCTATTTTTTCTTAAGACTTCGTCGTTGCAAAAAGAAAGATTGGGGAAGATGCTGATATAAAAATTGGCTACACTTTATCTAAATGGAGATATTTATGAAAAGTGACAATTTGAAAAGTAATTTTCATTGGATAATTTTTAAGCGGATAACACCTCGATTTTAAAATATCTTGCAAAATTCAATTAATCATGAACACTATATCGTTGCCATATATTAATTAATATTAATTTTAATAAAATTTTCGCTACTTTTCAAAGGAGAGAATTTTCAAAGTATTTCTAGCAGAACAAGGACTGGGAAGGATATTAAAAGAACATTGCTTAGTACTACAAATGATAAGAAGTTGTGAAGAGCCATGATCCTCTATGATACAATGTGAGTTGAAATATATGTTCATCATCAACTTCAGCCGTATGACCAAGTGTGGTCGAAGGGCCACTGCGCAACAGAGCACCTGACCAGTTCCCTCCACATATCTAGATTGAAAGCCGGAGAGATATTCATTCATGCTTATCATTTTATTGGCAAATAAACCTGGCGAAGACCCTCCCACTCCAGGTGAAACCACAGCCGATATAAACCAACTTGAAGACTCACCTTGGTCACGGACACATTGTTTTTGATTGCATCGCGAAGACCCCTCTACCCTAGCCGTTTACTTCAACCTAGGAAGCCATCTGTCCATAACTGCACTGGCTGCGTACATAGTTATGAAGACCAGTCGACCACATTGTACTAGGTAGCCGTTGACCGTACAATAAGCTTCAAGTCTTGTTTAGACACGATATTCCTACGCATGGTCAGCGGAAAAAGAACAATTTAATCCCGTAGATTAAATAAAGAGTTTAATTCAAAATTCCCTGAAGATTACTCGCATCGACAAAAAATTAATAAAGGCCGAAGGGCACAACAGGTAAAATATTGCGATAATGACAACAAAGATGAGACAAATAGTCTGCATATAAATAATCTTTCCTTTTCCCAACTTAGGAAATTCCCTTTAGAAGTCCATAACCATTTTACGTATGAATAAAAGAAATTTCTACTGAAAAGGTACGATGAATATGAGAAGACATTAAAAATTACTTTGTATCAAAATGGCATCTTCAGAGACATTGTCGTCATTTCTACATATGTATTTTTTTAAATCGATAGAACAGTTATTTGGTGATAATATGTCGCTTACATCACAGATAAACTGTCCGGAATATTTTCTAAACGGAATTAACTTAAAATATAAAAGCATTTTCCAGTTCTTACTTTGAAATTCCATCTTATCATCGATGGGGTTTTAAGTGTGGGGACTGATCCCCGATATCAAAGTTTATTACTTCCGGTTTTTCCCTTGTGTGTGAGAGTTTAACACTCAAAATGATTTTCCGATGTCCGGAAATTCCGGTGTCTTCACTTCCGATTGATTAAATGACAGACATAGGCTATTTTTTTACTTTTTTTAATGATTTAAAATCAGCTTTCGTCTGTTGTAGCTAAGCATCTTGCATCTTGTAGCATCTTGTAAGCATCTTGTAGCCTCTTGTATCTTACATTTCGTAAGCATCTTGCATTATGTAGCATCTTGTAGCCTCTTGTAAGTATCTTGCATTTTGCAAGCATTTTGCATCTTGTGAGCATCTTGTATGATCTTATAAGTATCTTGCATCTTGTATCATCTTGTATGCATCTTGCATCTTGTAGTATCTTGCATCTTGCAGCAACTTGAATCCACCTTGCATCTTGTAGGAACTTGTAAGCATCTTGCATCTTGTAAGAATCTTGCATCATGTAGCACAAGATCAAAAATCCAACACTTTATAACATCTTGCATCTTGTAAGTAGCTTGAATCTTATAAGCATCTTGTAAGCATTTTACAACTTGTAAGCTTTTTGCATCTTGTTAGTCTGTTGCATATTGTAGAATCTTGTAAGCATCTTGCATCTTGTAGCATCTTTTAAGCATCTTGCTTCTTGTAGCACAAGATCAAAAATCCAGCTCAATAACTCATTATAACATCTTAGGGCTTTCCTTCTTAAAATAAGTGTGTGTTTTGGGGATTTTTCTTCTTTTTTTTGTATTTTCGTTTTGTCTTTTTGTTATTTTACAAAGATGTTTGTTATACGCCGAAATAGACATTACCACAATACTTTAAACAATGATTTTCCTTAAGTTTACATGTATTTTTTAAAGATATTTTGCATAATTTACCCTTTTAGCTTCATTGACAGATACATGGATGTAGATAGAAAATACCGTTTATAGAACAAAGATCAAATGTCTTTGAGCAAAACTCTAGATGGTGCTAATAAGAAACGGAGAGAAAGGCTGTAAATTTATTTCAGCGAATAATTTGACAAACGCGTAAATAAACGGCGTCAAAAGGCCTGAACGATTGTGATTGATGGGAGTCTAATATGGAAAAGAAAGATTGACTTAAGGCCGGGAGGAGAAAAACATTGAAATTATCATGTGAAAGGCATCGAGAATATTTAAGATTAGAGGTGTCTTTATCAAAAGGATGAAATATGGAAGCTGGAGACACGCTGGAGAAAGAAAGAAAGAAAGAAAGAAAGAAAGAAAGAAAGAAAGAAAGAAAGAAAGAATATGAAAGTGAAAAGAAAATAAAGAAAGAAAGAAAGAAAGAAAGAAAGAATGAATGAATGTGAAAGTTAAGAGAAAGAAAGAAAGAAAGAATGTGAAAGTTAAAAGAAAGAAAGAAAGATATGAAAGAGATGAATAATAAAAATAAGTTGGAAAAGAAAAGAAAGAAAGAAAGAATGCGAAAGTTAAGACAAAAGAAAGAAAAAAGAAAGAAAGAAAGAATAAGAAAGTGATAAAAATAAAAATAAATTGGGAAAATAAGAAAGAAAGAAAGAATGAATGAATGAATGAATGAATGAATGTGAAAGTGAAGAGAAAATAAAGAAAGAAAGAAAGAAAGAATGTGAAAGTTAAGAGAAAGAAAGAAAGAAAGAAAGAATATGAAAGAGATAAATAATAAAAAAATAAGTTGGAAAAGAAAAGAAAAGAAAGAAAGAAAGAAAGAAAGAATGTGAAAGTGAAAAGAAAGAAAGAAAGAATGTGAAAGTTAAGAGAAAAGAAAGAAAGAAAGAATATGAAAGAGATAAATAATAAAAATAAGTTGGAAGAGAAAAGAAAGAACGAAAGAAAGAAAGAAAGAATGTGAAAGTGAAGAGAAAGAAAGAAAGAAAAAAAGAAAGAAAGAAAGATTTGTCACATGTAAGAAGGAATAAAAATATCAAAACGACCTAAAAAAAGAAACAAAAGAAGAAACAGAGAGACGGGAAAAAGAAAAAAAAGTTTCATATGTAAGAAGGAATGAAAAAAGAAACAAGAAACACCAAAATGTCCTTAAAAAAGAAAATTAAAAAAAAACATGTCGACAGACATTCATTTCGTCAAATGTTTTATTTCGTCGAAGACCTTGAAACATTGATGGGAACTAATAAAATATTGATATTTGCTAACATTCATCATTGATTCCTGTAAACAAGTTTCACTGGGTCAAACAAGAAATCTGGACCGAATGAATCAATGTGCTGGGTGCGGCAGAAATACCTCCCACATATACCTCCTAGAAATACCCCCTACATATACCATTCACAAATGCCCCCACATATACTTCCCAGAAATACCTCCCACATATACTCCAAAAAATACCCCCACATATACTTCCCAGAAATAACCCCACATATACCTACCAGAAATACCTACCAGAAATACCTCCCACATATACCTCCCAAAAATACACCGACATATACCTCCCAGAAATAACCCTACATATACCTCTCAGAAATACCTACCAGAAATACCTCCCACATATACCTCCCAAAAATACACCCACATATACCTCCCAGAAATAACCCTACATATACCTCTCAGAAATACCTACCAGAAATACCTCCCACATATATCCCCATAAATACCCACCGCATAATGACAATAGCTTATCCAGCGTCTTACATTATGGGGGAGATATTTCTGCCGCACCCTGTATAATAGGGATTACTTAGCTACAATTGAATTTCAAATAGTCGTGGAGGTTGGAATCAAAGAAGTGTCTGGATTTGATTTTATTTTAATTTTTTTTTTTTTTCATTTCTGTTTTCGGGATTATCAGTAATGAAACGCTTGCTGGCAATTGACGACTTTTTCAATACTCTATTTATTGATAGCCTGCCGTAGTCTGGCACAAGGCTAAGTAAGGGAAATGTAGATTGCGTTGCAGAAAACTCTGCCAACCTGCTTTGAAAATCAGTATTCGAAATAGTCGATTTTATTTTTTTTCCTAGGTTCGAATACTGAGCTCTGGCTTGGGTGAGAAATACGCAGCTATCGCAAGCACGAGGCTAGTCTTCTCGAATTATTTACTATGCTTGGCTTACTGATCCTTTGCATACTAAATACAAGTGTCGGCACTCCCGGCATGATGTTTATTTGATACTGTCCACTTATTATTTTTTTAAATACTTTCGTCTGCGGATAGATTATTTAATCCCACTTTTATTAAACTTATATAAAAATTACCGGAATCGGAGAGCCGAGTTCGAATTCCAGCCGAACCGATTACATTCAGTTACGTTCTAATACTCTTGGGAAAGGTATGAATCTTCTTCTTTCCACTCGTTAGTGGGTAAATAGCAGGACAGACCGGGTTCTATAACCTTGGATGGTAACTGGTCTACCGCAGAAAGAAATGGCAACCTACTGCAGTAAAAAATCTGCCTCGTCAGTCAGGTATCCAAAAGATACATGACCGCCTACGCGTGTATCACGCATGGCATTGTATAAACCGAAGAATTTCTATTAGCATTATTATTATAGACGGCACAAAAGAGTATGGAATAATGTTAAACAGGACAAAGTTGAAGATCATGCCTATCCACAATTTCCTGTCCTTTTTAGCTTTTAATAATCTCATTCTGTCGTCGAACAATGGAGAAGCGCTATTTGGCTTGAAAAAAAATAAGCATTAAAAAACGGACTTTTTCCGGGCTCGAACACTGACGCCATTTTGGAGAAATATATAAATGCCTAACCCACTTCCTTCACCTGTTCTTCGAACATTTTTCTTAATCAAATTTGCAATCAAACTTTACATGAAGTGTATCATTCTTATAAAACGATCACATGCCTATTATTAAAATAAAATTAGCATTATTATCGACTTCAAATTAACATTATCAATGGATTAATATGATAATAGAAAGATTAATCAAGATATATTTTTATCCTTATAATCTCCCTTTCATAACAATCAATTTTTCTATAGTCTAGTTCCAAAAAGAAATAATCATCTAAAGTAAAATAGAAAAGAAAATGGCCGAGGATTTATTTGTTTTTTTATTATTGTTTTGATTTTTGTTTAGTTTTTTTTTTTGTTTTTTGTTATTTTTGGCGTTTTCGTTTCGTTAAGCCAGCGTTACTGATTGCAGTAAGATTCCCATAATTCCTCACTGATTTCGGAAAATGTAAACAAAAAAAAAAGATGGAAGAACAAGCTGTGTTTCTGTATAATTTACATAGAAACATCACACCGCCGCTTTGTGGTATGATCTGCAGCGGTGACATTTGATATCTCTGTCGAGTTTCGACCTGTTTTAGCTTATCTTCTTTTTATCTTCATGCAATTAAAGCAACTTTCTTTCTTTTAATTTCTATTCGTTTTCATTTTTTTAATTTTTTCTAATTTTTCTTTGTTTCTTTTATTCCCCTTTCTCACTTTTATTTTCTCTTTTTATCTTTCCCTCATTTATTCATTTCATTCTTTCTTTCTTTCTTCCGGTCATTCTTTCTTTTTTCTTTTCGATATTTTTCCTGAAATGGTTTCTTCCTTTTCATTCAAATTATCCTCAATCTGCTTTCTTTTTTTATCTTCCTTTCTTTCTTTTTTTCTAATTTTCTTTTTGTTTCTTTTATTCATGTTCTTCTTCTTTCTCACTTTTCTTTTTTTTTCTTCTTTTTTATCTCCTTTATTCGTTTATTTATTTAT
This sequence comes from Acanthosepion esculentum, assembly GCA_964036315.1. NCBI lineage: Eukaryota > Metazoa > Mollusca > Cephalopoda > Sepiida > Sepiidae > Acanthosepion > Acanthosepion esculentum. The sequence continues at coordinate 62,993,235 of OZ038494.1, forward strand.
TTATTTTCTGTATTTTTTCAGAAAACGTTTCTTTCTTTTTATCATCCAATTTATCCTCTGTCTTTTTTTTTTCATCTTTTATCTTAATTCGATTACTTTTTCATGTTCTTTCTGTCAGTCATTTTTCTTTACTTTATCTTTCTTTCCTTTGTTTCATTTTTATTATTATTCCGTTTTCCTTCAATCTTTCTCATTTCCCCCTCTTTCTTTATTAATCACTCTTTCTTTCTTTTTTCTTTTATTATTTCTATCTTTCCTTTTTATATACGAAAATTTCTTTCTCTCTCTCTTCTCCCTCTCTTCTCTCTCTCTCTCTCTCTTTCTCTTCCTTTCTCTTTCTTTCTTTCTTTCACTTGGCCTTTTTATCACTTGGTTTTTATCATGTTATGCCCCATTCAACGAGGTAGTCAGTCTAGATCCAAAAATAATTATTTATAAATGAAATTCTTTGTTTTACAACTGGCGTTGTTAATAGAAATTATTTTAAACATTGGTCACTATTTAAACCGTATCACACCAAATTTCTCTTCTCTCTCTCTCTCTCTCTCTCTATCTCTATCTCTATCTCTCTTTCTTTCTCTCTCTCTCTCTCTCTCTCTCTCTCTCTCTCTCTCTCTCTTGAGTAAATGGATGGCGGAACAACGTTTAGAAAAAATTAATTTATCAATAGCTAAAAAGGACAGGAAATTGAGGAGAGCCATGATCGCCTACGTCCTGAAAGAGCACGGAACATAGAAGAAGACGATTCCTACATTTACTTCACTCCCACACACTCGTTAAATATTTCAGGTAAAAATTTTGACCAACAAAGCAGACAAAATTTAATTATACAAGTCATTATTTTTTTTTTATTTACTTACTGAACGTCGAGAGAGAAAAAAAACTTTCCATCTTGCATTTTCTTCGTTTATGTGTCGTGTCCATTCAGGACGTTGGTGATCATGGCTTTCCACAACTTCCTGTCCTTTGTATCTCTTAGTAAATGTTATCTTTTTGTTATCTCACCCAAACTTTCTTTCTTTCTATATGCCGTGTCCTTTTAAGACGTAGGCGATCATGGCTCTCCACTTCACTCTATCCATTGCAGCTCTCAACAAGTTCCTTCCTTCTGCTTCCTCCCCCAGACTACATTCTGTCATCCACTTGCTTAAGCCCGCCAGGTATGTCACACGTTGTTTTCCCTTGTCTCTCTTTCCCTCTATTCGACCTGTGAGTATCAGATTCTCCAGGCCCTCCTTCCTCATTATGCGTCCCAGAAACTTCAACTGTCTCTTCCTGATGTTAAGTATACGCCTCCTCATTGTTTGCAACCTTTCTAACACCTCATCGTTGCTCACACGCTCGGTCCATGATATCCTCAGCATCCTTCTGTAGAACCACATCTCCGTCGCCTCGAGTCTCTTCTTCATCTTTGAGGAAATCATCCAACATTCGCTGCCGTAAAGAAGGACAGATGTCCCGTAACAGCTCAGTATTCTTTTATTTGTTACCAAAGAAATCCTCCTGTCTCGCAATACTCGGCCCAGCTTTTGGAATGCGTCCTTGGCCATCCCAATACGTCTACGGAACTCAGTGTCGCACTTACCGTTCTCTGTCAGAACGCTTCCCAGATATTTAAACTACCGAGTCTACTTGATTCTAGTGTCCCCGACCTGCAAATCTCATTTCGGGCTCATTCTTTTACTGATGACCATGCGTTCTGTTTTCTTGTAGTTTATGCTTAGTCCGTTCTTCACACTTTCCGTCGCTACCTTCTGTAGGAAATTTTGTAATTTCTTTTCCGTATCTGCTATCAGAACTGTGTCATAATTTGTAATTTTCATGTTGGGCTGATAACCATGCATTCTGTCTTCTGAGAAATTGATGTTTAGTCCTTTCTTCCCGCTTTTCTTCCTTCTGTAAGATTTCTTCTAGTTTCCTTTTTATGTCTGCTATCAACACTCTATCAAATGTATACAGGTTTGCTTTCAATATACGTTCTGGATTATTCGAATATCCTTCCCAAATTGAAATATATTCATTATCTAAATATTTGCCTTTTTCGAATAAAATTACTGCCAAAAAGAATATTGTCTAATGATTGATTGTATTTGTTAGAACATTTCTCTTGCTCAGTTCTCTTGTATATTCTTGTTTTCTATATGCCGTGTCCTTTCAAGACATAGACGATCATAGCTCTCCCCAATTTCCTACCATTTGTAACTCTTAATAATTTTAGTTTTTATTATTTCTCCTAAATCATCCATTTACTCAACGTCACTAATTTTCCCTCTGTTCCTCTTGCCTTCAATCTGCCCTGTGAGTATTAGATTTTCTAAACCTTCTTTCCTTATTATGTGCCCTAGAAATTTCAACTTTCTCTTCCTAATGTTAAATATAAGTGTCCTTTTTTTTCCATTTTCACTAAAAGTTTGTCGTTGCTTACATTTTCGGCCCATGGTGTCTTCAGCATCCTTCTGTAGAACCACATTTCTGCTTCCTTAAGTCTCCTCTCCATCTGTGATGAGATTGTTCAGCATTCACTACCATAATAGGACGATAGATATCACGTAACAGTTCAGTACTCTTTTCTTTGTTTCTAACGAAATTTTTCTGTTTCTTAATAATTTGCTTAGCTTTTGGAAGGCATCTTTCATTATCCCAGTGCAACTTCGGATTTCAGTGTCGCACTTTCCGTCCTCTATTAAAAACACTTCTTAATACCTGTTTAGAAATTTAAAAAAAAAAATCATCTCCCTTTAGGATGATCAATGCTTTCCACGGATTCCTTTTACTTGTGAATTGTTATACTTTTGGCAGGGATAATAGTGGAGTGGTTTCTCGTTGGCTTCTATACTGGTCGGAATTCTGAGCTTTCCGTCTTTGACCGGATCCACCCAATGTTAGAGTACGCATTCTGCCCTGCTATCTAACCATAGCTGGGTGCAGGAAAAATGGATTAATTCATTTTAACAGGTGTATTGGTGCTTAAGTGATCGCAATAGACTAGACCAGGATTTGAACTCGGTTCGACTTTCAGCGCCGATACACCAATAGCAAAACCAGGAATAGCAATACTGTTTAGAAATATTAAATTCATTGAGTTTAAATAAATGTCATTGTTGAATTTTCTTTTCTTTTCTCGTATGAAATCTTTTAGCTATAGTCAGAACATAATTTTAATTCGTGAAGTGTTAAATCTAATAAACTTATAAAAATATCTACTAACTGTAAATTTTTAAAGAATTACACTTTAATAACAATATTTTTCAGTCACTATATCTATCTGTCCATCAATTGTCTATATATTTCTCGCCTGCTGTGTCCTTCTACCGCTACTCTTGAGACTCCTTCACCGTAGTCTTCTTCCTTCTTCTTTTTCTACACTCCTACTCCTACTCTCCCCGCTACCTCACTCCTACTTCTTCTGCTGCCACGTTAGACGCTTCAACTGCTCCTGCTACCACACTAGTTATCTTCTATTCCTATCCCTTCCGTATAAATGCCTCCTACTCCTACTTCTTCCATACTAGACATATCCTCTTCTTCCTCCCACTTCTCCTCCTTCTCCTATCATACTAGATGCCGCCTACTACAAAATGCCTCCTACTCCTTCTTCCGCTATATTGGATGCCTCTTTCTCTTCCTCTTCCTCTTCATCCCACCCGCCAAGCCTCGTAATGTACAAAGTTAATTAACCTGTCCATCAATTTCAATCGTTTAAAAATTAATATAATTCGTTGCTCATTAGTAATTAATCCGCCTGTAAGACCTTCGTATATGAGATTTTAAAAAATAACTTTTCCAGCATTGAAAATATAGGCCGGGATATGGAGGCCATGAAGAAAAAAAAACGGTTTAATGATAATTTTAATATTTTCAGAGTAAGCTATAATGCTCAAAATGAGTAAATAACAGGTGAAAAGAAGATAGGGTATTAGGAGAAAACGTATTTTTTATTTTAGTTTTTTTTTTTGAATGAATGAATGAATTTAAAAAGAAATAAAGACTTTGTCTCCGAGACTGAACGCGACTTTCTCCGGTTCTAATCGGATTTTTCTCGTTTTGTGGTTTGAGAGATTTTCTCAGAAAAATGGGGTTTAATTAGAATAGTATTTCCCGACTAAAGTATTTATTTGGTATTAGTCCCAGTGACGACATTGCTGTCATTTGTTTGACTAATCAGACGGACATGCTCCTTCTGAGAAAGCCCGGTGGTTACAGCAAGGAATGGCTGACTACAAAAAGCGTTCAATTCAAATGCTTCTTATTAGCATTATCGCTTTGCTTAGGTGAATTGATTAAAAAAATATATATATATTTATATATATATATATTTATATATATATATATATATATATATATATATATATATATATATATATATATATATATATATATATATATATATATATATATATATATATATATTATTTACACCTTTAAATAGCGGCTTATTCATTTATGAATTTATATTTACTTAAAAACAATATTATTATTTAATGAAAAAATTGTGAAAATAAGTGTTTTCTGTCATATTATGTTGACTCTATAATCAAAAGTACATGTGCTAGATTAGGTTAGATTGGATAATTTAGAGACATATTAACACTTGGATTATTCAATGTCGAATATAAGTTTTATAGAATAAAAATCTAAGAGAAATGCAAATATAGGTCCGGCTTACACTAGAGTCATAGACACTTGTCCAGATTTCACCGGATTTTTAAAAAAATGTACGCACAGGTCCGATTTGCATGAGACTCAAAAATTTACACTTAGGTTCGATTTACACACGAGTCAAAAAGTAGACACAGGTCCAATTTACACTTGGTATGATTCATCTCCTCCATTGAATGATTTGTCCTGAACACATATATTCAAGGATTTGTCCTGAACACATATATTCAAGGATTTGTCCTGAACACATATATTCAAGGATTTGTCTTGAACACATTTATTCAAGGATTTGTCCTGAACACATATATTCAAGGATTTGTCCTGAACACATTTATTCAAGGATTTGTCTTGAACACATATATTCAAGGATTTGTCTTGAACACATTTATTCAAGGACTTGTCCTGAACACATATATTCAAGGATTTGTCCTGAACACATTTATTCAAGGACTTGTCTTGAACACATATATTCAAGGATTTGTCCTGAACACATATATTCAAGGATTTGTCCTGAACACATATATTCAAGGATTTGTCTTGAACACATTTATTCAAGGACTTGTCCTGAACACATATATTCAAGGATTTGTCCTGAACACATTTATTCAAGGATTTGTCCTGAACACATATATTCAAGGATTTGTCCTGAACACATATATTCAAGGATTTGTTCTGAACACATATATTCAAGGATTTGTCCTGATCACATTTATTCAAGGATTTGTCCTGAACACATATATTCAAGGATTTGTCTTGAACACATATATTCAAGGATTTGTCTTGAACACATATATTCAAGGATTTGTCTTGAACACATATATTCAAGGATTTGTCTTGAACACATATATTCAAGGATTTGTCCTGAACACATTTATTCAAGGATTTGTCCTGAACACATATATTCAAGGATTTGTCCTGAACACATATATTCAAGGATTTGTTCTGAACACATATATTCAAGGATTTGTCCTGATCACATTTATTCAAGGATTTGTCCTGAACACATATATTCAAGGATTTGTCTTGAACACATATATTCAAGGATTTGTCTTGAACACATATATTCAAGGATTTGTCCTGAACACATTTATTCAAGGATTTGTCCTGAACACATATATTCAAGGATTTGTCTTGAACACATTTATTCAAGGATTTGTCTTGAACACATATATTCAAGGATTTGTCCTGAACACATTTATTCAAGGATTTGTCCTAAACACATATATTCAAGGATTTGTTCTGAACACATATATTCAAGGATTTGTTCTGAACACATATATTCAAGGATTTGTCCTGATCACATTTATTCAAGGATTTGTCCTGAACACATATATTCAAGGATTTGTCTTGAACACATATATTCAAGGATTTGTCCTGAACACATATATTCAAGGATTTGTCCTGAACACATATATTCAAGGATTTGTCTTGAACACATATATTCAAGGATTTGTTCTGAACACATATATTCAAGGATTTGTCTTGAACACATATATTCAAGGATTTGTCTTGAACACATATATTCAAGGATTTGTCTTGAACACATATATTCAAGGATTTGTCCTGAACACATTTATTCAAGGATTTGTCCTGAACACATATATTCAAGGATTTGTTCTGAACACATATATTCAAGGATTTGTTCTGAACACATATATTCAAGGATTTGTCCTGATCACATTTATTCAAGGATTTGTCCTGAACACATATATTCAAGGATTTGTCTTGAACACATATATTCAAGGATTTGTCCTGAACACATATATTCAAGGATTTGTCCTGAACACATATATTCAAGGATTTGTCTTGAACACATATATTCAAGGATTTGTCTTGAACACATATATTCAAGGATTTGTCTTGAACACATATATTCAAGGATTTGTCTTGAACACATATATTCAAGGATTTGTCCTGAACACATTTATTCAAGGATTTGTCTTGAACACATATATTCAAGGATTTGTCTTGAACACATATATTCAAGAGAACTCTGCTGATATGCCCAGCTTGTCGCATTACCAGCCTTCCGACGGAGAGGAACTCAGACAAGGTTGTGGCTACGGGCAGAGTCACTTCTGGGGAAAAACTGACGACCTCTCGGCTTTCTGTATGCGGGGCTTACGAGGAATTTTTCCCCGAGCGTAACCGCTCAGAAAGACCCAAGTTACAAACTGGCCTCGTGCCACATCCCGCCTAGTGGAGAGGTCTCGGGCAAATACCGTGTATATTAAAGCTCAGTTTATGGGACTCACTGATTTCGGGCGGAGAAGTATTCAGAGGAGGCTATATATACAAGAAGAATCTCGTCTAGGGAAAAATAGACAGCCACCCGACCCTGTGCATGCGGGGTCTACGAGAAGTTTTTGCCCGAGAATACGCGATCGGAAATCCCCACGTTAAAAACCGGCCTTGTGCTACATTCCGCCCTGTCGTGAGCTCGGTTCAATATCGAGTATGTTAAAGATCTTCGAAGTCAAACGATCCGCTACCTGGATCTGATTTTAGAGCTCTGCCTTCGGTTAGAGAGAGACTCAGTCGGGGCCCCGACTAGCAAAAGCGACACAACTGAGAAAAACAGACAAAAATTGTACCCGATACCGGGAATGCGGGACCTGGGTAAATTTTGACCATTGGCCCGGTTGGAAACGCTCGTGTTACTCACAAAAATTTAGGCCTTTTGTCACATCTCATCTCAGTATGGGGACTGGGTAAATACCGATTATATTAAAGCTTACTGATAAGCGATACCTACTGCCTCCAATAAGTCTACTACAACACTAGAATCAATAAGGTAGATACAGATACAGTTTATACTAGAATCAATAATGTAGACTCAGATCCGGCTTACACTAAAGTTAAAAAGTTAGGCAGAGATTTTGGTTTACACTAAATGAAAACGGTACACCAAGGTTCGGTTTACACTGGATTAGAAAGGTCGTCATAGTCAGGCGATCCGCTACCTGGATCTGATTTTAGAGCTCTGTCTTCGGTCAGAGGGAGACTCAGTTGGGGCCCCGTCTAGCAACAGAGACACCACTGAGAAATTCAGACGAGTTCTTTCTTTCATTTGTTTCATTTTTATTATTATTCAGTTTTCCTTCAATCTTTCTCATTTTCCCCTCTTTCTTTATTAATCTCTCTCTCTCTCTCTCTCTCTCTCTCTCTCTCTCTCTCTCTCTCTCTCTCTCTCTCTCTCTCTCTCTCTCTCTCTCTTATAAGTCCGAAATTATACAAGAGTCGATGTATCCACCCATAAAATGGTCCTTTTGGAGAGGGGTCTTATCCCTCTGAAGTGAAGCCAGGCGCGCTATAGTAGTGTAATGTATCCTCTTATACGCAAGCAATGTGTTCACAACAGTGGATATATTAGACTGAGACATAGGTAAATTTGGGGGACCAATTCTAATGACTAATGGATTATTCTAACTATTAATCATACGTGGCATTTAAGAATAAACTTGGAATAAATTAACATACGACTATGTTGAATGCAAAAGGCAGTGGATCGACACGGATCAATCTCCGCGACCGCTCCCAAAAGCCAGTGGATGGTGGATCGTCGGCTTTTATTCATTTAGAAATTTTAAAACGCAATGAAACTTTAAAGGTACTCGGACATTTGGCCGACGGACGTTTGGCCGCCGGACATTTGGCCAACGGACATTTCTTCTTCTCTTACCTTTAATATGTCCTGTGAGTGTTAAATTCTCTAAACCCTCTTTCCTTGTTATGCCTCCTAGAAATTCCAGCTGACTGCAAATATAAGTTTCCTTGTTGCTCCTATTTCCTTAAGATTTCCTCGTTCTGTCTGTAGAATTCTTAGCATTCGTTGGTATAATTATATCTACAAGCTGCGATGGATAAATTGACATCTAAATTACGCAAAAATGAAAATCACACTGACGACTCATTCTAATAGATATGTTTACCAAAATTACACAAAAATATCTTAAGATACTAAAGAGTAAATTTATTCAATAAAATCGCCATTGGCTTCAACCATAATCTCCAGACGACTTTGGAATCTCCTGCAAATCTTCTGAACCGTCTCCATATTAAGTTGATGAATGCTGTCATAATCCTTGCCTTCAGTTCATCTTCGGTGTTAAAAGGAGTTTTGTCTTTCTCTTGCTCAACTGCTCTCCACACTTAATAATCAAAGGAGTTGCAGTCTGGGGAGTTAGGTGGCCAGATGTAAGACTGGGTTCTCTTGCTTGTGTGGCATGGTGCAGAGTCCTGTTTCCAGACATAGAGTCTTCCAGCAGCCACCCTCTTGACCCAAGGCAGCACTACCTCCTCAAGGCACTTGATGCAGGCCTCCGTGTTGAGTCTGAGGCCCTCACAAACAAATTCTGCATTTCTTTTCTCATCAGAACGGTCAGAGTGTGTTTTCCGAGCTGCCGTACCTTCGTAATCACCATTAGACTCATCCAACTCTTTCCTAATTATCTGCACTCTCCTCAGATTGACACCCAAACACTCTGAAATGTTCGTATTGGACCATCCGAATGCCATGCATACCATTTCTGGCGGAGTGAATTGCGTCATGGTGCGCTTTTTCTCACAAATGGTGCCCAAATGACCCTGCTGTACAGTGCAGTCGACAAAGTCAAAAACAAACAATGCGCATGTGCGAAATTAAAAATATAAAATAGCGACAATTTACACACGCACCCTGTATATTAATTAAAGTTTTTTTTTTTTTTTTCACCTGTCAGAAAACTGTCCAGCATTCATTTCCATATATGAGAGTGGATGTTACATAGTACTTCAGCACACGTCCTTGTTTTTTGTTTGTTTTTTCCAACGATATTTCCGAATGTCTTAGTATTTTGCTTAGTTTCGTCAAGACATCTTCGGTTTGCGGTGTCACAATTTCTACCGTGTGTTGCTACACTACGCAGATAGTTGAATGTCTGTACTCACTCGATTTTGATTATTCAAATATGTATTTTTACTTATTTTATCGAGATCTATGATTTGTGTTGTTATAATTGTATTATTTTGAACTATTGTTTCCATCTAATTCAATGGAACTCAATTTTTTTCCTATGGGTTGGTGCTTTAATAATTTAATAAAATCGATGTTTTTTCTTTCAAACTGGACATAAAAATATCTACATTTAATTTTTCTTAAAAATACTTGTAATTTTTCAGTGTGATTTTGAAATTCACTATGTTGCTGTTTGAGACAAGAGCTATATTTTATTAAATAATTTTAGTATGGATGTTCAAAAACGAAATAATTCTGAATTACCGCCCTTAATTGAATGTTCTTTCCTATCGAAAGAGTAATATATGATAATTCATTGACTCTTAACTACAGAATATTTTTTTTTAAATATACGTTTGGTGAAATTAGATATTTATGACATCAAAAAGGTCAAAAAATATTTTTTTTTAAATAAAGCAATGTATTAAATTCAAAAGTATCATTTAACTATAAAAAAATGTAGGATAAAAAAAATAAAATAAAATCATTCATTCTACTAAGTTTCATAAAATCGTACAGAATAAATATTAAATAATTAAATTATTGGTTATATAAGATAAATTATGTTAAAATTTTGTAATTTTAAAAATACCAATTTCTTGATTATTGCACTACTGGTGTTCCGTATTTCTTTAATTTTTTTATTAATTTTTTCGCGCGCTTTTTAAGTAGATTACAGTAGATATTTATTGCTGTTAACCTATGACATTACAAGCGACCGAGCGTAAATAAACCTTATTTTCCTTATGTTTTAAGCAAAAAGTAAGCATTACGTTTACAAAATCCATTTAATTAATATTTAAATCTAATAACTGACTTCCAATCAAAATTTAACTTCAAAGAAGATATCCAAATTATTTAAAATGCGTTATTAGGAAGTCCTTAAAAGTACCTATATATCAGAACTTTGGGGGTAGGATCAATTTATTACTTAATAACAATAGCATACCCGTCCCCCATTTTATGTTCAATAGAAGTTTTTATTAATACTAATTTAGTCAAGTTCTTAAAAATGTCGACTATTACTGTTATTAAAAGGTTTTCACGTGTAAATCTTTAAATATATTTCTCATTGTTATTTTTATTGTACTCGGCTCTTTCACGGAGTCGGACTTATTAACTTCTAACTTCGTAAATATCTTCGAACGGCTTGCAATTGTCATAAAAAGACACTGCTATTTGGCATTACCAATTCAAGGGAGATAAATCTACACAGCAAAATTTACAAACAGAATGTGTACAAATAAACGTGGTGTATAATATGTAGAGATTACGTTTTAAAAGTGCCAATATATTATTGTATACGAACTTTTAAAGTACATTTGCAGAAACTGGCTAAAGTTTGGCCCATCGTCTTCTGCTACCAGCTATTATGTTATATAACTCAGAATATATTTACCTTGTTGTGTGTGGGTGTGTGTGTGTTTAATAATCAAGAAGAATGTCTATCCTGGCAACACTGCCAACACTCAACGTCTGCTGGTGAACTATATAACATTGTCAACGACAATATTAGCTTGATGTGGATTATATTATATTAAGTGTGAAAATATCGAAAAGATTTTATTTTCTCTCGTCCTGTCGCTGCTATAATACGATACATATCATATAGAGGGTTACTGAAAACTTTCCTATACACGCGTGAAACTAAGCACTATACAGCCTTTCATTACTAATTGTTAAATATTTTAACAATAGACTGTTTACAGGGTTTTTTTTACATGATTTAGTTAAATACCGTTTTAATTAATTTTCATAGGAAAATTGATTTTACAATTAAAAATACACAAAAATCGTATATACTCGTGTATAAGTCGACTTTTGAAATATAAAAAGGAAACCTTAATCTGTCATTTTCATCGAGTATAGGTCAACCATAAATATAAAGCGTTTATATAGTTTTCTTCGATATAATTTTGTTGAATACCGTCCTCATCAATTTTAAGCTAAAAGTTTATTTGAGATTTAAACAAAAACCAAGCATCCACCAAAAATGTCTGTACTCATGTATAAGTCGACCTTTGATTTATAACCCAGAAATCATTAATCTCTCAGTTGCTCCGAGTATAGGTCGATCATTAATATAAAATATTTATATAGTTCTGTTGGATATAATACACTGTCCAAATCAGTTTTAATCTCAACATTTATTTAGCACCAAAACACAAAAACCCCTGCCTACTCGTGTATAAGTCGATCTTTGATTTATGACCCAGAAATCATTAATCTCTCAGTTGCTTCGAGTATAGGTCGATCATTAATATAAAATATTTATATAGTTCTGTTGGATAAAATACACTGTCCAAATCAGTTTTAATCTCAACATTTATTTAGCACCAAAACACACACAAAACTTGCCTACTCGTGTATAAGTCGACCTTTGATTTATGACCCAGAAATCGTTAATCTATCATTTGCTTCAAGTATAGGTCGATCCTTTACATAAAGTATATAAATCTCTTTTTACGAAACAGACTAAAGATTTTTTGGTTCAACGTCTTCTATCAAGTCCGAATTGACCATATATTTACCCACTTTCGGCGTTTTTATGAAAGATTTAGAAGAATGTTTGCACCAACAATACATCCGACCCTCAACAGTAACAAACGAAGGTTGTCCTAAATAATACTGCCCTTCAGAGAATATGTATATTCAGGGCCAATTAGACTAGGCTGCGAATGGCTGGTTAAGATCTTTGCTGAAATCGTTAACTTGTGTTTAACATCGTTAAGGGTCGAAAATTATTAATCCCATTCTTACTGCTTTTGTCCTTGCGTAGCAACTTGACCATATCCCTGGTGAAGCGTTGGGGTATAGACACCTGCTTTATCCAGTTGTTGAAAATTCCTTCTAGCAAAGGGACAAACACGGGTAACTGCCTCATGCACAGTTCGTACAGAAGACCATTCAAGCTCGGGGTATCGTCCCGGCCAACAAGTTTCAAGGCTTCCCAGATCTCGGACACAGTTATGAAATCTTCGCACCAAGCCGCTTCAGTCGTCTCAATGCGACCAAAGTTGGTCAAACAGGGGTCGAACTGAGCAGAAATCAGATCGGGCTCCCTTGGTGGACTGATCCTTAAAGTAATTCCAAAAAGCCTCACGTATGCCCGCGTTTGTAATCACGGTTCGTCCTCCCCTTTTTGAGGAGAGGTCAAATTACACTTGTAAAACCATATTTTTCTGGGATTCCGTCGTATTCTTCGTTGTCTATACATTATTAGCCACTTCCAAATTAATATTTTTATTTTGTTTATGGCAGTGAATGCTGGAAACCTTCCTCATAAATAAACGTTGTAACCTAGGGAAGATTACTGAATAGAATATTCAAAAGTAGTTTGGTAATGAACGATAATACTTAGGACAAGAACAACACATATAAGATTCGCCAGCGGCGCGTAGAAGTAGTCAACTGCTACAAGTGAGTCAAGTGAATCTCCAACTCTAGGATATCTAGCAACCGCCTCATGCGGTCAGATGTGGCACAAGGCTGAATTTAATGTGGGGTATCCGAGTCCGTAACCTCGACCAAAAATTCCCCGTAGACCCCGTATAAAACGGAATCGGGTAGCTGTTTCCCGAGACGAGATTCTGCCCTTTGACATAGCCTCGTTTGGGGATCTTCTCTGCCTGGAAGCAACGAGTTTGACCAGCACAGCTGGAGACGAATTTCCAACTTTAGACCACGTATAGTATTCACTACTGCATTTATGGGAATGGGGGCATACCCATTATCGTTCGTAGGTATGCTACAACAATAAAGATAAGACTGAAGGAAACAGAAATGTAGTACTACAGAAGGATACTGAGAATATCAAGGGCTAAGCGCGTAAGCAACGAAGAAGCCTTAAGGAAGAGAAAAACAAAAAGGATTCTTATACTCAGAATCAGAACGGAAAAGCTGAAATTTCTTAGACATTTCATGAGAAAGGCGGGCTTGAAGACATATCGAAATCAAAATGGACAGGGGGAGCAGCGGGTCGCCTACCTGACTAGCTTGTGCGAATTGAATAACGGAATCGAGGGTGGAAATGAGGTCAAAAGGGCAAAGGTTACTAAGAGCTACAAGGGATAGGAAGTTGTGGAAAGCTATGATCGCTTACGTCCTGAAGAGACGTATGGAAGAAAAGAATTCGGAGGCGGAGATGATCTAACAGTTTACGATATATCGAATGGACGAAACGAAAGGACTTCAAATACCAGCTGGAAGAAATTGCCTTCACTTCTCACTAATAGCCTCGGAAAAGGCTTGAATCCAATCCTGCCCCACTTGCTCACTCCAGTTATGAGTAAAATAAAAAAAAAACGGTTGAAGCCCATTAACCTTGTCAGTCAGTCTATCTTGGACGTTCGACTATAGGCCTGGTCATAGTTCGTTCATTGTTGCTGGTATCATTTAACCCAGTACAGTCTGTCGGATATTACTTGGGGAGAATATAGTCACTGCCAAGTAACTTTCATTGCACTGGGAGAAAGGTAGTTAATCAGCATGCCACATCGACAGCCAAATGGGTCATGGGGAAAATCCGCGTGCATACATTTGTTAGACTGAATTGTTAGCAAAAGGAGAGGTTAATGGAGCCGTAACCTTAGCTTGAAGCTCAACTTGCTATCTATTTATTTATAGCAGTTCTGACAGGTGAAAAGGAGACTTGGTTCTACAGAAACGAGCAAACAAGCAAACGAGGAAGTTTTAAGGAAAATGGAAACAAAAACGACACTTGTACAGAGAATCAATTGACAGTTGAAATTTCAGATGGAAATAATGAGGAGAGAAGGCTTGGAGAATTTGATACTCACAGGGCATACTGACAGCAAGTAGGACAGGAGGAAACAGCGAATAACCTACCAAGATTTATTTTGTAAGAATACAAAGTTGTGGCACAAGGCCGAAGAAGGGGAGGGTTTGAGGCTGGTCATCACTAACTATCTTATACCTAGCTAATCCGATTCACGACCCTTTCATACATTACAATTTCTACATTCACCAAATGAACTCGTCCGTCAACATTCGATCCACCATACACCAAAATACTGCTTTCTCACAAGGGGGGGTCTACAAAACCCGCCCCAAGCCATAAAAATTTTGATGATAAATACTTTCTGTGATTAAAAAATGAGAGGGAAGGGAGATGAACCCAATAATCAACTAAAATATTAACGTAATTCAAAATAAACATAACAGATGTTAATAGGGCCCGTCCAACCCTCAAAACAGAGAGGCCGCTGTATTCTGCCCGTTGGACAAAAATCAAGAAGCTCTCTCGCTAAGGGAGTGGGAAAGGAGAAAATATAAACGGATATGGGAAATTTGAAAGCTGATTCAGTCGAGATGAAAAAGAGGGGTTAACAAAATGGGGAGGTTGGGAATCTCGACTTGGTCCAGAATAGACGCAGCATATAATAAAAGAAGCAAGGAGTTTCTCTTACGATTAAATATATCTATTTTTAGGTTACCAAAAGATCACAAGTAAAAATATATTCTGTATAAATATATATGTAATTCCCACACAAACTGAGTCTATACATCGGGGTTGAATAAGACTGACGAAGTTTTCGTAGGTCGAAATAGATCTATCTCCCATATGAGGCAATTTGTGATTTTGTTGTGTAATACTATATATATATATATATATATATATATATATATATATATATATATATATATATATATATATATATGAAAAAGAGGAGTCTATTTACTTTTCATCTGCTCGGGAACTGATGACATTAAGATGATCATTGATGAAGATCAGAAACAGCGTAGGAAACTTGTGAAAGGATCTGGAAGGGATATATGTATATATTTTTCATAATAATTTATCGTGTATGTATATATATATATATATATATATATATATATATATATAGGATAAAAGTATAGTTTTAAGGTATATTTATGGGTAAAAGTGCTCAATATCAGAGCTAGAGCATATGTAGATATAAATATAAAATATATACATATTATTAATATTATTATGATTATTTACGCTACATTTTCCGGTTACACATGTTTAAGTAGACATACATAGTTATCGACAGCCATTAATAAAAAAAAAATATGCATTTCAACATTGTTCGAACATGTTGAAGCACACATGTTTAATAATAATAATAATAATAATAATAATAATAATAATAATAATAATCATAATAATAATAATAATAATAATAAATTTTTTTTTTTTTCCAGTGGAAAGTGTCATGATACCATTTCTAACCTTAGGTCCCTGGGCGGGACCCGGAAAGAAATGTGTAAACGCCAGATATCAAAGGAAATAAAAATAATAATAATAATAATATTATCATTATTATTATTATTTTCTTTGCTATCTGACGTTTACACATTTCTTTCCGGGTCCCGCCCAGGGACCTAAGGTTAGAAATGGTATCATGACACTTTCCACTGCAAAAAAATAAAATAAAATAAAAAATAATTACATAGATAAAGCCCTTCGTAAAGTGTGGGCTGTACTTGTCAGAACAATTTTTTGTATCTCTTTGAGGCATGGTCTTCCAGGTATCCCTTCAATCAGCCTACTGGAATCTTTTCCAACCAGTCCAAGGGCCCCAACTACAACAGGGATTGTTGATGTTCTCATCTGCCACGTTTTTGAGATTTCTATTTCAAAGTCCTTGTATTTTGACAGTTTTTCGAATATCTTCCAAGATACATTGCAGTCTGCAGGGACTGCCATATCAATAAGGAGGCATTTTTTTTTTGTTTGTGATCTTTAAGAACAATGTCTGAGCGGTTGGCTTTGATTGTTCTGTCAGCGTGTATTGTGTAGTCCCATAGAATTGTAACAGGTCCTATCTCCGTATTATTATTATTATTATTATTATTATTATTATTATTATTATCATTATTATTATTATTATTATTATTATCATTATTATTATTATTATTCTCTGCGATCAATCACAGGCTGTCGAATTGGCCCAGATTATGTTTTACAAGGACTTTTTCTTCATTTTGTTTTGTTTGTTTTGTTTTTTGTTTGTTTATTTTGCGTCTCTTAGGTATATTTCTGGCAAACTTAGCCATAAATATGGCTGACAGGCACTAATCCCACCTCGTCATGTCTCTCTCGTAAAATATCGGCGTTATTCTCGTTTCACCGTGAGACAATCGACTATGCTATTGACATCGTGATATCAAAAAATATATATATACATAAACGTCTGTGTACCTTCGTGTGTCGAATGTACTTGTAGTTATGATGTAAATAGAAAAATATATGTTCAGACCTCTTGCATGAATATATGCCCATCCATATGCGACTGTGTGTGTACCATACATATACGTATGGGCGTATAATGCAGAAGTATATCTCAAATGTTGGCGAAGATTTATAGACGGTATCTACCTACCCGTCCCTCAAGATGGCGGGATGTGACAGGTTTAACACCCCAGCCACTGTCACGCCGGCATCGGCATCCACCCCCATACTTTGAGGGAGGTGCTATCACAGCGTTTGAATCCCCGGGACTAAGCTTTCTTCCGCAAACTACTCGAGGGCAGAAACACGACGAAGAGAACAGTACGAAACTTTGATTCCACCTCGAAGGCTTGTTAGAGCCCTGCGCATCTTACAATAGTCAGAGCTTAGTTTCGGCACAAGGCAACCTGTTCTGGGAAACCAGTGAGGATCGAACCCCCTTTTCAGTAGTAATGATCAACCAGACAGGTTCGTTAACCATTACTCTACACCGACTAGCGCCAAAGATATAGATCTGAAGGCATTTAAGTCTAGATACAAGTATATAGATAACTTCATATGTTTGCTTATATATATATATATATATATATATATATATATATATATATATATATATATATATATATATATATATAGTCAAACCTAATGAGCCAGACAAACCTACCAAAGTTTCACTTAGGCACCCTAAGTGAAACCTTGGTAGGTTTGTCTGGCTCATTAGGTTTGACTAGGTCTGCTCTACGTTTGTATCGAGCTCTTTAGTTAGTTGTTTACTCGTATCGGGGTTTTTTCTTTGGGCCTTGAACCTGTATCTGTGCGATTATTTTCGACAGACTTTCATGTTCCTGGCTCTTTCTTTTTTAAAACCTTTTTTCCCTTCGAGATTGATTTGGCTATTGTTAAATCAAGAATTCGAAGGTTTTTCGACACGAGTATAGTTACCTATATATATGATGGACTCTCCCATCGAGTTTGATGTATGAGGTTTCAACGATCACGAACTAATTATCTGCATGCCTATGACGCGCTTGGCTTTTGAGACCGGCTCGAGAATTGCACAAAAGACCACAAACAGTACAAAAGAATGTATTGTATCCAAGTGCGGCAGGAACACTGTTAGCTGTCTTATTTTGCTTTCGTGTTTCACGTAGTTGACTAATGCTTACTTCTTGATGGTGCATTATTCTTGAATGGCAGCTAGAACGATACTCTGATCTCTTCATAGCTACGTCTTCAATGTTCTTGAATGGAATGTTGACGCAAAAAAGGTTGCTTTTCAGTTTATCTTTATACCTGAGCCAAAGTCTACAAACATTTCTATGACCACTACGGAGTTCACTGTAGAAAAGAACATTTGGTATGCGATCATCACTCATCCTTGTCACATGGCCAGCCCAACGTAGTTGTGGTTGCATTATGAAAGTCTCGAAGATACCAATCTTGCTTTTCTCAAAAAGGTCGGCATTTGACTCTCAATCATCAAACGTTAGGTCACTGATTGTACGGACACAACATTTATGGGAGACATATAATTGTTTAATGTGCCATCTATAAGGTGTTAAAGTTTCAGAGCCATTCAAAAGAGTTGACAAAACGACAGCTTTGTACACTTAGATTTTAGTGCAAAGCTTTATTTCCCTTTCGTTCCACAACTTATGATGCAGCGAACCAAAGGAAGTGTTGGCTTTTGCAATGCAATTAACAATCTCGTCATCAAGTGATGCACTTGAATTTACCATGCTCCCAAGGTATTTTGAAAGATTCCACATACTTGAGATTCTTTCCATCATCTTTTAAAGGGACCTCGGAAATTTACGAACAGGGGGTTTCTGTTTTACACCTCTAATTTGCTTCGGTGTCGGCGATGTTGTGAAAACGTATTCCTAAAATAGAGTTTATTATTAATGAAAAAGAAGAATTTTACTAGAATCTAAAGTTTATAAGTACGTTTGTCCAGCATTAATCTTGCCAGAAAAGGGGAAATATTAGAGAAACCGGGTCTTGTATTCACCGTGCGCGAGATAGACATTATGCCTGCCTCATAAATCCGTCTAAGATTTTTATTATGAATAACGTGATAATGTGACGCCGACGTGATCGCATTGCAAAACGGAACGCTGATCTTAAAATTCAGTCATTTTGTTTTGATTATTCTTATGTATATCGTCTTTGCATGTTGACTTGAATATCGTCTAATTTTAATTATGTTTTAATAACTATGTCCTGAAGAAGGTCTACTAGACCGAAATGTCTGACGTCGACATTGAAACAACATTAAAAACAGTAAATTTACACATTCGGATTTTTTGTTTTTCCACATTTTTCCTCATACTGTCGGATCTATATCCACATATATGCTTACATATATATATATAAATTATATATATATATATATATATATATATATATATATATATATATATATATATATATATATATATATATAATTTGAAAACGTCACGAGTCCCGTAAAGACATTAGGTCCGTAGGGGCACCATACGTATGGCTAAACGGAAGCCATTCCTCTTCAGGTTAGTTTTGAATTATGAATTTTCCTTCTCCTAGACTGGTTGCCAACAAAGGCTAGAGAGTGAAGCAAATCTGCTATTTATCCGATAGAGATAGACTCATGCCTTTCCCAAGGATATTTATGCGAAAATGAACGTATTGAACACGGCCCAAATTCGAACTCCGATAGCTGATTTCTCTTTCAGAGTCGCTAACATGCACATCCACCTGCATGCAAATTGTACAAAAATATATCTGAGCGGCCAACAAAACTCCATAAGATAAAGCATCATTACCATTAACCAAGAGCACCCAAGCAGTACCTTACGATATCACCAGTCTTTATTAGTTTTCTGTCGTAGTTTAGGAATTCCAGATGAAAAGGCGACATTTTTCTTTTCTTTTTTTAAACATCTACCCCAAGCAGGGCGAAGGGCCACTAGCACGCAAGGGGTTACAGAGAGTGGAAGTAATATTAAAGAGACGTGTTTGAGGAAAGGATAAAGAGAAGGACAGGGATCAAGATCAAGGATCAAGAAGATGTTGATTGACATTACATTGGAATTTTTGAAGATTGTAGTTACCAGGGATGCAAGTAAGAGGAAGGGAGTTCCACTGTCGGGAAGTGCGAGAGAAGAAGCTGTCGGGGTAGAAGAGGCGGTTACATTTAACTGTTTCGAAAGTAAAAGGGTGGGACCGAAATTCAATTAAATTCATGCAGTTGGGGTACCAGTGAAAATAGCTCGTCAGAGCAGATGCCACGAAAATATTTGTCGAAAAGACAGAGGGAAGCTACATCACGTCTGTGAGTGGAGTCGAAATGCCAGGTCAGGACCTATCACATTGCATATACGTCTTTGGATTTTGTCGAGAACCTCGAAATGAACAGGAGGAACACCAGAGCATATATGGAAACAGTCGTATTCACATCTTTTCAGTCAATGTTCACCCAAATGCAAAGTAATGACCAACGAAAATGATAACATCATTATAGGTGATGAAACCGTTGATATATATATATATATATATATATATATATATATATATATATATATATATATATATATATATATATGTATATATATATATGTATATATATATATATTCGAAAAAACAGAATGTATTTTGCTTTTGAAACGAAATTAATCGTTCACTCGCGTGTATTTTACAATCGCCTGAGGAGACGCATTGGTATGCGTTGATACACAAATGCAATTGTGTAGCGATTTTTACATGTGTTATTTATATATATATATATATATATATATATATATATATATATATATATATATAATTTATTTATTTTAGGATTTTAAAACAACATGTGAAAATCGCTACACAATTGTAGTCGTGTATCAACGCATACCAATGCGTTTCTTCAGGCGATTGTAAAATACTGTTGAGTGAACGATTAATTTGGTTTCAAACGCAAAATGCATCCTCTTTTTCGAATATATATATATATATATATATATATATATATATATATATATATATATATATATATATATATATATATATATATATATAGGCACCAGACCATAGTCGTATTCATAATTTTTCAATCAATGTTCACCCAAATGCAAAGTAATGACCAACGAAAATGATAACATCATTATAGATGATGAAACCGTTGAATATGCTGAAAACTTCATCTTTCTACCCTAGTTCCATCTTGTGATATAAAGCAAAAAATACCACATGGAAGACATTGGAAAACTGCGACAGAAAATACATTCCATACTATATCAAGACCAGGCTCTACGGTTCTTTGGTCCTCTCCATGGCAATGTATACCTATGCAACCTGGACACTGAGAAAAGAGGGCATACAAACTACAAACTCCCTCAGTCTTCGACAAACAACTGCTTCCAAATCATGGCTGGGAAATATGACAGACGCATAATCAGAATGGATGCAGTAAGGAAAAAGGTACGAATCTATTTCTTTTACCCAACTCCCAACATTGGATTAAATAACAGGGTAAACCTGACAATTTAGCCTCGGATAGCAACCAGTCTGAATTCAAAAGCGTGGATAAGGCGACAGGAAACCACTCCATCCTTCCGAAGAAGACATGGCAATCCATATCTAAGAAGGAAAGTGGAGGGTATCTATCTAAGTGGAGAGCCCAAATCCCCTACGCTTTGAAAGGACACGGCATTTAAAAATAATTGAAGATAAATAATTTCAACACGCCTTTTATTTATCGGAGTAATAACCGTTTTCCCCCCAAAGTGGGATTCGGCTGTTGATGCCGCACGATGTCTTTGATCTCATCATAATTTTCCAATGCTTTCCGATTATTGCAGTAATCCAACTTTTCTATCCCTTGTGACTATACTCCGTGAGTTTTACTCATGGCTGTCAAAAAGTGAAAAGTCGGTCGTGAAAGGCGGCCTGATTCATGTAGAAAGCATTTTCCTACTGTTTAAATCCCTCCTTATTTTGGCAAACATCTGGGAACTTTTGACAGATGGTGATTGATTCAAACTTATTTTAGCCAATTCCAACGACTGTGTAGGGGTCATCATCTAGAATAGGTTTCGATTCATCATTTACAAATATTACATGGTTTCCAAGTCAGATTCAAATTTCATTTCAAGACGAACACTGCTTCCAACCGAAACTTTACGTAGGCTTCATCAATCATCATCTTCGCTTTTGCTGCTGCCTTGTCCAACCTAGAAAAAGAACAACTTGCAGTATAAAAAGTTTTTCTTGTTCGCTGCATCATTTTTTTTTCAAAAGACAGAATAAATGAATAGTCAACAGAAAACAATCGAAACCTGTTTTCAGTTTCTAGTTTTCAAAAAGGATGGCGTTGCGAACTTTTACACACACCTAATAGTATTTCCATTAGTAACTTTCGACTAGGCTTATTTTTTCGTCATCTCCTTCCATCACCTCCTTTATGAAAAAAACTTAATTAAAAAGCAACGAAAAGATGAAAATGATTGGGCAGAAATTAAACATGGAAATACTATTAGTGCTAGGATTCAAAATAATACATCGAGAGCCTGCTTTAAAACAATGCGTATAAAACTGGAAATGCTTAACTAATCTTTCATGCTACGGTTGCTTTTTATCGCAACATCGCAGCCCTTTTATACTTTATGCCCGTTAAGTTAGCACCAAAAAAATCAAGAAAATAAAAGATTGAAACCTGAATATAGTGGAAAATCGAATTAGGAAAGAGGACGGAAGGGATTTGAAGTGATGCAGATATGTGACAATAAACAAAATGGCGTGCAGGAAGTCATCAGAAATGATGCAGATATATGACAATAAACAAAATGGCGTGCAGGAAGTCATTAGAAATAATGCAGATATGTGACAATAAACAAAATGGCGTGCAGGAAGTAATTAGAAATTATGCAGATATGTGACAATAAACAAAATGGCGTGCAGGAAGTCATTAGAAATGATGCAGATATGTGACAATAAACAAAATGGCGTGCAGGAAGTCATTAGAAATGATGCAGATATGTGACAATAAACAAAATGGCGTGCAGGAAGTCATCAGAAATGATGCAGATATGCGACAATAAACAAAATGGCGTTGAGGAATGGATTTAGAAATGATGCAGATATGTGACAAACAAAATGGCTTCAAGGAAAGGATTAGAAATGGTGCAGATATGTGACAATAAACAAAATAGCGTGCAGGAAAGGTTTAGTAATGATGCAGATATGTGACAATAAACAAAATGTATTGGTGGAAGGGATCAGAAATGATGAAGGTATACATTAAACAAAATGGCGGGATTAGAAATGATACAGATATCTTCTTTAAGGACTTCCATGGCAAAAAGGTGATTTTCCAGACACTCTATAGAGTAAATTCCTGTTCCAGGTTTTAGGTCGATATTATTTTTTGGCCTTATTTATTAAGGCGAGATTGTGTTAAAAGTTCACTAATTTCTATATCTATATCAGTTGTACGTTTATTTCTAACCGGTGCCCCTCTCTTGCTTCCCTGTAGGACATCGAGTGCTCTCGGTATTCCCGCATTACCTATGGTGAGCCAGAGTAGTTGGATTTGATTTGGTTTGTTTAACGGTATATCAATTCCATATGGGTCATTTAATGCTAAAACTTAATTTTGGGGAGAGTTTTGTTAAGTTTTTGTTTTTTTTCAAAGATGTATTGCCTGTAATTTTTCTTTTCCTTTTCAAATTGCTGGTATTTTTTTTTATTATGAAAATGTATTGCCGGTATTTTTACAACAAAAATGTATTTTTATACTTTTTGATCCCTGTTTTGGGATTCACTATTTGCCCATGGCTGGGACCCTGACAGGTGCTACCACCCCGAGTCGGCGAGATCCTGAAAACAGTAACAATTAACAGGTGGTTCCACGCTCCCCAAAACTTCCCAATCAGAGGATGCTGCCACAGGTACATGCTTTTAACTTACATGATTTTTTTTTTACATCTAGTTTTTTTTTTTTAATTGTTCCGAGTTCTCTAACGATTAGAGGAACGATTCTAATCTTCCTAATTTTTAAATTTTTTTTATATTTTAACCTCTCGAGTGAGATTATAGTTTTTCCCTCTTTACCAGTAATTATTACTTTCTTTGTAAAGACAAGAAATATTAGCAAATAATAATTGATTTTTTTTCTTTTTAATTAAAAATAAAAAAGTAACATTTTTTTAAAGTAAACTGATCTCTTTTTTAAGTGTTTTTCCCCCCAACATAATCGGCAGTTCTGCTCTATTTATTCAGGCAAGATACACGTTTCTTATTTCTTGCAACTTAAGCGCAAAGATCTGATACTTGCGAAACGGTCTGACGATAAAAGAGATTAGCATAATATAAATGCAAAATTAAAGGGATTTTATATTCATCTTCAGTTTATCCCGAAAACACTTCAATTAATACCAGTAAGTAATTGTCTGCTTAGGGACCTTTTGCTTTGATATGCAACCACGGACGCAAATATTATATGGACTTATACACATACATATGTACGCTAATAATCTTACTGACACATTAATATATACCTATAATCATACAATTTATATATATATATATATATATATATATATATATATATATATATATATATATATATATATATATGGGAGAAAGATTTGTGATAAAGTGGAAAAATCTTTAAGAATTCATCGAACTGAATTTGTTTACAATGCGCACGAACAAAAGATGCTGGGAATTCTTAAATTTAAATTTTTTTTCTTTTTTATTTAACATATATATATATATATATATAGATAGATAGATAGATAGATAGATAGATATCATAATTTTTTCATATAGACAAAAACAGTTTATCACGACAAAGATGCAACTTCGTGTCGCGAAACGAAGTTGCATCTTTGTCATGAGTAAATTGTTTTTGTCTATATGAAAAAATTATAATAAATAATTATTGCTCTACTATCGGTATTGAGTCCTCTTTTGAATTAATGCTGTGAACGTTAGAGTTTATTATTTTCGTTCTCATTACATCCGGGCATATATATATATATATATATATATTTTGAACGATAAAAATTATTAGAAAAATCAATTAAAATCTTCAGACACACTGGGTTGTAGATTAATATTCTTATGCTTTTATTATTATTATTTCATTTATATTCCTCGACTAGTTTCGACCATGTGTGTGTGTGTGTGTGTGTGTGTGTGTCTTTGTGTGTGTGTGTGTGTCTTTGCGTGTGTCTGTGTGTGTGTGTGTGTGTGTGTGTGTGTGTGGACTCTCTCGTCGTAGGATCAAGCAGCTCAGTTCCTATGAACCAACACCATGTATGATTTGATAGGTGAAGGCTTATGCCGAACCAACCACACTTTTTGAAGGACCATATAGATAGATAGATAGATAGATAGATAGATAGATAGATAGATAGATAGAAAGAAAAAACTCTTTTCTGAAGCTTTTACTTTAGATTTAATTTCAAGGTAATGGAGTAAATTTAATATTTCCAATAAGCAAAATACTTTGCTGTATTTCAAAGGTAATTTAAATTGCTTTTCTTTTTTTACTAAATAGCTAATCAGCGCCCTTTTAAGTCGTCTTTCGTCGAAATGTAATTCTATTAAAAAGATCTTCCAGAAATAAAATACACTTTTCTGATACTTTATTAGAGGAATTTTAGTTGATTTAAAGTATAATTAATCTCATTTGAAACACATATTATTTATGTTAAGTTTAAAATATCGCAGAAATGCATTTTTTTTTAACTCGACAGTAGTCACGGTTTGACGTATAGACAACCGGATGACAGATCTACGGAGACTTCATCTGCAAAACATAATATAAAAAAATGACGTGAACGTTTTTTTATATAATCTTTAAGTACTCAATAATCTTTAAAATTTAGTAAAATACTCTCCATAAACTAATGTTTTATTGACTCTTAGAAATGTTGGTTTTAAATTTACTATCGCTCATATTTTCTGATAATAACGTGCTTGGTCATCCGCACTTAAAAAAATCGGCACGTTCATTCACATAGAAAAAAATTTTAAATACTTTTTTAAAATATTGGTGTTTGATGCTGATATTGGTATTGGTCTATTAAACTTTTCCATTTATGATTAGTAAATATAGTTTTCACTTAATAATAATATCATCTAAAACGCTGAAATTAATATAGAATTTTAAAAGATTTAAGACTTAATAAATTTTTCTAATTAAAATATTTCTAATTAAAATTTTTAAAAATAAAAACAATTCTTGTAAAAACTCATTTTTCATCGAAAAAAGTATTCTTAAGACAATAGTGTCCTTAATATATCGTATTTATTAAAGCAATAAAAGCTTTTCTAATTAAATAATCCCTTAGTTTATTGCATTTTTTATTTGACGATTCGGAGTAGATTTCCGGTAAATGGTGTTTCTGTTTTACAAAAACAAATTAATAATTTAAATCTCAAAGGAGTCTTGCTTTTAACTAATATAATTATGAAGAGGCTGAAATTTTAATTTCTCGAAATTTCATAAAATTAGTAAGTGGGGGAAACAGATGTAAAAAAAATAAACATTTTTCCCAAGATTTTCTAAAAAGAATGCAAAAGAAATTTCATATATTTGTAAATAAGTCCGGAAAATTTCACTGAAATCCGACAATTATTTGATTTTTACAAGAATTTACAAAACAATGTACTTTTAACGCCAAAAATGTCGGTAAAATATCTATACTAATCTTTGGCCCACACGCTAACGCAAGAAAAACAAGAATTTTAACCAAAATTTCGAAAGTGCTAGAAAGTATTGAAAAATTATCAAAATAATAACAAGATACTTTGGTCTTTCCTTTTAATAATAACATAAATATTTTAACGATAAAACTTTGTTTTTATCCAGTTTATATATATATATATATATAGAGAGAGAGAGAGAGAGAGATACTAAGAATAATTATGCATTTGTTTCGCACCGCTATTCCCATCGATCACTGTTTTATCATTCCTGCCAGCATTCACAATTATATATAAATATATATACATATAATCAGCCACAGATAGACTGTTTCGCAGCTCATCAGTGTGGCTAGACATTCGATTGCTTCAAGCCGGGATCGAAACCCGACCGATTTGGAATCAGTCAGAGATTCTACCCCCAAGCTATCGCCGTATAAAAATTTTAACGTTTTTTAATATTTTAGGTCAGCAGATAGGGGAGCTCAATTCGAGTAGAAGAGCATTGCTTTAGCAGCAGCAGCCACTGTTTCTAAAATCACCCCTTCCTCTCCGAGAGCTCAATCGAATTATTTCGAGAGTATACATACATACATATATATATATATATATTATATATATATATATATATATATATTATATATATATATATATATATATATATATATATATATATATATATATATATATATATATATATATATATATATATATATATATATATATATATACATATCCGATGCAATGAGAACGAAAGTAATATATAAATTCTAACGTTCACAGCATTAATTCAAATGAGGGCTCGATACCGATAGTAGAGCGATAATTATTTATTATAATTTTATCATATAGACAAAAACAGCTTACTCACTACAAAGTTGCAACTTCGTTTCAGTGCATTATATATATATATATATATATATATATATATATATATATATATATATATATATATATGTACACAAACGAGATGATGTGCTCTGAAAGTAAAGTCTCTTATTTATTTCCACGTGAACCTTATAAGACGAAGGGAGCACAATAACACAATTGGATAGACCAATTTTTCATTAACACGCATTATTTTTTAACATAGTCACGAGCGGTGGCTATGTATTTTAGCGAGAGATGAACAATTGCTTGTATCCTGTGCATGTAAAGGTGCCTTTTTACACACATCGCTGTTGCTAATGGTGAAATATATTACCCACTGTTCAACTGTGATCACGTACTCTATTTGCTCTCCGTAAACGGACAGCAAGAGACGATGAATATCAAGGGTTATAATTTTCCCGCATGGAGGAATTCAATGGCAAAACTCTATTGCGAAAGCACTTTCATGTCAGATATCATTTCACCAAATTGCTGTTCAGCCGCCATCTAAAAAATAAAATGGGTTAATTTTGACACGAACCCACAAGTATATGAGACTGAAAATAAAGCTTTCCTTTTATTACATTGGTTCACGACATCTGGGGCGGATGTTGCCGATATGGATGTAGAAGCAGAACGTTTCAGCCACTAACGTATATGGTAAAATCAAATTTTCGGTTTGAAGGTAAACTTTTTCAGGAACTAAAACAAATTAATGTCTTATTCATTACTTTTGAACAAAAGTTCATCGATTTATGACACAGGAACATAGAGGTACAAAAAGTCATAACCCTAATATTAATATATATATTTATATGTGTGTGTGTGTGTGTGTGTCCAAATGTTCTATAATTCCGGGTGCTTTCGGCTAAACTTTTAGCCATTATCAAGGATCATTTTTTGGGGGAGGGGTTGTGTGTATGTTTTTAGTATTATAGGGATGTTTTATTTTCCGAACACAGCGCATTGTGGCCGTGTACCTAGTTAATATTATTGAGTGAGTATTTTTTTCTTCTTTTTTTATTATTAAGGCTTCCATTATTTTTAATCTTTTTTTGCAGGTGGATGAGGTTATTATGCTTGTATTTTCTGCTAGTATGTTTCCGATGGAGTCTTGTAAGTTTGTGTCTTCTAATTGGCTGTAGTCAGATAGATGTAACTTAAGGCGTCTGGGTAGGTTATCTATGAGTACAAATGCCCCTTAAGGGACATGTGAATTTGCAAATAATATTGGTTCTGTGTAATTTGGATCTATATAAAATAGAAAAAAAAACTTTTTTTCGTTGTCAGAAACTGCAGTAGCGGAAAAGGTCAGTGTTTTTAACATTTAATATATATATATTTATATATATATATTTAACAATATAGGTTTATATATATATATATATATATATATATAGTTTTTAGGTGTGCTATAGTTATGGGATAAAGTGCTCAATATCAGAGATAGAGCGTATGTAAATATAAAAGTGAACATTGACGTCAACACTCAGAGGCGACAGGCAGTTTCATGCTAGACGCAATCGTCAGAACACGTGGCCTGACGATTGCGTCTAACATGAAACAGCCTGTCGCCTCTGAGTGTTGACTTCAATGTACACTTATATATATATATATATATATATATATATATATATATATATATATATATATATGCATGCAGACATATCTAAATAATTTTGTCACTAAACCCAAAAATACATTTTTTTTTAACTTAAATTTCACTTCATCCACCTTTTTGACAAAAAAAATGTTTTAATTTATTTGGGGAAATACTTCTGATGCTTAAATTATTTACAATCCTGTCGCAGGATTGGAATCCTCGTGACCAAGCGATTTCTCCCTTGTCAAATGAGAAAATGTACAACGCTTTGATACCAACCAAATCGACAATAGTGAGATTCGAACCCGGCTCTCATTCAACGTTCTAAGCATTCGACAACATTATTATATTCGTTTTATGTATAATAATTATTAGTGTGCCTCACTTTCCTTTTTTTCCATTCGTAAAGATCTTTCATTAGCAAACCTACAATATAACGTAACAAAGTAGCTGAAAAATGGCGAATGCAACAGGCACTTGATGAAGGTTGCTTGCAGGGTACAACGGTAGAAACGTCGTGATTATAGTAACAAAAATGAAGGTATTAGTCCGAATAGTGGTTTGCTAAGCGTAGCTTAGCAAACCACTATTCGTGAGGATCCAATTCACCATTCAGGCGCAATTGATCTAGCGAGGCGTTTTTGATAACGGTTACATCACGTCAAAGTGCGAAGCGGATATTTCAGTGTGATCACGTCGCTACCGAATGTGACACAAGATGGAAGTTTAAAATGGAAAAATGGCCCCAGGCGGGATTTTCTAAGCATAGCTTAGAGATGTGGCACAGGGCCGAAGGCTGTAGGCGTTCGTGTACCTGGCTAGCTATGAAGCAGTAATAATACCGAGAGACAGCTCTCAATACAAGCCTAATACGAATAACAAAAAATATTATAGTTATTTTTCAGTAGACCCACGGTACTACCGAATGGGACACAAGGTCGAAGTTTAAAGTGGGTTTAACGGCAATGCCATGGAAAAATAGAGTATGTTCCAACATTAGTCCGAATCTAAGTCCAATAAGTACACAATTATTTTTTAACTAACAACACAGAGTTTATGGTCTGTGAAATGGCAAAGTTACCGATAAAATTCAAAATTCAAATGATTTATTCAATTTTTCGGAATAAGATAAGAAATCCGTTTGGCTAATTATTTTCAATAAAGGAAACTAATTAATGTGAGGAATTAATGGATCTTTCTTAATCCGACATTATTTTTTATGCCTATAACGATATATTTAGTGAATACAGATTCGTTTCCTGCCAGGAGGCACATTTTATTTACTAAGACTTTCGAGCTCTTGTAGATATTAAATTTCATAGTAAAAAGGAAACAAATCTTTATTGTATCCACAAAATATAACGATTATAATATATATATATATATATATATATATATATATATATATATATATATATATATATGAGAGAAAGAGAGTGATGCTGACACTCAGTATATACTATCTATAAATGCAAGTACGCACACACACACACACACATATACATATATATATATATATATATATATATATATATATTGAGTGTGTGCGTTATGTGTATGCGTTTAGTGTGTTATAGAGGTGTTTTATTTTCCGAACACGGTTAGCACATTGTGGCCGTGTTCGTAGTTAATATTGTTAAGAGTTGGCTTTTTCTTTTTTATTATGTACTAGTAGAAAACACAAACATAATAACCTCATCCACTTGTAAAAAAAGATTAAAAATAATGGAAGCCCTAAATGGAAAATAAAATTCCTCTATAACATAGTAAAAGCATACACATAACGCACACACTCAATTGAACTGAAAAATAAAATCATCCTTGATAATGGCTAAAAGTATAGCCGAAAGCGCTCGGAACTATAGTACATTTGAACAGTTTCTACACACTGTGTGTAGAAAAAAAATAACACGAGAAAAATGAAATAAAAATTTTAACCACCGTACCTGGTCTGTCTTTTTTAATGAAACATGCATAAATGAAGGATTGCTGCCTAAATACACAATTATATATATATATATATATATATATATATATATATATATATATATTATTATTATTATTATTATTATATTATATGTATATATATATATATATATATATATATATATACATTATTTTTATTATTATTATTATTTAAAATATGTATTCATCGCGATATCGCATTATAAAACTGTTCTTTCGCTTTTATTTTGAAGTATATATATATATATATATATATATATATATATATATATATATATATATATATATATATATATATATATATATATATATTATTTATTCGAAAATTATAATATAAATATGTTATAAAATTATTATACTATATATTATTATATAAAGTATTTTTATCCGACGTTATTTCTTAAAAACTATATTATTACTATAAACGTTAAATTTAGTGGTTACGCGTGTTTGAGTTACTATCCCTGTTTTTTTGTTTGTTTTTTTCATCTTATTAACATTTGAAATATAAAAGAACCGGCCTAAACTGAGAAGGCATATTGAAGAAAAAATCGAACCTGCAGCCCTTTTTTCCATCAGGAAAACTTTATATATATATATATATATATATATATATATATATATATATATATATATATATATATATATAAAGTAGAAGAAAAAATCGAACCTGCAGGGAAACTTTATATATATATATATATATATATATAGCGAATAGGTAGTGATTGGCAGTTTTACGCCTCAAGCGATCTTCCGGTGTGAAAATCACAGTCACCATGCAGTGTTGATTTACATGTCCACCCTGTTTATAATTACAAAGTCACTATCATCGGGCACCCTTAAATATAGAAAACAGTTTATTTCCGGTCAAAGTTAGACTTGTCCGGAAAACGGTTATATAAAATAGTGCACAATACACAATGTAAAAAAGAAAATCTGAATGAATGTACAGAGCTATTAAAATTAAGGAATATTAACCACTCATATATATATATATATATATATATATATATATATATATATATATATATATATATATATATATATATATATATATATATTGTGTATCTGGGCAACAATCCCACTTTTATGCAAGTTTCGTTGAAAACAACTGACAAGTTGTGGTGGTCGAATTTTTTTTCTTTTCAACGCATAAATTATATAAAAATTGTCCGAATTTATTCCAAGCGCTCTCGGCTATACTTTTAGCCATTATCAAGGATGAATTTTTGTTTTACTTTTAAGTGAATATATGCATTGTTTATGTTTGTATCTAGAGTTATTGGAATGTTTTATTTTAGAATCACGGTCAGCACTTTGCGGTCGTGTTCATAGTTGATATTATTGAGTGTTGCCTTTTTCTTTTTTATTAATAACGCCTCCATTATTTTTAACCTCTTTGTACATGTGGATGATGCTATTATAATAGTATTATCAACAAGATTGTTACGGGTAGAATTTGCTAAGTTTCCATGTGTATTTAAATGAGACCGAATTGGGCTATGGTCAGAAAAGTGTAACGTGTGTCTTCTTGTTAAACATGTTGTTGTATATTCCATACAATTATTTACAAATTTGGATTGGTCAGCTCCTTAAAGGACATGTAAATTCGTAAATAATATTGGTTCTCTGTAATGTAGATCTTGCAGATGAATTATTATTTTTGACGATGAAGTTAGCAGTTTTAAATTTTTTGTCATAAATAATTAATTGAATTTTCTTGTTTTTGTCGACTGAAGTTATGTATTTCTTTCTTTATGTTTCTAAAGGAAGATTCATCTTGCTTATAGTTACAATACATTTGATTTTTGTAGAGAATGTTAACGTGATTGCGTTTTTTCTGTGTGTTTAGTGTTGCTATTGGTTACCTTAGAAAGAAAAAGTCTAATATGGTAATCTATAAGATGGTTTTCGCAACAGATAAATATAAAATAAAAAAGAACATTTTTTTTTTTTACTTCTGTTGATAAATACCTGCTGCAAAATAAAATCCTTGCATTTGCCTTGATAAAGTCCATCAGAGGATGAAACGCGTCGGTTATGATAACTTTTCCTTTTGTCTTTATTCAACCGACACCCAAGCGGATGCTCCCCCCCCCCGATCCTTAAAATAGTGACCAGTTCAAGTCTAGGGACGTTATCTTCCCCACATAACGCCATAAACTGTGCCTCTTACTCTTTAATCCTCTACCTCGAGTGCTTCTTGGACCTTGTACAGGATGAACATTATTAATTGTTTTTAAATTAATATACATGTATATATGAGTATAACAAGTAGATAGATAGATAGATAGATAGATAGATAGATAGATAGATAGATATGAATACTGACAGACAGATAGATAGATAGATAGATAGATAGATAGATAGATAGATAGATAGATAGATAGATAGATAGATTTCGTTCATGATTTTAGAGATAAAACGTTGTAATTTCTGAGCTACCCCCGCCTCATCAATACATCATATTATCAATATATTGTTTTTTCTCTAGCGCAATTTGTGAAGTGCCGATCTATACAGACTCACAGATAGATAGATAGATAGATAGATAGATAGATAGATAGATAGATAGATAGGTAGATAGATAGATAGATAGATAGATAGATAGATATGAATACTGACAGATAGATAGATAGATAGATAGATAGATAGATAGATAGATAGATAGATAGATAGATATGAACAGACCAACAGAGACAGATTGATACGTGTATTGGTTAGAATCTAAAGTTACCTATGAAAAATTGTATCACTCACCCCACATATATATATATATATATATATATATATATATATATATATATATATATATATATATATATATATATATATATATATATATATATATATATATACACACACACACAAGTGGAGACAATGGAGGAGGGTTGTCAACAAAAATGAAAGAAATGCAAAATACTTCTTTAAAAAATCGAATATTTAGGTCTTCAGTTGGAATAATGTCACGGAATTGACAGTTGCCGAAGTAAAAAAAATTAAATCTAAAAACCCATTTAATGAAATATAATAAGCATTTATGAAAAAAAATATATTTTACTAATAAATGGTTGAATATTCTTGTCTGCACTCTGATGAGCGAAACATAAGAAAACTTTAAGCCGGTCTTTCATAAGTATCATAAACACTTATGTATTTTGATAATAATTATTGCCCTGTTGAAAACTGTATTGACAAAATTCTGTTCAACATACATTAAATTATATTATTTTACATATATCAATAGGTGCTATCATATATATATATATATATATATATATATATATATATATATATACTGTATCTGAAATTATTAAGCAAATCGTATAAACTTGAATAATTTAAATTTGTTTGAAAAAAATTGTCAAATTTTAAACAATCAATTTAGATTTCAAAACAAAGCCTAGATTAAAATATTAGGTAGTATCAATATGTTTTATTGGCATTATTCAAGTTATTTGATGTGTTCTAAAAACTGCTGTCTGAAGTTATAAGGCAAAATCAAATAATTACATTTTACTTCAATAAAAAGGTAATAAAATCATCAAAAATTGATCAACACCTATAATAGAACAAATAACAAACATATATGATAAATCTTTGAATCATTTACCTTTTAATATCGTGACCCTTCTTCTCAATAACAGCCAGTAATCTATTATGCATTGACTTTGTTGATTTTTTTTTTCTTCAGAAGGTTCAGTTTCCGACATGGTAGTTTTAACTGCTTCCCATAGGTCTGCTTTGCTGTCATATTGTTTGACATTTTCATATAATTACATCTTCACAATTGACCATAGATTTTCGATCGGATTCATCTTTAGACCATCTATCAGGTCCATCAAATATCACTCGATATTCGTCCGTGAAATTTACTTTAGAAAAGTTAATTTTCATGTATTTCTTGACCCAATTTTGACGCTTTAAAATATTTGTTTTAGTGAGAGGAGATTGCCTAGGAGATTTTTTTTACAGATCCCAATTCACAAATTATTCTACAACTTTTGTCATTGGCACCCTCAATTCCATCCTTTTTCAAAGATCTGAGCGCTGGTCAAAAGTGTTTGTTTGCCTATAACTTAGTTTAGCTTACCTTCATCTCGAGGAAGCAAGTTCTTAAAGCCATTTCTTTTGCTTCGAGTTCTCAACTAATATTTTCAACAGGCATCTTTATCGTTCGATGATCTCTGCAAAGCTCTTTTGATATATTCAATGTGGACATTACCTCACTCAATAACTTTGTAATTTTCTGTTTTTCAGCAATTGTTTACCCACGTTTCAACATATATCATGAACAAAAAGAAAAATAGTTTTTATTATATTTCAGAGCTATTAAACTAATATTAGTTTAATTTGCATTATAACCTCCGTCAGTCCATTTTGGTAAATTCCAAATATCTCAAAAACTAACCATTATAAATGGTAGAAAATTCAATTATATATTTTTTAATATTATAGTAGTGATGGAAATGGACGAGTTTAAATTTGACAAATATTTGTTCAGAACTTTTTGAGGTATTGAGTTTATTTGATCTGCATAATAACTTCAGACAGCCTATATATATATATATATATATATATATATAGGCTCTCTGGGGAAGGAAGTGTGGCTTTGTAAACAGCGACTATTACGGTTGATATAGCTAGACTCTTCGGCAAAAGTCCTCTCGGTCACTGTGTGTTTATATAAAAATAAATACGCTAAAATTCACCTTCATCCCTGCCGTGCGCCGACGGCTTAGTGGTAGAATCTCCAATTCAGTCGGGTTTCGATCCTAGCTAGAGGCAACCGGACGTCTAGCCACACTGAAGAGCTGTGAAACAGCGAAACAGTCTGTCTGTGGTTGACATTATACATATATATATATATAAATAAGATATTTACAGACTTTAAAATAACATCCATCTATGTAAGATACGTTGATGATATTCTTATGTTAGTTGAAAATACAGATGAAATACTTCAACTACAAAAATGTTTCCAAAATAATTATGTCCTCAAATTCACGTATGAACTCAATACTAATAATAAAATTCCTTTCCTTGACATATTGATAAACACAAATAATAACAAATTTACTATTTCGCCATATAAAAAACCTACTAGCATAAATTCATGTACACTTAACTACAAGAGCGAATGCCCATATTACTACAAAATAGCAATTATAAAAAATCTAATACATCGTGCAGAGACTAATTCATCCACAAAACAGATTTTTTACAGTGAACTAAAGAATATAAAACAAACACTTGTTAATAATAGTTTTCCAAACTATATAATTGATGAACAAATAAGATGCTTCTTAGAAATCTCAATACTAAGCAAATAGTACATAATACTGCTTCTACTAATCTCAAACATATTAATCTCCTATATCGTAATCAAATGCATACTAATTATAAACAAGATGAAAATATACTAAAAAAAATAGTAAATACTAACATATCTACAACAGATCCTAGCAAAAAAATTAAGTTAATTATATACTACACTAAATCTAGTATATCCAACTCAATTATTCGCAATGATTCTTCTCCCCCGGTTAGCGATTTGAAAAAACCCAACATAGTTTACAAATTCAGGTGCCCTTTGGGAGATTGTATCTCCAACGAACTAAATAATATCTATGTTGGTCACACCACAAACTCGCTTTCACGACGCTTGACACTACATTTGAATGATAACTCTAACATTTTTAGGCATTTAAAACAACATGCCTGGCCGCATACACAATTCCGGAAAATCCTCGTCGAAAACACAACTATACTTAAACATGAAAACAATAAACAAAAACTAAAAATTCTTGAAGCTATATACATAAAACAGTTGAAACCTAACCTGAACAAAATAAACTATGAAATCTCCACAAATATCCTTAAATGCCTATAATTAGTAACAGAAGTCATTGGTTCATACCAACGGCTTTCCATACTCAATACTCATCGGATTCACTCTCTTGTGGTCATGTGTGACGTCATGAGCTGTTGTGCGATTTTCGCTTTCAGCGTTTTATATGCACGTGTTTATCGTTGCCTGGAAATCATCCATGTAAACAAACAGACTATCATCAATTTCTTGTTCGTGTATTGCTTAATATATTGTGTAATTGTCATCTTTGATAATGGCTTATGTAAGCCGAAAACTTAGATTGGATTAAAAAAATATGTATCAATATTGTGATTTTCTTTCATTGTTTAATGATAATGTTATTAAGCTTATCAGACGATATGAAAAGAACTTACATAAAATATATAGACAACACTTATCTATATTATTTAATGAAACATGTATGAATATATATATATATATATATATATATATATATATATATATATATATATATTAAACTGGGACGCAGATTCTAATCCTGCCAGAGAGCGTAAATTTTTCTTTAATAAGTATTCCCGGACATTCAGGCCGGTAGACGAAAATAAATATAGTTTAATAAGTAAACGGAGCGTCTAGTCAAGTACAAGTAACCATTAAAAATAACATTTAAAGTGATATCTCTCTCTCTCTATATATATATATATATATATATACATATATATATATATATATATATAGAGAGAGAGAGAGAGAGAGAGAGAGAGAGAGAGAGCGAGAGAGAGAGAGAAGGAAGAACGTATCTTAGTTGATGTGTTTCGTCCTCTGATGGACTTTATCAAAGCAAATGTCCTCTTGCCTTGATAAAGGCCATCAGAGGGCAAAGCACGTCGAAAAGATTTCCTTTTGCCTTTATTCACTTTTGTCTTTATTGGGATGCAAGGGATTTAGTGAGTGTTATGTGAAAAACTGCTACTAAAGAAAGAAGACAATAAAAGAGCAAGAATTAAGAAGACAGAAGATAACGATTGACATCGCATTTAAATTTTTGAATATCAAACGTGTCTGAGAAGCAAGAATCCCTAAGTGAGTTCCACAAGCTAGAAGTGCGAGAGAGGAAAGTGTTAGCCATTTCAATAATAATGAGTCCTTGGCGCCAGTCTCTTAATGCGCTTCAATTCATGAAGTATAGGTATCATTTCGGAAAGGTCATCAAAACATTATTTATATATATATATATATATATATATATATATATATATATATATATATATATATATAATATTAAGTGTATGTAATGATATCAATATTATTCCAAAATGCTACTAATTCTTTAAAGAATTCGGTAATTTGTTGTTATAATGATTTTATTATTCTCTGTCATATTTGACCGTACTTGATTTTTTTTTTATTATTATTATTTTTTTTTTTTTTTTTGGTTTTAGTTTATTTTGTTTTTTAGGGAAGGTAAGATATCTATCTTTACGGTCAACTGGCTTGCCATTGTTTTTATTTACTAATATAAGCATTTTTACGCGAATATAAGGTATTCAGTGAAAATCGAATTCACTACAGTGTCATTTAGCCTATACCGAGATAAAGAAAAGAAAATCAACATTGCGAGATTTTGGTTAAAGGGAAATAACTCTAATGAGTTTTTATTTCTTTTAAGCCAAATATAGTTATCTCCCATGGAATAAATGGTCGTGCTTTTCTAACTCGTAAAAGAAAATATTTAAAAGTATTCTTTCTTTCTTTTTAACGTAAGCAACAAATTCTTTTCATTTTGCAAAGTTTGAAATGTCTTCCTATTTTTAAATTTCTTTTATGTGACTGGATTTTCCTGAATTTTCAAGTTTATGAAAAGACAAAATCAGCACTTGAAATTTATTCTGGTATCTCAAAAAACATTGAAAAATTAATATTGCTATATTATTTTTAACAACTTATTTATTTATTTATGGACCATAATTATTCTAAATTAGGTATCCTAAATGGAGAGTTTTTATTCTTGCACATATCAGAAAAGAAAAAAAAGAATATAAATAATTTTTTTAAAATTACATATTTTAAAACGGAGACGAGTTTAATGGGTTTAATGATTATCCAAAATAACAACTTTTACGCGAGTCGCCAGGAACTTAACGATATCTCGATGGAATATTAGGTCCTTTCTGTTCGCTAAATGTAGATGGACGATTTTCATTCATTGTGGCATTCAATTGAACACTGAACAGAACTTGTTCGAATCATTTGCTTTCCTTCTCCAAAAAGAACCCAGAGTAGAAAAGTTCTTTCCAATTCTACGACATGCACAGAATCACATTCTTTGAATAAAGGCTGCATTTTGGCATGACAAGTGATGGTTCACTTCGCTTTTTACTTTGCTGTAACCTACACGCATACATAAATGTACAGTTTAAGCATCTCTAGATTACTTATAATGTTGAATACAATGTAAATTACTTATAATACTGAATACAATGTAAATTACTCATAATACTGAATACAATGTAAAGTCTATTTTAATAAGAGGAGGGCGCCAAAAAGATATCAATTCAACCCACTTACTACAATCTGACAAAATAACCAAATA
>OZ038494.1:63037650-63280150 GCA_964036315.1 Acanthosepion esculentum
TGTATCTTTCGATACATGACTGACGAGACACATTTTTCCCGCAGTAGGTTACCTTTTCTTTCTGCGGTAGGCCAGTTGCCACCCAAGGCGATAGAACTCAGTCTCTACGGCAATTTGCCCATAGCTGGGCGGGGCAGAAGAAAAGGATTCATTCCTTTTCTAAGGGTATTAGCATGTCAGTCCGTGCCATACGCAATACATGCTTAGGCGATCATGTATCTTTCGATACATGACTGACGAGGCAGATTTTTTTCCCGCAGTAGTTTGCCATTTCTTTCTGCGGTAGACTAGTTGTCATCCAAGGCTATAGAACCCAGTCTCTTCTGCAATTTACCCATAGCTGGTGGTGGGGGAAGATGAAGATGATTCATACCTTTCCCAAGGGTATTAGCATGTCAGTCAGTCATGTGCCATGCGCGATACACGCTTAGGCGATAACATATCTTTCGATACATGACTGACGTGGCAGATTTTTTTTCCCGCAGTACGTTGCCATTTCTTTCTGCGGTAGACCAGTTGCCATCCAAGGCTATAGAACCCTGTCTGTCCTGCTATTTACCCATAGATGGGGGAGAAGCGGAAGAGGATTCATACATTCCCCAAGGATATTAGCACGCAAGTGAATTTAACACTTTAGCGCCTTATTCTCTTCGAATCCATCGTTAAATAAATCTCCAAAATGCACATTTCACAGAAAATTCTCTGGCACAAAATGATTGGGATGTTACCGCTATGAAATGAATACTTGAATTGGGCATGGCGGTGGTCGGTAACTACAGGGAAAGGGAGGCAATCGATAACGTTGGTAGGTGACGTTACCTGTGATAAGTACTTCGAAGAATTTTCTCCAATAAAATGAACGTCAGGCGTTCACAAATGCGCTTCACATTGCCTTAGAACATGTTGTTTCTTAAAAGTAAATGACAGATTCAACATGGACGCCTACATCAAGTGCCTTGAAAAAGCAGTGCTACCCTGTGTCAAGAGAGTGGATACTGGAAGACTCTATGTCTGGCAACAGGACTCTGCACCGCGCTCACAAGCAGGAGAAACCAGTCATGACTGTCAGACAATTTCTGCGACCACATCACCCTTCACATCTGGCCACCTAAGTCCCCAGAATGCAACCCTCTTGATTATTATGTGTGGGGCGCAGTTGATCGAGGGACCAACAAAACTCCTTGTAACACCAAAGATGAACTGAAGGCAAGGATTATGGCAGCATTCACCAACTTAAACAAGGAGACCGTCCAGAAGAGATACGGGAGATTTCGAAGTCGTTTGGAGGCCGTGGTTGAAGCTAATGGCGATTTTACTGAATAAATTTACTCTTTCGTATTTCAAGATATTTGTATGCAATTTTGGTAAATATATCTGTTAAAATGAGATGTCAGTGTTATTTTTATGTTTGCGTAATTTAGACGACATTTTATCCATCGCACCCTCTATATATATATATATATATATATATATATATATATATATATATATAGAGAGAGAGAGAGAGAGAGAGAGAGAGATCGACTGCACAGTATAGGGTCATAGTTGTCACCGTCCGTGAGGAAAAAGAACTCAATGACGCAATATACTCCGCCAGAAAATTGGTAACGGCGTGCTGTACTGCTTGGCATTCGCTCCACTACGAACGTTTCAGTGTTTGGGTGTGAATCTAAGGACGGTGCAGAAGATTCAGAAAGAGTTGGATAAATCTGACGATGATTACGAATGTGTTCGGAGTGATCACTAGTGATGGCGGTTTTATGCCTCCATTCGTCTTCCCACAGGACCAAGACTCAACACGGCGGCCTACATCAAGTGCTGCCATGGGTCAATTCCCAGTGATTATTATGTGTTGGCCGCAGTTGAGCGAGAGACCAACAAAACACCTTTTAACACCAAAGATGAACAGGAAGCAAGGATTATGGCAGTAAGAACCGCGACCTAAACAAGGAGACCGTTCAGAAGAGATGCCGAAGTTGTCTGGTGGCCGTGGTTGAAGCCAATGGCGATTTTATTGAATGAATTTACTCTTTAGTATTTCAAGATATTTTTTGTGTAATTTTGGTAAATATATCCGTTAAAATGAGATGTCAGTGTTATTTTTATTTTTGCGTAATTTAGACTTAAAAATCCTGGCGATAGTAGGAAATCAAAACAAACTCTACACTTTTTAATATAGCTTTTACTACATATGTAAGTAAGAACCTGTATTTAGCCATAGACAATTATATATTACCTTTTCACTGACAAGGTATCATATAATGTAATCATTAAATTATTAATGTACAAAAGAATGTCAAACCATCATAAAAAATCCTTTTCTCTGGGAACATTGTCTTTTATGGATTAGTTTTTCCATTAGGAATAATGGTTTTATGTTATGATGTAATGTTTATTAGTCACTGATTGTTTTAAACTAACACTCTTATTTTAACGTTTCGACCGATGCTCCCTGCATAAGCCCGTCGAAAATCCCTTACCCCCCCACACACACACACACACGCAAACACACCTCCCCGTGAAAAATGATGCAAACTAAATTCTTACTGCCCCACTGACTTAAAGCTTGGCCCCTCACTCAAAACAGCCTGGCGACTGGCTTCACCATGCGGCTTTCGACCCTCTACCGTCTATTCCAAGAATTGCAATTAAGATCATCAGTTTTAAGGCTCCAGAGTTTCGCCACCAGACTTGGCTTAGTCAATATAGACGTTTGTTCTTGCTCATTTATGGGTTCAGATCCCTAGATTTGCCAATACGGTTGACTGACTGATTGATTTGTTTTTTTTTTATGGCTTATCAACCCTTTGTGGGTCATTTCAACCCGAAACATATTTTAGATGAGAAGATTTTTTTTCAAATGAATATTGTATTAACAAATCTTGGGAGAATAACAATGATTTTTCCAAATACAAGTTAATCCATAGATTGGGGAGAAGATGGGTTCATACCTTTGCCAAAGATATTTACGCTTAAATGGATCTAACGAACCCGACTAGAATTCGAACTCAGCTCTCCGATTTCTCATTACAAGTCGCTATTTATTACTCCACTCGAACATCCACGTTGAACAATAAAGAAAATGACTAACTTTATGAAAGAAAAGATCTGTGCCAAAATTGGCACTTGCGAAGGGTTGCCGAAAAGTTCTTCTATTGACCCATTGACAAAATCAATATTTCAATGACCAAAAGCTATTTTCCTTCTTTTTTTAAGGTTTACAGAAACTTGACAAATGGTGTGGACAAGTGAATTTCATGGTTCTGGGTTATTCTTCTTTGTCAAGTTGAGAATTATTCAGCCTCTCCTTTTATTTTATTTTTTCTAATCAATTCACTCCAAGCAAGGCAATAATTCCACTAAGATGCAAGGAGCTACTGGGAGTGAAAGAGAGTGAGAAAACTTTAGAATGAACTGGAAACCCAATCCTGAACAGAAAAAAGGGATAAACCCCTTCGAAAGACCGTGGAGGTTTGTGAACAGGGTGATAAGCAATCATATTTACTCCGTACAAACATATCTATGAATAGATGAGGAGCAATAAACCATCCCTACAGGGTGATTAAGTAACTCCCCATTTTAAAATACTTATAATTTATTTATTAACAATTATTTTTACAAAGGATATGAGAGGAAAGCGTTTAGTATGTTTTACATAAATTCGATATGGGCATCAGATTTCGCCCCCACCTTTCAGGAATCACATCAACTGATTTCACCAGGAACTCTTGTGGTATGGAAGACACAACTTCTTGTATTCGCCCCTCAAGTTCTTCCAAAGTCTTAGTTTGGTATCGTAGACTTGCTCCTTTAACCAACCCCAAAGGGGAAAAGTCACAGGGTATTAAGTCTGGACTCCTGGTTGGCCACTCATACATAAAATAGGGAGTTATTTTTCAGTCACGCTGTAGAGCGGAATTAGTTCTATTCAAAATTCAGATTAGTAGATGTAATATCCACTCGAGTAAGGCCGGAGAACATGTTTCGAAAGTGCACACTCCCAGACTTTAAAAAATCCATCAAAGTTAAATAAAATATCCGATTTTAATGAAAATATCAGCATTTATTCAGTAATGAATTCATTTTATTTTGCAAAACGTATTAAAAATAATTTTATATGTCAATTGCTACATCGCATTTGATTTAACCTGCATCTTCTTCGAACCTAAAATCATCGATTTACCATATAAAGGGTGTTTCATTAAGAGGGATCAGTCAGCAGTAAATAAGTCAGTGTTATTGGTAAAAATTTATTTATTTCTCTATTGGATCATGTTATTTAAATCATGGCAATTATGTGTGGGAAAATAATATTGCCCAAATGTCCGCCAAGGCTTCGGCGGCACAAAATTCGATGTCACGTTGATGTGGAGAGGTTCAATTCCTGCGCGCGATAACGAATAGAGGTGTCTGGATTTTCGGTCATATTCTCGTGCACTGCAGCAATGTTTGCAGCTGAACGGCGTAAACGAGCACGCAATTGTCTTTTCACATCTGCCACCGACCCAGTTTGTTTGAATTTACGAACAATTTTTTTCAATTGCACTCTCGGTTGGTCGATTATGTTGACCAAAAAATGCTTGAACGTCTATCTTCGTAATAGGCTTCGATAACTTTAACACGTTGTTTGATTGTTACTCTTTGCATGGTTGAAATTGCCAAAGACTTAAGTTGTTAAATCTGAAAGAAAAAAAATCATTAGACGCTTAAACTTAATTCACATTTAAAATCGGTCCAAGTTATTGGAACACCCTTTATTTACATTTCTTTAAAAAATAAATCCCCAGAGATGTGAGATCATTTTAAATTTTATTCATCATTGGAAGTTCTTACGTAGAAATAGGTCCTTAATCTGACAAATAAGCAATGCAATAAAATCCCAAAATTACTTACTGTAAAACTTATAAATTGCCCGATTCACACTCCTCCCTGGTTTTTTGAAGAGGAGTAGGATTGAGTTCCCAGTTTCTTTTAAAGTCTATGCTTAGGATTGAGTTCCCTGTTTCTTTTAAAGTCTACTTCAACACTATATTTCTAACGTTTCCGCTTAAACTCTAAAATTTTATTTAATATTTATTTTTTTCCTCAATAGGATTAAATAGGTTCGCCTATCGTTCGGTTCATACTCCTCCTCGGTCTTTTGAATATGAGTAGAGTTTTATCCCTCGTTTTCTGTTTAGGATTGGCTTTCCGTTTTCCTGCTAAAATCTTCTCATTCTCTTTCACTCCCAGTTATCCCCCCTTTTGCGTCTTTGCTTGGGGTGAACTGATTAAAAAAATGATTGATATGAAATATCTGAACAAGGTGTAATGAGTTTAAGTCACTCCACCAATGACTTGCTGTAGAAAAGCAGACTAGTAACAGCAGTCTAATAGCAACTGACCGA
This sequence comes from Acanthosepion esculentum, assembly GCA_964036315.1. NCBI lineage: Eukaryota > Metazoa > Mollusca > Cephalopoda > Sepiida > Sepiidae > Acanthosepion > Acanthosepion esculentum. The sequence continues at coordinate 63,043,038 of OZ038494.1, forward strand.
CATGTATTTATAAAACCATGCTCTCAGACAACAACAAAAAAACTCTCTCTTCTTTTTCCTTCAGCTTAAAGCGCTCCCCTACAACTGGCCGTGTAATTAGGATTTTTCTTGTTTCAAAATGTAAACACGCGGAAACTCCGGTCAACGAAAGGCGTACTTTACCACAGAAAAAAAAACTTTTTTTTTATTCCTATAGAATAAATGTTTCATAAGATTTCACCCTGTCTTGTATTTTTCTTTCTTTCTGTATCGTTCTATCAGAAACATATAGGATGGTATAGACACCTGCTCGGTAGATATACAAAGTATTTCATATGGATATAAAAAGAAATGGCAACCTACTGTGGGAAAAAATCTGCCTCGGAAGATACATGATCGCCTAAGCGTGTAACACGCATGGCACATAACTGACTGATATTTGAAGTATTCTGTTGCGATCGGCATGGTTTGGAGGATGGACAACGATAGGAAACTTGACTGGGTGAAGATCTGTCTGTCTGCTTCATGGAGTGTAATAAAGGACAGCTCAGAGACGGATATGCAATGTGATTGGCCCTGATCTGTCATCTCGTCTGCAGTCGCTCTCTCACAGACGCGATGTTGCCTCGCTCTGCCTTTTTTACAAATACTTTCACAGTAATTGCTCCGAGGAGCTGCTTTCGCTTGTCCCTAGGCCTCATGAATTTAAACGTCCTACGAGGCTGGCATCCCGTTCCCACCCCTACACCGTTGAAACTGTTAGATGTAGACGTCTCTTTTACTCCAATAGCTTCATGTCTCGCACATCTCGCCTATGGAACTCCCTTCCCTATTACTGTTTCCCTGACAAATACAATCTCCAACGGTTTAAGTGTAGCGTCAATCGACATCTCCAGTTGCCTTGATCTATCCACTTCCCTTCTCCACATCCTTTCATCTTTCATTCCTATCTGCTCTCGCTCCAAATCTTCTGTAACCCCCTTGCCTTGATCGACCCACTGTCTTTCTCTTTCTCCACATCCTCTCCTTTACCACTCCTATCTTCCCTTCCTCCAACCATTCTATAACCCCATGCGTGATAGTAGCCTCCAGCCTTGCTTGGGGTGATACGCTTAAAAACAAAAAAAACTGTACAGCCAGTTGTAACAAAAGTAGATGGAGTGAAGACAGCACCTGTTTACAGAACATTATTCCATGTACAGATTTGTTCGATGATGAACAGTTCCAATCTTGGCGGTCACCATGATAATCGCGGATGATGATGAAGAAGATGAATAAATTGAGAGTGATCTTGAAGAAGGCCGAAGATAAAGCAACCTATCCGGCAAAATTTCTGGTTTGGCACCTTTTCACGTAATCAAATATATATTTCACGCATGAGCTGAATGCGAAAAAACCTTCAGACCAATTCTACAAATTTTGGTTATATCAACAAGATTTGGGGATTGGTTATTTAATGCCGAAATCTAAATATTTTGTTTATCGGCATATCAACACCTCTAAGGGTTATTTAATTCCGAAATCTAAATATTTTGTATGCAATTTGTTTTTTTGGGTTTTTTGTTTGTTTGTTTTTTTGTCTTTTTTTTTTAAATAATAATGGCTCTAGACTTACTAATTAACCCACAGCTGGGGAGAGAAAAGGTGTTTTCATATCTTTCCTAAATGTATTTGCGCGTAAGTGAATGTAACGAACGCGACTGGAATTCGAACTCGGCTCTCCGATGGACAATTCCGAGCCATTATCCATTGCACTACCAGCACATTCAAGCTTGCAACACCTGGTATTCCCAAGCAGTCATCCATCTAGATACTGACCAGGCTCGGCGTTGCTTAACTTCGGTGATCTAACGTGATCTGGATGTAAGTCTAGGAATTTGGTGGTGGGGGCAGGAGGTTTTGAAAATGAAATACCATGTATACTCGTGCATAAGCCTACTTCATGTATAATGCGACCCATTTTTGGTGTATAGGGCCTGAATGTTTTTCGGAAAAAAATGGGTTTTTTCATATGGATCGTGTATAATGCAACCCCTGATTCTGAGCAATACTAGTAGTCGAATATTGCAGAACTGGGCATCATTCTGGACATATTTTTATAGGAATTATACTTTATTTGAGGAATATTAGCCGATTTAAAGCCCAAATATTACTTACTTTTAGTTTAAAATATCGCAGAAATATAATTTTAAGTTTAAAGGTGTTGACAGTTTGACAGCTTGACTGACAGCCAGAAGTTTATCTATTTTTTTTTCTACAGGGGATATATCTGTAAAAATTACTTGAGGAATATAACGTGAACGCCTTTTTATATAATTTTTAACTACGTAGAAATCTTTAAAATTTAGAAAAAAGTTTTCCGTAATCTAATATTTTATTGAATTTTACGTATTTTGGTTTTAAATTTACTATAGTTATCGCTCTTATTTTTGATAATGTCGTGCATGGAAGTTTATATTTACAAAAATCGGCTCGTTTATACACATAAAAAAGTATTTTTAAAATACTGGTGGTCGCTGAACTGTAGTAAGCTATTCCATTTATTATTAGTAAATATAGTTTTTACTTAATAACAATATCATCTAACCGCTAAAAATGAATACAGAAATTTAAACAATTTAAAACTTTATAAATTATTCTAATTAAGATGTTAAGAAATGAAAACAATTCTTGTAAAAATTCAGTATTCATTGCGAAAAAAGACCATAGTGTCCATAATATATTTTATTCATAAAAGCAATTAAAAGCTTTTCTAATTAAATAATATTAGTTTTATTGCATTTTTTATTTTACAATATAGAGAAGATTTTTGGTAACTGGGGTCCTGTTTTACAAAAGAAGTAACTGATGACTTAAATTAGGTACCTAATAAAAAAACAGAGAAAAAAAACGATAACAAAGGTTTAAAATGAATTTTTAAAAGTGAAAAATTTTTATTAAATCTTTTTAATTTTAATTTCAAAATTTATTAGTTTTAATATTAAATTAAATTTAATATTTACAATAAGCAAAATACTTTGCTGTATTTCAATAACTATTTTAAATTAACTGAAAGGAATCTTATTTTTTTGCTAAAATACTGATTAACTCCCTTTTTAGTTGTCTTTCATCGCAATGTAATTCTCTTTGTTAAAAATTCTTCCAAAAATAAAATATACTTTTTTGAAACTTTATTTGAGGAATATTGGATGATTTAAAGAATAATTAATCTGATTGAAACAAATATTATTTATTTTAAGTTTAAAATATCGCAGAAATGCATTTTTTAGCCCGACAGTAGCTGTGTTTTTAACCCAACAGGTCTAAACGGAGACTTTATCTGTAAAACATAATTGAAAAAAATGACGTGAGCGCCTTATTTATATATTTTTAAGTACTCAGTAATCTTAAAAATTTAGGAAAATATTCTCCAAAATCTAATGTTTTATTAAATTTTGGCTTTAAATTTACTATAGTTATCGCTCTTATTTTCAGATAATATTGTGGACTTAGAAAACTCGGCACTTTTATACACATACAAAACAATTCAAAATTCTTTTTAAAAAATGTAAAAATATTGGTGTTTGATTATTTGTATAAAGTTTATCGATTTATGATTAGTAAATGTAGTTTTCACTTAATAATAATACTATCTAAAATGCTGAAATCAATACAAAATTTTAAAAGATTTAAAATTTAATACATGTTTCTAATCAAAATTTTTAAAAATGAAAACAATTGTTGTAAAAATGCATTGTTCATCGAAAAGAAAATTTTCAGGCAAGTGTCCTTAATAAATCTTATTTATAATAGCAATTAAAAGCTTTTCTAATTAAATAATGTCATAGTTTTATTGCATTTTTATTTTACGATTCAGAGCAAATATTTTACTAAATGGTGTTTCTGTTTGACAGAAACAAATTGATGATTTAAATTCTCCAAGGAGTTCTGCTTTTAACTAGTATAAATATGAAGAGACTCGAAATTTAATAAAATTAAGTGGGAGAAACAAATGTAAAAAGTGTATATTTAGCAAGATTTTCTAAAATAAAAATTCAAAAATAATTTCCTTCATTTGTGAATAAGTCCTGAAAATTTCATTAAAGTCCGACAGTTATTTGATTTTTGCAAGAATTTCCAAAACAATGTTTTTAACACCAAAAAAGACGCTGAAAATCCCTATACCTTTGGCCTACCTCTGACGCAAGAAAAACAAGATTTTTAACCAAGATTTCGAACACTCTAAGAAGGATCACAATATATATTTTAATAAGAAAAAATCCTTTGGTCTTTCCTCTTAATAATAACATAAAGCTTTTGACTATAACACTTTTTATTAAGTTTTGGGGTCTTTTTTCATTATGGTATGCTCTTTTTTAGTGAATATGTGGAGGTAGCTACTGTATCAGTTATGTGTCATGCGTGATACACGCTAAGGCAATCATGCATCTTTTAATACATGACTGACAGATTTTTCCCGCAGTAGGTTGCCATTACTTTCTGCGGTAGATCAGTTGCCATCCAAAGCTAAAGAACCCGGTCTGTCCTGCTATTTACCCATAGTTGGGGGAAAAGATGATTCATAAATTTCTGAAGGGTATTAGCACGTAAGTGAATGTAATGGATTCCACTATATGCCGTATAAATAAAGCAACTAGAATTAAAATTCATTTCATATTTCACTCTGTACAATCATTATTTACCGTATATTGCGGTACAACTTGTCGGAATATTTTAAGAATATGTAACGGAGACAAAATAATACCAGTAAATGTAAAGAATATCATAAATAAAAATATAAAGAGAACTTCAATCTTCCATGAATCTATTCATATCTGCTCTAGCAGATCAAATGTAAACAAATGACGTCATATATTTTTGAATTGGACAGTGTCCGACAATTTAATTCAATTCAAAAATATATGACGTCATTTGTTTACATTTGATCTGCTAGAGCAGATATGAATAGAAGAGATTCTTGGAAGATTGAAGTTTAAAGATAGTAAAATCGACGTTGCTTCTTCGTGGCCGAACGGTTAAGACACGTCACGCGAAATGACGGTTCCGTATAGGATACAGGTTCGATTCCTGTCGGAGAACGAAAATTTTCTATGAAAATTTCTCGGACATTCAGGCCGGTAAATGTTATTTAATACTGTTTATTATAAAACAGAGCATTTGCTTAAATACTTGTATCTATAAAAAGAACGTTAAACATATCATAAATGTCTTTAAAATAAATTGTCGGACATTGTCCAATTCAAAAATATATATATATATATACTCTTAAGGTGTACTATATTTATGGGACAAAGTGCTCAATATCAGAGATAGAGCGTGTGAAAATATAAAAGTGAACATTGAAGTCAACACTTAGAGGCGACAGGCTGTTTCATGCTAGACGCAATCGTCAGGCCACCGATTGCGTCTAGCATGAAACTGCCAGTGTTGACTTCAGTGTTCACTTATATATATATATATATATATCAGACAAAAGGGATGCCGTTGGAAAAGCAAAAGCACATCGAGAGCGATATAAACACGTGCAAAAGATGAACGCAAATTGTTAATTATTCATTTATATAAGGTATTTGTAGACTTTAAGCGGAACATATAGTGAATAACGTTCTGCTGTTCCTGTAGCAAGAGAAAGAAAGAAAGAATCTAGGCTCCGGGAGGCAGGCTAAAGAATCTTCTTAGCTGTATCGTTAAGATTAGCCAAAGGTACCGTGAGAACGTCGGCCTACTTAGGTTACGGTCACTGAAAATGCATGAATTTTAACCCCTCCTGAAAAAATATCTGTATATTATTCAACTAGTCAACAGAAATGCGTTATTTTTAACCCCTTCAAAAACTACTTGTTCATAGTAAAAAAAAAACTATATGTTACGTAAAAAAAAAAACTGATCTAAAAACGCGCATTATACTCAAGTATAGAGGTAAACATTAAAATCTTTAAATTGGCAACACTGAATAATTCTAAGTCAACTGACAATTGACATCAATTGACAGTTGAGCTGGTTAAATGTAGAAGTTCTATACTAACAGAGTTTCTTTTCTCGTGTGACACAGAGAGAGAGAGTCTGGGAAACACACACACACACACACACGTATATTTTTTTTATTGAAATTGTAGTAGATCTGAGTAGCGAAATTAGATCAGAGCATTTTGTTTACTGATGGGAAATCTGATCTAGAGCAGAAGTTGTACCCATTCGATCTGGATCATTAGAAGACAATGAAAATGGTCGAAATAAGTTTTATGGGTTAAAAATTGAAATAGAACTTAGTAAGCTAAAAGGAACTTTGGAATTCACATGATTTTGGTTGAAGCAGCCAGAACCCCCGTGATAATCGCGTGCGAAGTAGTAGGGACGAGGGTCGGTTTTTGGCCAGCTGGGTTTTTCTATATAAACGCGTAGTTATACTGAGAAAGTGAGAGACGGGAGAAAATTCTTGGCGATACTGGAGAAGAGAATTAGCCCAGGCAAGAGTTGGGCTACAGACAGTGGAGAGTCGAGTAGGAGACTCGAGGAGGAGAGGAAGTGACGTCAGAGATTGGAGCGAGGCGTCTGCTAACATGTACTGTTGATATAAGTACCGCTGCTTCTGCTACCACGAATATTACTACTACTGTTACTACTGCTGAGGAGGAACGCCACTACAAATTTTAAGCTTTATCTTTTCCCCCATCGCAAGAGTCGTATATCGTTCTGAGACGATTTAACAACAAGTTAATCACAATACTCTCTCTCTCCCCTCTCTCTCTCTCTCTCTCTCTCTCTCTCTCTCTCTCTCTCTCTCTCTCTCTCTCTCGAATCCAGTGTATGAGTTTTTACGTCAAATACTTTTCTTTTCTGTAACCCGTTTCTTTTCTATACTATTCTTTTCTGCTTTTTTTGCTGCATTCTAAATTTCTTAGCACAGACTCTCCAGTCGTGTCTACATCTTCAGTCGACCGTGAATGGGTAAACATCACTTCTGCTTTCTGGATCAAACCAATCACAACGTGGGCAGGAAGCAGGATTAAGCCAGCGGGCCGGTCGAATGATCTACGGATGCTCAGGGGACCTACGGCCACTCCCTTAAGTTCGGTTAGGACCGAGTAGACACCTTAACCCAGCAGTAAGACGTCGGAGGTTGAGTAGCTGGAGCGAAAGTGTTAGACTCGTACTTCTCACTTGTGGAACTTCCTTCCGGCTCCACGCTTTCCATTCAACTCTAATCTGCAAAAATTTAAATCAATCGTTATCTACTGTCCTCTCGATTACTCTTTTCTCTTTCCGCTCATCATTAATGTTTCTGTTCCTAATTCCTCCACACCCTGTAACTCTTTGTGTTTTGCCTTGCATGGGGTGATTCCGACTTAAAAAAAACAAATCACCGTTACAAGCAACTTAACCTTTGTGTGCTTTTTTAAAAAATTCATTTTTTATCCCGATGTGATTTCGCTTTATTTTAATTGACAATTTTAGCTAAAACATTTATCAAGGAGAAATCTGGAATAAATTTGACGAGAAAATCTTTTTCAAATAGCTCAAACCAGAAAAAAAGTGAAGAAACACATGCAAAAAAAAATAAATTAGGTCATTGAATGTATACTGATGTAATCAAATAAAAAGGTGTTGTGGATTCCGGGATGAAATCCGGTATCAAATAATAACAAACGCCAAGAATGAATATAGGAAATAAATGTATTAACGTAATAATACAAACTGGTAATACAGGTTAGTAGTTCCAGGAATGCGGGTTAGTAGCAAAATATATATACAGTCTTTGGTATCGACGTATCGCTGTATGACTTCTTACTGAGTCTAAGTTCTCGTTACTATGACTCTTTCCGCTACGTTATTCTACTCGACCGACTCTACGTTCTATTACTACTACTGTCCGACTTGACTTAGCGTACTGATTCCGGATATTCACTGGTAGTAGTATATGTATACCTTGGGTGAGTCCATTTGTGTAAAAAAAGGGAAGACCCCTCAATAAAAGGTGTACACATTCTCGACCTAAAAATGTTTCCTAGTGTCTTTTCAAAATCTAGTGTCTTTTCAAAATCTAGTGTTTTTTCAAAATCTAGTATCTCTTCAAAATTTAGTTTTCCCCGATTTGTAATGTCACTGTTGTGCAAATTAATAAAAACACAAGACTAAATACGTAAAATTATTGTCTATTCAACTCCGAAATTCGTCAATTATTATCGGCAGTTGAGTCTGTCGCTTTGGGGTTTTCTCCGAATGTAGATTCTGCATTCCCTCGTATCTCTTTCTCCTCCCTCTCTATTGAAGCGCTTATATATCTACCTGCTATCCGGTTATCCCGAACAGTCAAAGAGAAAACACTTGAGCCATTATGCAGTTGAATTGGGGATTTTATTCATTTTATTTTATTGATTCTCTCAGTTTATAATACGCACTATATGTGGTGTAATGGTTAGCGACTTGGAAAAGAGAAAATAATGTACCGAGTTCGAATTCGGGTTGGTTACATTCACTTTCGCACAAATACCCTTTGGAAATGTTCGAATCCCTCTCTTCTCCTCTCTCTCCAGCTATGGCTTAAATAGCTGCGGTGACAGGGCTCTCGTGGCAATCATTTTAGAAGGAAATGTAACGTAGCACCTTGGATTAGCACCTAGTTGGATTTTAGATATCGCTTCTTGTGTTTGTTGTGGCTGGATGCAGAAAAAGTGGCGTGATCAAAAAGTGACCCAGTCGTCGAAAATTCACGAACGACGAAAAATAGTTGAAGGAATCCTGCTTCAACATTGAAACCTGTCAGCTACTACTAGACTTTGGAAAATGGGAAAAGTAGCGCTGACCGGGAAGGTCTGTCTGCTAGAAGGCAAAACGGTTCCTCTCTTACGGAACTTGAACTCCTCCCTCCTGCTGGTTTATTAGGAAGAAACATAAATCACAGCTCCCAGTCCACACTCGTCCCAAATCGAAAATTTGAGGTCGAGGGTGATCGGAAATAAGAGCGTCGCCCCCAAATGTCCAGTTAAATTCTCCTACTCCCAGCTCGTTTAATGAACAAAATCGTCCATCGCAACAGTAACATCGGAATTCAAAACCAGGTCTGGAGAAGAGTAGGCTTTGTTAGGCTATCTTTCTCTAGATACATCACTACTGTGGTACCCCTACGATCCTAATACACAGTTTTGCAGGTGATCCTAAAATCATTTAAAACTTAGACCAGGATTGGGGAACCTACGGCTTTAAAGTCGCATGCGGCCTTCTCGGTCATCACGTGTGGCTTTCTACAACTTTTGAGCTGAGCTGTGGAGCCAGATAAATTAGAAAAGTTGGAGCTGAGAGCTGAAGCCAACAAATGTGTACTGGTTCCAGCTCCCTAAACTAAAAGTTAACAATAAATTTTCATTTTTCTGAGCAATAATTAAACTTATCATTCTGAGTATGTGTTACTGGTTATCAAATATACATTACTAATGTGGTTTGCGTTGATTAAGGCTTCTTCTCTTGTGTTTACTTGGAATCATTAAGATCTTTATAGTAAAATGATATCATCACACTAATATTCTTCTGCTTGTAACAACAGTATTCGTCAGTGATTTTGTTAGCAGCGTGTCTGTTGGTTACAATTTGGCTAAATATTCACCTTCCCCTTACTAACAATTTCAGTTAGCTCTCTTCGTTCTCTTCTGTTTCTTTCTCTATGATAAAAAAAATCGATATAAATATTTTAACACTATTTACATTATTCGGACTATTGTCCTCATCTTTGTCGCCATGTTTATCACAACGTTTCGGCCGTTGTACGCTCCAGCCTTCTTCAGGTGGTTGGAATGTCGAACTGAACCCTTTATTTCGTTCACTGGGGTAGACTGTTCTAGTTCCACGTGCCATGTCTAATGTATGTCAGTTATCTCCTGTTAATTCCCCTCTCAAAGTTCTCCACCGCCTTAACCAGGTATTGAACTCATACTCTTTTGGGTCCTGTCACTGGATCTAACACCTTTATCCACTGTGCCATTTGTCCTTGAGGATAATAGTCCGAATAATGTAAATAGTGTACATAATACCTCATCTCAGAAATATAGACAGATATAAATATTTTAAGAAAAAAAAAAAATTGTAAGCCGGAGCCGGAATCGGAACCAGAAATTTCAAAATGTTAGAGCTGGAGCCATTATATTTCAAAATATTGGAGCCGGGGCCAGAGTTGGAGCTCAAGATTTAGATGTCAATTCCACAACCCTACTTTTGAGCAGCATTGACAGATTCCCACAACCATATTTCCCTAGGCAATTCATCAAAATTTTTCTTTTCAACATAAAATTTCCCTTTATTATTTGAGGCTATAATACTACTTTAATAATGACGATGACCGCATATTTTAACTTCTCGTAGTATCTTTACTAATTTTGATTACGTATACTGATCTCTGGTGCAGATAATTAGCATGATTTTCAATAACAACAATATATATATATATATATATATATATATATATATATATATATATATATATATATAAGCCTAGTTGTTTGTGTTTGCTAATATTTATTTATCTTTTTTCTAATATTTATGTATTTATTTACCTTTTCAGAATAAAATAATTTCTCTATTAATTTTAACACATTATGTCCAAAAAATTAAAACGAACTTTGAAAAAAGAAAATAGGACCTTCAATGATGTATGGGAATTGCAATATTTTTTAGTGTTTAACAGTGGCCAAATGTCTTGCTTGCTTTGTGATACTGCAATTTCAACAGTTCAAAAATACAATTCTGTTTATAAAGACAATAAATCTGCTAAATTGGAGGGTGAAGTTCGGAGTATTGCACTGCAGAAACTAAAGGATGGAAAGCAAAAACGGAGACAATTATTCCATTCTGTATTAAATTCAGGAAATGCTGCAACAGAAGCAAGTTATTAATTTGCATATTTGCTTGGAAAAAATGGTAAACGTTGCAGAGCTCATAAAGGAATGCATTGTAGAAGTCGTAAAATGTTTAGATCCAGATAAAGTTAGCAAATATAAAAATGTGCCTTTTTCAAGAAGGTCTAATACAGATTGACACCATGAATTGGCTAGTGATGTAACAGAACAGCTCCAAAATATAATTTTAAAAAAGACAATGTATATTACACCTTAGCTTTGGATGAATCGACAGATTCCAATGATTCGGCATAAGTATTGTATTTCATTCGTGCAATAACTATCTTCAATTATTTGAAGAATTACTTGCTTTGGGCACCCTTAAAGGAACAGCACGAGGAATAGATATTTTTAATAACTTCAAAAAGAAATGTCATAAGGTTGGGCTGAATCTTACTAAATTGGTATGTGTACTGATGGGGCTCTAGCTATGATGGCTAAAAATGAAGGATTCATTGCACATCTAAAAAGAGAAACCACAACTCCAAATGTACTGATTTCTTTTCATTGCATTCTACATCAACAACATCTCTGTGCAAAATCTGCTATTTTAAATAACACCTTACCAAAGATTATAAGTATTGTAAGCTATATACGAGCAAATGTCATGAGGCGTTGTCATTCGAAACATGTTGATGACAAATAACGATGTAATTAGTGTAGATTTATCCTATCACTCAAAAATACGCTGATTATCGCAAGGACAAGTATTGGTCACATTTTTTTTTATTTTTAAGAGAGCAAATAATTAACTTTTCCAAAGAAAACAATAAGTTTTGTGAATTATCAGATACAAAATTCCACAGAGATGCTGCATTTGTGTGTAATGTAATGACAAAGCAAAATGAGTTAAATATTTCGCTACAAGGCAGAAATAATTCATTATATGATACGTGGCAAAACGTTCTTTCATTTAAAAAGAAGTTGTAATTTTTCACGTTCTTTCTTGCTCAGTCAAAACTTTCAGAAGAACACTTTCCCTACTTGTCAAAAGTAATGAGTGAAAGTGAAAAGAATATCTATAAATCTTTTCCGGAATGCCAGTCAGATTCATTAATAGAATACATCAGAATATTCAGTGATTTTGAAATTTACTTTCCAGTCTCACTTAGTGTAAGAGAGGCTCCCGAGGAGTTACATATAGAGCTTATTGAGTTGCCTGAAGATAATATCCTGAAAACTGTTTGACAGCAAGAAAGATCCCATTGAAATTTGGAAAAGGGCGGTAGAATATCCTCGCCTCCGTGAACATACACGCCGACTTATTTCATGTTTTTCTTCAGCATACAATTGTGAATCCACTTTCTTGTACTTGACACAAATCAAGAATTCGTTGAGAACACAGTTGACAGATGAGCATTTGGAAGACCAATTAAAACTAAAAACCACCATGTTAGAGCCTGATGTCAAAATTCTATCTCAAAAGAAGCAATGTCAAGAAATCTTTAATCTGTCTAAAAAGTGAATAAAATGCGTCTGAATATGGCTTGTTTTTAAGTTTTATAATGTCTGTTTTTATTTGATTATATATTTATTAAATTCTATTTTATGCATCATTTACCTAAGATATAAAAAAAATCACTTGATAAATGCGGCCTCTATGAGGGACGATGAATTTCAATGTGGCCTTCACGCTCAAAACGGTTCCCCTTGGACCAACGAACTGGCGCGAGAGATGTCAGAGATACTGAAATAAGTTATGATAATTTAATTAAGTTTTTTTTTTTCATCTACACTATACACTAAACTAGAAATATTAATCTTTAATATCAGAACTCGTGAGCTGAAAATAAGCAATAAATCTTAGCCATCAAAACGTATAAATTCAGCTAGTTTATATAGACGAATGTGATTTCGACTAATTTTGTAGGAAGCGAAGTCATTTTATGATTAAAGCAAAATAAATAGTTTGTTACGGCTATAATGTTGGTATTAGCGTTTATGAACGGAGATATTAATTGTGAATTGTATCCACCTATTACCGCGTCGGACTTGGCCGCACACGAAATAAAGAGACAGGAAAATAACTTAATAAAGAAGAAAAATGGACAGAATCGTCTGCCGCCCGATTGAAGACGAAATGATTCAAGACGTTGGAAGTCGGCACCAGAGTGGCCTAAAAACTTTGCCCGGAAAGACGACGAGTAATATCTCAAGAAACAGACGAGAAAGGGAAAAAGAAGAAATGAGAGAATGTGGGGTGCAAAGGGTGTTGTGAAGGGGAAGCAGTAATTTATTGAATCTTGTTCAGTAATTGGTAAGGGATGACAATAATTATTGGACAATTTATCCGCGCCAAACGCTAGCAATGAATATAGAACGAGCAGAACGCAGAAAACAAAAAAGCCGTTAATACTCCATCGCGTCGCTTGCCTTTTTTCGATGTGTCTGACTTCTGTCTTTATTGATGGCTTATTTTTATTTATTCTATTTATTTTTCTTCTCTGTTGCCCCCGCCATTTCAGTTCCTTACTCTCTTGCTTGTTGATTAGTTTTTGCTGGTTTATTATTGTTATTTTTCGTCCTTACATTTATTTTCTTTTTTACTTTTTGTTTTTCACCAGTTTAAATTTTTCTTTTTTTTTCTTTTTATAAGTACGAAGTGTTTTTTGTTGTTGTTTTCGTTTTTTTTAAAAAACTTTGTCACTCTTAAAATCCTTTTTCTCTTTTTTCCTTCTTTAGTATTCATTAATTTTCTTTCATTTAAGATTCTTTCGATTTATTTTTTAAGTCTCCTTTTTATTACTTTTTTTACTCATTTACTTTTCACCTTTGCCTTTCCTTATATTTCTTTCCTTTAAACTCCCATCAGTTTCTTTTGCTTGTTTTTCTCTCCTTTTTTCTTCTTTCTTCCTTGTTTTTCATCTTTACTAATTCATTGATTTTTTCTTTTTCTATTTTCTTTTCCTTTACTTCCATTTATTTTTCTTATACTTAATCTTTTCCTTTTTTTCTCTTAATTTGCCACAATTCACATTTCTTTCTTTCTTTCCTTCTTTCTTCTCTTTAACTACCACAGTTCCTATTTCTCTTTTTCTTTCTTTTTTCTCTTAAACTTCCACAATTCAGCTTTCCTTGGTTCCTTTTACCTTTCATTCATTCGTTTGTTTTTACGTCCTTTTCTCGTTTATCCTTCTATCTTGCGCTCTTTATCACTTCACCAACCTACCTACCCTCCTCTCTCTCTCTTTCTCTCTCTCTTTCTCTCTCTCTCTCTCTCTCTCTCTCTCTCTCTCTCTCTCTCTCTCTCTGGTATTTTCTTTGATTTTCCTTTTCGTCTATTTTATCTTCATTTTTCTCCTTTCTTTTAACATCATTCGTTTGACTTTTAAGTCACTTCTTACTTTTCATTCTTTTTCTTCTTACTTTTTTACTTATTTCAATTCCATTTTTTAATGTTTATTTTTTTCTTTTTTATCTCTTTTTCCTTTATTCCATTCGCTCTCTTTTTCTATTTTTCTCTGTTTCCTTCTTTTTGTAATTCTTTTTTTATATATTTTATTTCTTCTCTCTTTTTTGTGCTTTTTTTTGTTCTTTCGAATTTATACCTTGTTTTTTTTTCTTTACCACTTTTTATTCTTTTTCGACTTTCGGTTTTCGAATTCACGTCCTTGTCATTTTTCCATTTTTCATTCTTTCTTCTTTACTTTTCATTCTTTTCTTTTTTTCTTTTTTTTTTTTTTCATTCTTTTTTCGCCCTTTTTGTGCCTTGCCGGTCTTGTTTCTTACCTTCTTTAGATTTTCGTATTCACTCTTTTTTCTTTCGAATTTGTTTCTATTCTTCATCTATCGTTTTTCTTTCTCTTTCAAATTAATTTCTTCTTCTTTTAAGATTCATTCTTCTTTCTTTTCAAATGTCTTTTTTAATTTTTTACCATTTCCTTTCCTATTTTATATTCTTCTCACTTCCTTTTTCTTCTCTCTTTTCTATTATTCTCTCGCTTTTCCTCTTTTCACTTCATTTTCCCATTTTCCTTCTCTCTCTCTCTCTCTCTCTCTCTCTATTTCCTCTCTTTTGCTTCTCTCTTCTTTCACTTCTTTACCTCTCTCCGTTTTCCTCTTTTTCATTCTCCCTCCCATCTCTCTCATTTCCTTCTCCCACTTAATTTTCAACCATTCTCTTTTCTAGCATTCTTTATGCCTCTCATTTTCTTTATTCTGTTCTGTTTTCCCTCTCTCATCTTTCTCTTCACTCTCCCCTTCTTTTATCTCCCCTCCTCTGTTTACTCTCTCCTTTCCTTCATTTTCTTTTCATTCTTTCACTCAATATTACTGCCTTCGTTTATCTTGCCTTTTTGTCCTTTTCTCACACTCTTTCTCATCCATTATTATTATTATTATTATTATTATTTCCCCTCCTCCAAATTTCATTTTCTTTCTTTTTCTTATCCGACACACACACACATACATACGCGCGTGCGTGCGTGTGCGTGTGTGTGTGTGTGTGTGTGTGTGTGTGTGTGTGTGTGTGTGTGTGTGTGTGTGTGTGTGTGTGTGAAACACGTTTATTCAAGAAACGAATATTTGCCGGCTGAGATGTGTCTGGAAGCGGACAGGCTGAGTCCGCCTTTACGTTACGTTCATTTGTCCGTCCACCTTATCGTCTGGCTCAGCTGGTTGGACGGTGCCTAGAAGTGGTCAACCCGGTTGGGGGTGCCGAGGCTGTTTGTCGGACGGAACGAGCGGCCTGTTGGCTGTTTATGTAGACGGAAGATTACGGTCAATCCCTGCCAGCGATTACATTTTTACGACGGTTACCGAAAAACAAGGTCTGCTCCATTAAGTCATGCGATTGGCATTCAATCGTAGAAGCTTTTCCGCCAATCATCAAATGGAAATTTGATCTTGGATCAACGAACTTCTCTCATTCTCTCTACTAGACCCCTCCCCACCTCTCTCTCCCACCTCTCTCCCCCTCTCTCTCTCTCTCATTCCCTGTTATCTTGACACTTTTCGTCTTCCTTTCCCTTTCTTTTCCATTCATTTTCTCCCCTCTTCTTTCCTCTCCCCTCTCTCTCCTTTTATCTTCACTCTCTCTTCTCATTTATATTTTTCTCTCTTCTCTTTTTCCTTTTCACTTTGCTTTTTGTCTTTTCTTCCTCCTATTTTTCTCTCCAACTCCCTTTTTCCTCTTACTCTTTTTCTCTCTTTCCTTCCTTCTCTTTATTCTCCCTCTCCTCATTCCTCTTCTCACGATTTCCACATTTGACCTCCGCTAACTTCCAAGTGATAATTGCTGAAGTTTACTTGTTTTGAAACGGGCTTTTCAGCAACATTTTAAAAAATGGTAATTTTGTTTGTTTAAATTTCAAATCTAACTTAAATCAATCGGCTCCTTCGTTCCACTTATGAGCGGTTTAGAAAAATCGTTACATTTCTATTTTAGACCGAAGACTTGTTTATTCTTTTGTTTAGGTACCACCAAAAATATGTTAAAAAAGAATGATATAAAAAAAAAATACCCAAAGCATAATAAAAATAAAATGTTATCGTCACAATCATTATTAAAATGAAAGTTCAAAGGATTTTTTAAGTAAAAATTACTTTTTTAGAACCCTGTAAATTTTTCATTTTTTTTTTTTTTCCTAAACGGAAAATTTGAACGAGAAATTTGAGCGTTTTTTTTTGTTTTTGTTTTTTTTTTGTTTTTTCATTTTTTGTTGTTTTTTTATGGGGGTGCTATATTTGTTTTGAGGGGGGGAAACAACCTTGATTTGGAAATCCTTTCAAAATTTAGACGGATTTCTTAACTGATTCAATCTTATTTTGATACGAAAAATTGAATCAGGTAAATGAAAGTTATCTTGAACTGCCACTCTTATAGGTCTTTTTGCATAAATGTAGGTCTCCCCCAGGGCTCTATCCTTAGACCTACGTTGTTTCTAAATTTCATAAACGACCTTCCTGATATCATCAGTTCTCACTCAGTGTCTATGCTGGTGACACAACTATTTACTCCTGTCTTAATGGTAAGCCTGATCGGTTCGATGAGGTCAAATTGGCAGCTGACCTCAAAAATGTCATATAATCTATTATTAACTGGAGCAAGAAATGACCTAACGCCTCTAAAACACCGACACCAAAACGAAACTATTCTCTTTTAATCATCTGAGATAACCTTTTTGCCTTCCAACAGCATGGTTAATGCTTACTCCCAGGAGAGTGACTCATTGTGACTTCTTAGGATAACGTTTTCTGATGACATCAAGTGGAAAGATTATATTGAATCAATTGCTGCATCTATTGCTATGAAATTTTGTTTCACTGTGTTGTACAAGGCATTTTTTCTTGCCAGAATCTATTTTACACATTTATAAGTCTACCATTCGTCCATGCATTGAATATTGTTGTCACACCTAGACTGATATATATTCAAAGATTCTTGATAAAATACAAAGAAGAATGTGCAACGTTATTGATCCAAACCTGGTATCTCGGCTTCACTCAATTTCACGCCGCCGAAACATGGCATCCTTATGTTTTTTTTTTCCATAAATATTTTCATGGTAATTGTTCTGATGAGTTTTCCTCTTTGGTACATAGAGTTTACGAATTTAAGTGCAGTACTAGGTTGGCGACATGGTCTCATCATTTTACAGTTGAAATGACTAGATTTCTATGCTAAGAGTTTCTTCTCTCGCACTTCTCGCTTGTGAAACTTGTGAAGCAGCAGCAGTGGTTCTTAGTAATATTGCTCGGAAACATCGGAATAAACGAACAGAACCAAAGGTATAAACAAATAATATACGTTTATTTGCTTGACTTCGATTAGAGCGAGTCATTTGTAATTCGGGTTGGCGAAAGTTCGTTCGGCTTGGTAGTAGCCGTTATTTTGTTGGCAGCTGTCGGGAGTAGGGTTACTTTGGAAATAGTCGCTGCGTCAATCTGCAGTGTATCCTCGGCCGGAAGGGCGGAAAAATCTCTTAAGCAAATGATCGCTAATTTCACGCGACACACTAGACTGCTTTCTCCGGCTGTCCCTTCTCTCTCGCTGATTTGTCGCCTGTCACCTTATATACACAAGAAAGGGCTGCAGACTGCTTGGTTTTGGCTAACATCAAAAGCCTCCTTGTTTTTTGATTGGTCAAAATTCTTTTATTTTCCTTTCTTTTTCATTTATTTTTTTTTAATTTTTCTTTTTTTTTTTCGGAAGTTATGCGTTGAGCCTCTCTTATTTTGATAGATTTCTAGTAACAATAACTAGACCCTGGACCAGAAAAACTTCCGCCGTTTTACAGCTGTGTTCATTCTTTTCTTCTTCTTCCTCTTTTTATATGAGGATTACCTTTTCATTAGTTAAGAGGGAAGTATATAGAGAGAAAGGTAGAAAGAGGGAGAGAAAAAGATATAAGTGTTTTAAAGGGAAGCAAATGTCTTATTTTAATTTGAATTCTTTTTTTTCTTTTTTTTCTTTTTTTTTTTACATTTTGGTTCACCACAAAATCTCTTCCGGCTTCTTGCTTTTTCCAGTCAACGTCGAGTTTCAAAAATTTTAAAGCAATATCAATCGTTATCTTCTGTCGTCTAAATTCTTATTCTTTATTGTTCTCTTTCCTCAATAATGTTTTCTTTTCGCATATTTTTCATACTCCCCTTGCGTTTTAGTGGCTTTATTGCCTTGTTTAGGGTGAAATGATTAAAATATTATCGGATTTATTAAAACTTTTAGGACTTATTCAAAAATAAAATAATGTGGACACTAGTGTCATAAGAAAAGGAAATTTTCGGTGAATAATTAATTTATTCAAGAATTGTTTTCATTTAAAAAGAAAACAAAATTAGAATAGTTTATGAAATTTAAAATCTTTTAAAATGTATTAATTTGTAGCGGCCAAGTGATATTGTTATTAAATCAAAACTGTATTTCTTCATCATAAATGGAAAAAAATTACTACAATTCAACGACCCCCAATATTTTTAAAAGAAATTTGAATTTATTTTGTGGGTGTGTGTGTTTGCGTGTGTGTGTGCATACATTTATAACAAACATGAAAGTACAAAGTCTTCTAAAGTCATGTCATATAAATGGTAAGTATATAGAATGGCATCTTTTCATTTCTGAATAATATATGTTCCTATTACATATAATATTTCTATTCTTTATTGGATATTCTTTTGCTCTGAATAGTTTTTTTTTCTCAAAAATATTTGTAATAGATAAATAAAAGTTCAAAGAACTTATCTTCCGACTTCAAGTTTCACAGTTACACCGATCGTCTAGGTTTTATCTCGCCCTGAATAGGGGTGTATCTGCCTAATTCGGAAGATAAGATTTTGAACTGTTATTTATCTATTCACTATTGTTGTTCTATTTATATATATATATATATATATATATATATATATATATATATATATATATATATATATATATATATATATGTATGTATAATGGACTCTCCCGTCGGTTTCGACGTATGAGTATCTGACAGCTTAATTAATTCAGTTATGAAATTTTGTGCGATAATCTTAAGTGGCACTTCAGACCCGCTAGTGATTTACAAAGAAGGCCACATATGGAGCAAGAGTGAAGATTGTGAGATGAGATCATTGTTAGATTGGCTGACCTTTTAGATCTTGCTCTCGCTTCTTGAAGAGATATATATATATATATGTATATATTGACCATTTATTTACAAAATATGCACACCTTTAAACGCGTTAAACTCCAGTAATTTATTGGCCGGCGTGTTTTGTTAGGCCTTAACAGTCTTCTTTTCTATCATTATTATTATAATTATTATTATTATGACATTGGTTTATAAATCTTACATTACCAATTTGTTTTCTACATTGCTCGCTGTGGAGGTTGAACTCATAAATAGGGCTTAATATTTTGTTGCTGTGTAAGGCTATGTACATACACCGAACGAATGGGGATATGCCTTGCTTTGTTCAAGTGAGCCATTTCTTATTCAACAGTTATATGTATTCTGTCTGCAGAAAGACTTTATGTTTTAAAGAGTCCTTGTCCGAATTTGTAGCTTGGAGTCGTTCACCAGCTAGAAAAGAATTGGCCGGGAGTGAAAATTTTGAATAGAAACTCGAGTGTAAACTCAACCAATATTTGCCTAAAGACCCGAGTTTAAAACCGAGCTAACATTTGCCAACAGACTCGAGTATAAACCCAACCAACTTTTGCCTATAAACGCGAATATAAACGAAACCAACCTTTGCCTACAGACTCGAGTATATACCCAACCAACGTTTACCTATAAACAAAACCGACGTTTGCCTATAGACTCGAGTGTAAACACAACCAGGGTTTAACTATGAACTCGAGTATAAATCCAACCAATTTTCTTAAGCATTTCACGGGAAGCCACTAGCATGCAAGGGGTTACAGAGAGTTGGAGCGAGAGCAAAGAGGAGTGATAGAGGAAAGGATGAAGAGAAGGTTAGGGCATAGATTAGGGCATCTGGAGACGTCGATTGACATTACATTTGAATAGTTGGAGATTATAGCTATCAGCCGAGAAGTGCGAGACATGAAGCTATTGGAGTAGAAGAGACAGCTACATTTAACAGTTTCGACAATGAAAGGGTGGGAGCGAGATGCCAGCCTAGTTGAACGCTTAAATTCATGAAGTCCGGGAACCAGCGAAAGCAACTCATCAGAGCAGTTACCGTGAAAGTATTTGTAAAAAAGACAGAGGGAGGCAACGTGACGTCTGTGAGAGAGCAATTGCAGATGATGCCAGATAAGGGCCAATTACATTGCATATTCGTTTTTTGATTTTATCAAGGACCTTGAGACAAAAAGAAGGGGCTCCAGACTATATATGGCAGCAATACTCCATGCAAGAGGAATGGTTGATTTGTAGATTTGAAGGATTGACTCCGGCGAGAAAAATTTCCTGGCGGGACACAGGGAGCCAACTTTCCTTGCGATGGACGAAGCTATTGACTCAATGTATTTGTTCCATCTCAGGTCAGCAGACAATGTGAGACCGAGCAGTCGCAAAGGGGTTCTCTCGTGGAGTTGAGCGTCAGACATTCTAATGGGAGGTAGAGATGGTTCTGTTTGGTGAGCAATAGAGAGCAGTTTTGTTTTTGAGGCATTAAAGTTAACCAGCCAATTCCTGCCCCAGTCCACAACAGATTGGATGTCCTTTTCAAGACAAACGACCAGGTTAGTTTTGTCGGCGACTCTAGATTTATTTTTGAGGCAGGAGTAAATAGTAGTGTCGTCCGCATAGATGCCTACTTGGGAACCTATGACATCAGGAAGATCGTTAATGAAGATAAGGAACAGAGTAGGGCCTAGGATAGAGCCTTGGGGAACACCTGCGTTTGTGGGATAGGAGCTGGAGGAGAATCCGTTGAGAACGACCTTCAATGTTCGGTTTGACAGGAATGATTGTATTAAGTCGAACAATCGACCTGAGATTCCGTAACCCTGAAGCTTGCGAAGAAGGCCGGCATGCCAAACCCTATCAAACGCTTTGGGGATATCTAGGGCCACGGCACGAGCTTCTCCGTTATTATGAAGTGCTTGGTAAATAATTTCAGTTATGGCCGTAAGTACATCAGCTGTAGAATCGGCAAAGAGGAAACCATATTTCGGAGAGCAGATCATGGGTTGTAAGGTGCATAACCACTTCGGCGTTGATTGAAGTTTCAAATACATTGCCGAAGAGTGGTTGGAGACTGATAGGACGGTAATTAGAAGGGTCAGAAGGGTCTCCAGAGTTCTTAAAGACAGGAACAATGGGTGAGGGCTTCTAACAGGCTGTAAAACAAGATTCATTGAGCCAGTAGTTATATAATTTGGAGAGAGCAGGGGCCAGTTCAGGCGCACATTTCTTCAGAACAATGACAGGTACCCCGTCTCCACCACTTGCTTTGTGGGGGTCTAATTTAGAGATGATGCCCAATACCGATGACGGAGTTATGTGTTTTCCTATAGACTCGAGTATAAGCCCAACAAACGTTTGAATGCAGATGCGAGTATAAATCCAACCAACATTTACCTATAGACACTTGTCTATAGACTCAAGTATAAATCCAACCAACATTTACCTATAGACACTTGTCTATAGACTCGAGTATAAATCCAACCAACATTTACCTATAGACACTTGTCTATAGACTCAAGTATAAATCCAACCAACATTTACCTATAGACTCTTGTCTATAGACTCGAGTATAAATCCAACCAACGTTTGCTTATAGATTACAAACACAACCAAAAGTTTACTATAGTTTCGAGTATTCACCTATAGACTCGAGTATAAACCCAACTAACGTTTGCCTACAGACTCGAGTATAAATCCAACTACAGACTCGAGTATAAAATCAACCAATGTTTACACATATATTCCAGTATAAACCTAACCAACATTTGACAATAGTCTTGAGTGTAAGTCCAACTAACATTTGCCTATAAATTTGAGTATAAACTCAACCAATCTTTACTTACAGACCAGAATAGATGAATACGACCAATGTTTGCCGATACTCAAGTATAATATGAAATTAAAATTATACATTAAATGACAAGATTCGATATGTCGTAAAAACCCTCCATCCCAAACAAAACGAAAACCCATTCCAACAACAACAAATGACAGCACTATGGTTCCTTCGGTTACTTTCAAATGCGATTCCCTAAAAGATTAGAAGAAAAAACTACATATATATGAGAACATACTAAAACCATGAGAATAATTAATTTACCTGCAAGTCAGAGTTTCTTGCCGTATTCGGACAAAGAAGGTGGTTTTTGATTCTGTTATGTTTGCGTGAGTTCTGACGACCGAGCAATGCATTTGTTGATTGGAAATAATTACCGAGAACGTTTTTGGGTTTACAGCATTTTATTAATCACTAGATAAACTGAGATAATACTACTCTACAAAAGAATTAGTGAAATATGGAGAGACGTTTGCCACACGTGTGTCCGGTGTAGTCCGCCATCTTGGATCTCTCTGTGTATTGCCACACGTGACGTCTGACGTCACGATGTCCAAAGCAAGTGGGATAACTCTTACAATATTTTGGAGTTATCTCCCTTTATGTTTCCTTCCAACAGATTCTTTTAAAAATTCCTTGATATCACTTTGAAAACATCGCCAGAAAATGAATCAAGAAGGTGTACGACCACTTCTTAGTGTATGAAGGTAAATAGTTCTCATCCACCTTTAAAAATTGTCGACCGCCACACCCTGAGCACCGTAGAATATTAGATGAATAAAGAAATACTTTTTGATGAAGTGAATCACCTGGTTGAGCTGAACACAACGTCAATGAGAGGCATGTGGAATGAAATCTCAGCGAAACTGAAATATCTGAAATCTGCCGCTACATGATCGCTCTTTTCTTTAATTTAGTTTTGAATAAAGATTTTGTTTGATTTTTGATTTTTCATAAAGTTTACAATTTTTTTCTTCGAGAATGAAAAAGAAGCCTTTCTATGCAGTTTTGACCAATAGTCCCCATAACAAAAATTAACATTTCACTGTTATTGCAGGATGTTGCATCATCTAACGTCCTGGGTATGATGATAAACTACATCCAGCAGTAAGGCCTCTAATCATAATGTTTTGAGGAGTGTGGAACCAACTCTTAATTGCTGTTTTTTCCATGCCCACCTTGACCCGGAGTGGTAGCACCTGTTAGGGTCCCAGCTAGAGGCAAATAGTTAACCCGCAAACTGGAATCAAAAAATATGTTTTTATAGTAAAAATACGATGAATACATGTTTGAAAAAGAATTATTGCTAGCAATACATTTTTGAAAAAAAAATTATTATCAGCAATACATTTTTGGAAAAAAATTATTACCAGAAATACATTTTTGAAAGAAAAATTTTTAAAATACCAGCATTTTTTTTTTATTTTTTTTTTTTGGAAAAAAATATTACCAGCAATACTTTTTTGGAAAAAATATTACCAACAATACATTTGACTTTCGACAAAAACCCTCTTTACAAAAATACGTCAATGAAACCTGATCTACAAATTGATTTCTTACAAAGCATACATATTCTATTCATACGAACCTATCAGAAAAATCTTGTCGGCATCAAATAACCCATTGAGGTTGATATGCAGTAAAACAAAATAGACTCTCAACCAAACCCTAGAGATGGCCGTATCATAAAATCCGACAAGTTCAAGCAAAAAGAAAAATGAACTCCTCTATTTCTCAAGGGTGCAGATGAGCAAAAAAAGTCACTTTCTGACATTCAAAGGGCCCAAATGAAAAGAAATATTCAGAGCCTGAAATCTCCGCTCAAATTGGTTGTAGCATTTTAAATTTAGTATTTAAATGCAAATTCTCAGTTCATTATCTTCTGATTAGAAAATAGAAGCAACTATTTACACTTCTCACGTGTCAGTGTAGACGGAATCAGATTTCATTCACCAGGTTAACGTTTTCCCAATAAAATTCGTATTCAACAACCGATGTTAGTAAAGTTTTCAGGATATCTTCTTTTATGTACCGTGTCTCTTCCAGCCCTGTCGGCTAGGGCTTCAGAATATGTTGACTGCACCTCTTCAGAGGGGTATGACCCTTCCTCCCCCCTCACACATACACACACCAAATGAGGGCTCCTGGGTAAGACGATAAGGTCCCTAATCTGGAGGTTTTGAAGAGCGTGGAACCACTGCTGGTGTTCTCAGGACCAACCTGCCCCGCGTGGTAGCACATGTTAGGGTCCCAGCTATGGGCAAATAGTTAACCCCCAAAACTGGGGTCAAAGCATTATGAAAGTGTAAAAATATGTTTTAATACCAGCAATACATTTTTATAAAAATTATTACCATTTTTGAAAAAAAAAACACATTACCAGCAATCCATTTTTGAAAAAAATATATTGTCAATAGATTTTTATAAAAAAATATTACCATTTTTGAAGAAAAAATATTACCAGCAATAAAAATCTTGTTGGCATTAAATAACCCATTCAGGTTGATATGCCGTAAAATAAAACTAACCAAACAAGCCAAACCGTGTCTCTTCAGGACATGAGCGATTATGGCTCTCCACAATTTCCTATTCTTCTTAGCAATGTTTGTCCTCTTACTATTCTTCCCAGTCTTTGTTCTGCCATCCGTTTAAACAAACTCGTTGGATGGTAATAGTAATGGTAATATTAGCCGTTTCCCTATAAGGAAACATTTGGCATTCATTGACCGAACAGTCAGTACTGCTGTCGGTTGAAATTTATAAAATCTTTCTCTTAAAACAATTTTTCAGGAAAATAGGCTTCTCAAGTCCAGTAGCTGTTATCACTCTTCCCAGTATTATTGGGGGTTTCCTTACTAACCTTTTATTTGAAGTGAAGTGGAACGTCAACAAAGGTTACTCACTGCCTTTTTTAGCATCAATATATCTACTGAGTGTCATATTTTCCAAGCTCCCTTTCTTAATTATGTGTCCCAGAAATTTCAACTCTTTCTGATTCTAAACACAAATGTCTTTTTTTTATCCCCATCTTCTTCGTTGCTTCATCCATGGTATACTCAGCATCCTTCTGAAGAACTACATCTCTTTTGTCTATTTTCATTTATGAGGAAATTGTCCCGCATTCACTGCCATGTAGGAGGATTGATATTACGTAGCAGTTTAGTACTTTTTTTTTGTTTCTGACGAAATTTTCACGATTTTAAATACTTATAGAAGTTAACACGGCTGTGGGTTTTGTGTGTATTGTTTAGGTGAATGTGTGTGTTCACTATATAAACAAAAAGATAGAAGAAGCATACAAATACTTGAGTTTCTGCTCCTGACGTTTATTTCTTTTATGTTGACTGAATTGAAACAAAGTTAAATGTCTCTTGAGTATGTCCGTTTTTCTTTTTGGTTCAGAAATAATTCATGGGAAGTAAGGATAAGAACGGGTGAACATGGTCGAGCTCAAGTCAGCCTCGCGCTGAGTTGAGAAGACCGAACCTCTACTTCATGAGTAAAGCTACTAAAACACGTCCGACAATGTCGTTGGTGAGCGGAAAAAAATTCAGTCATCAGTGGACTGGGGAAAATTAACAATCTCCAGTGGGAATGCTATTACTGCGTGATTCAAATCTTGAAACCAAGAGGAAAAAAGAGCAAGATGCTGTCCTTTCCGGAAGTGAGGTCATAAAATCGCGCATGTGATCAGAAAACCTTTCCGGTTTCTTTATAATTTGCATCATGGGAAAATTATTTTTTTTATTATTCGTCATTATTATTTGTTTGTATAGCTTCTGGAAGACATCTTCGCTCTTCCAGTGGGTCTTCGGATTTCTGAGTCAAAATTGTCAGTCATTTAAAATACTGTTGCGGGAACAACGACGATGTTAACCCCACAAGTAAAATGTATGGAAAAAATGTGACTTACTTAATTTTCCGCCGGAAAAGTTCTGTTGATGGTTTTTTTCTTCGCTTTCTTCTTAGTCTAGTGCTTTGAATAGGTGAAGGTCACTAAAATCCGGGTTCGGTAGGAGTGTCTTGAGTAACCGGAGTGACCTAACTTCCGGGTACGATAATATTTCCCAGAAAAAATCTCTGAATTTACTTGATTTGAACGTTTCCAATTTGTACCTCACATTTTCAGTTATCCTTCTTGTTGACGACCATATACTGTTTTCGTACAATTAATGCTTAGTTCTTCTCCCAGTTTTCTCTCGTTACATATTCTAGGACTTCCCGTATATTTTTTATGTGTCTGCCACCAACATGGTGTCATCTACCTATCTTATATTGTTAAGATTGTGTTCACCTATAATAAATTTTGATAGGAATTCTAAAACTCTTAGGATTGCCGCAACAAACTTTACAAAATTAAACCCATTCTAGGAGAATTATGTTTTATGGTCTCATACTTTCTAGGAAGGAAGAAGCCGCCCTATCAAGAATCAGAATAGGAAACACCTACATCACTCACTCATATTTCCCCAAAAATGAATATCCATGCTGTGATGTTAGGAAGCATATACCATAAAACATATTCTAACCGATTGTAGTGACCTTGCCCCTATCGCACCCGACCGGAAGTTACTGCCGGCTACTCAAACGTCTGAAAGCGTCACCAAGAGACCATACCGAAACAGTACTATTCCGGCAGGCGATCCTGAAACAAAACAAAAAAAATACGTAAAGCACGCAACAAATGAATTCCCCAAATAAATGCCACTGCTGACCAATCACCACCGACTTACGTCACTTCCTCCTCAGGAATATATATATATTCTAACACTTTCGTCCCAGCCCCTCAACGTCCGACGTCTTACTCTTTGGGTTGAGGTATCAACTCGGTCTTAACCGAACTTAAGGGAGTGGCCGTAGGTCCCCTGAGCATCCGTAGATCATTCGACCTGTCCCCTGGTTTAATCCTGCTTCCTGCCCACGTTGTGTTTGGTTTGATCCAGAAAGCAGAATTGATGTTCATCCATTCACGGTCGACTGAAGATGTAGACACGACTGGAGAGTCTGTGCTAAGAAATTCGGAATGCAGCAAAAAAAGAATTAATATCTGCAGAAAGCCGGACAAACAACTATTCAATGGTTGAATTGTTAATGTCTTTTATATAGCAGAAAAGAATAGTAGAGAAAAGAAACGGGTTACAGAAAAGAAAAGTAATTGACGTAAAACAGAGTGGGTTGTGATTAACTTGTTGTTAAATCGTCTCAGAACGATATACGACTCTTGCGATGGAGAGATAAAGATTTCTGTGAGCGGATTAAAGTTTATAGTTGCGTTCCGCCTTGGCAGTAGTAACAGTAGTAGTAAGCTTCGTGGTAGCAGAAGCAGCGGTACTTATATCAACAGTACATGTTAGCGGACGTTTTGTTCCAATCTCTGACGTCACTTTGGTACTTCTCCGAGCCTTCAATTGAACTCTGCTCACTTTCAATCTCCGACATCTCTCCACCCAGCTCGACTGCATTCGAAGACAGACGAGCCAAAAACTACCCCTTTTTCAGCATAACTACGCGTTTATATAGATAAACCTGGCTGATCATAATCGACCCTTGGCCCTACTACTTCGCACGCGATTATTACGGGTTCTAGTTACTTTCAACCAAAATCATTTGAATTCCAAAGTTCCACATAGCTTACTAAGTTCTATTTATAATTTTAACCGATAAAAATTATTTCGACCATCTCCATTGTTTTCTAATGACCTAAATTCCAAATGGATACAACTCTTGCCCTAGATCAGATTTCCCATCAGTAAACAAAAAAAGCTCTGATCTAATTTCGCTACTCAGATCCACTCCAATTTCAATAAAAATATATACGTGTGCGTGTGCGTGTGTGTGTGTGTGTGTGTTTCCCCGACTCTCTTCTCTGTCACAATATATATATAACACAGAATACAAAAAAAAATAAACAAAATGGAGCGAGAGCACCACGAGTCGACTGTTCATCAAATAATACACCTAAATTCATGCAATCTAACAATACCAGTTGGTTCACAATTATTGAAACTCAATTATACCTGACAAACGTAACTTCCCAAATCATCAAATTTTATAATGTTATTGCCTCACTACCTACGTAAATAATGGCGAAAATACCTTAGCAGCATTCTGGATACTCACAACTATGATGAGTTAAAAAAGACTTTAATAGAAACACATGAACAAACGAAGCCATAACTGCTAGATAAATTAATGTCCACCGCCGTTACCTCCAGGAAATGTAATCAACTGCAAAAAAAAAGAAAGAAAGAAAGAAAGAAAGAAAGAAAGAAAGAAAGAAAGAAAGAAAGAAAGAAAAAAACGGACATAAGTAACCACACAATTTTTTACAAGCGTTACCAGCTTCCATTCTAGCCACGCAAAAAGATTTAAACCCAACCAGGCTGGGAAAAAAACTGGCGGATAGATTACGCCTTTAATGCAATGCAAGCCACTGCTTAAATAAGCACGTGTAACCAAATTCAGATGAAAAAAATGCTGTTAAATAATAGTTTCAGACTATTATTTTTTAGTAGTAGTGTATTTGGTTCAGATCTTCTGAGGCTGACCTTGGGGTCAGCTGGTAGACAAAACAAAGGAAGTCCTTTTTGATTGGTTAAAGCTAACGTGGGATGGTTAGAGAGATAGAAAGTATTTTCAAGGAGTAAGTTTTTACACATCGAAGAGATCAGACGTGGTTATTTCGTGTCCTGGGGAACTTGCTCCCCAATGGAGGTGATAGAGCGACCCCACTGGCTAGTTAATAATGTACACGTTGACGTCTTTAATAAAGTAGCAAATCAAAATCACTTTTGTTGAAGTTGTCAATTTATCTCCGAACAAACCAACTAGCGATCACCCGGTCGAGAGAAGAAATAAAGACAGCTTTATCATAATCGCCTCAAGACAGTTTCCTCAAGACTGTCAACCAAGACTACCCCCAGAGAGAAAGGGTATACAACAGTACCTACTAAAGCCTCAGCAATACCTGACGGTCTCAAACCTTCTCTAAAAGAGACAAATGCAAAAAATATATAGAGCACACATTTATTATGCGAACGCGACGTGTTCGTTTAGAAACTGGTGCAAATGGCCGAACAAAAAAAAAACTTGATATAACAGCCAAGTTCGCGTCCATCTTCACCAGCTCCAAATGAAGCGGGAAACTAATTGGGCAGACAACGACATCCCCTCAAGTTTGCCATTATTACAGATACCAGCAAAGTTGAAGACAAAAAATTCTTCATTCGTAATAGATACAGGTGCCAGCTTATCTATCATTCCACATAGCTACGTCAACAGTTTATCAACGGAACCAACACTGAACTACGGCTACAGGCTCAGACATACGCTGATACGAACAATTTAAAGCCGAGATAAGCGTACCGATCATTCGACGATCTTTTCTGTAGACGTTCATAGTAGCGGACATTCAACACCCCATACTAAGATTCGACTTCCTCAATAATTTTGGTTTATTAATAGATTGACAACATAGAACGATCCCCGATCCCACAACATCGTGTTCAAAGAACCTAAAAACATTCAATGATTCTATCAACTTAGTCGAAGATAATAATATACCTGATTTTATTAAAGGCTTTATAAAATAAATATGCCCCAACATTATATCCCCACATACCAACCCAGTAAGCACATATGCAAGAGTATACGATAGAATTGATACAGTCATGCTCCCACTTTTGTCAAGGCTAGACGTCTATCAGAAGAGAAAATCCGGGCACTAAGGAGGGACTTTTCGAAAGTGTAAAACAATAGTGTTATTAGACTTTCTGATAGCGAATGGGCTAACCCCCTACACGCGGTTAAAAAGCCACATGGAAATTTCAGCATTACAAAAAGCGATAATTACCCCCCCCCCCCCATGAACATTAATTCCATTGCTGATAAACTAGCCAACAAGACAAGATTTAGCAAAATCGACCTGGTATCAGCATACCATGAAATCAAAATGCACCCGGATGATATAAAAAAAATACTTATTTCTTCTCTCGGATTGCATGATACAAAAATATGCCATTTGAACTAAAGAATGTAGCATCCACTTTTCAAAGATACCCGGACAAGACTTTTCAATATGTTGACTGTGTATTTACATACATTTGCGATATTCTTATTTTCAGCGATGATTCTTCAGCACACATGAAATATGTTGAAACTGTTATAAAAATCCTACATGATAATAATATAAAAAAATTCAATAGCAAAGTCAACATTTGATGTGACTTCAGTCGATTTGTTTTGTTGGGTTATAATATTAGCTCTGACGGTATCAGACCTACACAAAATAATGTTAGCAGGAGGAAAATGCTGTAATGCACTAAGGACAGTAAGAATTTTCGTCGTTTCTTAGGCATGGTAATTTTTTATAGAAAATTAATCTCAAACTCTGCAGACATACTCATGCCATTATCAGAAAAAATACATAGATGCAGTAATAATACATTTACATTAAATAACTTGGAATTGCAATCATTTAACGATGTTAAAGCAGAATCAGTAAATTTCCGTCTTTAGCTCACCAACGGTCTGACTATGCTAAATATCAGTTGATTACTGATAGTAGTAATTATGCAACTAGTGCAGTCCTAACTACATCAAATAGTAGAAGGAGTACCAATTCTAATAGGCTTCTTCTCTAAAAGGTTAACTCAAACGCAGCATTCGACCCCTAGCATGGAGTATTGCTGCCATATAGGGTCCGGAGCCCCTTCTGTTTGCCTCGAGGTTCTTGATAAGATCCAGAAACGGGTATGCAACGAAATTGGCCCTGATCTGTCATCTCGTCTGCAGTCGCTCTCTCACAGACGCGCCGTCGCCTCGCTCTGTCTTTTTTACAAGTACTCTCACGGTAATTGCTCCGATGAGCTGCTTTCGCTTGTTCCCAGGCTTCATGAATTCAAGCGTCCTACGAGGCTGGCATCCCGCTCCCACCCTTTCATTGTTGAAACTGTTAAATGTAGACGTCTCTTCTACTCCAATAGCTTCATATCTCGCACCTCTCGCCTGTGGAACTCCCTTCCTTATTCCTGTTTCCCTGACAACTATAATCTCCAAATATTCAAATGTAACGTCAATCTGCTCTTCCTCCAAATCTTCTGTAACCCCTTGCGTGCTAGTGGCTTCCAGCCTTGCTTGGGGTGAAAAGCATAAAAAAAAACTTTTTGCAGCATATTCAGCTACATTATATTTTAAACATATTATCGAAGGAAAACAGGTTTTATTATTAACTGGCAATAAGCCTTTGTGCGGCGCATTCCGTCGTCTAAACCTTGCTTCACCAAGCAAAAATAACAATAAAAATTAATTATAAATATTCACGAGAAAGAAAACAGTCACGTGACCTGACGAGACATCATTAGGCGGGAAAGTCAATCTCTCTCTATTGCTCCTGGAATTTAAGGTATCAAGACGCATGCATTTCACGCTAATAACAAACCAAGCAAATAAACACAAAAATTCATATTGTTTTAGCACATGGTCTTTTGAAAGTAGGTACAGGCTAACTTTATATTTAGAATTTCGACTATATATATATATATATATATATATATATATATATATATATATATATATATATATATATATGCAAGTGCTTTTATACGAAGAATTAAGGGTTTTATTCGAACTTTTCATATGTTTAGTGATTGAGGAAGCAGCCTCTTGGGAGTCTGTTTCACGAGGCAGCGGTTTGTGGGAAGGGGCTGCTTGAATGGAACTTACATCTCACCAGGCGGATATGAAGGGAATAGGGGTGACTAGCTACATTGTGTGTGACAAAGCGGGTCTTAACCATAAAGATTAGGGGTGGGGGAAATAAGGAGTGTAGTAAGAGGCAGCACCCCAAGCATGGTGACAACGCCACCATGACACAAGGAGCCGCTGGAAGCGAAAGAGAAAGAAAAGGCTTTAGAAGGAACCGAAAACCCAATCTCAAACAGGAAACAAAGGATAAACCTCTACTTCTGTTCAAATGACCGGGGAGGAGTGTGAACCGGTGGATAGGCGAAGCTACTTACTCCTATTGAGGAAAAAATGTAAATGAATAGTAAATAAATGTCCAGAGTTTTAGGTGGATACGTTAGAAGTATAGAATTGAAGTAGACTTTAAAAGTGTTGTAGTATACCTACGGACGATAATGTGTATGTCCTCTATTCACATAAATACAGTAGTTAATACTGTATGTTGATTTTCAGTTGGAGATTCGTCTCCGGCTGTACTGGTCAAACTCTGGGCAGAGACGATCCCCAGATGAGGCTATGTCGAAGGGCAGAGTCTCGTCTCGAAAAACAGCTACCCGACCTTGTTTTATACAGGGTCTACGGGGAAATTTTGGCCGAGCCTAAAATTCAGCTTTGTGCCACATCTGACCGTGTGGGGCGGTTGGTAGATAACCTGCAGTTGGAGATTCATTGTGGAATTCATTTGACTTACTTCTACTACGCGCCGCTGGCGAATCTTATATGTGTTGTTCTTGCTCTAAGTATTATCATTCATTACCAACCTTCGTTTGATTATTCTATTCAGTAACCTTCGCTAGGTTACAACAGAATTGAAGTAGACTTTAAAAGGAACGGGAAACTCAATCCTAAACAGGAAACAAAGAATAAACCAGGGTTTTCACCCAGCACTCGGTCTTAACAATTTCCACTCTGGGCTGAGTAATAAAATTGTACATATGGAGACAAGAAAAATACTTAATTTGTTAAACCCTCAAATACCAGATGAGATTTTATTGAACTTATCGGAATTTTTTTTAGTTATTACTAAATAATAAGTAGAATTATTTTTTAAAGTTTTCTTTTTTTAAATTTTGTCAAAATATTTTGACGTCTGTCATTGACTTAATATAAACATGAACACAAACAAACATACATAAGTATCCAATTAGAATGAAATTAAAATGGACATAAGTGTCACGAGAGCTATTTTGCCTTTCTGTCTGGCAACAACTCCTGGAGAACAGGAAAAGAGCATTAGTCGATATGTGCGGCCCTTTGAAGTCATTTTTTTATTTTATTATTCCTTATTATGTACTTAAACTGAATCTTTTCTAAAGAATGTACAAGATGGTCCGAAAGTCTTGTCACCCCTACATAATATAATTTTCTATTTCAGATGGCTGGCACGAAAATGATGGTGTTCATACAAACATTCTCGACGTGCGCAGCGTCAATGAAAGTGAAAACAGTGATACCTCGGCGTAAGTCGTTTCGAGTTAAGTCATTTTCGAAGATACGTCGGTTTTTCTTAAATATTATATGGAAAAATAAAACTCGCCTTAGGTCGTTTTACTCGAGTTTACGCCGGCCGTTAAAAATATTAGAAACGTCAAAACACTAAAATAACAAACATATATAAAATCATATTTAAATAAATTTAAAAATAATATTATGTATACTATATATCATAAAATCATCAAAAACAAAAATTTAGCATAATAAAGCATGTTCAGCAGATATTCTTATTTTAAATTCCTGCTGACAGGTAGCACTCGTGCATCGTTTTCCGCTTTTGAATTTAAACTTGTTTACATCTGTGCTCTGCCGTTGACGTTCTTTTAATTACATTTCAGTTGTGATTTAGAATACATTTTTGCCCATGATCCAGAGCGACGTCCCAGTGCAAGTGCTAATGCTATGCGTAAGGCTATATCATTGGAAGATACGGTGGAAATTAATTATTTTATTCAGAATACTGTACGTACATATCATAAATACTGTAATAGTCAATGGGGAGTGCTTATTTGCGGTTTATAGTGTGGTTATTTCGACTTATCGTTTTTGGACCTAAGTCGTTACTCCTGGAACCAATTAATGACGTAGGGTGAGGTATACTTGTAAATTGAATCCAGTATATGTGCTTTGTATTACTGTATTACTTGTTCTTCTATTGTTCTAAACCTGCGAGCGCCATGATGGATAGGCCGACATAAATCGTTGTACTAAGTCGAAGTTTCACACATGTTAACGCAAACGGGCCAAAATCAGACTCCCGTTGTTCCATAATCATCGCAGCTGTGCACTAGCAATTCAAGATTGACATTATTTACATTCGTACTAATGCCCCCATCTTGGTTATTGTTATTACAACGTTTCGGCAGTTTTTCCGGGCTTCTTCAGATTTCTGTCAACCCCGGTAACCGTCAGATAAATGACGGAGGTTTGAAAAATCGGGATAAAATACTGTAGAATCGTCCGTATTTTTCCACTCAACCCGTTTAAAGGCGGAATTTTCCATAAGAGCTAGTTTCGACCAATCAACACCACACATTGCGAAACTCGGCTTATTATTGGTCGAGACGCCCCAGGATAAATTTCGGCGCGAATGCGCTGGGAGCCGATCTGATCTTCGCAGAGTAAATAAAAGGACGAATCTTAGTCCGATTCACTAGTCAGCAATTCACTCTCAGAGAGATTTCTACAGAGATCCACGCGTGTCTACACCTTGACTTAAAGGACTTTTCGCGCGTCATCACCTGACTCAACCTTCAACCTCTTTCTCTCTCTCTCTCTGAAATCTTTGTACGTTTCTAAAAAAGTGTTATTCTACACTACCAAACAGAAATTATTACTAAAGCAAATATATATAAAAAATACGGTCCAAGGTGAATAACTCTGCCAAAACAAAAACATACAAAATTCAGCAAAGAAATCTCGCAACTACAATACTTTAAAATTTATCTCTCGATAAATTTTCCTCAAATTTTTATGTGAACACTTTTCCTAAACAAAGGAACATTCATGAACTTTGAGTTCATAAAATACTCAATTCAACTTTTGTTCAACAATTCAGTTATTTCGACTGAAACACAACCTTTTCCAAAAATTGTATTGTAATTTATTTGTACATAAATATTCAATGTTTGTTTCTAATTGAATTCACGACTACCTTTGTTTCTTCGTTCAATATTGCCTTTGAGATTTATTCCTTTTGTATGTCTACGCTAAAATTGTTGTGATTAATATGAAGAACATGCTTTTCACGTTTATTACCACAAACCTAAAACCCTTCTGATTACACACTAATTCATAGCAATCCCAACAATACTAACGGAATATGAACCCAGAATTAACCACGATTGATTGGTTATTTTACCAGCATATCTACTACTGTGGTTCATTAATGCAAGTTGGTTGGTTGGTTGATTTCAGTGGCATGACAATCTCCATGGGCCACTCAATACCGAAATCAAAATATTTTGTAAGCAACTTTATGGCTTCATCTCCATATAAAGTTTTGTGCACAATTTTATGCTTACAAGGAGAACGTTTTTGTTTTGTTTAGATATATAGTTTATAGATAATAAAATGCATTGTGCTTTCTTCCATATGCACTGAAAGCAGCGTAATTCTTTCAGTAGCCTATTATTTGAGAAACAAATACACTTTTATAAAACATGAAATGGTTTTGTACATCACAGTGCGTTTTCTTGTATTCTTTGCAGTCTATTAGGATGTGCTTAACAATGAGCAATTGATCAGAACAGATGAGGTGCAGTTTCTGCTTTGAGTAAGTATGTGTGTGTGATGTGGATGTCCAATTCGGACTCTGCTTGGCACTATGTTCTGTCTTCGATACGGTGGAGTAATTGATAGCAGCTCGGATTGAGGAATCGGAGAGCCGAGTTCGAATTCCAGTCGAATCCATTACATTCACTTACGTGCTAATACCCTTGGGAAAGATATGAATCCTCTTTTCCACCCATCTATGGGTAAGTAGCAGGATAGGCCGGGTTCTATAGGCCTGGATGGCAACTGGTCTACCTCAGAAAGAAATGGCAACCTACCACGGGAAAAAATCTGCCTCGTCAGTGATGATTCGAAAGATACATGATCACTTAAGCGTGTACCATGTATGGCACATAACTGACTGTCTTCGATCGGGTAAGGGTTCTCTATCTTCCAGTCTGACAATTCTTTCCATTTTCTTTTAATGTATTGTGTGACTTCATTTTTGTAATCTGCATATTGGAGTCTAATGTCAGTTATTAGGATTTGCCTCTTTTGCCAATACATCAGCTTTTTGATTTCCCTTAACGCTTACACACCCAGGCCAAGATTAATATTTTATGGGTTTTTTATCAAATAATGATATGTTCTAATATTTCATGTATGTAAGGGTGGCTTGGAGTTGATCAATAAATTGATTTACTACGAAGAGCGGGCATCCTTTTAGCGATTATATCAGGTTGAGATGAGATACATAGGCAATTAGTATTGGTTAAAAATAAAAATTCAATACTGAGATAGAAAAAATATTCGCGGAAACACGTGTTTCCGAAATGGGACCCGCTTATCCAAACAAGTATTTCGAGCATCAGGAAAAGTTTAAACTTGATCGAAAACTCAAAACATTACCCACTTAAAATTAGATCGTTAAATTGCTACAGAGTGCAGTAGTACCGTCCACATAATTGCAAGCTAGATAAAACCAATATTGTCTTACCATTATGTGGGAGGTATTTCTGGCGCACTCTGTATTTATCCTCTCCTGCAATAGCGTGATGCTGGACGGACCAAGATGTCTTTTGTGGAAGTTAATAACAAAAAACAATCAACAATTTATTTGATGCCGTGTTCCACAGAGGAAGGCAGATTCCAAATGCCCGAAGGTGTGGTCAATAATAACACGTGTCGATTTTGAAACATTTGGCAGATCAGCAGTGACTGCATTGTTTTTCAGTGCAGTTACTGAACCTCGGTTGAATCGAACAGCAGCTGGCCCCATCGAAATATTACCATTCTAAAAAAAAATCATTCAACATCACAATCAACTTGCAAGAAACAGTATTAGTTCAGTTGAAGAATTGCTTTTTTTCTAGAACTTGATCACTAATTGTTCAATAACTTGCCATTATAGTTGAATAAAGCCGATATATTTTTAAAGCGTATATGACTCCTATAGGTAATCCCTTCTTCTTCTTTATGTACCGTGCCCTCCCCAGAACATAGGTGTTCATGGCTCTTCACAATTTCCTGTCCTTTGTAGTTCTAAATTGTCTTTTCGTTATTTATCCTAAATCCTGTTCCGCCATCCATTTACTCAAACTTGTCAAGTATGTTACGCGTTGTTTTCCGCTGTCCCTTAATCTGCCCTGTGAGTATCAGATTTTCCAAGCCCCCCGTCCTCACAAATTTAAAATTGGTGTTAAGTATAAGCTTCCTTTATGTCTCCATTTTCTTTTTAAACCTTGTCGTTGCTTACATGTCCGGTTCATTGTATCGTCAGCAACTTTCTCCAGAACATTTCAGTTGCTTCAGGTCTCCTTCATGTTTGAGGAAATTGCCTAGTATTCACTGCCATATACAGTAGCGTCCAAAATTAAAGAACAACAAATTAAAACTTTGATATCTCAAAAAATATAAGTCCAATTTTTCTGAAATGTTCACTAAATGTAGACAAATAGCAGTTCAGTTGGGCTTTAAATTTGTAAGTTATTTGGAATGATACAGAGAGAGAGCTATTATTCATTTCTTTACTCAAATATCAAACGTCAAAAATTAAGGAATAAAACAGTGTTTTAATAAAAAAAAAAAATAATTGAACAACAAAATGCAAAATGTCTTATCAATATTTACTGCTTCGACCCTTGTTTTGAATCACTTCTGCACATCGGCGTCCAAGTGATTCGACTAAATTTGGATATTCATCAACTGTAATTTTAGTCCATCCCTCCTGTAATTTTCCCCATAGCTCTTCGACATTTGATGGATTCCTAGCCACATTTTGTCTTAAAGTCTTCCATAAGTTTTCTATGGGAGTCATGTCGTGACTTTGAGCTGGCCAATCCATAACGTTTATTCCTTGGTCATTCAGATAAGCAATAACCTGCTTTGCCTTATGGCAGGGAGCATTATCCTGCATGAACACAGGATTTCCAAACCCAGAATTTTGTAATATCGGTACAACATGTTCTTCTAATACATTTTTGCACCTAGCAATATTAACTCTCAGAGGGGATGTACCCAGGCTTGAAAACATGCTGAAAACCAGCACATTACCTCCTCCGAACTTCTTGGTGCACTTTTCGCCAATTCGTCTTCTTACATACTGTTTTCCATCACAATCAAATGCATTAAATTTACTTTCATCACTGAAAAATATGCTGAACCACTGTTCTTCTGACCACAACACGTGCTTGTTTGCAAATTCCAGTCTTGCTGCCTTGTTCTTTTTGCTTATGAGCGGCTTTTTCTGTAGGCACCTAGAATAAAGCCCTATTTCTTGCAAGCGTCTAGACAGTTTGTCGAGACACAATGTCATTTGAAATTTCTCATGAAATGCCAGCTGCAGTTA
This sequence comes from Acanthosepion esculentum, assembly GCA_964036315.1. Classification (NCBI taxonomy): domain Eukaryota; kingdom Metazoa; phylum Mollusca; class Cephalopoda; order Sepiida; family Sepiidae; genus Acanthosepion; species Acanthosepion esculentum. The sequence continues at coordinate 63,081,618 of OZ038494.1, forward strand.
GAAAATGGTCCTTCAGTGCTAGGCGTTGAACGATCCTGTCTTCTCTGGCTATTGTTTTCTTTGGTCTACCCACCTTGTTTGGACTGGTTAAGCGACCAGTGTTTTCGTACAGTTTTAGAATTCGGCTCACAACGCTTTTGGAATGCTTCACCTGTTCAGCAATCTGATGAATTGAGTGATTTTCCTTTCGCTGTTTGACAACATCAGCTCTTAGAGACTTGTCAACTTTTCGCCGGTTTGCCATGTTGGATGATAAATAATCTTTATCTTAACCTCAATTAAATTCTGATTATGTGCGTTAATCTTACATATTTTTCGATATGTTCATTAATTTTGGACACTTGATATTTGTGTAAAGAATTAAATGAATCATAGCTCTTTCTGTATGATTCCAAATAACTTACAGATTTAAAACACAAGTGAACTCTCATTTGTCTTCAGAAATATTGGACTTATATTTTTTGAGATATTGAAGTTTTAATTTTTGTTCCTTAACTTTGAACGCTACTGTAGGAGGACAGATATTACGTAATCGTTAGAAACAAAGAGTACTGAACTAAGTCTTTTTGGTCTCTCAATACTTCGCTTAGCTTTTGGAATGCGTCTTTGGATTTCGGAGTCGCATTTTCCGTCCTCTGTTAGGACGCTGCTAAAATATTACTTTAAAAAAAAGATACTAAAAAGACGGCACAACCGTTTAGGTCGACGTCTTTCAAAAACTCAATTGAGTAAAAGTAATCCCATAACCACCTAACAAAATCCTAATAAACCACATAACCTAACTCGTTAACAATGTCACATGTAAACAATTTCCTCGCTGCTCTAACCATATTGGTCTTCAGCTACAGTAGAGGTAGATTTCTCAGAAAACGCAAAAAAAAAGAATATGTAATATACCACCCGCTTTTATCTTTTTTTACTGATTTTTCCCACCTTCCAGGATTCGCTCCATTTCTTCTTTGATTTCGCTTGTTAATGGTTTCATTCTACCAAATTAGTGCCGTACGTTGTTGGAAAAAAAATAAAACAGTTTACGAATGTCACTAGGAGGCCATCTGACTTAGCTGGAATTCAGATGACGTTCATTGAAGGTGTTTTGAAGGAATTTTTAAAAGCCTGTTTTCTCTTAACAAAAGTGGGTCAGCTGGAGAAAAATTAAAACGCCCGTTGTTTGTTCCACTCTAGCGGCAAGATATTTGTTGGATCGCGGAAGATATAACGAAGCACTATTTCCTAATTAAACAAATACCGTCTCTTGCAAGTTGGGTCTGTGAAAAGGTTATTTTTACACCAGCGAGTTCCGCTGGAGACCAGCTGCTGGTTGAACGTGCTGTTTTACTGAGGCTCGATACATCGTCAGAAGGATTGCAATAATGATCGGAATCGAAGCCGAATTCATCGCAGGAATGAACTTACTGCATTGAAAGTGAAGCTGTCTGTGAAAACAACTAAAGCCAACATGAGTAATTTGGGCGTGTCAAATTTATGAAGAACTAGCGGCTCTGGAATGTGCCTTTTCTCCTGGAATTCAAAACCCGATTATAGATCTCCATAATTTCCTATCCTCTGTAGCTAATAATTTTTTTGCTACTTCTAAACCGTGTTCTGCAAATCCATTTACTAAAGCTCACTAAGTAGGTTATGCGTGATTTTCCTCGTACCGTCGACTTGTCCTGTGAGTATCAAAATTTCCAAGACATCTTTCCTCTTCTTGTCTTGAAATTTCAACCCACTTGCTGATGTTAAGTGTCCTTTTTGTTTCCATTGTCTCTAGAACTTAAAATCCCTAGAGGCTTGAAACTCAAAGACTCATCCAGATAACACGAAACGTTCTTGCAACGATGCAGGTAGGTTGCATATTAGTCGAATGAGGAATGCGATGATGTTACTGCAACGTTGCAATCAGCAATTTTCTTGTCCTCTTCTAAGTAACGTGAAAAGAAAGCTGAACACGTCTGAAAAGAGGTTTCCACGAGAGCTGTTCGCTTCTTACAAACTGCGTCTGCGTGGACGTAAAATAAAAATTTAAAAAAAAAAAAAAAAAATCCTCACTGCACCGATGTGCACAAAACTGGTAAAGGCTCGCTGTACATTCATAAGGAAATGGAAAGTGAAATCAAAGCCAGAAGAAATGAAAACCAAATTACTGAAAACAGAATTCACGTTATCTATTCACTAACCGAGTTTCGAGTCAGGCCTAGTATTTCCTCTGGGGATATACAGGTGGCACATAGGGAACCACCAACTGTTACCGACGTGTCTGGGTGGTAGGACGGACGGTGGAGAGGGTCTATGTGTGTGTCTGTCTCTCCTTATACAGGGTGAGGCAGAAATACCTCCCACATAATGGCAATATATTCGTTAGACGACAACTGCCACTAATATATTACCATTATGTGGGTGGTATTTCTGCTGCACCTGTATAAAGCTGCAAACGAATACAAAAACTTCCGACCAAGTGTCACTTGACCTTGTAAGTTTTCATTTATTTCCTTTCGATGAAGTGGGTGTCAACTTTGAAGACTCCCGTTTCACAGACCTTATCGCTGATCATAAAACACGAGACACTTCAGATAGATAGCATCATTTAGGACCCACTTGTTTTAGTATGTGTAGAGCCAGCCGTCTGTGTAGGAAACCTATTGCTCCACAATAAATAGAGCTCCTGTAACAATATGAAAGGGGTAAAAACTGAGGTTTATAAAATAATCTACACAAGGCAAGCTGAACATTCAAACTTGTAATTAACTAAAGACTTTATCAATATAATCCAGACGTATCTATCACTCTCCAGACAATGAATACAAGTAAAATTTTATTGTGGCTGTATTTTCTCCCATCATAGACGTATATAGAAAACTGGGAAAGGTTTCTGCTGTAGCAAGATAAACCCTCACTAGTTGGATTTTACAAGTCGACAATAATAATCACCAGTAACGAGCAAGTCCGACTAAGAACCTTTTCTCCAGAACTGCTACTTTGTAGAACAGAGTCCTGCATGGATTCTTCTTTGAACACTATAATCTTAATCCTTTCAATCGTTATCTAGCCACCTTATCATAATCTTCAATTACTCTCACCCCTTTTACATCCATATCCCACATCTCATTCAGTAACCCTCTACTTTAAGTGGCTCTCGAGCCTTGTATTGGGTGAATTTTAGTATAAAAAGTTAACAAAAATCAGTCATACTTATGAGTAATTTCCAAGTTAGAGGATTTTCATATACAATTAAGGAAAGTCCTATATTCTAAGATTAAATCGAGGAAAATATTCAACAGGCTTGTTGAAATAAGAAAATAAATTTTAAAAAGATGTTTAAAAAGAAAAAAAATTCTTTCCTACCAAGAAAGGATAAAAATAAATAAATGATAAAAAAAAAAAAAACCCAGCTTAACATAGAATTCAAAGTTTTGTTTTCATAGATTAATGATGATGATCCTCCTCCAGGCAATGCTCTCATGACTTCTAACCATATCTGACTGGAAATGTTAGCATGTTTTGCCTTATTGAATTAAAATGGTCTACAGAAAACATCCTGTTCAATACCACAGACTTGCTTGTCAGTTGCCGGACCTTAAACCAGTTGGGCACATCCCATAGTGGCTGACACACTGTACATGTTCATTAACAGGAATAGACGGGGCTGGGGGGATATAATTACTGGGTGTTGAGGCTTTTTTTGGTTTCTTTTTTTTTTTTTTTTTAAAGTTTAAAGGCGGAAGCAATCAAGACAACTTGGGTCTCACATCTTGATACTGGGAAACACCCTCAATCAGAGACTGAATGGACTGGGTTTCCTGAGCCGAAGAAATTGGATCCCACATACAAGTTTTATGTGCTACTTTTATCAACACTTGTCACCATATTGTGCATAGTTGCTTGTATACGGAGCTTCATATATTTGATCCTTGCGTCATTTTGTTGATGTGCTGCTATTACTAAATAAAAAAATATATTTTAAAAAAATAAAAAAAATGAAATAAAAAAAAAAAGAAGTGAATATAAAATAGATCTAAACTGTCCAAAGCTTAACATTATAATTTTCTTTAGAAAGATTTTAGAGGGAATACACTGATGCAGTGCTGGACAACTCAACACCGCTGTGACAACTCAGGACAGAGAGAACTCAGCACCAGAAAAAACAACTTTCTTATAACCAAATAAAAATAATTTAAGAATTAAAACCTTAATTAGTGAATAACATTTTTTTCTTCAAATAAGGTATTTAAAAAGGTATGTAAAATATGAACCATTTTTTTTGTTTTTAATTATTTTTAATGAAGTAAATTGTAATATAACTTATTTTTTTAATAAAATGAATCAACATTCTAAAATATTTTTATAAAAAGTAATTTAATAATTTATGATTTACTTCATTAAAAATAATTATAACAAAAAACTGGTTCATATTTTACATAATGCCTTTTCAAATGCCTTATTTGAAGAAAAGAATTCACTAATTAAGTTTTTAACCCTTAATAAATTACTTTTGTTCAGTTAAAAAAAAAAGTTATGTTTTTCTGGTCCTGAGTTGTCCCAGTATTCAGTCAGCAGTGTTGAATTTTCCCTTCCCAACACTGATGTCCACTCCAAAAAGTACTAATTGGTTTCAAAAGACAGTAAGTGCCAATAGCTAGTGTGATTATGCAATGTAAATTAGAATGTCATTTGACAAGGCTTTTGTGTTAGAAATTAGGGACTTGAAAAGAGAGAATATTTACAACTTTTGCATAGAATATAAACAGAACAAAAGTGTTCAAAATCAGTTGCCATTCTGTCAAGCTATTGGTTACAGTAACGAAATAATTTATAATTTATATTGCTAGTATTCAAACAGAAACAACGCTACTGGAAACACACACAGTACTCTGTTCATTCAAACATGGGACAGAAAACAACATGCTTTCTGAAAGAGGCCAACAAGCAAGTTTCTTTCTTCATTCTTGTCACAAGTTAAAAGCAGTACATTGTAATCACTAAAATAAAAATGAAATCTCTCTTTTTGCGTCAGTATGAAGTGCATCATAATTAGTAAACAGTAAATATCCACTTCCTCACAGATGAAGAGGAGACAAGGCAACAGGGATGTGGATCTACAGAAAAATGTTGAGAATACCTTGAATGAAGCATGTAAACAATGAGGAAGTTCTAAAATGGAAACAAAAAGGACACTTAGAGACAGAAAATTTGTAAGTCACAGGACATATTGAAGTCAAAAAGGACAGATGAAAACGGAGTAATCTACCTAATAAGCTTGTGTAAATGGATGGCAGAACAGGGGACAAGATAAAAATTTTATCTGATGAGAGCAAGCCAGAAATTTCCATACATATTTCCTCAATCTAAAATATCACTTACCACATGAGTAAATCTTGACGCTTAAACTGTTATTCTACATCTCCAAATTTTGTATATTTACATATTTTTATTCAGAGATTTTAAAATGATTAGAAATTAAAACAAAAAAAATTCTATAAGAGTGTGAATCGTGAAGATATTAAAACATTTGTAAGAATCTTCATAGTATTTTACAATTCAAAAAGTATTAAAACCAAAAAGTTATAACAAATTGTAGTAATGAGTACTGTCTGAAAGTGATTGTCTATAGATTCATTATTTTTCCAAGAAAAGTTCTTCCCAGAGGCCAATCATAGTTAATTTCTCAATGGCAGAAAAAGATTTCATAATGGCTTTATATTTACTGGCCAAAAGATACAATTAAGTAGGGATGGTGGAAATGGGAAGCCGCCAATCCTCCATAAAATGAAAGGATTTAATTTCTTTAGTCTACTTGCTTGATATATTTAAAAACTTAACATGTATGCAAAAATAAAGAAATTAACGCAAAAGGCATCCGATACACTTATTACCTCCCCATAATCTATGCAATTTGCTAATGCTACCGTAACAGCGTTTAAACTTTTAAATGCATAAAATTACATGATAGTGATTTGGAGAGACTACTAATTGGATGATAATTGTTAAAATTCTCAAGAGAGTGGGTTGAATGGTTGAGAAGAAAATTACAAACAAAACCTGTTATAATTTATGTTTTAAAATAATATGAAATTGAGAACAGTTCCAAGGAGAATCAAGCTCAGATTTAACTAGACAAGATACATTAAGATTGAGCAAAACCAAGATTCCCAACCCATTCCATTTCCCGCTAATAAGAGATGATTAATATATTGTCCGAATTGGTTGGATTTTGAGAAGCTAGAAAAGATGTTTGTTTACAATATGCTATCTGTAAAGTATGTGCAGTCACAGAAAATGATCTAAATTATTCTGAACAAAGAACAAGGGAACATCTGATTTATGTAGAATTTGTGACCCCCCCAGGAAACAACTAACTTTACAGAAAGATAATTAGGAAAACTTTGAATATACAAGGGAAATAACATATGGCCAATTAACAAGATTGCCTAAAATTAAGATGTGCCTTTTCCTGCAACAATTGTCTGCAATTTTTAGTTATCATTATTTGGGATTTCCAGCATGAGTGAGAAAAGCCAATTAGTTAATTCATGGGAGTATGGAGATAATGAAATTAGGTATTGTGAATTGTTATTGTCTGCTGCCTGCCGAGGTAAAGGAAGTCATCATTGTTATCAGAAAAGATTTCTCTGTATAAAGCTAGCATGCATTTTGCTTTGTGGTCATTTTCCCTCCCTGAGTATAGAGCAGACATCAGATACAAGGGGCACACCCACATTTCAGCAGCTCATAATAGCCTGGAAGTGCTTGTAACACAGTAATCACTAAATAGACCACCTGCAATTTCCGGGCCTGTATGAAAACACACACACATAACCTAAGAATTGAGTGGACATCACTTTAATGGTGGCATCCAGAATATCCAAATCACCACTCCTGCAGCAGAATATTTTGATTTACAGTTGCTAACAAAGGCATTTTATTTAACCAGTTTTTCTTTATATTCAATAAACCTGCTGTTAGAGTTATCAACAGTGCTGTGCATTTCATTGAAGGAGTTCTTTTTCCAGCATAAATTTCAACATGCACCAAGATAAAAATTCGGCACAGAAGATAGGATTTATGCCATCTTGCCTACAGTACACAATGTATATATGGGGTTCACACTAGACTTCACCATCAATCCCAATATCGTGAGATTTTGTGAAGCCCAAATCAACCCTATTAAGACGATATGCCAGGCTACAATCAAGAAGAAAAAAGAAAGCCAAATAACAATAAAGTCAGTATTACTCAACAAAGCCTCAACTGAGAGCAAAAGAGAAGAGAGAGAACTTGGAGCTGGGGGAGTGCAGTGTATGAGTTGAGAAGTGATAGGTGTATTGATAGATGTGTTAATGATCATTCACGTTGCATTTTATGGTTTAACAAGATACTAAGCTTTCTTGATAAATTCTAACCAGAGAAATAGAGGGGAAAAATGAAAGGTTAAGAATTGGAACTCTTACAATACAAGGCTTTAATTGAACAAAGTGCTTTTTCAAATATTTAACTAGCTAAAAAAGTATTTCCCTTTTTAGTTTCTTCAGAAACATTCAAATTTGAAATCTGTATTAGGTATAAATTTAAGATATTTTTCATGATTAGATTATGAGAAAACAATCCATCTATAAGGAGTTAACAAAAACAGAAAAATAATCACTATTTACATTATTCAGACTATTGTCTTCATCTTTATCGCCATATTTATTACGTTTCAGCCATTGTACACTCCGGCCTTCTTCAGGTGGTTGGAATATCAAACTGAACCCTTTATTTCACTCACTGAGGTAGACTGTTCTAGTTCCACGAGCCATGTCTACTGGATGTCAGTTATCTCCTGTTAATTCCCCTCTCCAAGTTCTCCACAGCCTTAACCAGGTATTGAACTCACACTCTTTGGGTCCTGTCATATGGCACAGTGGATAAAGGTGTTAGTCAGATCCAGTGACAAGATACTAAGCTTTCCTGATAAATTCTAACCAGAGAACAGTTAAGGTGGTGGAGAACTTGGAGAGGGGAATTAACAGGAGATAACTGACATCCGTTAGACATGGCTCATGGAACTAGAACAGTCTACCCCGGTGAGCGAAATAAAGGGTTCAGTTCAACATTCCAACCACCTGAAGAAGGCCGGTGCATACAACGGCCGAAACGTAATAAATATGGTGACAAAGATGAGGACAATAGTCCAAATAATGTAAATAGTGTACATAATATCTCATCTCAGAAATATAGAGATACAGAAGAATAATCTTATTAGAGTAAATTTTCAATGAGTATTAAATAAAAAAAACATTGTCAGCAATGAGATTTTACAAGCTACAATAATGAGTTAAGTTATTCTTTATTTTTGTTTTGTTTTGTTTTTTTAGATATCTTTGCTTAATAAAGGGTGTTCCAATAACTTGGACTGATTTTAAATGTGAATTCAAGTTTAAGCGTCTAATGATTTTTTTCTTTTTCTTTCAGATTTAACAACTGAAGTCTTTGGCAATTTCAACCATGGAAAGATTAACAATCAAACAACGTGCTAAAGTTATCGAAGCCTATTACGAAAATGGATGTTCAAACAGGATTTGAATAAGTTCCCAGGTTGCATCATCTCTCGAAACAGTGAAGTCAATTGTCCACCACGATCATGCAACTTGACGCCTTTAGATTTCTTCCTTTGGGGGTCATCTCAAAAGTAAGGTCTATGCCAACAAGCCAACAACAATTCAACAGCTGAAGGATGAGATAAAGCATATTGGTGTGATCGAGGAACAACTATGCAGAGACGTCATAAAAAATTTTGACCATTGAGTGGAGGTGTGCCGCTGAAGCCTTGGCAGATATTTGGGTGATATTATTTTTCACACATAATTGCCATGACTTAATTAAGATGATCCAATAGAGAAATAAATAAATTTTCACCAATAACACTGATTTATTTACAGCTGACTGATCCATCTTAATGAAACACCCTTTATAAGGTGTTGTTAGTTTTGAGTAATTTCCTACACTTTTAAATGATCTACAACTACATTCTAATATCTTCCTTTCAGTTCATTTTTATATTTCTAAAATATCAATGCAATACTGAGATGAACTATGGAGATACATTATCCAATTGTCAGTACAATTTTGTAAATACTTACAGATGAATGAGAAATTTGGGTGTTTGAATATATTTCTATATTCAAAGAGACAAGCTGAAAAAAAATCATAAAAAAAAGCTTTAATACATATAGTTTTCCAACTGTATCTGCTCTGAATTTTTTTAATATTTGACAAAATATTTTTTAAATGTAGGGAAAATGAATAATTATAAATATTCAATGGTTTCTTTTATCGACAGATGTTTAAAAGTAACTTTTTTGTTTCATTTATTCCTTTATCATTTAACTAAGAGTCATTTGTTAATCCTAAATGCACACAAAGTTTTTTTGTTTTTGTTTGTTTTTTTTTTACATTCTTAATAAAATTTTCTACTCAACCTACTTGTGTTAAACCTCAAGTTTGACAAACTTAGCATACAAGAAAAAGCACATTTTAAAGGGAAATATATAAACAAAATAATACTTTAAAAATAAATTAAAAAACAATCAAAGTAAATCAAGAATAGTATGTGAAAGCAGCAACTGAAGCCAACCCAAATACAAATAGTAGTCAAAAAATTTGTTTATCACCTTGAACAGGTTGGATACAGCATTGCATAAATATTCAACATGTGATTCCTGTTTAAAACAAAAAAAAAAAAAAGGCCAAGATGAAGTGCACATTCATCAATATTATCATAATGAAGTCCAATTGTTTTATTATCCAAATCTTAAATAAGAGGACCTCAAACCTGTAACAAGCAAACAGTTTATTACAAGGTATTATCATAGATATGCACAATGTACAACTTGAGCCATACTCCTCCTCCTCTTCAGCACTTATTTATTTTTAGTCGTTTGTTCCTTCATGTTTTTTTTTTCTTTCTCCTGTCCTTGAAGTCAAAGAATATTTTATCAGGTCATTTAATGTTCTGCTTCATGTTTTCCTGTAAGAAAAAAGTATGGATGGAAAAATGGGGTTAAAAGGGACCTTTTCTTTACAGACAGAATGACCATGAAATATTGACTAGGAAATAGAACAAAGATTTTTTTTTTTTTTAATTAAGCAGATCAAGGAATAAAGTTTCAGGTTTTGTGATTTTTTTTTTTCATTTTGTTTTAAGTCTTGTAAGCCTATCTTTCAGCATGTATGAAGGAAAGGACAGCAAAAAGGCTATGGAAATGACGGGCAGCAGTGTAAAAAAAAAAAGGGGAGAAGAAAAAATAAAAAATAAAATTGCTTTTATCAATTTGAATATTTTTTTTTCAGGACTAACAAATAGGCTGAATTTTATTTCTACCCACAACATTTTTTGTCTCTTTTCCGACCTTTCCCCACCCTTCTACTACAGGCAATATTTGCTAACCCCACTCCTACCCCTAAGCCATACATAAAATTCCCATGCTAACCATTGGTAACCTACATGATGGTGGGGGTGTTTTCTCAGGGCTTGTTCATCACTACAAGTCTGCTTGATCACATTTCATCAAAAGCCTCGCATCACACCGGATGGACAAGGCCAATGGAATAATGAGCTAGAGTAAGCATAGCGACTTTTCTTTTTCACAAAAAGTTGTTATCTTTCTCCTCTCATTATTAAAGTGAAAGAAACTGCTTCTTTCCTTTTCCCTCCCAATTATGTAACCAGAATAAATGTAATAATGGGAAACTTGCCAAATTTCATGGCCCCAAAAACAGAACAGAACAGAACATTATCAATAATAATAATAATAATAATGACAAGGCCTAGTAAATAAAAGATCCCTCCTCATAAATATGTGTGGTAACCTGGCACTTTTCATTATCAAGGCAATATGTTGATGTAGAAGTTGGGAAGCTGAAGATGCAGCATTTTCCCCCCTTTCACCTCACATCAACATTCTATCAAAGCAAATAAAAAGAGGCAACTGACATAACCATCAGACAGTGCATTAACACTGACTACACAAATCTCTCCTATGAGAGTGATGGGATGATAGTAGGAGTTGTTGGGGGGGGGGGGATTTGAGAGTGGGGTTCAGAATTTTGTTTCCATATATCTAAGTTTAGTAATTAAATCATCTTTTCATGTTGAGTAGGATTTTTTTTTTGTTTTCTGTGTATCAATTAATTTATATAAAAAAGGACCTATTACCGCAAAGCAATGAAGCATGACCTCAGTACATATTCCAATCTGTGAAAGACAGACAACTATGGCTGGATATCATAAGTCAATACTGCTTAGTATTTACAGATTCATATACATCCAACTTAATACAGGACTCAAAAAAGAAATACTCTTGATATAGCTATGTACAAGTGCATTGTTGATTGTGGGTTGTTTTTTTGGGGTTTTTTTTTTTTTTCATCATTCTATCAAAGTCAACCAGCCAAACATTGTTCAAGAATGGCAACTTATCTAATGACTAAATCTTTTTTTTTTTAATTTTTTGTTATATTTATTTATTTTTTTTTATTTGCTGCTTTTTTTTTTGTTTTATTCTTGTTTTTTTGTTTTTTCTTTTTTTCTTTCATTAAACTGAGCCTGGTTTCATATTCATCATCCAATCTATAATGTTCACTCTGAGGGACTCCTATTGTCGTGATTAGTTTCATCCTCCCCAGTATCTGGGTTGTCTCCTTGTTGATTTAATTTGTTGTTAACTTGATTTGTTGGGTGCCCAGGCTGAGAACTGTGCTGAACATTCACTTGATTGTTCTGTATATGCTGTGGGCGCTGTTTCTGTAGCTGCGGGGGCGTAGGTGGAGCTTGCTGCGGAGGGCACTGCTGATCTAGAATCTGTGGAGATGAAGTACTAGATGCAGTCACTGATGTAGATGGAAGCTGCTGTTGTTGTTGTTGTTGTTGTTGTTGTTGCTGCTGCTGCTGCTGCTGTTGTGGGGGTGGGGGTGGCGGTTGCTGCTGCTGAGTTGACGGTGGTACTTGAGTCTGTGGGGTTTGAGTTTGAGGCACAGTCTGTGCTGCAGACTGTGACTGTGGCTGAGTTTGGGCCTGAGCTGGAGTCTGAGTCTGGGCTGGTGGCTGAGTTTGGCCAGTGTACACTGGAACCTGATCATCAGGGTGAGGGCTCTCAGGCTCATCAGTCAGGTCAGCTTCCTCAGGCTCCTAAAATATCAAATAAAATTACAAGAATGCTTACATAAACAGAATAAAAAGGAGAAAAACTCATGTTATTCTATATAAATATTTGCATACAGTTAGCAAATTAGCCTCGTTACAAACTACTTACCCCTGAATTCAATTCTCATTAGATACCCTATATTGATGCCGCATACCACATGAAGAAAAGTTTAGTAAAGACTCATGAAAACAAAGATGTAATTTGTAAAATAAATCTTGCATAATAAAGGTAATGATTACAGAAAAAATGAATATATTAAGTACATTATGTACTGATGATAGGTTACAAATTTATTTAATGGAAATTTACAGGATGAAAATAAACCTAAATGGCTGAAGACATACATTCAGTTTTGAATAATTTGGGAATGTGATCTACTAAAGATAATCTTAAAACATAATAACTCATTTTAGAAACTATAACTATTTTAGGTTAGTACTTCTGATTCTTTAGTAGCTGTGTAAATTACAGCACTGCTGAAAATATTAATTAAAAGTATTAACCAGTAAATAAAATAATTTCTAAATTTTATGCTCAGTTTTTTTTCTCTAAAAAATGTGTTTATGTTTCAGAATTTCTTGCAGGTAACTAACAAAACACCAATACTAATCAAGCATTTTTCCCTCATATAGCTCAAAGAAAGAATGATTGTCTCCCTTGTATTGATTTGTTTCCATCTTTTTATTTTTTTGTAAATACTAAATTATATCATTTTCATTTAACATCTAATAGGATAGTAACCTTGGTTCAACGTTTTACTTCATGAAACAACAGGGTGGCAAGCCTGGTTCAACATTTTGATGCATAAGAATGACTAATGGCGATTTGAAGAAGGAAATAAGATTAAACTGAAAAATAATAACCAAGCATTGAGGAAAAAAGATTTAAAATAAGTAGAAGATATAAAATGAGTTTAGAGAAGGCTCTAGGAAGATTTAAACCTGAAATAAACCAAGTAAAATTCATTAAGACTAGATTCCCCTAACTTACCCAGGTGCCTCAGTTGCAGTATGGCAAGATTTATGGTCTTTTAAAATTCCCCAAATTCCAAAAAAGAATTCGATGTTTATTTAAAAACACTATCTCAGTCAAGAGATAGAGAGACTCAAAAAGGCAAAATCCAGTTTTAATCCTCTCCACTCCTGCTGCGGCTGCTACTACTGCCACCAACAAATTCATAGACAACATAAGTGGAGCCAAGTTCAAAGAATTTTAGAGTTAACCACTGCCAAGTAACATAGTACTGACACAAGAAATGACAGATTGATGAAACAAAACAAGAGGGTGCAGTACGGGACCAGATGGGTTATATTTGCAGCCAACAAAATATTTTCTATTATTCAAGTTTAACTATCCAACTTGACAATTTTAATAATTTTAAGATCAAAACTGAAGATCCTCTGGAAATAGGTTATATCTCAAAGAATATAAAGTTACCATCATGTAACTACTACTAATTATTATCATCATCATTATTATTATTATTCAGTAATTCAAGGATTAAAACATTCATACAAAGAATGATAGAAAAACACTAGTAAGAGCTTACCTCTTCAGGACACAGCTCACAGGCTCTGGCCAAAGTAGTTCTTGCACTCTGAGATCGTTCAAGGAAGTAACTAAAATAGAAATTTAAGTGCAAAGTTGGCACAAAATACAAGTAAATAATATTAATTAGAATATTAAATCAAGTAAAAAAAATTAAGGTCACATGCATTTTATTCAACTTTAGTTTTCAACATTGTTTTGATTAGGCATAATTTATTAATGAAAAATTTCATAAGATAATAAATAATATAAAATAGTAAATATTATCAGAGCTAACAGCAAAGTTTATTACAACTGAGCATGTTGTTAATATTTAAAATTAATTTTTTTTTTAAATTGTAATTTGGCATTCATTTTATTCATAACTCTTCACAAAAATAAGCAATTAAAATTAATGTATATTCTAATATGTTCTAAACATTGGTCCCTGCAATTACTTTAGCAAGTATTTGAATACTTTGAAAACTTACCCATTGGATGTCTCATTAGACTGTGCTGGAGGTGACCAGTTGTTGTAAGTATACTGGGCATTGCCAGGATACGGTCTCTGCAACACAAATATAAATAAGTTGTTTTACAGTAAAAACAAAAAATCTGGTTTCAAAAAGCAATTTCAAGAGAGCTTTCATTAATTTATAAAAATGTCTAATAAAAATATCATTTAAATGATAAAATTGTAAAACACTTAAAACTGATTTTCAAGTAAATGAAAATGAATAGGAAAGAAATCAGGTATTACTTTCATATAATATATATACGCAATAGTTTTTTTTTTTATTCCAAAAATAACCAGCACTAAGTTCATATATATATATATATATATATAAAATTGAATTTGAATAATAAAAGAAAATATCTATACCATAAATGCAGTCTTTCCATATTTATTTTTAATGAGAAAAGAGCTATGCACATCTCCATATTGAAAGTGTTTAGCAAATTTTGGTTACTTGAGTTTACGTTTTAGTAACTCACCCGTTCTAGTTCATCATTGAGCCATTCCACTGCCCAAGACCATTTACGTTTTAGGTCACCATTACTTTGTAACATCTGCGATGCAGGAACACAGCTAAAAAGAAAGAATTTCAAGGACTGTAAGAACAAGAAATTAAAGCAACCAATTTGTATGAAAATAATATATTTCCTATAACAAAAGTCATGTCCAGGTATAAGAAAACTAGGTTTGAATGAAAAAATGATTTGGGCATGTGTGTGTGTCTCTCTCTCTCTCTCACACACACACACACACACACACACAATTCATTAATAAACAGATTTTATTTATTTTAATTTGACCTTTAAAGAGTGAAAATTTTATGATTAAAATAATTGTTGAACTGTAAAAGTAGTTTCAAAATACATACTGTGTAAAAAGCAGGACCATCATCTTAATACACTGATATGCTCTTTTTTGATAGTGATTCTTAGACCGTTGAATTGTATCAAATAACCCATCTCTGTCTTCAGGTATTCCTACAATCCAAAGGAAAAGACAAAGTTTGATATTAACAAAATAGGAATCTAATTTCATTTTTCATATAGTTTTAAATAGGTATGTTCACAGATTCACAATACCTAAAGTTTAAAATGTATTTTTGAAAATGAAAAAATCTGTTTTGAAGCTTTCATTGATTGGAATAAATTTATTTTTTTGTTTCCAGCAAAACCAAGGAGGTCTGTCATTTTTAAGACATTTGTAAACAAAAGTTAATTCTGTTTTAAAAATCTTACAAAAACAAAATACTTTTTTCAAAGGTCATTTGAGGAAAATTAGGAAATTTAAAGTTTACTTAATCTAATTTGAAATAAACATTACTTACTTTTTTAGCATCAAAAATGTAGTAGAAAATAAGAAAAGCATTTCTTAACCACAGTGACTTGTTTTTGAGGTGTTAATTGACATATTGACAGCTGAGATTAGAAGTTATCAGATGGATAAACAGAAGTGACATACATTTTATGAATTTTAAGTGAACTTATTTAACTACCCAGTAATTTTTACAAATTAACAAATATTTTAAGCAATCTAATATTTTATTTATTATTAAGTACTTTAGCTTTATAGCCTTATGTTTGAAAATGTTTCCTGGGAAAATAATAAAATTTAAAATACTATAACAATAAAATAAATTTAAAATTTCATAACTGAGATAATATAAAAATTAATATAACATAAAATTCCATATTTTTTATATTATCCGAGTTTTGAACTTTTAAAATACGTGACTTTTAATAATAAAATTCTTGTAAATATTCATTTTTAATCAGAAAATTTTTTTGCTTCAGGCAATATTGTCCTTCACATATATTACTCATAAAAGCAATTGAAAGCTTTTCTAATTAAATAATGTCTTAGTTTTGTGTTTTGTATTTTACAATTCAGAGCAGATTTTCGGTAAATGCTAGTCAGATTTAAAAAAAAGAAAAAGAAAAAAGAATTTGTTGATTTAAATTGTTCAAAGACTTTTGTTTTTAACTAATATAATCAATAAAAATTACACCTTTGAATTTCTGAAGTTTTCAAATGGTGGGGGAAGGATTTTTAGCAGGACTTTCTATTAAGACAAAAAAAAAAACATTTCCAAAATAATTTCGTTCACTTGTGACCAAGTCCTGAAAGTTTCATTAAAATCCAACAATTATTTGATTTTTGCTAGAATTTCCAAATTAATGTCTTTCACTGTATTAAAAAAAAAAATGCTAAAATTTGCTATGCTAATTTACAGTCCATCTGCTGATGCAAGAAAAACTCAATTTTTAATCAAAATTCCAAATGTTCTAAAAAGGATAAAAAAAATTTAAAATAATCAAAAATTACTTTAGTCTTTCCTCTTAACAATAAAGATTTTGATGATAAAACTTAAGTTTTCAGCAAATTCGGAGTGAGCATACCTAGTTTTAACCAATAAACATCTAGGCGTATAAATCTAATGTTTAGTTTTCAAAAAGAATTTAAATTATTGGTTGAAAATGACATTTTAAATCCTTATGCTACATAAGGATTTAAAATGTTATTTCAAGTAAACTTGAAATGTAAAAAAAATCCCAATATACATTAAACAAAAATATAAGGATTAAAGTATACATTTCTAATATCAAATTAATCAACTATAATCCTAAACAGTATTTTGAAACACAAATTTAATAAAATCGAAGAAAATATTTTTAAAATTAGCCATCTTGACAAATATTTAATAAATTGAGTTCAAGAGAGATTTAAGTTTATTTTGATCATAGGACTATAAGATAGGATAGATTAATCTGACTACTAAAAATTAAATTTCCCAATTAGATTCAATCATTTTGAATCAAAAATCATTTTACTACTAGAATTTCATCAAAAGTATTTCAGTGTTTTTTTTTAATGGCAGTGTTGCACCAATTTATAATGTAAATCATGAATAAGAATTAGACACCTGAAATAGGGTAAAAGAAATGCTTGAGAACCATCTACAGAAGCATACCTTTTAGAGCATTGTGTATTCGATGATTCTGCCAGGAATCATCCAACATAAGCATTTGAAAGAGTAAATCAAGATAGGGTTTCAACTCATAAGTGTAAGAATATGCAACCTGAAAAAGAGAAGAAAAATGATTACTGCATTTTAGGTATAATAACAATCTCAATAAAATTGCTTTATTTTCTGATTACTCAATATATATTTGCTTAGACCTTACTACTTCATATGAGTGGAGGAGGAGGAATAGTAATAATAATATATTAATTTATATGAGTGTTTGTAAAAATACATGTATAACTCTTTTCACATGATCATAAAAATGTAATTCTACAGAAAAAACTTTACAATTTCTTCACTCATCTCTTTAAAATTTATTTAATTTTAATAAGGTAAAGAGATATAAAATTGAAATTTGAGAAAATAAGATCTGCTACTTGACAGGTGTGCAGAGAAATAATTCACAAGTAAATGTCATCTGATACTTTTTTTTTACCTGAGCATTACCAAGAGTTCCTGTAAAAATCATTCAATCTTACACAAGTTGTTTAGGTTTGGTAAACTTTGATTAATTTTGTCCTGATTTCAGAAAAGAACAATTCAGTTCCTTTCTATTCAGATCCTTTTATCAGTTCAATATAATAACTTATTTACAAATACATTAAAAGCTTTCTGGAAAGTCACATTTAATCACTTCCAATAAATATAAACGTTTTCTAAGTTTACCACAACTGAAAGTTTTTTCTTTTGAATTAATGATTGTAAAAAACATGCAATAATATAAAGTGATAAGAGAACCTAGTACTGTAGGTAGAATTTTTAGTAAATTAAATGCAAAAACATTTACATTGACCAATGTTGCTAAAATGTTGTCATTAAAATAATATAAAATAAGAAATCTTGAGATGACTACGTTTTTCAAAAATTACTCCGACATACCTGCCATAATAATTCACTTAGAACCGTTGAAGAAAAGTGTGGATTTTCCCAACTGCAGAACTGAAATTAAAATTAAAAACATTAAGAACAGTTTTTTAAAATTTATATTGCATAGCTTACAAGGAAACTTCTGAAACAAAAATGTGTAGTTTAAGTGAAATATAATGAACTAATCTTAAAATGGTAACTTTCTACAGATTTTAATTGAAATGCCAAATTATTCATAACTCACCCTTAACAATTTGGTGGTATCTTCAGAATTGTTGCAGTCTTCAATGACTTTCTTAACATAACTTGTTCTATTGTATAATATATCAGCTACCTGAGTTTGAATTGGCATGAGAGGTGCACCACATGTTGGATCCCCATGAGGGTTAGACATAGGAGCTGAGCCCTGAAATAAAGAGGAAATCAAGATCAGAAAAATGTTTTCAAAATTAAGATAATGAAGCAATTTGTAAAAGCTAAATGAAGAAATGAACAAAATAATTTTTGCTACTGAATGAAATTGAATAAAAAGGTAAAAATTTCTTAATTATTGTTAACTGTGGATAGAAATTCAGAGAACTGCCCATACATTATAACGAAAGCTCACAAATAAAAAAAATAAAAATGGAAAAAAATATGAGTTTGAGCTTAAAGGTAGGTATACTGCTGTTTATGCTAATATTCAAGTGCAGTCAATTTTTTTGTTGATTGTATTAATAAGAGTACAATTATCAAATATTGCACAAAAAATAGCAATGTATGCAAATGATATAATATTATATAAAAGCTAATGTCATTTGTTTGGCATTTTTGTCCACCTAAAGCAAGCATAAATTTGAGTGAACATCCAATCTGAAAATAAGCAGGAAAGCAACATATCAACAACAAACTTTCACTGAATATTTGAATAAAATTAGATTTGGAATATTAAGATATTTCATTTTATTTATTTAATGTAATATATACAATGAGTCAGTTACATTTCTTTTTATAAATAATATTGACAGGTTAAAGTCATTTAAATTGAAAGCCAAATTAAATATTTTTGAATTTTTGTTACATTTTAACAAAACAGCAGTTGCTTTAAAGTTTCAAGTCTTTCATTGCATATGTTCTTTTTATGCTAACACAATTTTTAACTGCTTTCTTTTTCTTTTTTCAAATATTAGTGGTTTAAAAACTGGCACTACTTGCTTATTCTTTTTAAACTACACTGTCGAATTTTATTAATCAAGTTAATGTTTTCACAGAAAAATTGGTATTAACTAACAAATGTTGGCAAAGTTTTCAGGATATATTTATATAAATATAAACATGAATTAAACCTTATATCTCTTTTCATCGGAAATATTTCCAATAAATAACTTATTTGATGATGTAAGCTTTTATTATACAACTCAAAAGGTTGTCCATATTGTTTATAAATAAAATAGTATTAATATTTTAATTTTCATTACACATACACACACACACATATATAATAAAAATATAGTTTTAATCTAAAAGTGGACACTGAAGTCAACACTAAGCAGCAACAATGTTTCATGCTTGAATGCAACCTTCAGTCGGCCTGAAGATTGCATTCAGGCATGAAACATTGTCACCACTTGGTGTTGACCTCAATGTTCACTTTTACATATAAAAAGATTGCCATGGATCATAAAATATAACTACAAGAGAAAGAAGATACTGTATAGTTATTGAATGATGGGAACATATCATAGCATTCTTTACTAAAGACCGACTCATGGTGTAACTCTTGCTCAGAACTGGAAGCCTATCTCATTTCTTGTCATTCCACTGAAAGTGAAGATAATTAAACATAAAACATTAAAATTAACTTTCTTGAGAGAAACTTTGTAACATTTATAGTAAGAAAAACTAGGATTAATAAATTATTTCTTTGAATCAAGTATAATTAAAATGTTACATTTCAGTAGAAGTATGGTAAAAATTCAACATACTTTTTTCATTTGTTAGAAACCGAAATACAGTTTATGCAAAAAATTGATCATTAGTGTATTCGCTTTTATGAATAAAAATCTCAAAGAATGTTAACTTAAGTGAAAAATGTTAAAATAACTTCCAGGTAACAAGATTCAGAAATTAGATTTTTTTTTTGTGAATTTTTCATAAAAAGTTTGTTTGAAACGAAAACGAAAAAATAATATAGCAAGTCCAAAGGAGATAATATACTTCAATAAACTAAAGTTATTTCAAATGTAAAAGGCAAACATTTCTTAAGCCAACTACAACAATAAATTACCACAAACCCAAACCAAAGTTAAAAATCTCTGCTCCTAATGGAACAGCCAGATTTGAGATAAGCCTCCAGTTCTAGGTGAGTTGCACTATGACTTGACCTTCAGTAAAGGACACCATGAAACACATTGTTCAGCATTTTTACAATTTCCAGAGATCAAAGAACAATAAAAAAAGAAACTAAAAAGACTGACAAGAAAGAAAAGCAAATTTCACAAAGAGAGATTTGAGAAAAATGAAAAGGATAAGAAAAGTGGAAATATTTAAATAAGAGGGTAAACAAAAAAAAGATGCAGAATATGAAGAACATTGGTTAAAGACATGAAAGCAACCAAACTATCACCTTTAAGTAAACATTACAAAGATAGACATATAAGCTGAGTGAAGTTGTACTAATGCTTTGTAGAGTATCATTAGTTAAATCTGATGGTTGAGCTGAAGGTTGGAAATAGTCAACCAACACAATCGACTTGCCCACCTTACAAAGACACCAAATTAATGAAATTACTACAAGCCTCTCCAGATAATAATCCAATAGAAAAATTAAGATCAGTCATTTAAAAGAAATATCTTTATAAATGCAAACAATATTCAGCAAAGAAGATCTCAAAAAAAACAATAAAAACTGCAGCATGTTAAAGTCGAAACAATAGAGAAGTTAACAAAATCAATAAGAATAAGAATGATTTGACTAAGGAAAATTATAGAATGTCAAGGAACCCATATTAACATGAAAAATTATAATTTTTTCAGGTATATAGGATACTGTGTTAATCAAACATTTTTTCCTCTATCTTTTGGATATATTTATAAATAAATATGTATGTTGCACTTTGTTTGCATGATAAATCCTAACACCCTGAAAGAAGTTAACATTTCTCATAAGGATAGGCATTATTAACTTACATATATTGTCTATATAAATATATCCAGAAAAATTTACCAACATCCTATGCTTAAAAATAATTTTATTGTGAAAACATTGACTTAAATAATAAAATTTAATATACTATAAATGTAAATTTTTATTACATCTTAACTGGACATCTAATTAATTGGATGTCTTTTTATTTTAAATATTGGTGTGTTAATTTCCACAATGCTTTTAATTTTTTATGAACATGGAAAAAGCAAAGAATTTGAGAAAGAGATCAAAAAACCAAACAGAATTCAGACTTTTTAAATATTCAAGAAATGTAAATGAAACTGACAATCTATGCTTGTATAAGACAGAAAATAGGCATTAGAAATTAAGTCACAGTTTATTGAAAAACAGCAAAAATATTTTACTATGACAAAATATGAGCGCAACTGTTAACAAGTTTATCTCACATGCTTTTTTTCTGCTAGACTCATGTAAATTTTCTAATTTATGAAAGAAAATTTCATAAATATTAATAATACAAACTCCCAGTAATTTAAAAAGTGCTAAAATCTATGTATTATTTGTAAAATTCTAAGTCAAAATAATTTTCAGATTTGCTTAGTGTGACCACAACTGGTATTCATATTATTTTTAAAATAAACATCTTTTAATTACTTACACTGACAGATGACTGGCATTTTGCTGAAACATCACAGCAACGCGTTAGGTGCGAAACTACTGAGTATAGTTTACTCAAATCAGCATACTGGTATTTGATTGGAGGCCCAGGCCCTTCATCAAGAGCTACTAACATGAACAAGGCAGGAACATTTAATTTCAACAGCTGTTGTTTCTGAAAAAGTAAATATACCATGTACAAGTAGTGACATTATTAGTTTATTATTTGTTAATGAAAGTGATAGAAATTTTAGAAAATAAAGTCATAATATATCATTCATTTTCAATTGATTGGTTAGCAAAAGTAATATTATTTAGCAATAGAAAAACCTAAAATTAATAAGAATTTTTTTTATTTTCAAAACTTAAAGTATCACACTAAGTAATTCTTTTTATTTGAAAATAAGTGATGATGCAAGTTATTTTTAAAAATCACAAGTTTTCTCTTACCTCATCAGTTCCTAGATTAGAATAGAGGAGAAACAGATTGAAGTACTGTTGAAGATGTCTACCATGTTCAGATACTTCCTTCTTCAGCAGATTAAGGATTGCCAGCAGCAGGTGATCACTGAGAGTGGCATTGGGATCAGCTGCTTGTCCTATTGGAGAGGAAAAAATTCAATGAAGCAAAACAATTTTCATTCTTGATTTAAAATATTATGAAATTTCACTATATAGCTCATCAAATTTGTTACCCAAGATAAACAGATGCAGCTCTTTAAGTCTGATAGTACCAACACTTTCTATGGCAGTCCCATCGGAACTTTTTTTTTTTTAAAAGAATGTGACCAAACTTTAAATACCATAGTTCTACAAAAAAGATACTAACAAATTTTCAGCCTAAACTCTAACGAATCCTCAGAATTTTAGCGGGGTATCCACTCTTGAAACTCTTCATCCTCCTCCTCGATATACTGAAAGTTTAGTGCAGTATCTTTATACAATCTGATTACAACTGCAATACTTAAAGCTCTATAAGTTAGAAATTGACTTCTGTACTTTTTAAAACATTTTAATCCTCAGCCAAATTCTTTACAAGAAATACATTTCTTTTCAGAGTATATTTTTGTTTTTTATAGGATTATATATATCATCAATATTGTCATTTATCATTACATAATACAACTGTTTCTTTTCACCAACACAAAGAATATTTAATGATATTTCCTTAAATGATAAAATTAAAATTTTATTTAACACATGTACTGAAATAGAAATCTTGAATAATCAATTCTATATATAATGTAACAATTATATTTATAAAATAATTTTATATAATTAGATGCAGGAAGGTTCTATTTCATAAGTTCAGAATTAAAATTTTGAAGTAAAAAACCTCTAATAGTACATATTCTTAAGTTAAAATTGGCATAAGACCATTAAAATCTATAATATGGAAATAGTATTTATTCTAATGAATACTTTCTAGTGTTTTATGTATTTTTATTTATCATATTTTAAACTAATCATTTATCGTTTCTCAGCTTTCCATTAGAAAAGATTTTAAAGTTTGGCATTTTAAAGATTTGGAATATTTTGCTTGTAACAAATAAATGCAAAACTGAATATCAAAAGTTTTACATTATTTCAATTCATAGATCAAGTATTTTCATTAGATTTTTATGTATTTTTTTTTTATCTTTGTTGCTTTAGGACTTTTTTTTTAGACAATTATAGTTTTTCAGAGTTTCCATTTCTTTCTTATCTATAAATTGCTATGCAATCTTGGAAAAGATAATCAAGTGGTTTCTCACTGCCTTCTCCAGTTTTAAAACTTTTATTACTACTACTAGATAGTAAACAATATCAGATGAAGATATAGTTATATGACTGTAGATTCAGCTTTACCTAACCTTTAACCTCCATTACCAAATATGTAAAATATAATATCCATGTCAGAGATGCTCCCAGGATATGGTATGCAAAACCAAAGTCTTATTGGAAACTGTTTCTTTAATTCCAATTTATATTGCATATTTTAATAATCAGTGAATTTATTGACCAAGAAGACTATGATTAAAATAAAAAGAACAAGATGAAATAGGAACAAAAAAGGTTATGATTGTCAAAACTAATATTCATATGCAAAACAAAAAGGTACTGGAAAGATGAAAATTCATTTATTTTAATTTTTTAAGAAAAATTTTAATACAGGACTCAGAAATAACAGTCAAATATTACAAAATATTTTAGGCAAGAACTTTTCTGCATTGGCAAATGCTACTACAGGTAATTGAATAGAATAGAAAATCTTATCTGTCAACTATTTCAAGAGTTACTAACCATAAAGGCCCTGGACAAAAGGGGGAGCACATGGTCCATCTTGAAGAGTATAATGAGCAAGAAAAACCAGCATTTTTCCAAATGCTCCTCGAACCTAAAAAAGAAAATTACAAATGAAGATTATTCAAGTAGTTTATACATTTTAATAATAATTAAAAAACAAAAATGCTTCTAAATGTAAGTTTCAAATTTAAATTACTGTCAAAGTATGTTTTGGAAAAAAATCTTTGCCATGAATATTTTTTTAAGTTTCAATATGCACTTAGTAACTCATTATAAAACATGAGAGTAGTTAGATACTAAATACATATAATAAGACACTTATCAGTATCTACAAGATAGGAAAATCTTAATACAAGTTGTTTTTGTTTTTTTCATCTGAAGGTCTTGATAATAATTTCATAATAGACAATCTACTGAATGTATAAAGAATTCTGTTAAAGAAGAAATTTAAAAATCCACACACCTCTGAACTAGGACATTCCAACAAATATTCTGCAAAGCGACTGGTATGAGAAAAGAGCACATTATGCACAAACCAGCTGCGCACAGTTTTGCTGTTCCTCATATGTATACAGAGAGCATCATACCACTCATTTGCAGGACCCCTAAAAGCAAAACAAAACATTTAGGACCTTCACATTAAACACTATCAAGATGTATTTAGATTTTGGAATAATTTTATACAAATGAAAAAATAAATTTGAAGTTGTGATCATTCTGGACATGTAGTTAATACATTACAATAAGACAACATCTAGCAAAGCAATAAACATTTTACAATTGCAAGAGTTGCACAGACTAAACAGAATACAATCAAAAACTGCAGATTTAAGTTTGTTCATGATTATTAAGAGTTAATCAAAATGAAATACAAATGAATCATTTCCTAACTTAAGCAGTATCAAAAGTAAAAATACTAACCATTCACAAATAGGTAATATATAAAAAAAAGCTCTAATGTGAATACCATCTTACCGTAATGATTTCTTGGTATGAAAACCAACAGTGAAGAGAAATTTAGATCCCAATTCAACACTGATCAAAGCCATTTGTTCAGCATCAGGAGGCTGGAAAGAGGAGGTTAATTAATTATATATATATATATCCAGTTTAAGGTACAAAAGACATTTGATAATTTAAGTAAAAAAACTAATTAAAACAAGAGCAAAAGCATTAAAAGCAATATTAATTTTTTTTTTTTTTCAGAAATGCAATTGAGTTATATTGTGAGCTAAAAGTTCCTTGTATCTTCTAGAATTATCTCTATCACATTCAAGCTGAATTTAACTAGCTAATCCCTAAAAGCAATCATCTGAATAAGAAAATAGATACACCCAGTAAAACTGTTGGAAAATATGTATACACACACACACAACCGTGTGAATAATTTTAACTATTTAAATATTAATACATCCTAATGAGCAAATTATCATTTGATAAAGTAATTGTTACATTTTGAAA
The DNA here is from genome assembly GCA_964036315.1 of Acanthosepion esculentum. Lineage (NCBI taxonomy): Eukaryota > Metazoa > Mollusca > Cephalopoda > Sepiida > Sepiidae > Acanthosepion > Acanthosepion esculentum. Next base: position 63,107,285 of record OZ038494.1, read on the forward strand.
CAAAAGTTTTTAAAATAGGAAAGAGACAAAGGTGAAAAATAAAGAGTATTGTGTGTGTGTGTGTGTGTGTAAAAGAGAGAATGAACTGACAATGTAATGTTTATTATTTTTATAGAACATCTAATTTTCCTAATAAACTAGAAGTTAGGCATTATGTAAGATAATGTATATTACAAAAACCCTACATAACTCACCAATCTATCTTGTGGACATGGGATGGACAGAAACGGAGCATTGCACATGAGAAATTTCTTCATGAATTGAAAATATTCAGGAGAAAATTGATTCTTCTCGTGCATGAAAAGGATGTTTTGCCGCCGGACACAGCGCTCTATTGCAGCAGGCATCTTCAGCTTCTCTTGTTTAGATACTGAAAATATATTACTGCAAAATTAAATCTATAAATAAAAAATAATTCAAATTTCTATAATTTTTGCTTTTAAAAGAAAAGATTAAAAGAAAAGATTAAATGAAAATATCAATTTACATACAAAAACAAAATTTAGTAGTAGAATATACAATTAAATGCAAACTATTAAAAAGGGAAACCTCTGACTGTTTGCTGTCAAAGTTATTCCTACATCAATATGAGATTATGTATTAATGTTTTAATATGATCAATTTAACTATAGGATTATTGAAGTTCTGGCTTTCTTTGTTTTGCTAAATACCTTTCAAAAACTAAATAAAAAGGAAAATATCTTATCTCTTTACAGGGATAGAAAAGTTCTTGCCTACATCTCCAGAGAGACATTTGGTGTAAACCTACCGGTTAGGTCTTGTAATCGCTTCGAGATTTGATTTTCCTCATCCTGTGGTTCTATCCGTTCATAAAACAGTATATAGGCATTCCACCATCGCTTCTGTCGCCTGTAAGACATCCTGAAAACAGATTCATTTACTTTACAAAGCACCCTAAAAATTTTATATCAAATGAAAAATAAATTGTCATACCACTAAATAAAAGTTAGTAGTTTTGTGTTCTGTTTGGTTCATAAAAATACAAAAACATGGTATGTGCCAAGATATACATACTGCTTTATTAAGCAGTGATACAAATTTTTTCAATTCTATTTCTCAAACACATGAAAATTTTATGTTTGCAATCATTTCAAAATATCAACCTCATTATATTTTAAAATGTTATTAGTAACAGCCAGAGGAGGGAGGGAAAGAAATATAAAAACCTCTTCATCATATGATCAAACACTTCTCCAACATATTCACCACCGAAGCACTGGTTTTTCATCTCCTGTAATAGAAAAAAAATAAGATAAAATTCTCAGCAATAATTCTTTCATATGAATAGAATATTAAAATTATCTAAGTTTTAAAAATTTAAAACATTTTTTTTTAACTTAGTAAAAGGAATAAAGTAATTTCATAAAGAATCAAAGTAGTAAGAGGTCATAAGCAGTAATTACAATTTCATCAGAATTGTGAAATATGAAAGCTCAAATAATACATTTTACTTCAATTTTGAATACTATGCAGAGAAATTACTTAGTCATTTGTCCTTTGAAAATATGCTTCAGCAAATGATTTTATTACTATTATTATATTTCTTTGAGCAGTTAAACTCAATATATTTTTTGTATATATTTTTATATATGTGTTAACTTTACCCACCAAAATAAAAAGATGAGAATTCATAGAAACAGTTTATATATTTAAATTGTTTCTATAAAATCCAACAAAACTAATCCCCGATCCCTATATTCTTTATGAGGAAGTATACTTTTGTAGAGAATCTTATTGAAGCTTTAAAGAAATTGATGAAAAATACATCCACAAAAAGACAAAAATTCTCAGTATTCTTTACCTCATCATCATCCATTTTACACTCGGTTACATCACCATCATCAAATTTATACCATTTTGGATGGACATCTTCAGCACCTCTATATATTAAAAGATATTTTTATATTTTCATATATCAAATATATCATATAATTCAGACAGGATAAATAGTGAGCAGGGCAAATTCAGCTATTGAAAACTATATATAGATCAGATTAAGGACACTATAATTAAACTACTTTAAATAAAATATCTAATCAGATTGATAATTTATTAATTATGCAAGCCATATATTAATTTTCTCAGATAGTTATTTGAATTTCAACATAGATAAATTTTGAAATATGTTCCTTATATTAAGTGTATGCAATAGTTTCCAGTGCTTCCTTTTTTGAAAACCAGTAGTGTTCATTTATTTTGTGTATGAAAGGAAAAAATAGCATAGGCAAGATACGCAAGCAAAACTGTATTTTGTTGCTTTTCAAGTTGGGCAAGACAACAGCAGAAACTTAAAGGTTAATCAATGAAGTCAATACAGATGATACCCATGGAAGTAATGGTTTTATTCTCAAAGAGGTTACAAACAGACGAAGGTGGTACTCGAGTGAAGGAACAGCAACACGCGCATAGATAAAAGAGAGGTTTATTGTAAAATGGATTCACTACTGAAAGACAGGGATGGCAGGCTAGTAATTCCCAAAGCAAGGATATTTGCCCCATGCAGTCAGATATGGCACAAGGCCGAATTTAACGTGGGGGTATCTGAGCCCATAGGCTCGGGCAAAAATTCCTCATAGACCCCGTAAAAAACGGGGTCAGGTAGCTGTCTACCACCCCAGACGAGACTCTGCCCTTCGGCATAGCCTCATCTGGGTTGCTCTCTGCCTAAAGGCAGAGAGTTTGACTAGCTTAGCTGGAGATGAATCTCCAACTAATTGCAAAAGCAAGCCCCCAGGTATATCCTATGCTCACTATATATAGCTACTGATATAGTCAGTCCAAATAGGCGATAGGGAGCATGGGACATTCCATTACAACAGTAATATATGTGAATAGTTTACCAAGTTCAAAAAAAGATTTGGAGAACAAATCACACAGTTGTAGAGCACAAGAATTGGGAAGTGATGACTTGCACACTCTTTTGAATGACAATTCTACTCAACATTTAAATTAGCTGAAGAACCTGATGCTGATAACCCAACATTTATAAGAAATTTGTAAGATATGAGAAATATTTAGATCACAGGTCAATATGAGAAAGAATCAAAAACTTGAGAAATGGGTTTAACATGAATTATCAGACTGAAGCATTGGACAGCAGATCATTATGTGCATTTCACTTCTTACAAGACATGGAAAATATTGGCTTGGCCAAAAAGTTCATTTTTTTTTTTTTTTTTTGTCAACACTAAATTCCAAGTACTAATAAATAGATAACTTTAGTCTGTCCATAGTGCATGAATACTCATGAGATACTTGACACTTCATTATGGTTCAACGAGACAGATTGTATATTGTATGCTTGGGATCACTTGAAAAATGAAGAACGAAAATGAACATTATTGACAGCTCATGCTTTTTTTCATCTTAAAAAAAAAAGCCAGAAAGTGGCAGAAACCTGTACATGGAGAGGATGTGATTATGGAAAATGTGTGCCAGAAGTTTCAATCAAGAAATTATCCAAGACAAGATGCACCTCACTCTGGTCAGCCAACTGGGATTAACAGAAACAAAATGAAGGAATTAGCAAACACCAACCTCCGTTATATGACAAGGATTATCACAGATATTTTCCAAATACTCGTATTGAGTGTTAAAAACCCATCAACATCAACTTGGTTATGTTAGGAAGTTCAATCTTTTGGTCCCACATCTGTGATATGTTGCAGAAATGTGAAGAAAATGATTTTTTTTTTTTTTTTTTAAAGAAAATACTGACAGGGGGACAAAAAATAGGTAATCTATAACAATGTAAGGTGCAAACGAAAGGCAGCAAACCACCACAAATCTCCAAAGCAGGAATTCACCCAAAGAAAGTTAAGCTTTCAATTTGGCGTGATTAGAAGGGTATTGTCTTTGACAAGCTTCTTCCTATGGACAGGACCATCAATTTGGATGTGTACTGTAACCAGCTACACAAATTAAACACAGCAATCCACCAAAAGAGTCCAACACTTGCTAATCAAAAGAGCATTGTCTTTAATCAAGACATTATCAGACAGCACCCAACAGAAATAACTGGAGCTTGGCTGGGAAGTTTTGCCACAAACTATATATTTTCCCAACTTTAGGCCTTCAGATTTCCACCAGTTTCAATCTCTTAGGAATTCATTGAATGGACAGACCTTCAACTCTGAAGAGGATGTAAAAATTCACCTGGAAGAGTTTTTTGCTAGTAAAAACAGGAAATTCTTTGAGCATGAATAATGAATCTAACCACAAGATGGCAGAAAATTCTGGAACGAAATGATAATTATATCATTGATTGAATAAATGGCAGTGTGTTTAAAACTTGTTTTATTTTCACTTAAAAACCTGAATAGACTTTTTGGCCAACACAATACTTTTTTGTGGACAATGTTATTGGAGATGAAAAGTGGGTTCATTATAATTTGAAGTGTCAAAAATCTTGAGTGGATCTAAGACAGCATACTGATCAACAGCATACTGATTAAAAAAATAAAAAGGTGAAATTGTTATTGCAAAGTGTTACAGTTATCACCTTGAGCACCCAAAAGTGATAATGTTGCATGACATCTAAACACAATTCATGGAGACAAAGGTTTCCAACATTTCTGAAACAAAACCTTTTTTCACATCAATTCATGAATGTAAGTTTTCAATTATCAAAATATCTTCCTATGTTTTATATAACCTTACATCACTTTTAAGGTAAATTGTGTAAGCCATTATAAAGATTCCTTTTAATCCGATGAGGTCTTTGAGGAACTTTTTCAACAGCTTTAACTTGTTGGAACAGATGATCAGACAAGAAAAGTTGCATAGAGCAAAACAAGTGATAGACTGAAGGTGACAAGTCTAGAGAATATGCTGTATATGGGAGATCTATCTAAACTTCTTTGCTACATTGCATTTACAGCCTGTCATGCAGCAAAATTCATGTCTTTTCTTTTGCAATTGCTCATTGTACACTAACAGTTCATCTCAGTTCCAATAAATCATAATAATAAATATTTTTGATCCTCTGATAGATACTGTTTAAGCTTTGATATAGAAAGCTGTTTTGGATATAGACACTATTTTCATTGCCAATGACTATCATATTAAAATATGACTTCTCTGTCATATGTTTAAATATTATCTGTCTGTCACTTATCTCAACCTATAAAAGGTTTGGTCATATTTAAAAAGTGAATCAGCATAAAAACCTCTTTCCAAGTAATAGACTGATTTTTTTATCTGGCCAAATAGAAAAAGGTCTCACATATAGCAAAAAGATATATGGTTGACCTCCTGGGTTCAATCTCCCTTTTTGGGACTAATGGTTAGTTACATCAAAGACATTACTAAAAATCTAAGAAATGAAATAACCTACCTTCAAAAATAAAAACATTATAATAAAAAGTGACAAAAGAAATCACTTAATTGTTGCAATCAGAAAATCTTCAATTAATCATTGAAGTAGAACAATAAAAAAAAATCTAACCTTCACCATTATCAATTATGCTACACAATTTGCTCATATTTAAACAAAAGGATCTATATTTTGAAAATAAGTGAAAAAATTACCTGTGTAAAATATAGGAATAATAATGTCCACCACTGGCCTGCCCACTATGGACCACAACCCCAACCAATTTGTACTTTGTACTCTGCTCCTTTTCATCACAGTCAGCATCAATAATTTCTCCTGAAAAAGTTGATATCAAACATTAAGAACAGATAAACTAAATAAAATATACAGTGGGCCTGCACCTTACACAATCACTTATCCATCCCCAACTTCCCGCATTATTTAAAAACTGTACATGTTCAAGATAATTATATATAAGTCCTTATGGATGTCAATATTTTGGAGGAAATATGTCAGGTTCCCTGGAGATTGTTGAGGATTTTCAAGTGGAATGAGGCTTCACAATTGCATTTTTGCAGGGGTAAAAAGCAGTTATAGTTATTAGGCAGAAGCTTCTTTCTCTTAGCTTCATCAAACAACTATTGCAGTGGCCTTAGGTCAGCTATGGTGATACAGAGGTTTCATTCCATTGCAGATTCATAATCCAGCCCAATTTAAGAAATTTCAGGACTTTTCAAAGAGTTTTTGGGCTATTACTGTTTCTCCAGAGTTTTTCAAGCCCTAGAAAAGGCAATGTCAATTTTCTAAGACTTTTCAAGGTTTCCAGGACCTGTACGAACCCTGCACTATACTAAGAAATAAATTTCAAACTATCCATTCTTTCTATATTAACCTTTGTAAGCAAAACAAAAATTATTTTCATCTGTGAAAAAATGTTGAGTTTTTTTCTTAATATGAGAATATTAAATGTTAAAAATTATCTTTGAAAAGAGCATAAAAATAATCATCAATCATTAACACAATATGAACAGTAACATGGAAAGATTTTTCAGAAAACAATGAGCTTTGTATCTTAAGTTTAAATTAAGAAAGATAAAATAGACACATTTCATCAAACTATTAACTTAGGTACCTCCACGAAATGTAAACAAATCAGTATAGCTTGACAAGAAAGGCCTTAAATTTGACGAAAAAATTTTTTATCTGCTTAAGTATATATATCATTATTAAGAAGAAATACCGAAGTATTTTTTGAGTATTTTTAAATTTTTTTTACTCATTCTTAGCATGTCCGAAATTTTAGTTAAAAATCTTGTTTTTTTTTTTTTTCAGCAAAATTATCGAAAAAAAATCGATATCAGCCATATTTTAAAATTTTTTTAAACTAAGTTAAAATCCGAGTTTAAATTTCTTTTAAAAATAAACTATAGGTTGTTCAAAATTGTTTTAACGAAAATTATCTAATTTAAAGATTATTTAATATATTTCTAAGGAAACTTTTACTTACTTTCTTCGAAAAAAAATGTGGTTTAAAATAAAGGGAGGCGATCTTAACATCTTTCGCTATTGACAGGCAATGAGTGATGTGTTGTCATCACATATCGTCAGCTAACGTGAGATCCGAATGATCATACGGAAGGACGTAAATGACGTCACGTAGCTGTAGCCTCCTAAAGTCAATACATATCTGCTTGATAAAACATTTCTATCCTAAGTAAAAATCATCACAAACATATCAATAGTTATTTTGTTACACTCTGCAGCCTATTTGCTCTGAAATAAATATTGAAAAATAACTTATGTCATCATCTGAACAAAATATCAAGGAAACTTTTGATCTGCACCCCATGAAACTAAGTATTTCCTGAAAGCAAAGAATGCTCTTTCATTTCTGAGTGAAATTGGTTGGTGAAATGAAAATGATTATAAAAAATTTTTTTCTGGGCATAAAATATGAAAAAAAAATAGTTAAAACTACTATATCTGAACATTAGAAACCAGTTTTTTTTTGGTTTTTTTTGCATGTTTTTTATTTGAAATCAGCATTGAGGAAAACAGTGTTGAAATTAAGCCCCAAAAAATGACTTCGACATTGCTGGGTCAAGGGCCAGCCAGCCAACAATAACAAGTTGTCACCACCTTGTAAAAAAACCCATTTTTTTCTTTTTATAATTTAAGTTTGAGAAATGGCTTGATGTATTTTTGTTTTTTAACACATTTTGAGCAGGGTGATGACAATGAATTTTTATGAGCTGTAGACAGAATGGACCAAGGACTCGGAGGCAATACTGGATAGTTTGTTTGAATTCACAATGATCACCGAGATAGTTATATGTTGTTCTTTATGTCTAGAAATGAAACAAACTAATAAGGAGCAAAAAAAAAAAAAAAAAAAAAATTGTAAATTTATATAGTATTTTGATAAATAAATGATGACAAAAATTAAATAATATCAGCTATTGCTAGGTAATTTTCTTTTCTTTTTCTTATTTATATGAAAAATATGTAAATGAAATGAATTAAAATCTCAATGAAGACTTAAAACTAAATCAAAAAATATAAAAAACGAAAAAAAAAAAAAAAAATTGTCGAAAAATATCTGAGTGCGCCAAATTTCAGTGCTCGGTTGGATATGTTATCTTTCTTATTTCATAACAAAAAAAAATATACATGAATTAAAAAATCTATAAAAAGAATTTCACAAATTCAAGAAATATATTGAAAAAGTAGCTATATAAAAAAATTAAAAATAAATCAAATGGTACAGTATGAAAATGAATCGTAATTGAAAAATTGACAGACGGCTCACTGAATAAAAAAAAGTGAAAGCTGTAAAAGTAAAACAACTTCAAAAAATTGAAATTGCAATGAAATATGTAAAATGATAAATGAAATAAATGGTATTTTTAAAAATGTAGTAATGTTGATGGTGAAAATGGCTTAGGATGATGTTCAAATTTTTGTAATGAGTAAAAACCGCTAATTCAAAATGCACAACATTTGTCTCGCTAAGAATTTTTAACGCCATTTAAACTCAATGCACGTGACCTTTTATACTTTTGTTACCTCTCATACATTTTAATAACAACCGTTTTAACTTTTTTTTTTAAGACAAAATTACATTTTTTAAGTACGTGTGGAGTTCGGAGTAGTCAAAACGATACAATTTATAAAGCACTAAAACAAGATCTATATCATAAGGGCATTTAGAAAATCCGACGCGGCTTGTAAGTAATTTTAATATATTTTACCAACTTAATGTAAAAAATGTATTATAGTTAAATAATTAAGAAATAACTGAATAAAAAATTTATTATTCATCGGAAAAATTTTTTGCTTTCAGAAAATATTGTCCATATTAATACAAACAACTGAAAGCAAATAAAAGCATTTGAAATTAAATAATATATTTGTTTTATTGAGTTTTGTATATTACAGTTCAAAGCTATTTTTCAGGTACGTGTGGAGTTATTACAAAAAAAACAAAACGTGATTTGCATTCTTCAAAGCCTTCTGCTTTTAACTATTGTAATAACTAAATCCGATGCGAGCGAATTTCTAGAGTTTTCATAAAATTAGTTATGGTGGGGGGATAATAAATATTAAAAAAATATTTCTGCCATGACTATAATAAAAAAAAACATATTTATAATAATTTCGATCATCTGTGAATACTTTCTGAAAGTTTCATTAAGATCCGACAATTATTTTCATTTTTGCAAGATTTCCAAAAATAATGTGTGTCATACAAAAAAAAAGTGATAAAAATTGTATATGTTATTTCACTGGTGACCGTGACACAAAGATAAACAAAGTTTTTTAATCAAAATTTAGAATATTCTAAAAAGAAGGGAAAATTTTTTAAAAATAATGAAAAAAAACTTTGTTCTTTCCTCTTCCACATAATATAAGCATTTAAAAGATAAAATTTTGTTTTCGTCAAGTTTGGCGTCTTTTTAATCATGCTTATGCCATTTTTTTAGCGATATCGTAGAGGTACCTATATTAACTGTATATATAAAATTTTAACAGATAAAGAAAATATAAAAATTACCTTCAATTTTTGCTAAACCCTGTACAGTATAAGGTTCCATATCAAACTCCCTCGGAAATTCAAAGTAATCATTGAATTTGATTGCACATTCTCTGCAAAACAAAAATTGAAGTAAATATGAAAATAGAAGAACAGAAGAAACTGACAACTATTAATGGAAATATACACGCAAAAGAAAAAATAGCATAAACAACAAAACTTACCTTTCCCAGTCATAATCAAATCTTTTGAGCTGGATAGCCAAAATTTTTGGCAATTTGTTTATCACGAGCCTTTTAACAGTATCTACCTGCAATTAAAAACATATCACTATGAGATAAAATGCTTAAATAAAACTTTGCAATTTATTTGCCATAGAAATAAAACCAATAAAATTTGATAAATAATTTACAGAATGTAGATTCTAACAAAACCTTGATGTTTTACCGGAAAGTTCATATTGATTTTTTTAGTCATTCATGTTCCAACACAATTAGAAAACACCAAATTTATCAACAGATATAATATGCTTACATTTCCAATTAGAGCACCCTTGAAATTATTTCTTGAGAAAGGAAGTTAAAATTACTAAATTTGTGTCAATTTTGCATCCCGATGAAAATGGAAGATTATAAAGGTGTAGTTTAGGCACTTTTTTACTGTAAAGCAAAAATTCCTCACAAGCAACAAAAAAGATGTGCTGTGTACAGTAAAAGTGCTTTAGCTGACAGAACTGTATGGAAGTGGTTCACTAAAATTAGAGTTGGTGATTGTAGCCTAATCAATGAAGAACACTCAGGCAGGCAGTACCCCAACCCACTACAGATGACAACCAAATCAAGGCATTGATTGAAAATAAGCGACATTACACAATGCAGGAATTGGCGAAACATTAAATTTATCAAAATCCACCAGCCATGAGCACATAGCGAAGCTTGGGTACTCAAACTGCTATGATGTTTGTGTACCACGATATGAATGTAAAGAATCTTTTAGATTACATTTCATCTGTGATTTGCTGCATAAACCCAATGAAAATGCACCCTTTTTTTAAGCAAATTGTGACGGGTGATGAGAAATGGATCATTTACAACAATGTTCAACAAAAAAGATTCTGGTGTAAGTGAAATGAGCCAACTTTAGCCACCTCAAAAGCAAGTCTTCATCCTAAGAAAGTCATGCTGTGAATCTGGTGGAACTGGAAAGGAATCCTGTACTATGAGGTTCTGCCAAGTAACCAGTCAATTGATTCTGAAAAGTACTGCTCACAACTGGACAAATTAAAAAGGTAGCAATTCAAGAACCCCACCAAAAATTGGCCAACAGGAAAGGTGTTGTTTTCTATCAAGATAGTGCCAGACCTCACGTTTCTTTGGCAACCCAGCAAAAATTGTTGAAGCTTGGCTGTGATGTGTTACCCCACCCACCATATTCACCTGACATTGTTCCTTTGGATTTTCATTTATTCAGGTCCTTGCAAAATAATCTCAATGGTAAAAATTTTAATTCTTTGGATGCATAAAAACCACTGTAATGAGTTCTTTGCTGAGAAACCACCAAAATTCTGGGAAGATTGAATATAAGTTGAAGGAAAAATAGAGAAAGGTTATGCAACAAAATGGTTCATATTTAGTTGAATAAATATTTAATGGCATAATTTTATTTTGTGTTTTAATTTCCCCTTAAAAAAAAAAAAAAAAAAAAAAAAAAAAAAAAAAAAAAATCGCCATGAACTTTCCAGACAACCCTATATATGAAAATGACTAATGAATTTACCTTTAATCTGACAGTTTTATTACTTCAAACATTATTATTAGTGGATACTTGTATTTTAAACAGTGTGTATTATATCTATCAACCTGTGTATACACATATCTGAATAACTTTGCAATTGCAATCTGCTTGTTTATGAAAAAATATTTTCTTGTTTATCCTTATTGGATATTAAAATTAAAAAAATAAATTAAAATAATTGATTTTCTGCCTTGTTCTCATGCTATAAATGAAATTAATTTATATTTCTCTATTCAGTCTATGTATGGCAATCATAAGAGATGAATGCACAAAGTGGGAACAGGATCTACATTCTGGAGCAGTTTTCTATACTGAAAAGTCCATCAAGCACAAAACATGCAGCTCAATAGAGAAATTGTATTGACAGCTGTGATTCTGTGGGTTTATGAAGAATACATCCATGCCAGCTTATCACAAGATGGGATGAAAAGTCACATTAGGACTCATGCAGTGACATCAGACTGAATGTAAATGTTACCATCAACAGGAGTACATTGACATACTTTTTATATTAAAATTCTGCCAAATACAAGGCTTAAGAGTTACTTAGGGTAGAGGGTTACAGTTAAAATGGTAATGATGAACGAGGTGTGTGATCTGAATGGAAATGAAAGTGGTTGAAAGTGAAAATTAAGGAGGAAAGATGATTGACCCTTGACTTGAAGAGGTCAACAATGAAGTGTTCAGCAAAGCACCCACATGGGAATCTACCCCACAAAGTGACTGTTCTTGTGGAAAAAAGCTATCCAAATAGAACTTTCTACTTACATTTGGAACACTGAGAAAATTTAGAGGATTTGACTCCATGTAAGTAACATGTCTTGTCCTACCTGTAAAGGTCTGAACTGGTGGAACTAAAGAATGAAGTTCATCAGAACATTTGCTATGAATAATAGTGACAGAATAGCAAAAGGGTAGCAGGTTTCGTCTGTGGAAAAGATGTTGCATAGTGTAAAATAAGTTTTTCCACAAAAGTTCATGTAAACTAATTTGAATTCTATCAAGTCTGTAAAGTGAGGATTGAGAATATCTAGCCTAGATGTGGCAGTAACAGTCCATTTTTGGTCTAATCTAAGCATAGCAGAAAATGTCAGATACTTCTGAGAGAGATAAAATGAGGCATATATATATATATATATATATATATATATATATATATATATCACACACAAGTTCTACCTGAGGTCTAGAGTGAATTTGAGGCTCAATAGACATCCAAAGCATGGCACCTCATTGAGAATAGAGCCAGTCAGTCATTTTTTTTTTTTTTTAATCATTTCACCCCAAGCAAGGCAATAAAGCTGCTAAGATACAAGGGGTTACTGAAAACAGAAGATAACGATTGACATTGCATTTAATTTCCTGAAGGTTAAAGTTGACTGGAAAGCAAGAAGCCAGAAGAGAGTTCCACAAGTGATAAGTTAGCACAGAACTTAGTTACATCTAACCATTTCAACTGTAAAATGATGAGACCTTGTCTCCAATCAGGCTTACTATTAAGACAGTAGTAAATAGTTGTGTCATCACTGTAGATGCCAAGTACTGATGACATTAGGAAAGTCATTTATGCAAATTATGAACAATATAGGCCCAAGAATAGGATTGTGGGTAACACACGCATTAATGGAAAAGGATCTAGAAGAGTGACCATTCAAGACAACTTTCATTTCACAATTTGATAAGAAAGATTGAATCCGTTCAAAAATTGTTCCAAAAATACCATAATCTTTCAACTTGTGAAAACCTGTATGCCAAACCCAAATGCCTTCGAGATATCCAAAGCAACAGCCTGAGCTTCACCATTCTTATCTAAAGGTTGATATACTGTCAGCAGTAATCATTAATATATATCAGCAGTTGACCTAGAAAAGCAAAAGCCATATTGCTTATCTGAAAGAAGACCCTGAGGTGAGATGTTAATTAGAAACTCTGCTACTTTGCCAAAAAGAGGTAGAAGGCTAATAGGCCAATAGAAGACAGCTCGCCCAGAGTTATTAAAGACTGGAACTACAGAAGAGGATTTCCAACGAGCAGGAAAACAAGAAGTAGCAAGTCATTTATTATAGAGTTATAGATATAGAAAACAGGAGCCAGTTCAGGAACACATTTAAGGAATATTGCAGGGATACCATCAAGTTCACATGCTTTGTGAGGATAGAGTTTAGAGATGATAGCAGGAACCATGAATAGAGGTATATGCATATTACTCAACAGACACTCAGTTCTAAGTGGAAAGTCAGGCAAAGATACTCCAGATGAGTTGAGAGTAGAATGTAACTGGAGAAAATTCAGAGTTTGAAATGTTATAATAAATACTAGTTTGGTTTTTCAGGTATAGAAAGTTACAAGCCAATTAGTTTCCCATTGAGATGTTAAAGCTAGGTCAGAAAAAAAATCAGCTGCAAAGCTCTGATCATCTTGATTTTAGCATAAAAATAAGTCTGTCTACACCAGGCATGGGAAGGTACATAATATCAATTATGAAAACAGGAAACAAATATCCAAAATAATGTGTTTGTCAGCATTGTAATAGAGCTTTCAAAAGTATTATTGGTTCTAAGATTTATTGCAGAGCCCATGAGTGAGCAGTGACAAGAGATGTGTAATCAAGGTGCAGAGATGGCTATTCGCATCAAGTGGACAGTCACCAAATATATCATTTTACAAGTATATATCTACGGAGTCAATCACAATTTAAGAGTTCCTTAATACAATATTTCTAGTATAAACATGCAGTGGAATTTCTCCTTTATTATCTGAATAGTCCACTCCACAGAGTGGGCCAATTTTCCCATTTCTATGCACTGGGCTCTTCTAGCAATGTAGGAAAATGTTATACATGCACACAAAATTATATAGAAAAAACAAATATGCATTGCATATTTATATATGTGGATAATTTTCACAAAATTTTAAGCCACAAAATTTCAAATTAAAAGAATATTTTTACTGCCACAGAATTATAATAAAGTAAGCTACTTAATTCAAATAAATAGTATATTCAGTAGCATTTCTATGAATACAGTAAAATAAATGACTTTTTACATTTTTCTTGACTATAAAAAGAAATCTGTTACCTTTTTATTACATTTCTCACAATGATATGCATTTGCACCTTCTAAAAGATCTCCTTTAACATACTGTTCTAAGGATTCAAGTAAATTCTGATGATTTCGAATATCTACATTTAAAGTTGTAAAAGTTTCTTCTCTTTGATATCTGGAAAACAAAAGAAAATTTACAAATAAAAAAAAGCTTTGATAGAGTACTTCAAATTATTACAATAGGATGGATAGAAATGCAAATTTTCTTGTAAATTTTAAACATATTACAATTTAATTCTATGGCAGTCCAAATTATGCTTTTGTTGTTAACTTTCTAGCAATAAAATTATTTCTTATTTCGAAATCAATATTGACTTTGTATTAAAATGAGAAATTTATTTTCCACTGTTGACATTTACTAAGTCTAGCTTATTCTGGCAGAGGGATGCAGAGCAAGGCCATTTATAAGGACTGCACCCTCTACAGTAGTAAATTGTCTCAAGACTATCTTGCTAACCACCATTCTATGCAAATACTCTAAAAGGAGATCTTTAATTGTTATAAAATAAATCTAAACTTAAAGAGAAAAAAAGGACAGATAAATCACTATTGGAATTAAGTAACATAGTCTTCAGAGTTGTTGCAAAATGTCAAAAGTAAGAACTCTAAAACAAACACAATGAGAACTGAAAATAGAATATAATAATAATAATTCTTACCTATGTGGACAATCCTTACATATCTTTTGGTCAGCAAATGATCCTCCAAGTACTTTGCTTAGAATCATTGTCTGCCCAAGTTCTTTAAGGGCCTCATCTAAACTATCTACAAGACTGTTGAAAAATTCTAATGCATCATGTTGTTCCCTCAGGTTCACAGGTTCTCCCCACAACCTGAAATTAAAAGCAACACAAATCAGAAATCATATCTTAAGACAAAAATCAGCTCTTTCCTACTTTTTAAATAGTAAGGACTCCAAAATCAGATTATTCTCAAATTATTTCATATTTCAGGAAGTTTTACATGCAAATAATGAAACTGTTTCTACCTACACAAGTTTCATGCATCAACTGATTACATACTTAGAACAAAATAGGTAATTCTATTAAGAAACAACTGCAACAAACCATAAAGAATTTGAAATAACTAAAAGGCAGCACTCATAAGACCCCTTCAACATTTTGATTACAGTATATGTTATAGAAAAAAGTGAGCTCTTCACAAATTATTTACATTACCAAGAGTCTACAACACCAAAAAACTTTCAATTTGAAATTGTCGTTAAATAGAAACATTTGGGGGAGAAAAAAAAAGAAAGAAAAAAAAGCTAGATAAAGTAAAGTTAATTTCTATAAAATTCAATTGTCATCAACATGTCTCTGTGAGTTTTTAATTTATACAAAAAGGAATGAAGGGACTATTTATTTCTAAAGGATAGAAGCATTTGTCACAAAATATTGGTAAGGGAACAGCATCACCTAATCCCCACCCCTACCCCAACAAAAAAAAAATTGTTTCAGTCCTTTCACAAAACTCTAATTCATTCTTTAAAAATATCAAAATAATCTCAAGGATACATTAAGACTTTATAACAAAGTTATACAAATTGGTAGAGAATAATAGAAACTAAATTATATAAAACTATCATTACAACAATAATAAAAAAAGTATCATCTTTAAAAAAAAGTATTAGCACCTAATCAATCTCGATAAAGATAATCAGCTATTTTTCTGTAAATATAAATACTCTATTATGTATCAAACACTTCCAAACAAGTAGGGGATAAAAACAAATAAATGAGGAAAAAGTGAATATTAAATTCTTGTTACTTTATTAAACGATACTAAATCCCGATATCTAATGCAGGGCAGTTTGCTAATTTTACCTATCTATACTACATTTGATCTGTATCTGAAGATACCACAATTTTAAGTTCAACACACAAAATTCAAATGACTAAATGTGCTCAGCTCCAAGATTTTCAACAATTTCCAACAATCCAAAAATGGGGAAGCAAAATAGACTCAGTTTTTTTATGGGTTTTTTTTTTCAATATAATTTCAACTTTAGAAACCTGTTTTGATGAAAATCTTGCAATGTTTAAAAAAAAAAAAAGTCACTTTCTTGTCCATTCTGTAGGAGCACCTAAACAACTCAAGATATTCAAATGAATTACACTTAAGTTAAAAATTTCATTAACTGAAAAGTTGATTAAGCAGTGTGAAGTTAGAAGCATTTCACTCAAATTTCAGGGCCTCCAAAAATATTTTATGTAGTTTTTTTTTATTATTATTTTTTCTTACTGTGCATGTATCTTTCATATGTGTGAGTGTTCTCAAAGTTCTTAGTCCAACCAAAAAGCCCTTTAAAAAAATTAAATTACATTTGTTCAAATTTTTGGAAGACTCTTCTAAAGTGTAATTTTTCCCAATCATCAGATCATGCCTGTCTACTTTTCTCAATCCTTGCATAATGACTGACACTACTACTCTCTGTGATGTCTTACTAGTAAACCCTTCAATTTGATCTTGCCATCTGGATATTCTTGCTGTTTGCTACCTATTAGGTACCAATCAAACAACCTTTTATTTTATCTTATTTTTCTCCTTTCTACATGTTGCTCCCACTTCCATTTATGCCCTTTAACGATTTCTATGATATCTATAATCTTAGTCTAGTCTCTGATCCATGTTGCTAACCATTTTCTATTTAAGAGGATCCCTAGCATCACTCATTTTATTGATCTTTCCAAGCAATTTTGTTAACTGCTATGTTTCACACCTGTATATCATAGCTGGTATTGCAAAGAATCAAACAAAATTAAAAGATTATGAAATCTGTAAACCCAAAGCAACAGGAAGCATTCAATACTTCTTGTAAAAGCTTTAATATTGAGTGCCTTGTCACTTATAAAACAGAGGACAAGTGGTACAAGGTCAATTTTTGAAGGCCAACAATAAAAATGATTTACCCTGAACTTGTTGCTGTATATGAACATTAACAGGAAGCAGATATCAATCTGGTATAGTGTGGCAGAGTGGCATAAAAATTTACAGAATGAGCCTGATATAGGATGTCCATGTTCATCAACAACAGGGGACAACATTGTGCATGTTTAAGCTTTGACTCAAGATGATAGACAATTCAATCTTTGTGTTATGGCTGTGTAAATTGATCATCTGAAGTCAGTGGGCCATTAAATTGCCCACAGGAAGTTGGGATTGGTCTCAAAGCAATTGGCTAATGAATACACATCCCAGCACATTTCTTTTCAGTTTTTTGAAAATCTATGGTAGCTGATGGATATTTTCTGGAGCAAGTTATCACAGGTGATCTCAGAGACAAACATGGATTCCATGACCTAGAGGAATCACAACAAAAAAAAAAAAAAAAAGCCTCCCCTCAACCGTCAAATTCAATGCTCAGCAGTCAACAAAGAAACTGATGTCAAATATGTTCTGGGAATGCAAAAAGATGTACTGCTCATAGATTTCCCTGTGTGGTCAGACGATATATTATGAAACACTGAACAGAGGGAAACCATTCTTCAAAAAAGAGCAGAACATTTACATACGAGTGCCCTCCTGCTGTATAATACCAACACAAGCATGGCCCATTTGACAAAAGAGCAGTTCTCACAATATGGTTGGAATGTTTTACTCTATCCACTGATTGGTCCCAATTTAACACTTTCAGATTATCCATTTGATTCTCTTTTCTTTACAAAGTAGATAACATACAGATGACACTGTTGTTGCAGAAATGTAAGGATGATTCCAATCACTTGTCACCACATTCTTCAAGTGTATCAACCAAAAGCACAACCACATAGTAAGTAGCAGAATAGCATAGATAACATAGACAATGTCATATTTGTATAGTAATAATAAACATCTTGGGTTAGTAAATATTTTTATTATACAATTCTCATATCCTTCATACATTGATAATACATTAAGTTTAAAACATATTGTCAAATGCTTTCCATTATTGTTATACATGGTCATATTTATGTTCTTTGGAGTAGGTAATGCTATCACATCTAAGTGAATAAGTGACACTTAGGTTTTGTCAAACAGCTCAGCTTTTTGATCCTATCAACTCTCTGCCCATCCAAATATCCTGGCATTCTGACAACATGAAGGGTGGCACCAGAACTACCCAAGAAACATCCTATCCCCTGCCAAGGCCAAACCAGAACTGGCTTCCCCAATCCAAAACATGACAATATAGACCAGCAACTGGAAATCATCAATGTCCAGCTTTGTTGTTATTTCACATTAAAAGCTCTCATTTACTTATTTTGTTCCCCTTTAGTCAAGTGTGTGTGTCTTACAAGACCTGACTTCAGAGACTATGTGCTAGCCATAAAACAGAAAGACTTCAGATATAGATACAAATCATGCCTTCCTCTTCTGTGGGTGTTGCAATCAGTGTTCTACTGAGATAAATACCTTTTCATAATCAACCAAAGCTAAACAAAGAGACACTAGCTGAACTTTAATTCTCCCACATAGAATTTAACATTATGTTATAGATCATTAAACAAGGAAAGTTGGCAAAAAGAATTTGCCAAGATAGAATGCAAAAATAGGTCATTAATAACCTAGGATTTCAGATAAGTGATTGACCAAACAACTTTAAATGAAGAACATGTTTCTATTTATTCATATTAGAATGATTAAAAAATAAGCTTACTTGAAATGCTTCCAGAACCCTCTGGGTACATAATACTGCAGCTTGCTACAAGCCAAATGACCAAAGATCAACTGGACATGTTTCATCACACCCAGATTATAATCTTTCCTCTCTCCCTGTTTGTTGGAGCCTTTCTCCTCATCTTTACGTTCTTCATCTCCAAGGTCAACATTAGTCTGCAAGAGAGCATCAACAGGTTAAACAAATTCAGCAAATAAGAGAAAATACACTTATGATGACAAGAAGGCTCCAGCCAATATTAGCTGAATCCATAATTTCAACCACAACAAGGAAAATTTATTGGATCACTGTTTTGTTTAGAAACATTATATAGGAATCAAAGTTTTAATTAAGTAAAAAAAAATAATATATCTTTTAAAAGAAGCTTACTTCATTTTCGCCTTTCTCATCTCCTATATATTCATCTTCTACATCATCGGCAGCACCCTCTACGGCCAGTATCCCATGTCGGATCTGTTCAATCATGAATAACTACAAAGAAAGTATTTTTAAAATTTGGTAATAGAAAAACTATTTAAACAATTATATAGTTAAAGTTAAATATTACGCAATGAAAAATGCTCTAAAAGAAATTAATACATTTAAAGAATGAAACAATAGTTAAAAAAATAAAATAAAAATCTAGCTTTGTAATGTCAGACTGACAACATTGTTACATTATGGCAATGCTAGCAAGAAAAGGAATATCTACCACACATGATTTTCCAGTGAGTACTTAAGGCTATGTCAAGTTTCTCAGCTTAATATACAATAAAATCAGCAAATAAATTGTTCATATCTCTAGCTTTCTACATTATGGCTCACCCATCTGATATATGACAATCTTTAAGGCTATGTCATAGCGCATTTCTCACACAGAACTAGAGGCCTATTTCAAATCTTGTTCCACTGGAAGCAAAGTTCTAGTTTCAGTTTAACTTTAGCTTATTTAATTGAAGTAAGCATAAAAAAAATTTATTTTATTTCCATAAGTCATGCTATATTATTTTATATTTTCATTGCAAAAACAAGAATTTTTTGTGTGAAATTCAAAAAAATGTAATTTAGAAAACCTGGTCTTGTTAACATTTTTCATTTAACATTAAAATTCTTCTATATAAAATTTTTATTCATAAAAGTAAACACACTAATTATCAACTTTATTTTTGCATGATCAGTATTTGTTTCTATGAAAAAAAAAAAAAAAAAAATGTTGAATTTTAACCATGCTTTTTATACCGAAATATAACATTTTAATTTTACTTGATCTAAAGAAATAATCTATTAATTCAACATTTTCTAGTGTTTCTTGTCTCTCCCTTGAAAGTTAATTTTAATGTTTTGTTTAATTTTGCTGAATTTTTTTTTATTTGATTTTTACAATGTAAAATTTATTTAAAGATGCTATTATTTGTTACATAAAATTAATTTAATATTTTTCTCTATATTGTTATTCATAATATACTGATGATACAATTTATGAGTAATTTGTTTTTTTTGTCAAAGATATTTTATAAAAATGTTGAATTTTAATTTAGTAAACCATAAAAAAAAAAAAACAGACACAAACCTGATATTTTATACTAATAAATTAAAGAAAAATCATTTTTTATGTAAAGTTAATGTCATAATTCAATAAATCCAATATTTTTAGATATTGTAAAGGTGCACAAAACGCTAACTCTACCATGCCAAATCAACAAGTTTGATAAACCCCAAAATAGGAGGATTTTCAGATAAAATTTAGTTCTCTTTATTTGTATGCTAACCTGTTGTAAAACTGAATTCATGTAGCATGTAGCACCAGCATTCTTGAGGCCAACAAACCCTTTGGGAGGTCTTGGACCCACAGGGGGTACAAACTCCCATTCAACAAGAGGTAATTCTGAAAAAGTGAACATTTCCTCTGGAGAATGAAAATGAAAAAAAATTAAAATCATTTAAATAAACAGATAGAATTGCAAAGCAAAACATTGAGAATCAAATGACAAAGATTAATTAAAATATAAATGGAACGTTATTAAACTAAACATTATTCTGTAGCATTTAGTTCAGCCTGTAATATTTTTTAAATATACTGAAAAGATTACATGGACTGAAAATTCACACAAGAATCAAATAGTTAATTTAACATTTCCCCTAAAAAACTAGTAACTGCCAAAAATTATATCCAATAAAATACTGCTTATATAAAAATAACCAAAGAAAATATTAATATATAAAATACACAAAGTAAAACAAAAATATTTATTTCCTACATGTATAGATTAAATGTTATGTGCCACTGCTTTACAATTTTAAAATTTTCAAGTCATTTTTCTAAATATAATTTGTAATATAAGTTTAGCTCTCAAATAGAATTAAAGCAATTATTTCATTAAAATTACATTAGCCAAAAAATTCAAATATATAGTTTGACTGCTGCATCAGTTTAATTAAAACACATTAATAAAGCAATGTTCAAAAAATAACAAGTTCAATTAAAACAATTTTTTAAAAATTAAGAGATTATTTGTTCCTGTTTATACAAAAATATTTTAAAATTCAAAATACACAAGGTTTAAACAATACTGAGGAATCCTGTAAATGAAAATCAAATTTATATTATGCAAATATTTCAATATTTTAAGTAAACAATGTTTTTATTAATAAAAAAATGTTAGAAACATTTATAAATTTAATTAACCAAATAGTTTCTCTTTTGGCAGCATTTTTTATAATATCTATTAATAGCTGTTTAAAATTATTAAAAGAAATTTTTCTGTGGTGATTACAGAAAAATTATGAAAGCCATGAAATTTCCATTGTTCAATTGCATTTAAAAGGAAGAAATTTAAAAAACTAACTTAATATTTATTAATATTTTTACCAATAAGCAAAAATAAGACTAATGTGTGGAAAGAAAATATCAATGTGACAGCAAAATAAATAAAAAGTCAAGTTAATCGTGAGGAGACAGTTTGTACTGACCTGTATAGAACATGTCAATGAGCATGTTAGCTAAACACTTCAGATTCTTTACACAACGTGTACAGAGGGAAACAAGCAAATCAAATGCTGCAGTGACAGTTGCTGCAGTTGTACACACAGGCACAGCCTGCTCAGATGGGAAATCATTCAATTTTCTACACTGGACCACAATTTTAGATGCTGGGAAGATGAAATCTTCAACTAATTCCTGAAAAACAACCACTTTCTTTGAAACAGTTGTATATTAAAAAATAAGAATAGGAGGTATTTGTTAATATTGTAAATCTGTGATATTAATCTGTGGTAATCTATATAAAATCAAGTTATTTGAAAATCATGTAAAATATGAAGTGAAGCCATTTTCTGGCCCAAAAAAGAAAATTATTTGTTGGTAATTTCAAAATGATAGACTACCCAAATAACAAAAATGGCAAAGTATCTGTAGGTTTGTTATAAAATAAAATTTACTTATTTATCTATACTAAATATAAAATAAAAATTAGCAGAAAAAAGGTCTTCTTTTTTTTTCATTTTTTAAAAAAATTTTGTTTTTCTTTAAATATCCCAAACAGCATTTAATAAACTTTGAGAAATGGATTAATAATGTTGCAAAGAGAAGTTAACTCATTCTAGCACTATTAAGATGTTATAATTTCATTAAATTATTCCTTCTTTCAAATTAATAAGACAAATTTAAGTTTTATGTTTGAATTAACTGATTGCAAATGTAAGAATCCACTTTATATTTTGTAGAATAATACATTGCACCATATAATTAAAAAAAATTAAAAATTAACATTTTTATTGATCATACAAAAGCTAGATTCTTTTGCACTACTAATTTTTTTCTTTTGCTTTTCTTTATTCAATTTATGTTTTTTTAAAGAATTTATGAAAAATGACTATTAAGATGGCATACATTAGACATACTTACTCTGATGAGATCTAAACCTCCTTTCTCTGCACCAACATGAAATTTCTTTTCAGGAGTTTGGAATGACAGAAGTTCCCTGGTTATTCCTAAATGACCCTCCAATAAAGCATTATCCACTTGGATCTCTCCTTGGCTTAAGAGTTGTTCCTTAAAAAAAATTTTTTTAAATGTTAGGGCAGGGAATTTACCAATAGTTGAAGTGATAAACTACTTTAACAAGAATGGCAAAAGAATGCAAATTATATACAATTATCCAGCTTCCACATAAAAAAATGTAGAACAAATTAAAAAGAAACAAAAAAAAGGAATAAACTGATTGAACTAAATGTGTAACTTCATTGTATTATCTGATAAATCAAAAATTGGAGTAATTCTATAAAACAGTAGTTGAAGATATTGCTCAAATCATTATTTTTCAAACAATGATTTATATTTCAATACATACTCTCACTTTCTTGAGCCAGCTAATTTCATTGTTGAGTAAAACCTCAGAGTTAGGCAAGCTCACTTCACTTGTAAAGGCATGATTCAGTAATCTGCAAAATTTGTAATACATATATTCAATATTAAAAAAAAAGTTAAAAAAAATAAAAAAATCTATCAACATTTGGAGATGAAAAAATTAACAAGTTTAAATCTTTAAAGTTAAATGTCTTATATTTTTTTAAATTATCAATATTTCAGGTTAACAAATATTGTGAGGAAAAACTCACTAGCTAAATTTTGCAATTTTTTTTTATGTTTTCAAACTTGAGGAAAAAAATAATCAAGAATAAGCATACCTGCATAGCAAGTGGAAATACTCATGAGACTGCTTGGCATTATCTTTCACGGTTGTCTGGAAATATTTAAATAATAAAAAACAATAATATTCACATAAACAATACTCAATTCTGTAATTTAGAAAAACAATGTATATTATTTATGATTAATAACTTCCAACTTATCTTCAACACCAATATTCATATTTTTCAATACAGTGGTAAGTTACTTTTTTATTATAATTTTGTTAAATAACAACTATCCAATGAAAATACCTTTATAGAGAAATATTTTTATGAAAAGTTATCTTCAATATATTTTTCATAAAAAGTATTTTCAAAAATGATACAATTCTACCTATACAATAACAAAATCTATTCTGAAAAATAAATAAATATGGAAAGGAAGAAGCCACACACTTACAGAGAGAACGGTGAAGAGGAGAGTAATGAAGAAAAGCAACGGTCGATTCCCACTGTTACATTTGGTAGCCATCTGAAAAAATTGTTCAGCAGCCCAGGTACGGATTTCTCTGTAAAATAATTTTAATTGGAAAAGGTTCTTGTGAAACATGATTAATAATCATTAAAATAATAATCATTAATTAAAAATGAAGAATGATTTTGATCATTAACTATGATAGATTAGACAACAAATCTTTGAACCAAACTGAACAATTAGTATAGCATAACGAAGTTCAAGATCAAACTGATGTATTTTAAAGGATACATATAAATCAAAACTTCTACAAAAAAATAAAAGTAAAAATATAACAGTTGTCATTTTTCTATGAAACAATGGTTAGGAAATTTATCTTGAAGTACATTACTAATGTAGCAAATAAAAAAACCTTTGCTGACACTGCACACTTTGTCAGATAAAGCTAAGTTAAGCAATTATCTAATCATAAAAATCTAAAAGTTAATATTTATACCATTGGAGATCTCACAAAATAGAAAATAATTGAATGTATTAAAGGATTCATCATGTTGGCATTTTATGTGAGTGCATGTATGAAAAAGCTAAAAGTCAAACATTACATGACATTGCCTGTTTGCACTATTAGCAAATACAAACAGTAAATGATAATGAAAAATTAGGGTGTTCTAAATGGTAAAAAGCAAATATTGGAGTTAAAAATGAATTTATGAAACAGCAAATGAAAGCAAAAACTACTCTCTCTCAATTTTTTTTCAAATTCTTTATTCCAAACACAGTATTCTATTTTATGAAACTATTGAAAACTACCTGAAGATATTTTGAAGTTCAATTTTTTTTTTCCATCAAATATAAAAATATTGACATAGAATTTAGGGAAATTTATCTACAGAACAAACATACTTTGCATGGTAAAAACCTTAGATCACCTAGTTTCATGATGTGGCCAAGTATAAATATTTAAAATCATTCAGAAGCTGCAGGGATTTCTCACTCTTTAAAACCAATTTCAGTGAACAAATGTAATTGTAAAAAAAAAAAAAAAAATACCTTAGTCATATCACATATCCTAAATTATAAAATTATCCTGAAGAATAAATATCTAAACAAAAAGTTTAAATAATGATTTTTAATGACCTGCAATAAAAAGCATTGTTACAAACAGAAGAATATTTAAGCATTTTCTTTTTCTTGCTTCTGTTGATATATTATCAATGTCAGTGTTTAATGTAATAAATATTAATTACCTATTCTTGCAGAGCAGCAGAAGGTCTATAATGAAGCACTGCCATGCTTTATCCTTGTTCAGAGACTCCAAAGCAGATGGGCACAATGCCAGAGAGACAGATAAAAGTTCTAAAGCTTCTCTGGTCACTTCAATATCTTCTGGCTCAGTATTTTCTTTACCCTAGAAGATAAGACAAAAATCTACATACAAATCTCTATTATAAATTATTATTCTTTCATTGGATGTAATCATTTATACTATCATCAGAAATGTATTCACAATACTCATCAGCAATGGAAAAATGGCATAAAATGATAGCCACTAAAAAAAAAATTTAAAAAAATAATTGTACACAAAAATTCAATTTTATAAATTTTGTCACTAGAATAAAAAAAATTTCATAAAAAAATGTGTATTTGATCAACAGGATCAAAGATACATTGGCAGTTGAAAAGATTGCATACATGCCACAAAACATCTCAAAAATCAATAGTAGAAATTTTAACATTCAATACACATTTTTAGAATTTATGAAAACTCAAAGAATTTAAAAACATTTCACTTATTTCAGATGTGGCTAAATTTAAGATTCTCCTGTAATAAAATTTAGAGAAAATTACTTTTATCTTAATAGAGCTGACTTATAATTGAAGGAAAGTTCAGTTCAATCCTTAGAAGGAAAGAAAGAAGGAAGAAAAAAAAAATGTTAAAATTGAACTCTGAGTTAGACAAACTTGGAAAGGATTTCACGGGATTATTGTTAAAATTAAAGCTTACAACATAATCTTTTAACAAATCTAGTGCCACTGAAGGAATTGAAAATGAACCTGGTGACTATTTTTTTTTTTTGTGGGGTGGGGGTGCTTTTTCTAGATTTTGAAGATGATCACTTTATTGTAAAATATGTGAAACCTATGCTGAATTGAAAGCTTCTTCAAATAAGATAAAATTTCAACATAACATATCAGCAAGTCATGACTTTAATGATAAAATTTTTTACCTTGACCATTTCAAAAACCTTAAATCTCATTTTAAATCCCACATTTTAGAATGCCAGTTTCATATATTAACTATATCATAAAAATTAAAACATTAAGCTGAGAAGATACTTATAAAAAAAACTTGATGCTGAATACAGACAACTGAACTGCCTATGCTATTTTATAATGAGCAAGACCTTTGTCAGACTTTTTGATAGATGTCTTTACAGATAGCAGCTAAAAATGCAGCTACTGTTGGTTATATAAACTATAGTTATGTCTTTTGCAAAATGTTCAATCTTCCTGTGCTTTCATTTTGGGGGAAAAAATAGTACCTCGATTCATTTCTTGAATCAAGAATTCTTGAATCTTGCTATAACTAGTTTTCCCAAATAGTGAAAAATCTTTGTTTGAAATCATCCTGTTAAAGAGAGCATAATGCTATTGGCTTGTCACACTACATTATTAATGAAATGAAAAAAAAGTAACAAATATGCAGCATCTTCCCTCTCATCTTGTTTGTGGAGAAAGTAATGGTTAATATTTGTTCCAAAGCTTTTAAATCTTTGGCCTCAATAACACTTTCTATAACCAAGATCCAGCTCACTGTTTCAGGTTATTTGATAAAAATGTAAGAAATCAAAAACAGATAATTCTGACATCAATTTACATCCATCACTGAGATGACAGCTCAACTTTCCATACTTTGTAAAATATCTTTCTTTTTTAAGAGGGAATGGTTGGTGTGTAGTCACAAATTGCTAAACTTTATGGAAATCCTCAAAGAGTGAAAACTTATTTGCGAATGTCAGGCTTATATTAAGGATATGATTTCCCATGTCAAACATATGTTTCAACACAATTCAAGTGAAGTAGACAAGCAATTTGTTTGAAACCAATTCTCTCAAAAGAGCAATTCCACATCTGAAACAAGAATCAGTTGGACATTATATTACTCATTACAAGAATAAAAGAAGAAATTGTCAAAAACAAAGTTGAATGTGAAAAAATCTTTTTAAAAGCTTTTATTCCTCTATTGGCAGAAAGGCTTCTGTTGAATGAGGATTGGTTTGGTTTCTGCTTAATGGCCAATCAACCATTATATGGTTATTTAATGCCAGATAAAAGTTTTGAATTATGGTTTGTTTTGAGTGTAGCCTTGTGTTATATGTGGATAAGTGATAGTTTGAGTACAAGTTAGTGGTTTTTTTAACCAGTTATTAGAAATGCTTATTTCTAATACAAGTTGGTTAATAGATTTTGCATTGTTATTTTTAGTGGGGATCTTGATAAAGTCTGAAGGGTTCTTTTTCACAAATCAAAAAAACTTTTGTACACTTGATGAAAAGCTTACTGAGTGGGCCAGAGATTCAACAAGTTGGTTCCTTCATTAAAGAGCCAACTAACCATATGCATGTTGATAACATTCAAAATAAACCCTCTATATTTTTTCTTTTCTCGTTTTAAAGATTTAAAATGTGGCAAATTTTTTTGTTTTCAACAGTTATCCAAGTGCATTTCATTTTTATTTGATTAAATTCATAAAACTTTACATTTTTACATGTATTTTTTCAGAATTCCTCTGCCTATAAAATCTAAAGAAGTTGTTACTTTTGATAATTTTTTAACCTATGTCATATATTAAATATTGAGTAACAAATATTACAAGTAAAGAAAAAAAAGAAACGGATTTAAAAATCCATGCAACTGAACAGCTGCATACCCAACTTTAAATTGACAAGTAAAAATACATTTGTAACAAAATAGAAAAGGGAAAAACTGTCAAATTTAAAATGTTTCTTGGTTAAATTAAATTTAATTATTGTTTGTTATTAATGCAAAATGATACATCTCCACTAAACTTTTGTAAAGAAAAAAAAATAGCTAAAAAATCTATGTCCAGTTTTACATTGTAAAAAGAATCCCCTGAGTAAAGCATAAGAAAGCAATTTATTCATAAAATTAAAAAAAATTTTTTAAAGTTCTTCAGGTTATTAAAATACATAACCTGACTGGATTTTGCCAGAACTGATAAGCAGAGAAAGAAAACAGATAAATATCGGGATAAAATAGCTACAAACTGAAGTAACCCAGCTTAATAATGTAAGAAAAAGCACAAAGCCAAGGACATTTTTTTTTTTACAGTTTGCATGCAAATTTCTGTTAATAACTATCATAATTCATAATTTTACTCAATTCTGCTTACCAAAAATGAAGAAAACTGATAGTGACCAAAATTTTGATAATAAGAATAATAATTATCAAGCAAACCAAAAACATACATGGAGTTAATGCTAGAAATGTTAATACAGTGTGACCCGGACATAAGAGATTTTCTCTGGTCCCAAATTAGAGCCTGTGTTAATGTATATATAATAGACCAAACCCGGATATAAGAGAATTCTCCGGTCTCTCTTATATCCGGGTTACACTGTACTGAATTTGTGTATTTGTGTTTCTTAATTTGTATATATATATATATATATATATATATATATATATATATATATATGAAAATATTAAATAAATTAACTTTTGCATACATATAACAACAGTTGCTGTCATCTGCAGTTAATGATTTTAAATCATTTCAAAGAAATGTTATTTGCTGACAATGCAAATATCTTTTTGACATGTTAACTTGAATAAAAAAAAATGTAATCCCATTGACTTTAGAGCTGTTTATTGCTCACATATGTTTGCTCTGCTCAACTTGTCCTTTTGATTGGTGGAATATGGAGATATAGCAAGACTAGCAAAGCCCAATGTAAAAAAAATATTGCTTGTTCTTGATATGGTCCCAGAAATGTCAGCAGCAGTGTGGACAACAGTGATTTATCTAAGTGAAACTTTTCCTATATGACATAGTGGATATGGCAGAGGAAATTCAATGATTTAGTACTTATTCAAGAATTTGAAGAAAAAAAAAAAAAAGGAAACCAGACATCAAATCAGTCCTGGGTGATGAGGGTTAATGAGTACTAAAGAATATACATTTTGATGAAACAGGAGACAAAGACAATCTGAAAATTGTCCTGGAAAAGATGAATATTTTAAAAACTAATCCAACAAAAGTTCAAAGTTTCCAATTTCATTGAAGGCAACATGAGGCAAATAAAACAATTATGGAATAGACGAGAGCACTAGAGCTATCCTTTATTTATACAAAGCATATAATGCTTGGAAAAAGAATTCAGATACATAAATGCAAGGAAGAAGTGCAATATCAGATGTCCTGAACGGCAGACATTTTCATTTATGTATTTTTTGCTCGTCTCACCAGTAACGTCCAGTGGTTTCCCATTTTGTGATCAGACTAATTAAAGATTCTAGATGATTTAACCAGCTTGAAAAAAAGACTACCAACAAGTGTTAGAACACTTTGGCTAAACTCTGCAAAGTTTGCCTGAATTCATGATGTCAAAGTAAATGACATCTTTAACAGTATTGGAAGCACAGAAATCTTTGCAAAATTAGAGGAAAAGGGAAATTACTGCTATAAAAAAAACAAAGTATAGCCATAGTAGTAAATGCATGCAAGCAGATGTTCATTTAATATTACTATGTGATAGAAACAACAAAGAGAGTTGTGTGCAATAGGCCAACTAAAACAAGTCCTAATGTTAGACAATTAAAACCTGTCATTGGTGGTTAATGCCAAAATACCAAGTGAAATTTAAGAAAGATCAGCTCAGCAGATTCAGTACAACTTCCATATATCAAAGCTACCATATCTGTATCAAAAAAGTCAGAGCCCAATTAAAAGAAAACAGCAATTGTTCAATCCTTTGAAACTTATAATTATTTGACAGATAATATCAAGAATTATGAAAATGATACTTTTGTATGACTATGAAATGTTTCTCTAGCTAGATATTAGTCCCATTGTCATCCCAATAGATACCGACACTTTTTCAAGCAATGTCAATCCATTAGCAGTATTAAGAATCAAAAGAACATTCATTCAGACACCAACACATTTACAATGCTAAATGTTAAATGCCACAACAGAGGGATGTAATAGGTTAATATCTAATTGTTAGTTTTCTATGATTGACTAGTATTCTGGCTCATATTGGAAGAAATATTTCTTTTCTCATATTGGAGGAAACATAATGGATAAAAAAAAATCCATTATTAAATAGCAGAATAAAGAGGAAAACCAGTGTAGTTTAACATTTAATTTCTAATAAATGTGTTTTCTAATGTTTTAAATGCAGAATTAAAATCTTATAGTGAATAAACCAGTCTGTATTTACAAAGTTTCAAGATTTGAATCTAAATTTGTTCCTTTCCATTTCAGAATATTTACCTTCTCTACAATCCGATGGATCTCTTCATTAGAATCATGAACTAAATGCAAAGATCCTGTGCAAGATGACCATGCAATTTTCTGTATAGCCTTGATGGTGTTCAAGTCTGGTAATGCTCCAAAAGCCTGCAAAATAATTTTAGTCATTATCTGCAAATTTTAAAATACAGTTTATACATTTACAATAATGAATCTAAATGAATTCCATTAGTTCTTCACACATATATCTTTCATTCTTTTTAGAAAACAAATTGAAAGCACAGGAAATTCAAGAGATCTGCAAATGGCTAACTTAAATTCTCATAAGAGAATCTTCCATTAATAAAAAATTGTATAAAGGAAACAAATTTTTAAACATGGATGAATATTAAGTGTGTGATAAATTCTTAAATTATTTAAAAAATTTGCACAAAGTTCACCAATCCAAAATGGTTTGAAAAGGATGGAGTTTGCAAATCTGTCCATTTCAAAACAAATTCTTATCAGTTTAAAGATCAACTGAAAGGTAACAATACTGCTTATTATCTCATTAATAAGAGTATCAGTTTTAATAATTATTCCTAAAAAAATTTTTTTTTA
Organism: Acanthosepion esculentum; assembly: GCA_964036315.1. NCBI lineage: Eukaryota > Metazoa > Mollusca > Cephalopoda > Sepiida > Sepiidae > Acanthosepion > Acanthosepion esculentum. The sequence goes on from OZ038494.1 coordinate 63,138,393, forward strand.
ATAAAAAGTAAATTGTATTTAATTTACGATTGTTACAATATTATTTTTTGGAATATAATAGGATATTAAATATAAACAACTATTTAGGCATACTTTTCCTATGTGCAACAGTTTTGCTCTCATGATATTGCAAAATAATTAACAGTTTGCAATATTAATACATAAAACATTTAAGAGTTTCAGTTACAACTTAATATGTACATTATTAAAGCATGCAATATTTTGGCTATACCATTTAACATTTTTAAATATTCTAATACTGAATTGTTTTGTTGAATTGAGAAATAAAGTAGATGTAATAATTTCCTTTCAAAAAGATAAATAAAAATATATTTTTTTAACTGTTTACTGAGTCTCTAGTTAAAAAAAAAAATTCACCCATCCAATACATTTTCTCAAATTTGGCAAATACACTTTCAAATTATCTTTAGTAAGGAAGGAATCACTCAAATTAGTTAAATACCTATATTTAATTTTATAAATTTTTGTTTTCAATCTGAGACTTCAAAAATAATTTAGTATTAACAATAATCAACATTATGTTGCATCAATAAGTCTGCAGTTTAACATATAGTTATTAAGCTAAATTTCTACTGTATAATATTCATCACTAAATTACATGCATTAACCAGTAAAGAGATGGTGCCAAAAAATAATTTATTGTATAAAATAAATGCTGTTTTTATAATTCAAGTTTGGACATTATTAATGCATATAAGTTCATAAAGAAACATCAAAATATTTTTGAATCTTACCTGCTCTTTCAGCTGCTGACCCAATCGTATGGCCACATTTCGAAGTGTAAATTCTGATGTAGGATTTGGTATGTAGATCAATGCTTGTTGCAAAGTGACTGCATAATTATGCTCATTGACAGGGATTGGGGTAGTTTGAGAGTCAGCACTACAAGCATCCACAGCTACTTGAACTTTAGCATGACCAACAGTTGTGGTCATCAATTTGCAGATCTTCAAAACAGTCACATAGGCACTCCTGAAAGCAAATGAATAATCAAAGTAAACATTATATACTTGCACAATTTAAAAAGAATACCTATGAAGGAAAAAAAATTTAAAATCAAAATTATTACAGCCATTACTAATAACAAATATAAAATTAGGTAAAATATAAACATAATTATAATAACTGCTATATTTCAACACTAAAATAAATTAGTTATGTTTAAATAACTATAGGGATAGATTGAATGAACAAAAAAAAATAGAAGCATACATGTAATTATAAACACTTTACCCCAAATAGTATTCCTTTTCATTGTATAAAAAAAAAAAAAAATCAAAAAATCTGAGAAAAAAAAAAAATTAATGCAATAATCTAAAATCCATTTTATACAACTATTAGAAAAAGGAACAAAATTTAGAAAATGTACAACTTAATTTTTCCCTGAAGTTTTATTTTGAATTGTTTTTATGAGCACCTCAGTACAAGCAAACCATGAAAACTAAAAATATTTATAAACTTTTCATTAAATATTTTCTTGGAAAGCCACTTTCAAAAGCAAATAATGTTTTGGTTAAAATTATCAACAATGTTCTCATTTATTATTATTAATTTAAAAGAATGTAATGCACTTTTAACTGTTTTACATTTTTATTAAAAATATAAAATATCAGTCAACAATGAAGCAAAGCCAGCCCAAAAGGGAAATCTTTAAAACCAAAAGCTTTTCAAAAGCACGTTCGTACATATTATTAGTGTTTATGTATGAACAATCATAAGAATGTGTGAGGAAAATGTTGTGCATGAATGTAGCAGAACTGAAAAAAATGGGCTTATCAGCATCAAAAAGACACTAAGTAGGATGTGCATGGTTTGACAACTGCAATAATTATAATTATTATCATAAAATAATCCTTTTATTTGAGGCATATATTAGAATATTGATAGTGTCCGTCAGTATAAAAGAGAATGTTGACCTGAGAAGCAGACATTTTCATTGGCAATGAAGGTGAATGAAGTTCAACAGTGAAGACAAATCAAATTCAAGTGTGAAAGTAGGTCAACTGTTGCAGATGTAGATACAAAGCTGTCAAAGTATGCATGTATTTCTTTTCCACCGCCTTTTTCTACAACTATTTTCATCCCTCTAAAAGAATAGCAGACAAACAATTGAACTTCAAACTGATTCCAAGATTTGACAGCTCTGCAACCAGTCAATTCATGACTGAAAGGATTGAAAAGGCAGAACTTGTGTGCGATCTGTGCATGGTGGGAAAAGTTGAGCAAGTTCTATTGGTATGTTTGATGGGTGGAATACTATCAACAGCTGAGTAAAGAAAAAAATGCCTTACACCCGGCTTTTGTAATGGACTCTCTTATGGCCTATGAACAATTTTAACAGAAAATTTTCAAAGAGATAATATCCTGCAGAATTGTGGAAGCTTACAGTACTATTTGGAAGGATGTCCAAACACAGCTTAGCATGCTTGTACATAGCAGGAATGCCAGACCATATAAAGCAACTCTCTCGCACCTTGTTCAGATGAATTTGACGACAATGGACTACTGGCTACAGCCCAAGCAATATTGAAAAACAAAACGTTATGTGGAGACATTATGTCACAGAATGTGCATAAAATATTCTTGAAACACAGTGAGTATACTGAAAATGACTATTTCATTCTGTTAATACACAGTGTGACTGGAAAACTTAATATTCAAAAACAAAGAAGAACTTACCTTCTAGTAGGGAGATCAGCATTTGGCAAGAAATTATTTTTTGTGAGCATGTTCAAAGACAACTGGACACCACCACTACGTACAAAATTATACTGAAAGAACACAAGAAGAGCTACTATAAATATCTGAAATTCAAAGTCTAAAAATATTTAATTAAAATATCTATAAATAGCAACAGTATTCATCTTTAGACTTCAATTTTGTATTCTTCATTAAAATATGATAGTAAAAAGTATTTGACTTTTCTTGAACTCGATTATGGAAAACTATTAACTTCAGGCTTGAAAATTCTATTCACATATCCAGTTCCATCAGAATCTATTTACAAATGTTTTGGTGTTTCAATTAGAAAATATTTACCTGAAATTCAAAAGCATCATCGGAAATAGGTGCACTTGCTGGCATCAGCAGACTGTAAACCACCTAAAAACAAAAAGACATCAAATCAAAAACTAGTCTTCATCGATACATGAATAAAAAGAATAGTGTTTCTATGTAAAGGATTTTAAATTATTAGGTAAAATATACTAATTTGTAAAAATTAAGTTTGTTCTTAAAATTAAATAGGATACCTAATAGTTACTTCACAATCTTCTTTCCATGGTACATTCATCTATATATTAGTAGTCACAATACAATTTTATAGCATCAAATCCCAGATCTTCTTTAGGCATTGTAAAACTCAATTTGTTCTCAATATAAATAATTGCTTTAAAATAAATAAAGCATTTTCATGTTGAAGCAACTTTTTCCTTTAATATAATTTCAGTCAACAATGTACAGGAAGCAATGAGTAAATTGGCATCTAAATTACACAAAAATGAAAATAACACTACCATCTCATTTTAACAGATATATTTACCAAAATTACACAAAAATATCTTGAAATACTAAAGAGTAAATTTATTCCATAAGATCACCAGTGGATTCAACCACAACCTCCAGACAAATTCAGAATCTCCTGTAACTTTTCTGTACGGTCCCCTTATTTAAGTTGGTGAATGCTGCCATAATCCTTGCCATTAGTTCACCTTTGGTGTTACAAAGAGTTTTGTTGGTCTCTTACTCAACTGCACCACACACGTAATAATGAATGGGATTGCAGTCTGGGGAGTTAGGTGGCCAGAGTGTGATGTGGTCGCAGGGAATTTGACAGCTATGACTAGGTCCTCCTGCTTATGTGACATGGTGTGGTTTGGTTTATTTTACGTCATAACCTCAATGAGTTATTTAATGCCAACAACATTTTTAGGATAAATTCATGAATAGAATATGTATTCTTTGGTTTAGATTGGTTTGGTTTATTTTGTTTTATGGCATATCAACCTCAATGGGTTATTTAATACCAATAAAAAATTTCATTGCTGTTAATATTTTGTGTTGTCAAAAATCTGTTTCTGATAATATTTTTCCTTCAAAATTGTATTGCTGGTAATAATTTTTTTCAAAAAAAGTATTGCTGGTAATAGTTAACTATTTGCCCATAGCTGGGACCCTAACAGGTGCTACCACCCTGGGTCAAGGTGGACCTGGAAACACCAGCAATTAAGAGGTGGTTCCACACTCCTCAAAACCTCCTGATCAGAGGCCTTGTTGCTGGATGTAGTTTATCGTCTTACCCAGGACGTGGATGTAGTTTAACGTCTTACCCAGGACAGGTCATGGTGTGTGGAGTCCTGTTGCCAGACATAGGGTATTCAGCCACCCTCTTAAACCAAGGTGGCACTACCACCTCAAGGCACTTGATATAGGCCTCCCTGTTGAGTCTGTTGCCATCAATAGTGATCACTCCAAACACATTCATAATCACCATTAGACTCATCCAGCTTTCTGAATCTTCTGCACTGTCCTCAGATTGACACCCAAACACACTGAAATGTTCATATTGGAGCTTCCAGCACAAATGCTAAGAGTACAGCATGTTGTTTCCAAATTTCTAGCAGAGCAAATTGCGTCATGGTGCTCTTTTTCTCAAACAGACTCTACTATACTGTGCAACCGACAAAATCAAAAACAAACAACACACATGCACAAAATTAAAAATATGTCGACAATTTACCCATCGCGCCCTGTATATGGTCATATTACTTACCTCTACATTGTAGAGAACTTGAGTTGAAGAACCAGTGAAGAACATAGCTTCCAGTGTAGCTGAAACTCCACTCTCAGCTCTAGCATGTTCCATACATGTACTACGGAATTTCTCTACTGTAAAAGTATCTGGAGCAAAATAAATAAAATGTTCCTAATTTTGAGTACCTTCATTATATCATAGTATTCAAGAGAGAATCGTAAAAAAGTTTAAAGCATTTCATTGTATGTTTTATGTTGAATTAATATAATTTTTTCAAAGTTGTTGAATGAAGTGAAATAGGTACCAGATTTGTATTCTTTGAGACATAGATAATATTTTATACTGGTAGCTCTGAAAAATAAACTTTAAGTTATTCTTGTACATCCTTTAACACAAAATTCATTTAAGAGAAAATACAAAACCATTAATTGAAATTTTTTCATCTCAAAGACAATTTATTTTCCGAACATTATCTTAAGTGTCACTTTTAACAATTATTCAAATAGATATTTACAAGCTGGTTAAATCTTCGAACAGGATTTACTTAAGATTGAAAGTTTAAAAAATACATAAAATTCCTAACCATCAAATAACAAGAAATATAAACAGCATTCTCTGATTTTCATAAATTTTAATCCAAGTAAAATATTGAGTTATTTTATAGATAACTTATTTATATACTTACAAATCACAAGAAATTGATAGTATTAGATAATCTGTTAATACAATTCAAGACATTCTGACCAATACTTTCTAATATAAAAAAATCTGAAAACATTATATAATATTTGTTATAAATTCACATTTAATAAAAAAAAAACTATCTTTAATACATAAAACTTAAAAATAAATTGTCATGTATAATTGTTATAATAAACTTTAGTAGTCATCATATTGGCTTTGTTAAAACATCACATTTTCTGACCAATGTTTTTTTTTCATCTTCAATAAAGCTAAATTGATCAATATGTTCACTGGTTTATCAATTGCTTTAGATCCCACAATACAGCTGTAGTACATTTGTTAGTTTCTTAGAAAATACTTTGAAAATTAAAAAAAAATTTTTCTCTTTTTAGTAAGAGAAAAATATAAAGAATGTGAAAATTGTCTTTATAGAATAAACAGACAACAAGGTAATACACCTAAAAGGATTTGGTGGTGGAAATCACTTAAACTGATGATAATACAATGTTTTATCAAAATGCTCATTTTCTGACATTATTTTTCAGTCTAATAAGAAATCGAAACAAAATTAATACACTTACCAGCTGACATAATTTTCAGGAGAGCTCTCGCAGTGTCTCTTAATTTTGGCAGCTGCAGATTACTGCCAAGGTCTGATAGTTGGAAAAGGAAACTTGTGTACCGGTTGACATGTGCCATTAACTGCAATAATAATAAAAAAAGAAAGTAGAGAGACTTCAAGCACATCCAATTTCTTTAAATTATATTTGAGCATTCAAAGTATGTTTTCAAAAAATGCAGGTATAAAATAAACAAAATTTTATCTCAATTCAGATATCTTTTTAGAGCAGAAGCTCTGAAGCACATACACTAGCAAACAAAATTAGTAATAATAATTACTTGGAGAAACTGAAATATTTCCTAAGGTAAATAATGGCAGTATATGAGTTATTGAAAGAATATAATAACAAAGCTACAGGAACTAAATTCTATTTATAGAAACTTATTTTTAAAAAAAGGAAAGAAAAGAAAAAGAATGGAGCTAATTTCTTGAGAGAATATCTTTATAAGGAATTTAAAAAAAAATTATTAACTATAAAGTTTCCTCTTCCTATTTCACTGAAAGAAAAACTGTTCACTATGAAAATAATTTTGCATTCATCCATTATTCAAAGTTATCTACATTTCTTTGTCCATTCTTTTATAACATTAGCTATTGTTCACTATTCAGTAAGACTAAAAATTAATGACAATCTTAGCAAAAGGAAACCTCAAAACAAATACAATTTGTTTGACACAATTTAAAATAATTTTTAATTATTAGCTTTTACAGATATACTGGAAGACATTTTATTGACCCCAACTGGTTATTTATATATATTAAATAAGGACACACATATAAGATATGATCCTCAAATTTTAATCTCAGACCATACATAAGCCCAAAAAGGAATTTCAGGTTATAATGGTTATTATACCAAAACCTCTCATTACAGCCATAGCAAAATCAAACCTCAATTATATTCTGCACAGTTAAATCCTCAATCATTATGAACTCATTTATTCACTGTTTTGTAATACATGATAGAAAAACTGCCTAGATTTTTTTATTTATTTTGCACAATCATGATACAAGTCAGCATATATCTTCTATCAATGTGATTGTAACTTGTATCGGTTTGATAATTTTCAGATTCTGCTAACCTGTTTACACATACAAGACATTCTTGAATCATTGTTAATTTTGCCATAGAAATAATTTTAATTATTTTATAGTAAAATTTAATTGAAAATATTCTAATGAATAAAAATTAAATAAAAAAAGAATCTAAAATTCAACATATAAACTTTTCATGATCCACTAAATATACCGAATAAAATTACGGTCAAATTAACACAATTATTATTATACACTATAAAAATAACAGGATAACTTCTATAAAAAATAATGAAATTATTATTAAATGCGATTTCTTTCATTTTTTTCTCAGTACAGTGGTAATCATTAATCTTGTGTATCGTATTCTGCCCCTCCCCTTATTGCTTAGACATTTATAGAGTGTCTTAGCTATGCTAATAAAACAATCATTTACCTATCACTACAGAAATAAAAGTAATGACAGAACTGTCAAAACTTAATATCTTTTGAATAACAATACAAATTAAAAACAGCAAACACAGATTATAATAAAAATTAATAACAACTGAGGGGGAAAAAAAAGTTACTTACCACACCAGGCAGACAGTTTTCAGCATCTATGTTAGGCCCATCATAAGTGTTGTGGGGAGAACCTCCAGAGCTATCAGAACTACTGTCTGGGCTGGAAGGCATGTTACTTCCAACTTGAACTAATTTAGCCGAGACGGCCTGAAATAAAGACAGAGTCAATTTTAGATATTTTAAAAATAGTATGGATTAATTGCCTCTAAATATTCACCATGCTATATCATTAAAAAAAGGGGCAAATCCAAATACATGACAAAAATATAATTATTAAATTCAAACCATAGAAAAATATTTTAAAATTCTTTAATTTTATAAAGTTAAAACAAACTAGATTTCTATCCAATTCCTCAAACAATAACAATACTGCAAATCACTTGCTACAAATTTTCAAATATACAGTAAATTTGCAGAATTTTAAGATTTAAGCTTTAAAAATGACAAGTAATCTCACATCACCAAAAATAAAACAAATGACATGAAAAGGAAACAAAAAAAAAGGAAGAACTTACAGTTCTATCTCGAAGAGGAATTTGTGATATCAATTTCTTGTCTTCGCTAGGATCTAGAAGTTCTCCATTAACATACAGATCAACTTTGATGCTGCTACTGCTAACTTTAACTCTATTTAAGATTTGTCGTCTTACTGAACCTAAAGTGTCATTAGTGTGCGACCAAATATCCAAATCCTCAACCTGCCTCCCCTGGTTGGGGAATCGTATAAACAATGTCACAAGACGTCCACGACAAGCTCTGCAAAAGATACCAACAGATTTTTTTTACAAATAAAAATATATGCATAATTTGGGAATTGTTCAAATTCCATTATACTATTTAACTTCAAGTTTCCTAATATTCAAGGTATAAAAATGAAAAAAAACTTTTAATCTTTGAAATTTATTTCAAATATGTAATCAAATTCTATTATTAATCATTAAGTCTTCAAATCAAAGTTTCATCATATTTTTTGTAACAACTTCAAAACAGCTTTTCAAAGTTGTCAAATAATGTTAACATTTCAAATTAAATAAATTCAATTTCTCATTAAAAAAATATATCAAGAGAAAAAGTAATTATGCAATATTAAAAGTGTAAAATAAATATATCAGAGCTTGAACTTGAAATTCAAATAACTTATTGTTCATTTACCTGAACAGATCAACATGTTTTATAAAAATGTATTTTTTAAAATTATATTTAGGTTAAACTAATTCGCATACAACTAGTCAATCTTGGATAGAAAACATTTTACTGAAATAAAAATGTACTGCCTACAGCATGTTTGAAAGATACTATTACTATGCAGAATTCTTGCATAATGTAACTGCCTAGACTAATTTGTAATTTACAAGTAGAAATTCACATTGAGAAAATAAGGTTTAATATTTCATTAGCAATGCTATATTGCACAGGTGATGGAAGGGATCATATTATAGAGATCAATGTAAAGTGGAAAATTTTTTAGTAAAAGTCTTATGTATCAATAAAATAGGTGAAGATTTGGAAGGATAGACATAAGTAATGCTTTTGTCAAGTACCTAATTTTTTTTTTTTTATTTCAATTAGATTTTAGGTTTTTAAACGGAAATTTTTAATTATGCCATGAAATATTAAAAAATTTAATTAAAAAACAAATGAAATACAAACCTGCCCAGAGGTAGAATTGACCTTTCCTCACCATAGGCCTCATCACATTCAGCAACATATTCCTTGAGTACAGTTAGAACACGGACCATCCGCATAGCTTCCTGCATCACTCTATTCTTACTCTCCTTGTCATCTTCCAACACACAGACAGTGTCGTAGGAAGGTTTCAGACGATCAATACATGTTTGAATGAAGTCCTCGTGGATATCAACATGATTTTGTTGCAAGTGAGGGCCAAGATTGGTGAAAATTTCTTTCAAGAGTGCGACAGGTTTCTCAGCCACACTTTCTGGGCTATTCAATACAACCTAAAGTCAAAAAGTAGTTTCAGTAAGACTAATGCACATGTACAAATAAATTAGGGGCTGGAGACAACTTATTTGTGAAAATACTGAGAATTTAAGCTGAAAGATCCTTGAAAATCAGACTTAAGCAGGATTTCAAATAGCCTTTATGACATTGACATATCATAAGATTTACCAATTTAAAGAAATTTGAGAAGTTTACCTATTTAATTGGTTTGTAATTCACTGTAATTTGCCAATATGTAATAATTTTAATAAATCTGCAAATTCAAGTACCTGATAGAATAAATATTGGTTAATATTTCCACTTCTCTTTGATTTCTAAGCTCACAATATCAACACAGAACAATCAAACACAAGTTGTTTGTTTATGATTGATTGACTCATTTTCTACAGCCCATCAACCTTTAGCAGGTTATTTAAACCTAGAAAATATTTTTAGATTCTAAGAATTTTTTGGGGGAGATAATGACGTGGTGATAGAACTCTTACTAATTAACCCATAGCTGGGAGAGAAGAGGTGGATTCATACCTTTCCCAAGGTCAATTGCGCATAAGCAAATATAACAAACACAACTGGAATTGGAACTCAGCTCTCTGATAATAATTTCAGGTCATTATCCATTACAATACCCACATATCCAAGCTTACAGCACCTGATATTACCAAGCGATACCATCTAGGTACAGATCAATCTCAACATTATTTAACTTGGGTGTTCATACGGGAACCAATGTTTCAATGTATATGGTCATAAGCTTGTTTGTGTAGTAGTGGGCCATTTATTAATATATATTCCCCCTCCTATCAGCAAGTCTTTCATCAAGATGGCTATCAGTTTTAAGACAGCTTTGTAAATTAACAATTTTTCAGATACCAAGAAAAATGTCTTCTTTACACAAAACCAAATTTCAATTTCCAGAGTGGTACAAAATATAAAACACAATGTGAGAGGTGGTGCACATGCCACACAATCTGGTCTTTCAACTTAGTAAATTTTATAGTAACATGAGGTATTGGTCAATGTCGTTTGAAGCAAACATGACTTATTACTATAACAAAGGAATATCTAATTACAAAGAAATCAGGTTGCTAATACACAAGCTTTTACTTCTTTCATTTTAGCTTTCATTGAAAATTTTTACTTTTAATGATTTATAAGGCTAAATTCTTTATGAAGGCAGTGGATAACTTGGAGAGGGGAATTAACAGGAGATAACTGACATCCATTAAAACATGGCACATGGATCTACAACAGTCTACCCCAGTGAGTGAAATAAAGGGTTCAGTTCGACATTCCAACCACCTGAAGAAGGACAGAGCGTACAACAGCCGAAACATTGTAACAAATATGGCGACAAAGATGAGGACAATAGTCCGAATAATGTAAATAGTGTACATAATACCTCATCTCAGAAATATAGACAGATATTGAAAATTTTTTTTTGCTTTTTCATAAAGAGTTTTTGTCAGAAATTATCTAATGATTTTAAAATGCAACGTTGAAATATAAGCATTCACATTTAAAAATAAATCAATTTATACATTAAAACAAAGAAAAATCAACTCACCCTCCATAAATATTCCAAACCAATGAGTTCAAGATCATTCATCATATGACCACCTCGCCTTTTTACAACAAGTTTATTCTCTTTCAAGTTGACATGCTTGAAAAATCTTTCATAGCAACTTTATTTAAAAAAAAAAAAAAAAATAAATATAACGTTAAAAAATGAACAATCTGAATTTTTAGTAATTTGAGTTTTATTTAAATCTGAATTTTTTTTTTCATGAGAAAAAAATATTCATTTGAAATGTCAGCCAAAAGAGAAATGATTAACATTAAAGCATTTTGGCACAGTTTTGCCAAACTTTAAGGGGATTGAACAATCAGTTTTCATCAGAATTTAGTCAATGTATGCTTTTGTGGCTGATTTAATGAGATTTTGCTGAAGTACTTGTTTGCTTGTTTTCCTAACAAGTTACTATTACCTAATAATATATATCCTGTTGGACATCAGCCACTATCCACTGAAGCATTTTCTTTTAGTCTTGATAGAAAATTCAAGTTTGAGAGCAATTAAAGCTAAAATTGCTAACTTAAAAAATAAATCCTAACTGAAGCCTTGGAATATTTCAGTAGCATATTTTTAGAATATCAAATCAAGCTGCAGAATAATAATTTTCATGGAGCTTTAACTGAATTCAATTAAAGATTCTTTAAATTCCATTGAAATTTTTGCACCTTTTGAGTTCTTTAGCAGAATTCCATATTTTAAAACCACAAATTAGCAAAAAGATAAATTGTCTATTCTGATTAAATTACAGAAACAATTACATTTCTTGTTAATAAAATATTAAATCATCCCAGAAGTAATGTCTAAAATCTGATAGCAATAGATTTGATGACATTTTTGCTATCCTAAAATGTATGTCAGTATATGTTCACAGTTTTGAATAAGTTCTCTACTTACTCTACCATTCAACTTGGTAACTAACTTGACTCTCCTAAAGATGCATGTCCAATGAACATACAGTGAAATGCAGTGCGAATTAAAAAAGGCAATAATATTCATGTTTATAGGATAGAATAGTGAAATGAAAATATTGCCAAAGATTACTTGAAAGGTAGAGAACAAATGACTTGAGAAATGCACAACTAGGTCACCCTGGAAAATTTAATGATAATCTGCTTTTGCCCGGATACATATAGAAACAGTACTATTGCAGCTAAAGAATTCTCAAGAATTGAATTCAAATTGTTTAACAGTTTGTCATTTGCAACAATTTGGAAAATGTGTGCGCTTTGATTTGACAAAAGCCAACCATCAATCAGGAATCAACATTTGCACTTCTCTGCATTGTTGTGAATCTATATTGTGTCAGACTGGTGATGAAAAATGGATATTTTACAAGAATAAAAAGTAACACAGACAATAACTTAGTGGAGTTGAATCAGCGCTACCCGAAATGGAACTTCATACAAGCAAATTTTAGTTAAGTGTTCAATGAAACTGCATTGATGCAGTTCATTTTGAGTTGTTACCTGTCAATGTTACAATTACAGGTATTTCAAGATAATGCATGGTCTCTCATATGACAAAAATTACATCTGAAAATACTTAAGACCTTACTAGGAAAAAAATTCCAAACTTTCCTTATTCTCCAAATCTTGCACCATCTGATTACCACCTATTCTGAAGTTTATAGAATCACCTTGGTGTATTTCTCAAAATACATAAAGAGGTGGAAACTACTCTCTCTACATTTTTTCCCTCCAAAAGATATTTAGACTCATTCAAAAGAGGTTATTGATGATGATGTAACATATATAAATTCTAATTAAGCATGATTTTTTTTTTCCTGACTCTAAAATTGAATATTACTTATGGGATGATCTGTAATTTAGACTTTACCTACTTAACCAAAGAAAAAATAATTTTGTGTTTGCACTCACTTCATTCCATTTTCTGTAAGAAGAGCAGGATCCAACTGAAGGATATTCTTCTCAAAAAAATCCCTAGTTATATCTGGATCCAAATCTGGTTCTTCACCCATCAACTGAAATAGGATAGAGCTTATTTATTGGCCATTAAATTTGTAATTCATCAAATTTTTGGAATAAGGAGCAATTTATACTAAATGCTAAGCTATTCATTATAATTCCAAAATAAAATTTTTTTTTAAAAGTGTAATTCCAAAGAAAATATAAAAAAAAAATATAAGTTAATAGACAGGCTCAATATTAAAACCCCAACGTATGTTAAATAACTAAACCCAGAAAAATATAATTAAATCTCATTTTGCTGCTTTGTTTCTTTGCTACTGATAATCATATATACAATCAATATTAGAATATATTTTCCACCAAGTCTAAATTTGGCATATAAAACAGTTTTGTGACAAGTTATAATTACCTTTGCAAACCATTTAAAGCAAGATTCTCTGTCTGCCACATAAATGGCATTCTCAGCTAAACATTTCCAAATCTGAAAAAGATAAGCATTTTTTCCTTTAAAAAAAAAAAAAAAAAGATCCAACAACTTAAATTAAGTATTTACATTCATGTTTTACAGAAGATCCAATGAAATCATTAAACTTTATAGAAGGAGGGTATTAAAGCATTCTTTGCCCAATTTACTTCCCAAAATCATACCAAATATCAAATTTTGAGATACGGAAGGACTTCTTGGTCAGGCAGAGAACACCTACCCACCTCATATATCTAAAAGCAAGAATACTGTTGACAGATGTCAAGCAACAAAGTGAGCAGCAAAGTATGTTTTAAACCAATGAAAATTAGGAAGGGAAATTATGAGTTTACAAACACATGAAAACACTTAGTGAACAAATTTTAGACAAAATTCTATAATTCTGAAAGTTACATAACATACTGAAGGGAAATTTAATTCTTTTCTTATTCCATTAGAAGAAGACTTTTGCAGCACTTTACCTTTTTTTATTTTATAGATTGCACCAGATTCAAATATAAACACAATGCATTTTTTCTAAATGTGTACAATGAGGAGAGCAAGTTTAACAGATTCGGTATTGAATCTAAAAGATTCATAATCTTTATTTTTACAAAACTTTGAAAAATGTTTCATGATTTTTAAGTAAAATTATGACAAGACTTACAGATTATAAAATATACAGAGCATTTAAGAAAGAAAAAAGTTAATTTGTTTTTTATTTGCCTTTGGCACTTGAATCTAAAATTTAAAACCAAGTAAATGCCATACTGAGTTGCAAGAACTTTTCCCTCAACTGAAGATTGGTACATGTAAAATCTGTAATATACAGTAGGGGCAGTCATTATTCAGACAGTATGTAAAACTGAACATTCAATAACTTTTTATATATGCTACAAGTTCAAATTATGCCACAACTAAGATGCAACATAGGCAAAGATGTACACTAAATATGAAGTAAATATGCTTATTATTGAAAGAATTGTGTAATATGAAAATCATTTTTTTCCACAATAAAATTGATATCAACCTAATATTGGTAATATTTTTAGAATATATATATAATAAAAATACAATAGCAATATCACCTTATAATATCACATTTCATTTAGTAATATTTACAATAATTTATTTGTCATTGAAAAATTTTATGTAACTTAAGTGTTGTTTATTGTGTTTGTGTAGAGAGAGAGTTTGTCATGATAAAGATTGTGAAGTTAATGAGTGATTGAAGAAGCATATTGGAAATTGTAAAAATGTTGAACAGAGATCATAGAAAAAAAAAACTCATAAAATTGGTAAGTGTAGAATTGATCTAGCCAATATGTACCACTTATCAGTAAGCTTTAATATACTCTGCCTATCAGCAAGTTTCTCATGAATATATGTGTTCAGAACAGATCCATTAATGGGGGAGATGGATCATATCACATTCTCCTCTGCCTTACTCTTACAGAGGGAAGAAGTCCCTGAATCAAGCAGGCATCCTTTGCTGTCTGCGAAGCCATGGCAGATTGCCAGGGGCATAAGATTCTTCCACTTTCTCACTATCCTGTTGTGTTTTCCTAATCCTCTACAAATGACTTGCTCATCCTCTGAAGTATCAGTAAGTGGGTGGGCTCTCTTCTGCAAAACCCATTTGTCACCAGTTGAGGGACCAGAGCTCAAGAGTTCCTTGTAATCTTCATAAGGAGACCCTGTTTCTGTTTCTTTGTAGTCAGTTGAAGTATCCCGAGAAAAGCCCTCACTTACGCTTGTGGGTCCAGATTCCCCCCATGCTGGAGTCAAGTCCCTTAGTGAGACTGCGCATCTTCCTGTCTGTCAGGGTAATGGATACGCACATACTGGTTGTTGGCGTCTAGAGGCTTCACTTGATTCACCAGTGGTTCATTCTTATTCAGTCGTGTGTGTCTTTATAGTAATATTACTCCTGGTTTTGAGAGCCAAGATGGTAGAGACACTCCAGTCGAACTTCTAGGAAATGGGAGGAATTGTTCATGGGATGTTGCATTAGTGGTCGTACATAGCAGCGTCCTAAATTCATACACGGCCTCTGGGAGTAGTGGTTCCCAACTCTCTAAAGCTACCCCTTTATCAGCAGCTGCTAGTTGAACAGTTTTCCAAATTATTCCATCATACCTCTTGCACTGGCTTGAGGGTTATATGAGGTTGTTCTACTTACAGTATTGTTATTTTTTGTTATCATCTGCCATACCTTTTTTGGTATAATGTTTTTATAATTTATTTTAGCAACATAATTCTTCCATGTAGTTCTTTTGAATTCTTTAATTATTTTTCTGGCTTTGGCTCTACTATTTTTATAGATGTTGAGATTTTCTCCTGCTGGATTTATTTTAATTTTTTTTTAGTGTTGCTCTGCATAATCTCACAGCTTTCTCGCATTCCTTGTTGAACCATGGCTGCTTGTGTTTTGAAGAGTTGGAGCTTTTTGATATATTTCTTTCAGCTATCTTAAGTAGTGTGTGTGTAAAATATAAGATGTCATCCTCATTGTTTTTATTGGCATAAATTTTAAATCCTTCCCAGTTAGCCCTTTTCAGATTCCAGCTTGGAGTTCTTTTATTTAACTGACCTGATATGTCTTCTAAGAGACTTGGTAAGTGGTCACTCCCACATGTGTCATTGTGAATTTTCCTGTTATAATCTAGGAACAGGTTAGGATCACATATTGTTAAGTCTATTGCATAATGTGTGCCTGTTGCTGGATGCAGATATGTGTTTGATTTTTTGTTGTTGTACAAGCACAGCTGATATTTATTCAGCATTGATTCTATTATTTTCCCCATTTTTCAGTTTTCTTGCTTCCCCATATCTCATTTGGGCTGTTAAAGTCCCCCATTATAATGAAGTATCTTGGCAGTTGTTCTATTAATTTTCTAAGCTCTGATTCTTTGAGTTCTTCATTTGGTGGTATGTATAATGAACACACTGTTAGAGTTTTGTGGAGGGTTGCCAATACAGTGACTACTTGCATATTTGTATTTAGCTTGATTTCACTGTATGGAATATTATTTTTAATAATTACTGGCGATCCACCACAAGCCATATCAGTGTACTGTTTAATATAATTTTATAATTGGTAATTTCTGGTGTATCATCTGGAATAGTAATAGCTACTTTCACTATGCCACTCTTTAACTTGTTAAGTGCTTTCTCTGCTATGGGAGATCTGAAAAAGATGAAATCCAGTGTGCATAGTGTGTGAACATTCCTAACACATGGTGCAGAGCAGGTAAAACTTTTGGGACTGGTAGGCTGAGTAATGGATTCAAACATTCTGGATCAGGTTTTATGTTGTTTTTACATATAATATAGCCAAGTAATTTTATATTTCTATGTCTAAAATAACATTTGTCTTGGTTAAGACATAACTTGTATTTTTTAACAGCCACCATGAATAATTTAAGATTTTTGCCATGTTCCACTTGATTTTTCCTGCAAATAGTTACATTATCTTTTGATATTATCTGGTCTATGACTCTTTGAAAACTAACTACCCCATTAGTCACAACAAACGGTATTCTGCAAAAATGATAGTGTTTGCTGCTGGCCTTAAAGGCCGTATAGGGTTTATTGCTGGACCTTATACCTACTTGATAGTAGGCACTTTTAAGGTCCAGAGTACTAAATAGACCGTTTTTGGCTATTTTCTTTATCAACATCTATTCTTGGCAGATAGTAGGCATCCAGCAAAGTAAACCAGTTTATTGTTTGCGAATAGTCAATTACCATTTGCTTTTTTTATGTTCTCAGAGGAGACTACAAAGGTTTTGGCTCTCCATGGCAAATGGCTGGGTTTGATTATTTCTTCCTTCAACATACGAGTAACTTTGGTTTGGATAAATAATTTATTTTCCTCAGTGTTTCACCTAGATTTAGTACCTACCAATTTACAATCCAGTGTTAAATTGTTGAAGAGAGCTGGGTATGGCATTCTCATTCATAGCTGGTAGGCCGCAGACTTTTAAAGGGTGGCTTAGAGCCCCCGAAGGGTATTTCTACTAATGAGTGTTTGGCATAAGATGTTGTACCCAAATATTAGGTCGCAACATAGATCTTTCATTAGTAGACATTGTACTCCCTGGTATAAAGTACCCTTTACTCATATATCAACTAAACAGTATCCAAGTATTTGTATGGAAAGAGATGAGCTAACAATCACCACTTTGTTTAGACACAGGTAAATTTTCCACAAATTTTTGTTTGGCAATGCTTGCGTTAAGACAGTTTTCTGTGCCCCCCCCCCCCATATCAATCAGTGCTTTTAGTGGCTGTTCATTAGCACTTTCTATCGTTGTAGATGATAAGCTACCAAGTATTTTCAATAATGCTAAACAAATTACAGTTTTACTCCCCATTTTCTTACTTTTACAAACTTTAGTACAATATCCTTGCTTTCTGCATGTATAGCATTTGTCCCTTCTAGCAGGGACTTTGCCAGTCTCTTGCCCCCATACAGAAAAAAAATATGTGCATTTAGTTAAGGCTGATATTTTCAGAGAGCCTCGCATTTCATGCTATTGGGAGGCCAAAATAGGTGGAGCGGTCTCTGACATTACTGCAAATGTATTGTAAGTTTTAGCATTTTGTTCTGCTAAATGTAGTACTCTTTCCTAGGGGTAGGCCTGCTGTAATGTTATGGTGCTGTTTTTGAGTATTCTTTGTCAGATATTCATGGACCATAGCCTGTTTATGAAAGCACCCTGAATCAATTCGGCTTGATATTGTTCCACTGATACTGAAAAAAATGAACAGTCCTAACTTAGTTTTATCAAGGCATGATAAAATCTGTCAATGGAGTCTGAGGGCAGTTGATGCCTCATAGCTAGCAAGTGTTTCTTTTTAATGTAGGCCCTGTCCAGTATTGTTAAAGCCTCTCTGTAGGAAGATGCAGCTGCAAAATACTCGAACTTGTACTGAAACATATCTGGTGAGAGTGTAGCTTATTAGAACTTTGGTTGCTGTACGTGCTCAACAACTTTATGAAAGTTACTTTGCAGTGACAATATTCCAGTTCGGTGTCAGATGTGTTGGGTTCAATAAGTTTCTCTGGACAGAGTAAATTTTTGAAAATGGTTAAAAACGAGAGTATATTAAATTGTAGTAGAAGTGTTCTAGACAATACATATCGCTTATCAGTAAGCTTTAATATACTCTGCTCTTCAGTTCTCCTGAATGTGTGTGTTCAGAACAAATCCATTAATGAGGGAGATGGATCATACCACAGTAATCAAGGAAAAAAAAATAAGAATGTCAAAGAGATTTGATAAAAAATTAGGAGAGTAAAAGAAAGGTAGATTGATCAGCAAGAAAATATTTGAAAAACTGATATTATAAAAGTAAACAGAAAATAGATGTAGAATATTAAGTACACTGACTAAAGACAAATTATCACCTTTAAGTAAATATCAAATAGAAATGTTAAGTTGACTAAAGAAATACACAAAAACTCAATAGTAATTTTAGTAAAGAATGCAGAGCTACATTGGATGGACCTGATGGCTGGGCTAAAAGGTGAGTCTTCATGGAAATAGACAACCAAAAGGACTTAGAAGAAAACAGGGAAGAGAAGTCATGTTTTCAGTCAATATTGTAAACAGCAATGGTATCAAGATAAATCCAGAGAATTAGTGCAAGTTCTTGGACAAGACATTTGAGTGATATACATAACAACCAAGAAGCTTTAAGCTGAAGAGTATATTCATGCAAGACACTGCTCCTTTATATTTTGCAATGCTAACTCTGCCCACTTTAGCAAAAGTAGTTTCAAAGACACCAAATTAATAGAATAACTCCCAACATCAGCAGATATTAATCCAACAAAAAAACTTATTAAAAAAAAAGATATATATATGAAAATAGAAAACAATATTCAAAGAGGTCTAAGAAGCAATAAAAATTCCTTCAAGTAATTTTCACGTTAAAACTGAAAAAAAAAGAAAAAAAATCAATTGCTGAAGGACTGATAAACATTACAGAATATCTATGAACTCATATTAATATGTAAAATAATAATTCACTGAAATAAAAGGGATGGTACTGTCTTAATCAAATGTGTTTCTCCGGTCTAGATGTATTGTATTCATTTAGAAATAAATATGTAATAGATTTGTACTTTGTTTGCAGAATAAAGCCTAACATTCCCCAAATATTATCAATATTTTTAAAAAGGATAGATATTACAAGTTGAAATGCACAATATATTGTTCATATAAATATATTCTGAAAAATTTACCAACATCAGTTGGTTAATATCAATTTTATTGTGAAAACATTAACCTGACCTTATAATGTGGCTCTATAGGTAAGGCTGCAGCAGAAGAATATAATGCAGCCTCAAACAATGCAAGTGATTAGCCAAAGAAACTATCTTCCAAATATTCACAAGTCATATCTCAAAGATACCTTTCATAGTCACATATCTTGTCTAAGCCTAAGTTAGAATTGAATAAAATCAGCTATGCAACTGTTTAATGAGATTTGTTCTTTGTTAATTATTATATGAGTTATCACTGCAATCAAATGAAAAGATTGGATGGAACTGCTTTACTACAGCAAAGGGGGTATCAGTTAAGAGTCAAAACAAGATTTTGTTTCACAAAAAAGAATTCTAATGCAGCTTTTATGAAATACATATTAATCTCAGAGAAAAATTAAAGTGAGCATTATTACTTTACAAAGTAAACTATTTTAAAAAATCTACATATATTTTACTTCTGAAAGTAATCCATTAGAGAAGTCATGATGTAAATTTAAGCAGTTAATTCAAATTGATGTTAAATTAATTCTAATACTATAAATTAACTCTGCTTTTAGAAAGATATTTATTAAAAGTGTAAATTTAATATAGGAAAATCTTTAAAAGTAAACTTTAATGTCCTGTAATTACAATCTTATAAATATCCCCATATGGAAAATATTAAAATATACTTGAAAGAAAAAATATCTAAACAAATAATACAAATGTCCAGTATAACTAAAAATCTTGATTGATTAAATTTGGAAAATGTAAGCTTCCATTACTTTTGTGTATCAGTTCTATATGGTTTATGAATTAACCTTCCTTTCAGTATGAGTAAATATGTATTGCATGTCAAGAATAATATACAGTGAAATACATTGTAGTGAATTGTGGAGGTCTAAACCCAAATCAAACACAATATTCTCAAGTAAACACCTTAAAAGAACTCAACAAAGTCAATCCATCCAATTCCTGAAATAAGCCAGATTTTACATGAAAATATAATCTCAAAATATTAAGCATATTTTCCTACACTACTTTTAAAATTTTCTACCCAAACTGTGATTTAACCCGTAAAATCTTTGTTTTCTTCTGAATCATATTCTGACCCTTGATTTCTAATACTAAATAATTTTGGCATTAAATAACTCTGGATTTGATATGCCAAACAAACCAAATCCAACTAAAATATTGATATCTTTAGTTATCTTCATAGATCAGGAACAATTTATTTATCTAATACATTTAACACAAAATACAGCTAATATGAACTTTAAAAACTGGAAAAAATCTCCACCAAAATAAATCAACTTGACAATATATTAACAAAATGTAATATTAGTAATTGTGTGTGTGTATAACGCAATTTTAAGAATGTGAAAATTACAAGAATTTCATGTGTTTTTAGGCCAGCAAAACTCCTACCAACAAGTGTTCAATAGGTAACTAGAGCTATGATATTCAATAAATCAATAAAAGTTCAATGGACTTATCTCAATTGACCAACTCTAGTCACATGACAAAATGCTCACCAGGGTTAGATGTTTGATAAATTGTATATATGATAATTGGCACTGAAGAATGTTTTGACACAACTGAAGTAATAATATATATTTTCACTATAGAAACAAGTTTTTTTTTTTTTAAAGTTCACATGACAGGACAAAATACTTACAAATACTACTGCACTTTACACAACTAAGTACACTGGAAACAATATTAAACTAGGTTAATATTTGGAGAAATAACTACTTGTGAAAGACAACTATAACTATGTGTTCCAATTTCTCAACATCATTCACATAAATACAAAATACCTCAGTTAACAGCATTTCTAATATTATGATTCATATCCCTTTAAGTGTCATTTTATGTCTTTATAAGCATTTATGTTTAATATTTATTTTCTTGGCACATTTAATAATTTCAAATCATTTTACAGATACTTCAATAAATCCATAGCCTAACAAGTAAGAAGAAATACATTTTATAAACAAATATCTGTTTTTTAACAAACTTTCTTTGTCAGTGAATTTCGCCATTAATCAAAGATTAAGTATTATACAGTAAAATTTTGTGCCAAAATTCAATTAACTGTTTCAGGCTACAGAGTTATTGATTTGTCCTCAAACTTAATGTTCAAATATTTTCTAAAGATGTTACATAAAATTAAACTAATCCAACAATTTCAAGTTTTCAAATATTTGAGTAAAATTCTAAGTACAGATATTTTTCATATTTCAAACAACATTTTAAAAACAATTTTTTTTCATTTGTTGAAGTATTAAGATACTGAGAAATAAAAAGAATTTAGTTCTGCTAAGTTATTTTCTCCAAACTTCAGTAGGAAATTAGCTAATTTTTCATGAAAAATTTTGGAAAGGATTATTTAACTATTCATTAAATGTTATATTTTTCAGAAGATGTTATCATGAAACTTTATAATCTAAAATGTTTAATTCTAACTGTAATCAACACACAAAATGTTACTATGAAACCTATCAAAATATATTAAGCTAACATTGTAAAAGAAAAGTTCATGGCAATTTTTCAATACATTTTGATTTTTTACTTTTACATAAGTTGTATCTCTCTATCTGCAGAAAGACCTATTACATGATCTTCAATCATTAAACTTTTTCATGAAAATAATATTTCATTAATGGATAGTTTTAATATTTGATAATTGCTAGAAGATAGCAATTAAGCAGTATAATCTCAGTCCATATAGTTCTTTTTAATTTACTTTATTTTAAGCTTGAAAATAAATAAATCTCAGACATCTGTCAACATATCAATTTAACAAAAGTAATTGTATACATGATGAACTGAAAACATTTAACATTTATCCATAAACAATGACATCATTTTAACAGTAAAACAAGCAAAAATGTAATTAGTAATTTCAACAGGATTTCTTTTTCTTATTTAGAATATTTGTCCTCATGATTGCTGAACTAGCTTTCATTCAAACCAGAAAAAACAATTATAAATTTTCATATCAAGTGCAAAGCTTAATATGAGCATAAATTGTAAATTTTAAAAGATAGGCCTCTTGATACTTAATTTTTTTTTTACATAAACCTCCAATTAAATGTAAACCTTAATGAAACTGAGAAAATTTCAGTGAGATTAATGAAGCTTCAATTGTTTGATAAACATAACAGCACCCTAAAACTTGAATTTTTCTCATTTTCCAGTTGTTGCACTAAAGCTTTCATTAAAATTAAAAAGTATATGCAAAAGTAATTCTGCAAATTAAAAACTAATGCTATATCAGGTATAGAAGGGGTAATGAAATTTAAAACATGCAATCAATTTCACAAACCATAGACAAAAGCCAGACATTATATAAGAAAACAGATATATAAGAAAACAGATAATAATACATTTTTATACACAAATTAACTATAAAATTGCCATTATTTGAATATAGACAAAACTCTTAAATGAATGAAGACAGAATTAATAACTAAGCATGCAAACTGAGACAGTAAAAATAGACACACAACATACTAAAGCCAAATATAAATTACAATATAAATGATGAAAATTCAGTTTATAATGAAATTCTTTTGAAATATAAAACTTAAGAACTAAAAAAATTTATTTCCTTACAGCAAAATATATCATGCCAGTATTTCTTATACAAAAAGGAAAAAAAACTACACAAAAACAGACTAATGAATAAATACCTTAAATTTATGAATTTTCAGAGCAAAATAAAAATAATCATGTCACACATCTCTAACTGAAATTTTAAAAATAGAAACAAACTTAATGCTATGAGAAGTACAAAAAAAAAAAAAGAGAACAAAGATTCAGCTTACAATAATGTAAAACCCAAATTAGAGGGTTTTCAAAGCTAATCACAGAAGTGATAACAAGAACCTTGATATGCTAAAGAAAGGTATCAGCTGAAGTATTTCAGCTGTTGGTGTTAGTTGTACACACAGTTCACACAGAAGCAAAATAAAATAAAAACATACAAGGTCCAATACCTGCTTGGCTTGAATTTCACATAACCAAAGTTGACCATCTTTAAGCAAAAATCTAAAAAGAAAAATATTGAAACAAAAGTTTAAAAAAAAAAAAAAGTACATTCTAATTACATTTATATATTCCAGACTTCATTTATTACAAAATGTTAACCAGTTCCACATTTCATTTGTGAGCTATCAAAACAAGTTAACCTCTGTAGCATATTCTGGTATAAAAAATGTTCAGATTATATGGGAGAACCATTTTTATTTATAGCTGGTTTTAGTATTTCCATACAAACTGAATGCAATAAAAATGCAAAATATGTTGTAAATATAATTGTATCAGCAGCACTTGTCCTACTGTCCTGAGTGTGACTCTTCAATGGAACTAAATTCATCTATTTCCACCCTCATTTGAAACTTGACACATCAGTGTCAATAACTTGCAAGGGCTTCACAGGGCAAAGCTCCAGACTAACTTATTGTGCCAATGTCATCAAACCACCTCAAAAAAACAACTTAAACCATTCCTCCCAAATTTTAAAACATCCCAAAATCATTTTTTTCTTCTAACTTTGCAATCATTGGTAGTAGTTAGTAGCATAAATACAAAAACAAATTAAATTTTTATAAAAATCAACACTACTTTCAGTTGGTTAAATCAGATAATTTTACATATATGTTCCTATTAATCTCTGTGCCCTACATATTCATCTTCTGTATAAAGAATAGAAGTACTTTTCAACTATTCCTCATCAAAAATAAAAGTTTTTATTAAAACACCTGCCTCATATTCTGCAGGTTTCCCTTTTTTTTAAATTTTCCATGTATTTCTTAAAATAGTTCTTACAATTAGATACTAATGTTTTTCACATTTAGAGATAATAAAAATATAAAAATTTAAGTTTTTCATCCTCCATTTTTTCACTTGGGTTTCTCGCACCAGCTTAAAAAGCAATTACACTTTTAGTGTGTGTTCCATTTATTTGAAGCCCACCACAATTGGTGAGAAATAAGAATCTTTTTTTTTTATCTTAAAAAATTAACTGCTTTTAGAATTTTAAAGGAATTTTAATAAAAAAAATTTGTATCATCCTAGCATAATTCCCAAAAAACCTAACCTGGCATCCCAAACTAATATTTTATCATCCAGTTAGTTTTAACCTGTGCTCCTGGGCATTCATAGATCTATGCCTAATTATCATAATATTGAAATTCAATCATCTATCAATGAAAACTCACAAAATAAAACACTAATTTCAAAGCACACCACCACTACATAGAAGCCACAATATTGCATAGGATGATTCAACAGTGTACAGCCCTCTATGGCAGATTGGTATTCTTATGAGGAAATGCTAAAAAGTCCTCATCCTCAACTCAAACAAGAAAAGTTTCCAAAATAAATTCTGATCACTTCTGGTCAGATTTATGGAAGTGGGTCAGGTAAAGAACTTATCAGCACTCCCTTATAGAATCAGTTGCAAACAAACATGTGTTTAATCAACCTGATCTAACCAGTCTGTCTAGAAATGATAAATAAATTTTTCACCCATTATAATGATGGGGAAAAAAATAAAATCCTAAAGCAAAATATTTCTTGAAAATAAACATATTGGTGTTCAATAATAGATTAAAAATAAAAATTAATACCAACCATTATAGTACAGATATAAATTTTTTTTTTTTTTAAAGCTAATCAATTCACCATCTCATCAGATATAAAGCTCTTTTTTAAAAACTTATGTTGAGTAAAACAATGATCCAATTGGCTTAATTTTATATTTAGCTTTCCAAAAATACAAAGACTGTTTTGAAAGATCTTTTTTTATGAAGGTTAGGAAAAAATAATTAAATTTCAGCATGATAATTATTTAAATATATAATATCCACTTTCCAATAATAACAGTGTTAAACAAAATTTTGCTGAAAGTTTCCTTACCTCAAAAATCTTAATCGTTCTTGTACTTGTTGAATATGGTTAAATCTTCCATCTGGATAAATATTTGCTGGATCTTCAAATGGGTGCTCTGAAAAACAAGACCACACACAATTATATATATATATATATATATATATATATATATATATATATATATAAGAAATGGAAGCTTCCACTTGGCTGAGGGGACCTTGTGGTTGAAACCTGGGTTGCAAGGTAGGCTGGCATTTTAGCCATTTTTTAAATATCTTAGCTCTACATATTAGACTTTGAATTTTGTATTGAGCACTTTTTTGTTGCCTAAACCTTTTAAGCGCAGCTGTCTTCAGCAATCCTTTTATATTTTTACATTATATATACATACAAGCGCACACACACACACACACATATGCACGCACACACACACACACACGTATGTATACTGCAGCTTTACCCCTTTATTAAAAAGGAAAAAATAAAAACAATGAAACTTTTCTAGTTAAAATGAATTATACTTATTAAATGCTTTGAGAAAACTCAAAAATTTTATCTGGTAATATGTTTCACCATTACTTATAGCTTAGAAAGCAGACATATAATGCTAGACTTACCTTTAGCATAGGATCTTGCATTGTCCATGTAAGTAGCCAAGTTCTGAGCAACCAACATAACAATGGAGTGTTGATGGTGCAGCTGACTAATAACTTGGTTCCTATAGTACATATGAGGTGTCCGCTGAGCATGCGGGAAATTTTGAGAAGTCTGAAATTAAAAATAACTCCATTCTTGTAATTTGTTCAAAACTCACTACCCAATTGCAACAAAAGCTTCTTTTAAAAAAACAAAAAAAAAAAACAAATATCAGTGCTAGTAGAGTTTCTCATCAGAAGTCTTGAGTGAATACTGAAGAACAGAGCATTAAAAAAATTATGTAGTAGCAAGATTAGATGCTGACTTAAGTTGAATAAATGTAAATATTACTTTGCAATTATTGGACATATTGCTGCATTTCTACATTAATTAAGTATTACAATAAACTAAAAAATGAGCAGTGCAATTTTGTCCAATTTTTTTTTATCATTTCATCCCAAGCAAAACCATAATGCCACTAAGACACAAATGATTACTCAGGGTGAAAGATAATGAGAAAATGGTGAATAGAGGACAAGAACAGAATTGAAGAAGACAGAAGATGACAATTGGTGTTGCATTTAAATTTTTGAAGATATGGTATGGAAGCAAGAAACTGGTAGAGAGTTCCACAAACCTAATTGCCAATCTAGTAGTACGCTTAAATTCCAGCAGACGAGGTACCAAGTAGCAAAGTTCATTAAAAGAATTACCATGAAAATATTTATAGAAAACACACAGGGAAGCCATGTAATGGCAGTGAGAAAGTGACTGAAGTTGAGATGCCAGATCAGGACCCTTTAGATTTTGTTGAGAATCTAGAGATATATAGCAGGAGCACCAAACTAGATGTGGCAGCAATATTCAATAAACGGATGAATGGTAGATTTATTAACATGCTAGATGGAATTTGGTGAGAAAAATTGTCTGGCATGACACAGTGAACCAACTTCCCTAAAAGTAGACCTAGCAATTGATTCAATATAATCATTCCACTTCATGTCCGTGGAAAATGAGTGACCAAGAAGGCACAATGAGTTGCTCTTCTTGAGGTTAGTATCTGCCATGCCAGTGGAAGGCAAAAAAAATCTAGTATGGCTAAAAGATAGCAATTTCATTTTGAGGAATTAAAATTTACAAGCCATTTCTTGTCCCAATTAACTGATTGGAGGTCATTTTCAAGATCAGCTGCCAGTTTTACTTTATCAGACTTATTAAGATAGGAGTAAATAGTTGTGTTGCCATCTTAAATACAGAATTGAAACCTGATGACACAGAGAATGTGCTTGGTAAAGATAAGACACAATGTACGTCCAAAGATAGAGCCCTGGGGAACCCGGCATTAATGTGAAAGGATCTAGAAGAGTGGCCATTCAACACGATTTTCATTACATGAGCTGTACATTTCTTTCATACTTACTTCTGGAAATAATTGGCATATTTCTCGTATTTGTTTCAGTGCTGGTAACACCCACTTGTCATTCTTCAGTTCTTCTACAAATCTACTAATCCACTGCATCTTCTGACTATCACGGTCCTGAAATTATTAATATAAAAAAAGAAAAGAAAAATCAAATCAATGAATCAATCATAAAATTAACCAAAAGCAATAAAAAAAAAATGACAGTAAATCTTAAAAAGACAATTAACATGCTTAATGCAATTACTATAATTTTAGGGAAAAAAAAAAAAAAAAAAAAAAATCAAAATTTTTGCATTTTGTTCTTTCTTATAATCACTATGTTCATTATAGCTAAAGCCATATCAAGTCACCTTTAAATAACACAAGAAATGATGTTAAAGAGAAAATTTGAGAAAGGCAAAAACTAACACTGATAATTAAATACATTTCAAAATTTATATATTACCTGAGAACAGCTGTAATCTAATATTTTTATGTGGGCTGTTAATGCTTGATCCATAATTTCAGTTGGAACATCTTCACTATGTGCAAGGTTCCATAATAAACCAAGAACCTAAAAAGTTAAAATAAAGTATTAGATCACAATTTTAATGCCAGGATGGGAGGTATTTATAACAGTTATTGATTTTTGATTAAAATTAAAAGATCATTTCCACATTTGAGTTAATCAGCTAAAAATAATGTAAATATTTTTAAGCTTTTAACATTTTAAAACTCCAAAAACTTGAAAAGGTTTTGATTCATTTTATACTTAAGAACAATATAAGTATCACTCTTACCTAAGATAATTATTCCAGAAAGTATGTTCCATAAAATAAACAAACATACAGGGAACATTTTACCCCAAGCAATTTTTTTTAGTAGTTCCAATAAGCTAATGAAAAGTTGTTGCATCTCTTTCAATGTTAATGAATGCCAGTTAAAATAGAGGTAATTATACACTAAAAGAGAAGTTGCAGAGAAGTAACTCTAAATAAGAATTCATAACTATCTGTAAAAAAAAATAAAGATAATCAAAAATACATGAATTTTGATCATGACAACAATTAGTAAATATTGTCAGCAAAATAAGATATTGGAAAACAGATATTGGTTAATGATATTAAATGAAAACAATTTGTTGAAAATTCAGAAATCTTTAATTACTTAAATATACCAGCATATCAATAAAATTTAATAATCTCTTTAATCACTTGCAAATTAATTAGAATCAATTACCTTATGTGCCATTACACCTTCCTTATCATCTTCTGCAAGTCGTCGTATCAACTCAAGTAGCTTTTCCCTTTGCTTTCTCATAGCATTAGTCCAGCTTCCCTGTAAATACCAATTGTATCTAATTAATGCTAAAAAATCTTTAAAAGATAAAATACAATTAGATTTAAAAAGAAAAAATAAAGTTAATAATAATTTGAGATACAGCAATGACATCAAATCTACAACATTCAGATATATATTGGAGAAGTATCAGGTTGGGGAAAAAGTTTGAAGCATTTTTCAATAGGTGACATTTGAACACGATTTCATTTCACACAGGACTGACATTTACTCACACACACACACACACAGACATTTCATTAACCATATAAGCATAAGGCTAAACACCCCACCACCCAAAAAAAATTTATAGTTCGAAAAAGTTAAATATAAATAAAAAATAAAAATAAATAAAATACAATGTTTTCAACTTGCAAGCAGATATGTTCTATGATCAGCCTTCACCTTTTTTCTCTTCCGATTCTGTCTTTCTTTCTCTTCCACCCTCAAGCCAAGGACCTGTGAACTTTGAAGCGATCTAACCCAAGAATGACCTGGTTCCAAAATCACGTGACTGTCAGGCAACTGACCATAAGTTAACTCTAGGCACCATCACGCTTTCCTGCTGTGATCACATAATCAGACCCCACTGAGGGTTGCCTGAATCTTTGGCCTGACAAAATATTGTTTTCACATAAGGAATCTCACTTTGGTGAATTAGAACTGTGTGGAGATATCAACTCGACTTAGCCATCAAGACAAATAAGTTGATTTCCTGGCTTGATAATATATATATATATATAAATATAAATATAAAAAATTTCCAAGAGGATAGAATCCAGGTAGAACTCAATGTCCAGGACAGAGTAAGAATATAATAAAAAGGTTTAAACACTAATATTCCATGGTTATAATTTATTACATTGGAATCGTATTTACGATCCAATTCATCAGGCCTACAAATTCAAAAAGAAATCCGAAAAAATAACTCCGGGAATAAAAAATAAAATTTAGTGAGAGTGGGGGACGAATGTGATAGGTAAATGAAAGCTTTAGAGAGGGGTAACAAACGAGAGAAGAACAGGAAGGCCTAAAGGTGAAGGTGGGGATTAAAATTAAGTTCTAAAGAGAAGTTAAATGATGGTTTAAATGAGTAAGATAACGATAGATATGAATTATTTTCCGATGCATAATTCGTTACTGAATCGCTGAACTAAATTAAATTAAAAACCGACAGCGGAAATGGTTTTATACATTTGTGGTGACATTACTCACAATAAAAGACGATCTAAACTTAAAAATAGAAGATGAGAGAGAGGGAGAAAAGAAAAGAAAAAGGGGGAACAACTAAAAACCGAAGGGCATTTATAAAAGAGCCGCTGTACAATCAAGAAAATTTCACAAAAAGTAATATCAATTACAGGTTACAAATTTAATATAAACATAAAAAATAACGAATATTTAATCTAGGAAGGACTTACTATTTCTATGCACAAAGACACATACATATATATATATATAGGCATGTACACATATAAATATACAGATATATATATATATATATAGGCATGTACACATATAAATATACAGATATATATATATATATATATATATATATATACACACACATATATATAGGCATGTACACAAATATATATATATATATATATATATATATATATATATACACACGTATATATACACACACACATCTCTATCTATAAAAGGCAAGATGCGTGTGTGTGTGTAACGAATGCACGGCCGCAATTTTCGACGGATTTGCACCAAAATTTACATGCACAAAGTTAGCGGGAAGGCCAAGACTGACTTTGCATTTCCCAACTCCTATCAATAGTGGAAATAATCAATTTTTTTCATGCTTCTACAGCAGTTTTCATGTAGTTTGCAGCCATTTTCTACTGGCCAGAGTGAAAGCCTATAGCTGGCTGCCACAAATAGGCAGGAAGATTCTATTGGCCAGCGTGAGAGCCAACAGCTGACTGACACGAATGTTAACTAGCATGCTAGCATGCAAAAAAAATCAATAGCTGCATTCGTCACAAGTGGGAAAAATTTAAATCTGCATGGCACTTTACTCCAATTGGCTCATTCGCTTGCTTAAACTCAATGTTGATTCTGATTCCGCAGAACTGGGTTGGGAGTGAAAAATTATTTGTTGTTAACATTCTTTTTTCATTCGGTTTTTCCAGTTACGAGTCCTTTTTTAAAGCTGATCGTTTTGTGTTCATTTTGTTTAGTACTTTTTCGTAACAGATTTAATGTTTAGTATAGAACTTAGAAAAAAATTTGCAGTGTGAGATAGGCAAGAAGTAAGGCATGTAGCAACATCAGCACAGCAAATGGCACTCCTTTAAAGGCAAGAAAGGGCAAAAATATTTTAAGTCAAGTGATAGCGATTGCTGTATGAGTCATACGATTTTTGAATCAAGCACGGGCAATGCCAGGCCATGCTGCTAGTATATATGTTATATAACATACATATATAACACACACACACACATAACATATATAACACACACACACATAACATATATAACACACACACACACAACATATATAGCGCACACACACACACACATATATAACACACACACATATATATATATATAACACACACACACACACACATATAACACACACACATACATTAGTGTATTTCCTCATACCGTCTGTTCTTTTATGATCCGTTTCCCCTAGGTTAGATAAATGTTTTCTTTTTTTTACCTGTTTCTATATTTGTAAGTAAATGTTTGATTTTGAAAACCATCATCTTGTGTCTGTTTTTGTGCCGACTCCCTTATGTTGCTTCCATCCCTGAGTGAACGCTGAGAATGGATCCCACCTTTCCCTCTTTTTTTTGAACCCATGGTTCACCTATATGCTACAAGTTCGTAACACATATATATATATATATATATATATATATATATATATACACACACACACACACACACACGGAATAAATTTTCCATGATTCTGTGATCATGGACGGAATCATTCATCTTAAACAGAATCTGAGTTTTTAATGTAATTTTTCAATAATAAATTGCAAATTATTTGATTTTTTTCTTTTTTAATTCTTTCCAAACTTATTGTCTCTAAAATTTTGTTAAACATTTTAATATAACAATAACGTAATGTAGGTATTTCCTTAAAATTTCTTTTTTTACAAATCTTTGGTGGTATTTTCCTTATAAAACCCAAAAAATAATTAACAAAAATGTTTGCATAAAAAAAAAGAAAAGTGGGTTGTCAGTTTTTTGATATGTTGGTTAGTCTATTTTTAAATATTTTATAACTTTTATAAGAAACTGTATGTTAAAAATAAGATGAAAGTCAGGTCACAGCTCAGTCATGGCCATTGAAATCCATTGCTAAAGTGGAAATGGAAGACAAACACGAGTTGATGTCAAAATTGGAGGAGAGAGAGAGACGAAGATCAAACTAATAATTCCTTTCCTTTAGATCTCAAACAATTTACAAGATTAACAACTTGTAAGCTTGTTTTATAAATGTGAAAAAATGCTATCACGTGCCTACCATACAATTTAGGAATAAAGAAAAAACAATTCTCCAAAAACACTATTCTATGAAACAACTGGCTTGTCTAAGAATACCGTCACAGTGAGTCTCTCAGATTAATAATTGCATTATCTTCAGTGTTTCACCATTGTAATAAAATTTAAATTGAACAAAAAATGCTTTAATAACATTAACTGTCAATGATTATTTTTAATATTTTATTTATATTTTGTAATATCTAAGCCAACAATAAATTGCTAAGATGACTGAATCAAGTCAATATAGTGAATCAACCTCAAGAGTTGGGCCTGCTCCTCTCAACAAAATAAAATTTTTAAAAAAATAAAAAAAGGGAAATGACACAACACTAGTATCTAAAATTTGTGCTAAAGCCAGAGTAGAGCAATTACCTTTTATGCAGAAGAAAATGTTATTTTGCAAATTGTCTCCATAGTATTGACATTTTTAGGTTTGGCACAATCAAAGATCACTACACATCAAATCAAAAACTCATTTGACAAGGAAATCTTCAAAAAATTTGGCTTAACTGAAACAGAAGACAATCACATCTTCGTTGAAGAGTAAAGAGGTACAAGAAGATTTGTCCTTGATTTTTTGAAAATGTGCACTTTGTCTGACATTCCCCTACACAAAATGAGGCCATTCATAATAAAACATTGTAAAAAAATGTCATGTCACTCTGAATTATTTGAAGTGTCAATTGTGTTAGGCAACTTCATCTACCAAAATTATTTGCTTGTCACTTTGATGTCCTGAAAGCCAAGCTTGCTAATCAATCAGTCAGCATCATAATATACGAAACAACTGACTGTTGTGATCACAGCATTTTGAATGTAATTGCAAGCATTCGTGTGGAGTCATTTCTCATTGATGTTGTAACCCTGCAAGAATGCAATCTTCAAACTGTAAGTCAGGTATGTATCCAAGCTGTAACTCATGTGGATATTGCTTTTGAGGATGTTATTGCCTTTGTAACAGATTCTGCAGCCTATTGCAAAAAAGTTCAGAAATAGGTGTTGTCAAATGTCTTTGTTAACAGTTGTCATGTGTTGTGCTTAGCACATTATTTTAAATCTTGTTGGTGAAGTATTTCCACACTGATCAGCATTTGATAATGTTACCCAGCTAACTGCTTTCATCAAGTCAGCCTTTTTTCAAAAGCCTAGTTGGAAAAAGCAATACTTAAAATGGCTTGAAGGTCCCTTGCCTCAGGAACAAATCAAACTACCCCCTGTACCGGTGGCAACCAGATGTAATTCCTGGTTTTATGCGGCCAAATATCACACATCCTTGGTACAGTTTTATGAAGGATTCTTTAAACAAGAAAAAAAGCCATAGCCTTTGCAGACCTAACAGAAATTAGTACAGCTTGGCTAGGATGTCCTACTACACTAGAGATGCTCACCTGACCTTGCACCTTCGGATTACCACATTTCAATCTCTACAAAATTAACTTAATTGAAAGAACTTCAATTTTCTTGAAGCCTCTAAGAACCACTTAAATCAGTTCATCACACAGAAAGATGACAAGTTTGGAGAGGATGGAATCATGAAGCTACCCGAAAGATGATGAAAGTCAGGGAATCGATCTATATACAAATATCTAAATATTGTCTTAATTTTACTTAAGACGCACACTCACACACAGCTATTAACTTTTGTCTCTGATCCAATATTTTAAGAACTCCCCCACCCAAAACAAAAAATTAACTTACTTGGAAACATTCAAATAAATGGTCCAGCTGTTCTGGGGAAAAGTCCCAAGCCAATTTTGCTAATAAATCATGAACATTTTTGACAATTGCTTCATGTTTTCCAGACTGGAAAAAAAAAAAAAATACTGTAGTAAATCAGAAGATTTATCAAATGATGGAATTATCATTTTCTAAAATCTCAAATATTTCTTACTACTTATAATAAAAACAAGTTTATATATTTTTAGCTGCAGGGTAAGCTCTGCTTAAGAAAAAGCAATATGTAACTAAGGAAATAATTTATTCTTACCTGGGCTTCCCATATTCTATCCAAATCATCAAGTGTTAATGCTTTCTCTTTGATCATAAATCTCAGTATCTTTTCTAACTTTTCAACATACTGAGGTTGGTGGAGACTATCGCGAAGAACTATAGATAACACATTGTTCTGTTGAATCCATTCCTAGAATTAAAAAAAAAAAAATTATTACATATATTATAAAAATAAAGTTACAATAAATTTTTAAAAATCTGCAATGCAGCAGGTTATGTCATGTTCACATAACTTGAGTAAAGAACATTGTATCAGGCAACTATTTTGGTCAAGAAGTTGTCTCTAAAGATTCATTATAAAGGAAAAAAAAATATAAATGTAATCAATCACATTTTAGAATTAACCATTATTTTTACTAAGTCATTAGCATATATGTTTTCAAACAAGAATTTTTTTTCCATCAAGAGTTCCAATCGAAAACAAAACACAAAAGTTTAAAATGGGATTTGCCAAATTTTGTGCCTAAGAGTAATTTATATATCAATATTAAAACAAACATTGCCACAATTGCAAATATGCACTTTCTACACAACAAAAAACTCATTCTTAGCAAAAACTAATTATATATATATATATATATATATATATATATATATATATATATATATAAAAATCGATTAGCTTCCCATATGCTTAAAGAAGACAATTCAACAATCACATTTTGCATTTATATCATGACATACTGATGTAATAAAGTTCACACTATTTTAAGAAGAATCATAATTCATGAAATAGTTAAACTTATATGCATATCCAAACTATGCACAAGTAAGACAAATGAGGATAGCTGCATTAGATAACCTTACAATAAAAGCCAAATATACAAAGTCTGAATTTAATAGGAAGGAGTCTAACAGAAAATTCCAATCACTGAAGAGTGAAATTGTATTAATAAGAAAAGATTAACTTACTGCCATTTTGTCTGCTGTCAGCCACTCATCATCATCAATTGGAGTATGACGACTGGCATGGAATGACACATTTGCAATCACTTTGTTTACTTCATTTAAGGCATTCATTTTGCCATTAAAAGACGAAATCTGAAGAAGCCTGAAGAATAAATCATTTTATTATTAGTTCCCTAACAGGGAAAAAAAAAAATGATTATTTTCATGGGCAAATAATACAGAAATATGGTTTAGCAAGTTCTTTTCATTTGAAATTGACATAACAAAAAATGTGGAAAGGATTTTTAATGCTAGATTTTGAAATTTTTAGTATGTCAAAACAAGTTAAAAAAAAAAATAAAATAAAATACATATACATTTCTACAACTAGAGATGGACAGTTTAACCGAAAAACAAACTTTTTTCGATTTCATCTTCACACCGTGAAACTGCATTGAAATTTTTGACAAAACCAAAATTGATCAGTTTAGTGCTATTAATACTGAATGACCACATCCAAAGAAACACTAATGAAAAAAAACTTTCAGATGTTAATAAAATTAAATTTTATCAACATTTATACTATTGTAAGAGAAAAAGATTGAACAAAAATATGTTAAAAACATTTAATTGGTGAATTTTAGGAAATAAATGTGAAATCTATTTGTATACAAAAGAAATGAAGAAAAAAAGGAAATACGACAGATATGACACTTGGAAATTATAGAATGTTTTCAAACAGAAAAATGGAAAAGACAACATGATGTCTGAAATCTATATCTATTTGTTTCAGTTTTCAAAAAAAAAAAAAAAAAACAAACAAACAACCTTTATGTGGTAAAATTAAGTTAACAACAAAAAATATTTGCCAGTTTCATCTTAATGTTAAATTTTATAAAGTCAGATGTTTTGTAAGGGTAAAATTGTTTTTGAATGAAGATTTTTTTTTTGATTTTTTATGAATAAATTTGTTTTTTATCTAGGGAATGCACCTAAGTTAAAGATTAAGAATAATTAAAATAATTCTTTCACTTTTAAAATGTGTATATTTCCAGATATGCAAGTCTCTAGTGTAAAATTGTTTGTTTTCTACAAATAAAATTATGTTTTTATCTAGAAAATACACCTAAAATTAGATATAAAAAATAAAGTAAGTTTTAATCTCAGTTTTAAAATGTGTATATTTTCAAAACTGCAAGTCATTTTGTTTTAAACCCAAAATGAAAATTATTCTTTTTTAGCCATTAGTGTTCGGTGGGTGTTCTGCCTATAAAATTCTTCTCAACAAGGAAAATTAATTTTATTTTTACAGATATCTTTATGGTTTTATCTAGTGAATACACTTAAGATTATATATTAAAATGATTATAAAATAGTTTTTAATTTCAGTTTTAAAATGTGTATCTAAAAAAGAACAGGTGATACTCGCAGATTTGGAAATATATATACACATTCTAAAAATAAAAAATTAAATTAAAAGCTTTTAATTATTTTTAAGGCGTATTCGCTAGATAAAAACAAATTTATTTAGGGGCTGGGGAAAAATAACTCATTGACTTTCCTTGTTTAAAAAAAATTTATTTGCAAAACCCCAATAACAGTTGACTGGCATAACAGAAAAGAATTGCCGTTTTTTTAAATTATTTGAAACATGATGAGTTTCATTTTTTGGATTTTAAAAGCCACATCATAAACTAATTTCTGGAGAGCTATACCATTTTCTCTCTCAAATGTGTTGCCCAAAACACAAATATAGATAGTTCATGTGATGATTTCTTTCATATTTTACCAATTTGTTAATAAATTGGGTAGTTATTTATAGTTGACAATTTATTTGAAAGTTTAATAAATAAACTTTAATTGAAAACAGGTGTCTGTTAGCAGTTCCAATAATTTGAAAGATCTTTTAGCCCACATTTATTACTATCAGTTGCTTCTTATTTTTTTTTTTGCTTACTTTATAATTTTTGAAGGAATTCACTTCCACAGGTCAAAGAAGAAATGAACATCTTACGGGTTGAAATTTAAGGTGTCTTCTAATTGAGCGTACAATTTCAAGAACATTGATAAAGATTGATCACTTATATTTTGCGAAAACAAAGTAATGTGTAAAATTTAGTCTCAAAGAAAAAAGAAGAAAAAGAAATTAAAATAAAAAAAATCAGATTTTCAGCTGTTCAAAGCAAAATACCATTTGAACTCACTGTAAAAAATAATTCAATGAATAAAAGCACTTACAAATCCCATGTTTAGAAAGATTATTTTATTTTCTTTCCAGTCATATGAATATTTTTTAAGATTGGACCAGAAATACACAAGAAATTGCATGTTGAACAGACTAAGTTGCAAATTTATCAATATCAAACGAAATCAGATATTGACTAGAAATGCTATCATTACATAAGAAAATGAATGGCTTCCTTAGAAAGCAAAAATACTAAATTAAAAACTGAAAAACCGAATCAAAACCTGCGGTATCAGGGAGGAAAAAAATGGAAACTGATACTAAAACATAAATTGCCAAATCTACAACTGATTGCAAAATACACCTTGATATACAGAAATGGCCAACCACAATGGTGATCCCAGGTGTTCAATCACATCCAACAAAATGTTTTAATACTCACCTCAAGATCATTTTCAAACGGAAGATTTCCAAATTCTTCACAGTTTCTTCCTGATTAGGTACACGGGACACCAATTGTTTCAGTGCTTTTATTATGGCTGATAATCCATCATTTTTTATTTCTGATTTGGACTCCTTCTTCAATTCATCATCTGTTAAGTTGTCCAGAAATTTAGGGACAATTTCCTAATAGAAAAACAAAATTAAAAATTTCAATTAAAAAAAAAAGTTTAAAAAAAAAAAAAATGTAAAAAAAAATACGATTTTGTGTATTACAAGTGCAAAATATACTTTATACTTTTCATATGGAATAATAACAATTAAACAGCTCATCCTCCATGATTCTACTTTCAATGTTTTACATTATTTACATATAAGCTATACAGACTTTCTCCAATTTCACAGACACAGGAAATAAAATTGAAAATGCTGACACTATTTTGTAATTCTTTTTTATTTTTAAAAATATTAACTGCAGAAATGAGAGTTCACAAATTATAAAATAAAGTAATTATCAAAGAGTCTTACTACTTACTACAATTGGCATAAAATATTTCTGGATGGCATAAGGAGTCAGTACTTCAGAGCACTGACCAAATGGTCTGAAAATAAAAAATAAAAATATATAAAAAAAATAATATATAAAATTTTTAGTTTTCATCATTACATATACTAAAGAAAAACCACCAATTAAAATTAAATATAACAATTTAATGACTGAACAGAAAAAGGTTTAGCATTTAAAGATTTGATATTACAAATCAAATTGTGAACACAAAAATGCACTGAGCTGACAAGCTAAATGGAAATCATTTGTAGAGATGTACATAGAATTTATGTTGCCCAGCACTGTTGTGAAATTTACTGCCCATTTAAAAACTTCCAAAACTGGACAAAATCTACTTCAATACAACATGCTACTTCAATACACTAATTCACTTAAGAGCTACCCCCACCCAAATATGCTGCCCAAGTTGGACTACTTCACCCAACGCTCTCTAAGCCTAGTAAGGCATTCAAAGAGAACCTTGAAGTTTGTTGCTTAAAGATACCAAATAAAATTCCTTTATATTTAAAATCTCTAAACAAACAATCACATAATTTAACAAAAACTCATAATTAAACTAATCTTGAAAAGTAAATAAAATTATGGTTTCTTCAATATGAAAACCAGTAATAAGGAGTGCCAGAGAACAGCAATGATAACAAAAAGTTGCAATATGAGATCTGGTAAAGAACAGGCAATGATAACAGCAAAATTGCAATATGAGTACTGGTAAAAAATGGTTGCTGAAAAATTAGGTTTATAATACTCAGAAATTCATACCCAGATGTCCTCAAGGACACATGGTACGGTGGATAAAGGCGTTGGTTAGATCCAGTAACAGACCCAAAAGAGTGTGAGTTCAATACCCGGTTCAGGCAGTGGAGAACTTTCAGAGGGAAAAATTACCAGGAGATAACTGATAACTGACATCCATCAAACATGGCTCGTGGAACTAGAACAGTCTACCCCAGTGATCGAAATAAAGGGTTCGGTTCGAAATTCCAACCACCTGAAGAAGGCCGGAGCGTACAACGGCCGAAACGTTGTGACAAATATGGCGACAAAGATGAGGACAATAGTCCGAATAATGTAAATACTGTACATAATACCTCATCTCAGAAATATAGACAGACATATTACTACAAAAGTGAGGTCAAAAATTTACTTCTCTCTTGTCACCATGATCTACAAACCACAAAAATCTCAATATTTTTATGATTGCATACAGTAATATATACCATCCTTCAAATGAAAGAAACCTGTAAAAATCTGGATAATCATCATAAAATTATACAAGAAAAAAAAAAAAAAAAAATTGAAAACCAATTTGTATAAAAGGCAATTTCCTGAAATATATACTCACTTCACCAGTGCAGCTATCACAGGCACCGATAACTGGGGGCCTTTAGTGAAACGGTCAAGAATAATTTGGAATCCTTCCATTTGTCCAAATTTATTCACCAGATCTACCAACCAGCCCTAAAAATAAGTAACATATTGTTATAAACTGCACAAATTATTCATAACAAATTTCTAACTATCAAATATTTTTGCTATTTTAAAAACATTTATTCAGTAACATATGCTGAAAGGCTAATGCCAGGCATGACAGAATTTAAATAACTGTACACAAACAAAAAAGGAAAAAAAAGAAGAGAAAAAAAAGTTAATATTGGAAGTGTGCCCAGATGTGCACATATTTTATATATATTTTAGATAAATTTCTTCATTACACAGTCTCTTAGAAGAGTTTTAGCAATTTCCATCATTGTTTTCCTTCAATAAGCATCTGCACAAATTTTTATTATTTAACAATGCTTTGCCTAACACGATGCACAAAATTTGGAACATAAAAGTGATATCATCAAAATGGCTTCTGTATATTTATCAATGTGCACTAAAAAGTTGATATTGTCAATGCCAGTGTTGCCAAACTTTTATTCAAAATTTGTCAAAATCTGTACAGTCAATATATACATATTTTAAAAACATCATTTGCATAACAGAATGCACTTGCTAATTAATACATACCCGAGGTGTTCTTGCATCGGGTGGTTTTGCAAATATGGCCTCTTCAGTCACCTGAGTTCCTGGTGGGACAGTTTCTGATGGGCGAGTTCCATTGTATGTATGGAACCTTGAATTAAAGAGAAAAAAAAAGTTTAAAGAAAATTTTGCATGGAGTAAATAAACTAATAATTTTTCATATATCTATATATTCCTATTCACACTCAAATACTCAAAAGTTTTCATATATTATATAGAGACAACTCATTGTGTTGCTCAAATATTATTTATATTATTTAATATAAATTGCAGGTTTGTGACAACCCTGTGTCAAGCAAGTTGACTGGTGCCATTTTGCTAACTGAATTTTTTCACTTTATCTGTATTACAGTTTGGCAATTCTTGCAATATTTCATTATTATTATGCTAGTTAATACCTGTGAAAAAACACACCTATATTTAAATACCTATGAGTGTTTTTTTAAGAAGAGAAATATATTTATATGTATTTATACAATATCATGTATGAATAATTTTTGTAAAATTCCACTAATATGGTAATAATATTTGCTTGCTTTGAGTGGTACAGGTCATGCTTTATGCTTTCATAACAGAATTTAACAACTTTTTAAATTCCCTTCTCATCGCAACATGATTTTCTCATTACCCAAAAATGAAATTCAGTTTGTAATAATCATTTGATAGGCAAGTTTATTGTAATAGGCAAGGAAACAGAAATTTACTGATCATTATATAGACTGAAAGTGAGCCAATTAATAACAGAAAAATGGCCTCTAAGTGTTCAAGCACGGGGAAGAAAAGTTGCATTTGCCTTACTTTAAAATCAAAAGCTAGAAATGATTAAGCTTAGTAAGAAAGCTATGTTGAATGCCAAGATAAGCTGAAAGCTTGGCCTCAAACAGTAAACCGAATTATGAATGCAAAAAGAAAAGTTATTAAAGGAAATTACAAGTGCTACAAATGAAAATATAAATAATGATAAAGTGAAACAGCCTTATTGCTAATATGGACAAAATTTAAGGTATCTATTAAACAAGCTACAAAATATTCTGAAGCCAAAGCCAGATAAAAGTTTTAACTCTTCTATAAAAGGTGTGAAAACTGCAGAAATTTCAAGCAAAAATTAATTCATGAGATTTAAGAAAAGCCAACCAATGCAACACACCTTCATTGCTGTCCACAGCCACCTTAACTTTCAACAACCACCAGATTAAGATTATATATGTGAGAGAGAGATTATTCTTTTTTTAATTTGTTTATCAAATGCTACTGAACATTTAATAAACTACAGTATACCATAAACATTTTCATATGAACTGAAAAACCAAAGCACTTGTGACTTGCTTAACATATTCACTTTTATCATGGTGCTCTGGAACCAAACCAACAATATCTCCAAGGTCTGTCTGTATTTATCAAAGATATAAGTGAAATTCAAAAAATTTAAAGCAAACCATTTCAGAAATTTACAGAACATAAATCCACCAAATAAATCGTCTTTTTGGGGAAAAATTTGATAAAGGAATAGTTTGTTGAAATGAGTGACACAAAGCAAATCTTTACAGGTCAGGTTTGTTTTAAATCAGGGATATCACACACTTTCAGATAGAGGTGACTATAATACCTGTGATA
Organism: Acanthosepion esculentum; assembly: GCA_964036315.1. Taxonomy (NCBI): domain Eukaryota; kingdom Metazoa; phylum Mollusca; class Cephalopoda; order Sepiida; family Sepiidae; genus Acanthosepion; species Acanthosepion esculentum. Next base: position 63,180,786 of record OZ038494.1, read on the forward strand.
ATCAAAATGAGGGTGAGATTCCGGTACATGGAAAATGTTCCACTGAAGGTGGATATGAACAATGCAAGGCCACAATTTTGTTTGGCTTGCCAGTGACAGAAGGGTTGGGATGGAGCTTCTTGTTGCTTTCTTCGATACAGCGCCATTATTTTGATTGGACCACCAATCATATTGGGTTCTTGGGAGCTTTCCTTCCACCCCTTCAAGGTGTATGACACAAGACCATTGGTCAAACATTATTATTGGCTGGTCAATCAGGGCAGTGCAATTAGAATTTGTAATACCATAAAAGCAGTTGCCAAAATAACAGAAGTAAGATCAAACTGGTCTCACCACTAGTAGATCAACACTCTCCCTGCCAGATGACCGTGGTGCCTTAATCAGCTAAAGACCTGTTCTCTACGCTACTTATTTTTTTTTTTAACTCCTTCAATCAGCTGCCTTCATTTAAATAGCTGAAGGACTCTGGGCTCTTTAGCCATAACTGCAGCCACCAGTCAACCTCTTACTCCCAGCTCAAGAATTCCCAATATGGAGAAACTTCTTCAATCCCTTTCATTCATGTATTCATGATTTTAATCATAACATAAATAAAGGTTGTTACTTTTACACTTGTTAATAAGTGTTGCTGAAGTTAATTAAATTTATGACAACACAGGTGACTTTAGTCTTTCACAAGGATAGCCAGGACAGAGAGGAGTCAAACCCAGTCTTCTGTTGGTCTTCACCAACATTCCTGCAGATACTGAAACACAAGGTGGGGTTAGAGGATAGATGCAGAGTGGGCTCACCAAAGATGGACCAACGAACATGGGCCAAAGTAAGAGTAGCATTCAGTGGAATACACAGCAACAGGGCCACACAAACTCAGAAGGGCATAAAAATAATCAAGCTCGATATATAAACATATCTGTAGCTGGTTTTTGAACATTAGGTTTTGGATGTGTTTATTTGTCAGTGTCTGAAAAAACACTTTTGGTAAAAACGTATATACATGTCTATGCCAGGGAAGGGGTTAATAGGAAAAACCCTTGAAATTTTGCATAATTGTAAAATTAAAAAGAAAAAAAAAGATTTCAAGCTAATTTCACTAAGTTAGGATATTTAATATTTGTAATACAAAATGAGCAATGGTCATTACCATGAATTAAATAAAAGTAATTACATTATAAAGCAAATTTAGTTGTATTTATTTATTAAATGCTATTGTATAATAAATTTACGCAATATTTTTATCTGATTATACATGTTTAACAACAGCATAATGTTGGATAATTTGCTCACAGATGAAGAAAAGGCTTCAGACAAACAGAGATGTAGTTCTACAGAAAGATGCTGAAAATAATATGAACAGAATACAAAATATGAGCAACAAGGAACTTTAAAGGAAAATGGAAACAAAAGGGACAATTGTATTTAGAATTAGAAAAAGTTGAAATTTTTATGATGAAAGAGGGCTTGGAGAATGACATTCACAGGACACCCTGAAGGCACAAGGGACAGAGGGAAAGAGTAACCTACTATCCAAGTTTGTGTAAATGTATGGCAGATCAGGAACTGGAAGAGACAGTAAGTGGACAAATATTGCTTAGTCTTATAAAAGACAGGAAGTTGTAGAGAGCCATGATCTCCAATATCCTAAAATACACAGCACATAAAAGATGATACATGTTTAAAATCATATTCAATATTTGTTTCCAAATTAAAACCTAAATTTTAGCTTATCTATTATATTATTGCTCTGTCAATTTCTGAAATGGTTTTATTTAAAACTTTTTAAGTATTACTTTGATAAAGAAGAAAAAAAAAACAATCAAGAAAAAAGTTTTTACTTACTTGCACTGGGGATTTAGAACCATTGCTAAAAGATCCAATAAAGGAAACCAATCTTGAGAAAGCTTACAAACGCACAATTCAATTAATTTTTCTGCATTCTTAAAGATGCATCTCTGTAAAAATAATTTTTTAAAGTGTTATTACTTTCAAGAAATGTAAAATACCAAACATTTCTAACCTTCAAATAGAACAAAAAATAAATGCTTACTTTATCAAACTAGAAAATAAATAGAATTGCAGTTTTGAAGCCAAAACATTATAACATAAATCAGCTCAAGCAATTTTAGTAGTTAAAGTAAATATCATTAGAAGTGATACAAGATTACCAACATTATAGCAGTGAATTTCTTCCTTCACTAAAAACTAGATAGGTTTACAAGAATCCATTCCAGAAGGTATTTTCAGCCTTGTCCACATTGTTGTCTATCTACTGGTTCATATATTTATCTACTGGTTCATATATTTATCTATGGCCTGGAAATAGTAGTAGTCAGTAGGGAAGAAATCTTGTGAATAGAGAGGGTAGGGTAGGACCTAGATATATCCGTTTTGTTATGGGATTTGTGAAATATGAGGTCTTACATTAGTTTGCAGCAATTCAAGAGCCCTGGTCAAAATATTTGTAATCCCTTTATGCATCTTTGCAAATCATGACAACAGAATTGATAGATTGAGCTGGTTCTAAGAGGTTATAAAGGATTACTCCATTACAGTACCACTAAACAGACAGGAAGATCTTTGTGTATAGATTTAGTTTTGGTAAGGCTGATGGGAAAACAAGTTTCTTGAGAAAAAGAAAGCCACCTTTTGATCAATAGTATGCACATGATCAAGAAAAATGTCATTTTTTAAATTAACAGGCAAATTGAATCCAGCATTGTCAAACAAGCTGATGATGAATCAAAATTATGGGATGATACAACTTTTGCATCTTCTTCACTGTCAATTTGTGCCAGATATCTTCCAGCTGTTATAGGGGGAACTTTTTACACACGGCCAAAATGTTTGTTTCTAGATGAGTTTCCACAGTGGTCCTCAAGTCTTCATTGTCAAATGACAACTTAAGACCATGACAGAACTCATCTGAGATCCAAATCTCTAGAAATTATCTTTTGAAACTAATGATGCATAGAGAAATCTGAAACTGACTAGCCCACTAACATTACTGAGATTGCAGAGTCTGAACTCATGGGGCATAATGAAATAAAATTAGTAAAGAAAAGGTAGTTAAATTCAAACAACATTCTAAAGTAATAACAAAGAGCTTTAAAATTATATGTCGGCAACTCAGACACTTGCGAATCAACTGAATTCTACCATTATCTCCTATGATAGGCAAATGGGCCTCCAACTTGTCACAACAAAGATGCCAAAACAAAAGTAGCAAACATAAATGATATCAGATGAGTGATGCCTTTGTAGCTTTTAAGGTCAGGTGTGACTTGCACAAAACTGCATCAACACTCCCCATCACAATGATATAATCCAGGGACTAGTAAAGTAAGATGTCTCATGTAACTATGATCACAGGTGTTACATAAGAGTAACTTTCACCTTGAGACATATCTATGCAGAGCCTAAAGGGTGTCTCACTCCCAGATTTTTACAGGCCTTGATTTTCATCCTGCAAGATGTAAAGCCATACTCCTCACTAGGTCAACTGGGGGAACCAGTTTAATTGCTGACCACTCAACCATGCAGCAGGTAGTACCTGAGTTATATCATACACAGAATGATGCTAAAAAAAATTACATTGCTATAGCAATAAAACAGCCATTTATTTTGTTCAAACAATGGAGCTCATTTATTCAGTAACAAATTTTTTAGGTAATTTCATAGATTTAATGAGAACTCAAAAAAATTAAATTATTAAAATAATACAAAGTACTCTGCCTTTTTAGTAAGTTATTTTCTCTTTAACCTCTTTCATTTGATAAATACTTAAAATATAAAAACAGGCTTGTGCAAGTTCAATAATCAAAACAGCAACCTCAAAGTTGTGACAAAAAAAGAAAAGAAAAGAAATAAAAGCAAGAAGACTTTAAAGAAATAATAGTCAAAGTGTGCACAAGCTGAGATATTGAAATAACCTGACATCTATCTTGCACCATTCACTTTCTAAAATCATGTTAAAAATTAAATAACCACAGCGAAACTAAATTTTGAAAAAACTATGAAGTATTACTTAAAATGAGCAAAACTTACCTTTTAATGAGCAGTATAAACCTTGATATTCTACATTGAGATTGAAGTTAATATTGCCTCATGTTCATTTTTTAACAATCTAAACAGCTAATATAAAAATGAATAAACTTTCCTAACTGTAATTCTGATATGAGCAAATACATTAAGTTTTACCCATTTTTAATGAAACTGTACAAATAGGGATGAACAGCTTAACCGAAAAACCAACCTTTTTTGCTTTCATCTTCACACCATGAAACCACATCAAAGTTTTTTTACAAAACCGAAATCGTTCAGTTTAGTGCTATCACTACTGAGTGACTATATCCAAATAAATACTATTGAAAAAGATGTTCAGATGTTAATAAAATTAAATTTTACCAACATTTATCCCATTGTAAGAGAAAAAGATTGAACAAAAATGTTAAAAACATTTGACTAGTTTTTAGGAAATAAATGTGAATCTATTTGTTTACAAAAACGGAAATATGACAGATATGACACTTGAAAATCATAGAATATTTTCAAATAAAAAATAAAGGAAAATACAACACGATGTCTGAAATCTATTTGTTTCAGTTTAAAAAAACTTTTTGTGGTAAAATTAAGTAAACAAAATAGCAAGTAAATGATTTTTTTGTAAAAGGTAATAGTTTTCTAGTAAAATTTTTAAAAAAATGATTAATTTTGTTTTGTTTTTAAGTTTACCATAAGACAGGGATGTACAAAAAACAGGCAAAAAAAAGTGCACCACTTTAAAAAAATAATTTAAAATATTAATAAAAAATGGAAAATGATCTATTTACTTTTTTCTTTTACATTTAATTTAAAGAACAATTCCAAGTTTATGTGTTAAAATAGATTTCTGTTACACATAACATACGTTTCTTTTTTTTTTTTTTAATCATTTTTCAATGAATCATTATCATTTTTTCATGCCTTAATATAATACACACTTATTTTCTATGGTAGGCAAATTATTATCAGCATTTCTGGATAAAAGGGAGAATTCTTTGCCTCTATATAAAAAAATTAAACACTTGAAAAAAGTGTCTGTCAGTATCAGACAGTAGTTTCAATAATTTGAAAGTTCTTTTATCACACATTTATTACTAACAGTTTTTTTTTTTTTTTTTGCTTCCTTTATAATTTTTGAAGGAATTTGCTTCCACAAGTCAGAGAAGAAATGAACATCTTCCTGGTTGTAGTTTAAGGTGTCTTCTAATTGAGTGTACAATTTCAAGAATACTGATAAAGATTGGTCACTTTGATTTTACAAAACAAACTAATGTGTAAAACATAGCCTCGAAAAAAAAAAAAAAATTCTCATTTTTGGCTGTTCAAAGCAAAATACCGTTTTAACTCACTGTAAAAAAATAATTTGATAAATAAAAGCACATGCAAATTACATATTTAGAAAGATTATTTTCTTTTCTTTCCAGTCATATGAATATTTTTAAGATTGGACCAGAAATATACAAGAAATTGGGAGTTGAACAGACTAAGTTGCAAATTTATCAATCTGAAACAAAATCAGATATTGACTGGAAATGCTATCATTACACAAGAAAATAAATGGTTTCCTTAGAAAGCAAAAATACTAAATTAAAAACTAAAAAGCAGAATTGAAAACCACAGTATCAAGGATAAAAAAAAGAAAAAATGGAAACCAATACCAAAACAAATTGCCAAACTGACCAACTCTAATAAATAGGTCTTCTTCAACTTTTTTAGACTCAATAATTATTTTATAATTGATAAAGCAATTCAGGAAATATTGAATTAAATTATCATATTTTAAATAGAAGTTATATAAACCATTTTGTAAAATGCATTTTCAAAAGAATACAATCTAATATTTTTAATGCAGAAACATCCAATGAAATTAGGAATCAAAATTTAGTATAAGATATATAGAAATGTAACAATTTTCAATGTAAATTTGAAAAGGCATTGAGAGTTCAAAATGTTCAAACATTAAAAAAAGGTTAACTAAAAACAAAATTTTAAATTTGCAATAAATTTCAGAATAATTAATGTTACTATTTTCAAAATTATCTGTCTTAAAATGAAAAGATTTAGCAGTTATGTAAAACTTGAACTCACATGTATTTCATATTTCCATCCACTCACAGCCTCATCAGTAAGTATTTTGGTAAAGGATATGGTCAAGCCTTCGCGGAAAAATCTTTGACAAGCTTCACTTCGTGTATCCAATGCTGGAAATAAAAGATTGTATATTTCATAGTCAACTATTTATATTAAACGAAAAGATATTTAATATATTGTCCAGTTATCTAACATACTGCTATAATAAATAGTAAAAAAAAACAGTTGTGTAAATAATTTTAATGAAAATTTCTTAAAATACAACAGACACAGAATTTCATTCAAGTGTGTATAACAAAATACATGTACTTTTCTTTTATAAATCAAATTTGTTAAGTACAGTCTACTACAAAAAAGACTATTTAAATCTCAGAATGATTTAATTGCTAGTTACAAATCAAACATTTTTATTCTTATCTATAAACCAGTTGCACATATGAATTCTTAAAAGTATAAGATGCTTTAACTGTATTTTAAATAACAGGTATAGATATAAATGAACTATCAACTCAAACAAAACACTGTAATAAGTTTAATATAGTGACATCATTGCATAAGTTTTTCTTAAAAATAACCTACATTAATTGTGCTAGTAATTATGCAAACTTTGTTTGTTCATATTTTAAACATTATATAAACATCAATTTTTAAACATGATAAAGGGGAAATTTTACACATAAATTGGAATTATTTCATGAAAAGAATGATTGTGCTGATGAGAATAGGGTTATAATAACTGATCATATCAATCAGTCATTAGTATTTTTTGCTTTCAAACTCTGCAATTCTTGTTTATTACATCATAGCAATGTCATCCCTGGCAAAAATATCAGCTATCTTAGATAAGAAATTAATTTAAATAATATTGATAACAACTTTTCATAAATTTTTCTTTTATTATACAATCTTTAGAGAGTAATTAAATTATCCTTATCAACTGATTAATCGGTTCAAGTCTAAATGAGAATAAACATGGAGATTTATTTTTAACAATTTTATAAATAAAAATAGAGAAAGGTGTTAAAATACTGTTTTGGTCAGGTCAACAGGGTCACAAGCAAAAAAGAAGCCAAATGATACCAAAATAAATCGATTTACACACACCCTACTATGGCCCAACCCAGCCAGAGTGTTGTATCCCCACCAAAAATGAAGAAAACCCCAGGACATGACCACTCATTTGAAAAGTAATTTTCAGTAGAATGGTTTTTAAAAAAAAAAAAAAAAAAAAAAAAAAAAAAACATGGATGCCATAGCGAAGAATATTTTTAAGCAAAATAATACCATATTATTAGCTAAAATCTATGGGGAAAATATGATATAATTTCACTGTGTGCATTCTTTTGAACTATGTGCGATTTAAAAAATAATTACTGCAAGTGATTCTGCCAAAGTCCTTTTGTTCTTACAATTAGAACTTTTCTCGCCATGATAGCTTCTATTTTCAATTACAATTACATCTGCTAAACAAACTGTTATTAATATGGAAAGCAGAAAAAATATTTTCAAAATGTTTGTAAGTAATGCTGTGATATATAACTTGAATTAGTTTTATTTTTAACAAGAAAATGTCATGAGATGATTTCAATTTGCTTGTTACCAGAGCTAGTGAGTATGACTGAAATTCTGTAGAAGAGAAAATGACCAGCTAGCCAAAAACAAAATATTCTTAAAAAGAATGCTGTGTACATTAATCATAAAGACCTGTCGTACCCAAAGTGAAAATGTTATTTTTGGTCTGAGATCAACACCAATTGTAATTGTCTGAAATATGACAGCACAGATGATTTCAGGAATTAAATTCTTCCAAGAAATAAAGATATCATTGAATTTCTCTTAACCATCAGAGCAAAAAACATTAAGATTTATGAGTTTGATCATTTGAGAAAAGGTTCAATTAGAATTACAAAAGCAAAAAAGAAAAAAAGAGGAAAAGAGGAAAAAAAAAGGAAAAAAAAGAGGAAAAAAAAGAGGAAAAAAAAGAGAAAAAAGAGCATAAAGAGAGCAAAAAAAGAGGAAAAAGAAAAAAGAGGAAAAAAGAAAAAAGGAGAAAACAAAACAAAAAAAAACAAGAAAAAAAAAAAAAACAAGAAAATCTCTTGGAATTAAAAATGTGTCAATCAAAGTGAACTTTTTACAAAAAATCAAAAGACACAGGACCCTATACGAAATTATAAACCGTTTGAGATAATTGCAGATAATTCATTGGTGAGCTCAAAAAAAAGAAATGAAAGATCAAAAAATGAATCAAATGATGAAAATTTTGGAGTGGTATCTACTGATACATATATGAAGAAGAAAACATAAGTATGATGATTTACCTTGCCATTACATACATATTTGAAGTGGTATGAGGTGTATCAAACTAGAATTCTACATTGCCAAAACAATTCTTCAATCAGTATTATATGTCATATGAACAATCAGAAGGAGCTATTATTGTCGTCGCTAATCACTTGTTCAGTTAAAACAGATATAGGAATGGAAGATAGACACTCCACATCGCATATGTGATCACAAAATTTTACCTGATCACAGAAATAAATCAACAGTAGAAATTATATCAGGTGCTGTATGTGTAGTTAGTTAATGACTGGTCAGTACAAAACAGAGTGGAAAACATTCAATCAATGGTATACAAAAAAAAAAAAACTTCCAACATTTGAAACTACTACAGAAAAATGAAAGACACACTGTGCAAATACTTTCATTAGCATCTGCCTACAAATACTAAAAATCTTAGTAGAAATTAACTCAGCTCAAATTGGATGTAGAGAAAGTTTGTGAAAAGTTGAAACTGTGCTAATGGCTGTCTCCTGTAATGTATATCCCCCGATGAAGTTTCAGAAAAAAATGAGCTCTATAAAGAAATTCATGATTCCACAGAAAAAATAAAATATTGCTTTCTTGTTGATGTGGAATTTAGAGCCGAGTTTTTTTGTTGCTGAATATCTTAATACTAATTTACCTATTAATAATATTAAAATTTTGGGTTGTTCATTCATCAAGATGGAGTTCTTGAAAGCAATAGCTTTATTAGGGCTTCAGTAATGAATTTCTTGGGTACCAAACAAGTAATCTCATTTGTGTCCCAAAACAATTTAAAATTTCTAAACACAGATAAATGTGATCAATCTGAAGATTGTTATCAAAGTCTGTCCCACTGAAAATGAAAAGATGTTGGTACTGTGAAACATAAATTTGTTGTTTAAATACACAAAAAGGTGCTATATTTGGATTTTGAACCTCTGCTGAGTTTTATACTAGTAATATACTAGAGATATTATGCCAAAGTGACTATGTCAAAGTTTGATCAAGATGTTGAAGAGAGAAATGTATGTGCCACCAATTATGGATTGGGAATTTGTGACAAAGAAAATCTGGCAACAGCCTCAAGGTGGTTAGAAATTAAATCCCATATTGCTCTGATCACAGCCTGTAAGCCAGGAAATTTCAAGAGTTTAAGATGCATCTGATGTTAAAGACATAATGAAGCAATGGAACAAGAAAAATGGCCATTTTGCAAAAACAAGGCTGCTCCCAAAAGAAATTACTCAATGCAAGAAAAACGTTTATGGAAAAAAAAAGACCCAGCAGTGAAGAAGAAATCAACTCTTATTTATCAAATCTTGAACCCACAGATGAAATCAGAAACAAAAGAATGTATGTATGTTGAACTTTGATATGCAAGAGCTACAACATTAACATTAAAAGTAAGCTTGAAATAGAATAACAAAAATCTGGACACTAAAAAGTATGCTGACAATACATCAATTGCCAGCTCAACTTCAGGTATGTTGAGTTAATGCTAGGTAAGCATATAGCGGTTGCATGGGCGAAAGATGACACATGCAATACACATGCATATGGGAGTGGTTGAATGTGCTTTGTTGATGATGTTGTAAATGTTACATATTTTATTCTTGCAGCTAGAGATGGAACAGGTGGAATTTCCCAGAGGAGGAACTCACTAAACAAATTATTGATAAAGTAGAAAGGGTAATGTATGAGAGTGGTATACACATAAGGTGAAAATTACTAAATCCAGTCATTGAAATGTCAAACAAAATTTGATTTTGTGGAAAACTTGTCATTTACATAACCAATCATTTACATAATCAAATAAGTTCATGGAAAAGAAAGCAAAATTTTCCTGAATCTAAACAAACATTAAACACAGTATAATTAAAGAATAGATTTTATTTATTAATCCAACATATTTAACACTAATCTGGTATATTTTTAAAGAATTAATGGATTTTATTTATTAATCTGACATATTTTAAAAAATAGTATTAAGTGGCAACATATAGAAATTTTTTCAATATTTGAAATAAATTGTGGAACAGGTGTACTCAATCAGATATCTGTGATCTTGAGAATACAAAGAAGCTTATTTAATATAGAATAAATCCACAGCCTTATTGAGCCCCTTTAAGTTTTTGAGCTTATTCTAATTTTTTTCTTTTATCTTATTAAAAATAAATGTTTTATCAACAGCAGAATTGAAATCTGCAATAAATTCTTTCTTTAGAGAGGTCACATTGTATGGTTCTAATGATAATTTGCTAATTTTTGGCATGAGGGACACTTTTTGATCAATATACCCTCTAGGGTTGGGATCATCTCTGGTGTGAAACTCTGCATTTTTGGAGTGTTTCTTACATGTTAAGATATTTAGCCATTTTAAGACATATGACTCCAAAGAAAAAATAACACCTTCCCCAAAACAAAACACTGAAGAAATATCTTTTATGTAACTCCTAAAAAATTAGCACAAAAGCCTTGTGCTTAATACAATAAGCCAAACATATAAGAGAATAAGGGGAATTGATTACCAAATATTTGCTATTAGTGCATACCCTAGTAACTTTACTAATTGCAAGCGTATCTAATTGTTCCTAGAACCAACAATGATTTTTTTGAAATCTAGTTAATAACTTCCGACACACCTGAAAGAATAACAATCAATTTACATGTTAAGGACCCTGAGATTTTGAATTTATTTTTAAACTGTTTACAAAATATCTGATTTTTTAACTATTTGTTTAAGAGTAACAATTTCTTGTAATAATTAAAAGGTAGATTCTTAAAAAAAAATAATAAAATCCATGTCAAAAATATAATTTCATTTTTTGGTAAGGATTGTAAAAATATATTTTGGCATGGAGAAAAAAAATGTAGTTAGTCAAGGCAACTTTCAACAAATGTTGAACTAATTGTTTTTCCAATACCAATTAAAGAAAAAATAAGAAAGTAATGCTTAATTTCATAGGATAACACCATAAAACAATAGTACAAAGAGAAACCAGTGAAATAATCCAATTTATATTTATTAAAAAAAAAAAAAAAAAATTTCAATTTATACAATACATTCTATATTAACTGTACTGATCAAGTACAAATTTTGAAACAAATAAATATATAAACAGACATTAGATACATATCAGATGACCAAAAAATAAGGTACAAATAACTATAAATCAACCAGAATTAACATATGAACGCTGTAAACACAAGAATAGCTTTAATATTGAGCATGTGTATGTCATCATAAAAGATGACTGTCACCATAAAACAGTAAACAAACAGGGTGCGATGAGTAAATTGTTGCTATATTTTTAATTTGTGTATGTGCATTGTTTTTGATTTTGTCAACTGCATAGTACAGTAGGGTCAGTTGGCCTGCGAGAATAAGAGCACCATGACACAATTCAATCCACCAAAAATTTGGAAACGGCATGCTGTATTGCTTGGCATTCATGCCAGAAGCTCCAATACAAACATTCCAGCATGTTTGGGTGTCAATCTGAGGACAGTACAGAGGATTCAGAAACAGCTGAATGAGTCTAATGGTGATTACAAAGGTATAGCAGCTTAGAAAGCTCAATGATCATTCTGATAAGAAATGAACTCCCAAATTTGTTAGTGGAGGCATCAGACTCAACATGGAGGTCTACATCAAGTGCCTTGAGGAGTTAGTGCTGCCCTGGATCAAGAGGGAAGGTGGCTACTGGAAGACCCTATGCCTAACAAAAGGACTCTGCACCTTGCCACATGAGCAAGAGAACCCAGTCATGGTTGTCAGACAATTTCTGCAACTGTCCTCATCACCTCCTTACATCCGGCCACCTAACTCCTCAGACTGCAACTCCCTTGATTATTGTGTGCACAGCACAGTTGAGCAAGAGACCAACAAAACTGGCAGTATTCACCAACTTAAAAAAGGAGACCATCCAGAAGAGTTGCAGGAAATTCCCAAGTTGTCTGGAGGACATGTTTGAAGCCAATGGCGATTTTATTAAATAAATTTACTCTTTTGTATTTCAAGATATTTTTGTGTAATTTTGGTAAATATATGTTAAAATGAGATTTCAGTGTTTTCATATTTTAATAATTTAGACGACAATTTATCCATCGTACTCTGTATATGTGAGATGTAATAAGAAAATGCCAAGAGCAAAAATCCAAAATTAAGTCCAAAGCAACTAATTGAGGAACAAAAGTTTCCAGAATACCTGATAATGGGTGATAGGACCTGGGTAAATCATATATATATATATATATATATATATATATATATATATATATATATGCTGACATGCCAAATATAATGGGTGGTGATGCCTTGTATTACGTATTCTAACAATACACAGCACTACAGAGTGAAGGAAACCAAAGATCCCTACAATTTCAGAAATGCAATGTCACATTCATATATCACCCTTCATTATGACTAGAGATGTGTGGTTTTACCAAAAAAACAACTTTTTTCGGTTTCATCTTCACACCGTAAAACCGCACTAAAATTTTTACGAAACCAAAATCACCTGGTTTTTTAAGTACTATATCACTACTGAGTGACCATATCCAAAGAAAAACTATTGAAAAAGTCTTTCAGATGTTAATAAAATTAAATTTTATCAACATTTATACCATTGTAAGAGAAAAAGATTTAACAAAAATGTTAAAAACATTTGACTATTTTTAGGAAATAAATGTGAATCTATTTATTTACAAAAGAAATTAAGAAAAAAAAGGAAATACGACAGATATGACACTTGGAAATCAATGTTTTCAAACAGAAAAAAAGGAAATACATGTTTGAAAAATGAAAATCTATGGATTTCAGTTTAAGAAAAAAAAAAAAAATTATGTTAACAAAATAGTGAGTAAAAATAAAAAATTAGTTGCTAGTTTCATCTTAATGTTATGAAGTTGGATTTTTTGTAATTGTTTTCTAGTAAGCCATTGTACACCAGTCACGAAATAAGTTGTAAACAAGAAAAATGAATGAAGATATTTTTTAATAAATAAATTTGTTTTTTTACCTAAATTAGATATTAAGAATAATTCAAATTAAATTTTCACTTTTAAAATGTGTATATTTCCAGATATGCAAGTCTCTAGTGTAAAATTGTTTGTTTTCTACAAATAAAATTATGTTTCTATCTCACAAATATACCTAAAGTTAGATATTAAAAAAATAAAGTTAGTTTTAATCCGTCTTAAAATGTGTATATTTTCAAAACTGCAAGTCATTTTGTTTTAAACCCAAAGTAAAAATTTCTTCATTTTTTGCTACTAGTGTTCAGTGGGTGTTCTGCCTATAAAATTCTTCTAAACAAGAAAAATTAATTCATTTTATTTTTACAAATATCTTTATAGTTTTATCTAGTGAAGACACTTAAGATTATATATTGAAATGATTATAAAATAGTTTTTAATTTCAGTTTTAAAGCGTGTAAAGAACAGGTGATACACCCAGATTTTGAAATATACACATAACAATGAAATTAAAAGCTTTTAATTATTTTTAATATTTAATTTTAGGTGTAGTATTTGCTAGATAAAACATTTATTTAGGGGAAAAAAATAACTCATTGGTTTTCCTTGTTTAAAAGAAATTTATTTGCAAAACCCCAATAACAATTGACTGGCATAGCAGAAAAGAATTGCTGTTTTCTTAATTATTTGAAACATGACGAGTTTGATTTTTTGGCTTTTTAAAAGCCATATCATAAACTATTTTCTAGAGAGCTATACCATTTTCTCTCACAAATGTGTTACCCAAAACAAATATAGATAGTTCATGTGATGATTTCTTTCATATTTTACCAATTTGTTAATAAATTGGGTAGTTATTTATAGTTGATAATTTATTTGAAAGTTTAATAAACTTTAATCAAAACCAAGCATCTGTCAGTGTTAGACAGTAATTTCAATAATTTGAAAGATCTTTTACCACACATTTATTACTATCAGTTGTTTTTTTTGCTTACTTTATAATTTCTGAAGGAATTCACTTCCACAGGTCAGAGAAGAAATGAACATCGTACAGGTTGTAGTTTAAGGTGTCTTCTAATTGAGTTTACAATTTCAAAAATATTGATAAAGATTGATCACTTAGATTTTTAGAAACGAAGTAACATGTAAAATTTTGCCTAAAAAAAAAAAATTTTTTTTCGCAATTTTCGCTGTTCAAAGCAAAATATCGTTTTAACTCACTGTAAAAATATAATCGAATGAATAAAAACACATACAAATTACATATTTAGAAAGATTATTTTCTTTCCAGTCATATGAATAATTTTAAGATTGGACCAGAAATACACGAGAGTTTGTGAGTTGAACAGCCTAAGTTGCAAATTTAGCAATCTCAAATGAAATGAGATATCGACTGGAAATGCTATCAACACACAAGAAAATAAATGGCTTTCTTAGAAAGCGAAAATACTAAATTAAAAACCAAATCAAAAACTGCAGTATCACGGGAAAAATATCGTAAACCGATATCGAAACATAAATAGCCAAACCAACCAACTCTAATTATGACCCAATCATATTCTAATAATTCCTGTTCCTGCTTTAGCAGACCCTAACCAATGTTTGCACTGACTCACCAGATGTCAAAGCACAATCTATATAGGTGTACTACCTCCTGATATATGCGTGTCTTGTGAGCATACATACCTCAGACAGCCAGATAAACACGTTACGATATTCAAAATTCTGAAGACAAAGGCTTCATCAGTAGGTTTATTGAATGCTAAAAGGTGAAACAGTGATGCTATTATTTGGGAGTAAAAATTAGGAAGATAAAAAAAAAAGTCAGACCTGCATGCTTTGACCCTGTGGTTAATTGTGTTGGTTCTAGTAATTACTAAAGGTGTAAAGAGGAAGTGGTCAAAATGGTAACTAATCTAAAATGTACCTAAATTAAAAAGGAAATGAACAAAGGGAAAATAAAACAATAGAGGTGCTGTACATATCATTAACTTTATACACAATATCCCATGATTTTCAGCACATACACCTATATATAGTGGGCTCACATCTGACATTGTCAACTGTTTCCCTAATACCTAGTAGTATTAAAAAAAACCTTTATGATCAAGATCCTTATATAAAATGCTCATGTATGCTGATGTTCTAAAGAGACATAATGTCAGGTTCTCTGGTAGATAATTGCTGAGGATTTTTGAAAATAGAATGAGACTTCACAATAAAAACAGTTATAGGCAGCAGTGTCTGTCTTGGCTTTGCCAAACAACTATTGCAGTGGCTCTATATCAGCTATGATTGCACAGGTGATACAGAAGTTTCATTTTATTGCAGGGTCATGATCCTTGACTACATCCTTCAAAACTTGAGCCCAATGAAAAAATGCTGACAACTTCCCCAGAATCCAGTGATAAATAAACCTCTGCTTTTTTTTATTGTCAATGATTTTAGCAGTTCTTCCAGGTCTTTGGCAGTGCAATTCCATTGAATAAGGTTTTGTTAAAAAAACGTAGAGCTGGTAATATTTTTCTTTCTTTTTTAAAATGTATAGCTGGTAATATTATTTTTCAAAAACATATAGCTGCTAATATGGTTTTTCAAAAACGCACTGCTGGGAACATTATTCCTTCGAAAACGTATAGCCGACAAATTTTTTTTTTTCAAAAACGGCCTCTCTGTTGGACGTAGTTTATTGCCATACCCAGTATCTGGATGTAGTTTATCGCCATACCCAGGACGCGGATGCAGTTTACTGTCGTACCAAGGACATGAGCTAAACTGGGAGTTCGCTATTTGCCCATAGCTGGGACCCTAACAGGTGCTACCACACCGGGTCTGGGTGGACCTGGGAACACGGTTCCATGCTCCTCAAAACCTCCTGATCAGAGGCCTTGCTGTTGGATGCAGTTTAACGTCATACCCAGGATGGGATAAGGAGCAGAGTGTTCCTTATTTTCATCAATGACTAAGAGCCATGGTGGACACCCACATTAATGCAAAATGATCTGAGGAGTAGCCATTCCAGATAACATTCATTATGCGCTCTGATAAGAATGATTGAACTAACTGAAAAAAATGACCAGAAACACCATAATTTTGTGAAGAAGACCAGCATGTTAAATCCTGTCAAACACCTTTGACGTATGTAAAGCAACAGCCTAAATTTCATCATTTTTATCTAAAGCTTGACAGACTTTCAGCAATAAGTGCCAACACATCAGCAGTTGACCTAGAGAAGTGAAAGCCATATTGTTTATCAGTAAGAAGAACCCGGGAGGTGAGATGCTTAACCAAGAAGTAGTTGATTAGAGCCTCTAGTATTTTTCCAAAGTGAGGTAGAAAACTAACAGGTTGATAGTTCAAAGGATCAGACGGTTAATCAAAGTTCTTAATAACAAGAACTACCGAAGAGTGTTTCTAAGAGGGAAAGCCAAAAGCAGCAAGGCATCTACTGTAAAACTTGGAGAGAACAGAGGTCAGTTCAAGGACATTTCCTAAGGACAATTAATTGCAGGTATATCAGAGTCCACATGCTTTGTAAGGATTAACTTTGGAGATGATAGTGAAAACCATAGATGGAGTTATATGCAAATCACACAGTAGAGGCTCAGTTCTAAGTGTAAAGTCTAGCAAAAATACTTCAGATGAGCCAAGAGTACAATGGGAAGTGAATTTACAAGTGAAACATTCTGCATTATCAGCAGATGATACTACTTCAAATTGAGGGAAGAAAGGAGGAATAGAAGACTGAATCTTATTTAACACACTATTTCAGAGCCTTCAGCAGTCATGTGAATCAAACTTGTAAGGTTATATGATGTCTCATTATCAACAAAGAAAAACTTAGCATATCTGAAGACACAAAGAGGCGTCTGTTGTGATCATAGCCATCATGTTGATATCGCTGAAAAAAGTGATTTCTGTGGGCTATAGCAGCTGAATAGGCAGGTGTGAACCAAGATTAGATTATAGATTTATCTGGTATTTATGAGGAGGTATAAAAGCCTTAATACTGGCTTTCATATCCCTAGTAGAGCCTTGAAGTGATGATAAAATAACTATCATGTGAATTCCTGCATCAGCTGCCATATTAGCACCTGCATCAGCTGCCATATTAGCAAAGTAATCTGAAAATCTTTCATACTGTTCAACTTTGATGCCCTTGTTGAAATCTATTAGTCTTAACTTGAAGATAAGAATTAACCCAAGCAATTTGAGCAACTTTATATTCCAATATGTTAATATTGGTGCATCTATCCATGTTGATGATGTTGGAATAATGTTTATATCAATAGGTGAAGATTTGGACTCAATAAGTTTAGATTAATTATAGACAGAGTTCAGGATTAACATCATCTCATCATCCTGGGAATGATAAAACATTAGTTTGTATCATCCCCAGGGTTGTCCCAAATTTCTATTAACTCTAAAAAGTACATATTGAATCTCAAAATTTTTCTACAATTTCTTCCTCTTAAAAAATTATGAAACAAAATAATTTATGAATACTTACATTCTTTACTGAGTTTAATGGATGCTTCTAAAAGCAACTCCAATTCACCCTTGGGAAGAACAGGCACCACCCATCTTGGTCGATTGATCATTTCATCCAGCTTAGCCAAAGCTTCATGGGGAAAGTCTGGCTCTTGCTCATCTTGCATTTCTGTGTGGCCATTGCCTTGACCAGTCTCTTCACTTGTAGATTGGGTAGCCTTTTGTTGCTGCTGCTGCTGCTGCTGCTGTTGTTGTTGTTGCTGTTGCTGCTGCGGTGGTGCTTGAGTGTTATCTTGGGGGGAGTCCCCACCAGCAGGACTCCCACGCATCACAATGGTCATGTTATCTTGGACTTCTCCAGTTTCAACCATTCACTGGCTCACTAAAAAAATTTGGAAAGAGAGAGAAAAAAAAAAAATGGATAAATGATGATCATCAAGTTTATTTTTTCTACCATTAGAAATTGCTTAAGAACTGTTATACCCAATTAAATAATAATTTCAGGCAAAAACATATTTCATTAGTTTCTGTTTAAATCTATAAAGAGTAACATTTTTAACAGTGCTGTGGATGTATTTATACATTTTTATGAAACTTATATTGCCTGCTGTCAATGCTTATATGTGTTTTCAAGACACTGAAATGCTGATCCCTAGTGTTTGTGTTATAGACTAACTTGCACAATCCTATTTCCAAGCCAGCATAGACATATAGTAGCATACAATACAACCCGATTATGATGTATTTTTATTATGCTTCAGTTAGTACTGCAGAGTATCCAACAGAAACTAAAATGAAATTGCTACCAGCATCTTTATAGTCATTTATTTCCAGTAAATGGCAATTTCCTATTTTTTGCAAAATGGGTTAGCATGGCCAGGCAAGAACAATACAGCAGTAAAAAATTTTATTAACTTAGTTTATAATAAAATTTGGTGTCAATAAATTTATACTTGAAGTTGTTTGAAATTTATTGTATTAAAAAAAAAAAAGAAAAAAAAAGTCAAATTTTCTTGGTTAAGAAAACACCCAAGCTCCTTAAATATAACTATTAGGGAAAAATAAAACACATTAAAAATATCAAAACTAAGCCAGAAATAACTAGACAATAAGATCCGAAAGACAATAATGTTCATTAAGAGATAAAAAAATTTTTTTGGTAACAATGTACGAAAATTAAAAGGTTTTTTTTGTTTTTTTTTATATCATTTCATCTCAAGCAAGGCAATAAAAATAAATGTAAGCCGAATTCTATATTCAAGCTACTCATAAATAATTATGCAACAAAAATATCATTTTTAAAATTCTAAAATAACACAAAAGATCTGTTATTATTTCAAATTTGCAATGTTATCAATTTATAATAAGCAAATGTACAAGCCAAACTTCATATCTAAGTATTTTTCCTTTAGTAATCAAATACAAAACATATGACAAGGACAATTACTGTAGTATGATTATGAACAAGTTAGTGTCACAAACCATATTTCTACTTTAATGAATTATGCCCTTACTTTATGCTTCACTTTTGTGACTTGAGGGCTTAAAATTAACACTGACCTGAAGACAATAGAACATTAGTTTGAAACGACTGGGTAAGCTTTTCAGGACAATGCTAGGATAATACAAAATTTTTAATTAAAATTACATTTATTCTAAAAGCAACTAATTTCTTCAAATAAAAACTTATTTTTTAACAATAGTGACATGTTTTTAATAAATGGAGCATATGTCTATATATAAAACTGAAACACTTCACTTTTTAAACTAGTGAATGAAACCTGAATGAAAAACAAATGTTGAAAGAGTTAAATTTGTATTACTTCTAAATATAAAAACTACAACATGAAAGTTTCACAAAAAAAAAAAAAAAAAAAAAGTCAATCTCATCTAATTTTGGGTTACTGGAAATAAAAAAGATATCCAAAATTGTTGATTGGCTCTAGATTTAAAAATATGATACTAGTGTTATATGAATATTTTATCAACATTGTTGTGCTTGCCAGATTAATATTATTCTCCTAATAACATAATTATTCTTCTCCTTTCCACACATTTAACTGAACTTTTAAAAATGCCTCATGAATGTCTGAACAAAGTCAATAACTTGTGTGTGTGTGTGGCAAAGTGACTTTTGCATCTAAAAAGTGAAATATAACACCTGTTGTGAGAAAAGCTTACCAACTATATTTTGGATGCAAAATTAAAGACCAAGACAAGAATGGTGTAATATGAGTGCCTCCACTAAATTTTCAATACCTAAGGTTTAAAATGGATTTTTAAAAATGAAAAAGCAATCATTTTAGCTTTAATTAAAAGCTAAATGATTAAATTTACTATTTCTAATAAGTGAAATATTCTGGTGTATTTCAAAAGGAATTATATTGATTGGAATCTCAACTTTTTGGTCACTTTAAGAAAATTGATAAAAATCAAAATATATTGGCCATTTTTGATACATTTGTAAACAAAAGTTAATTCTCAGCTTTAAAAAATCTTCCCAAAATAAAATATACTTTTCTGAAACTTTATTTGAGGAATATTAACTGATTTAAAGTATAATTAATCTGGTTTGAAAAAAATATTATTTACTTTAAGTTTAAAATAAAAGAGAGATGGGTTTTTAAAACAAATGGTAGCACTGATTATGCACTTATCACTGTGACTTGTCACTCACAGATCACTTAACAAGTGATGATAAAATCTGTCAACACCTAAAAAAAAAATTTTTTTTAAAATTGTACCTATAAATTGCACCTCACTAATTTCATTACATCTAGCATTACCTATTCTTCTTTTAAAAAAATGTTTTTAAACCTAGAATAATATTATTCTAATTTAGTTTTAGGATAATTCTTATTTTATTTTACACCATTTTTTTAAAGATTTTTTGTAGCTGTGCATAATATGCACCCGATTTTGCTTATTTTTTTTTTTTTTTTTTTTAAGAAAAAAATGTATATTATACATGGGTAAAACAAATTTTGAGATTGAAATTTAATTTCTTGAAATTTCAGGAAATTAAGTAAGTGGAGATTAACATATATAAATAAAATTAAAAAAAAAATTTTTTACCAAGATTTTCTATAAAAAATGTTTTTAAAAATCCAAAAATAATTTAATTTATATGTAAATAAGTCCTGAAAGTTTCATCAAAATCAAACAATTATTTGATTTTTGCAAGAATTTCCAAATCAATGTTTTTCACCCGAAGGGGGGGGGGATGTAAAAACACTAATTGTAAATATTATGTTGACCATTGACACAAAAAAAAAAAAAAAAAATTAACCAAAATTTCCAATGTGCTAGAAAGGATTACAAAAATTTAATAAAAGAAAAAAATACTTTGGTCTTTCCTCTTAATAATAACAAATATTTTAACAATAAAACTTTGTTTTTATTAAGTTTGGGGTTTTTTTCATCATGCTATGCTGTTTTTCAGTGAGCAAGTGGAAGTACCTAATGTAATACCTATGCAACAAATCTCAGTCAATTGTGTATTTAGTTACATAACAAATAAATAAAAATAATATGAATTTTGATGTTATATTCGATTCGATGTTAGGTATTTTTTATTTTCTCCTTTGTTATTGGCAGCATTTTAGAATACTTTGGCTACAATGCTAAGTATCCTAAGTTGAACAAACTGGAGCTATTTCATTTACACTTTGTTACCTCTCTTTCCCATTGTTGTTTTTAGATTGATTTCTTCCAGTCAATTTGATGGGCAATAGCAAAATTCTGAAATTTAGAATGATCTTATTCCATTTAAAAAATAAAGCCTGTAAAAAGGAATATTCTAAATTGATATACAACCAAAAAATAAAATGCTTTTAACAAAAAACCTCAATGATTTCACTATAATTATATAACAATAATGTAATGATATTCCACAGACAAATCTATGGTTTATGGTACCTCATCTCCTTGCATGGTTACAAACTATAAACCTAAATTGAGCTTGAAAGATTGTGTAAATGCCTCTAATTTTTTTTAAATACTTTGATATAATGAATAATTTGCAGTGAAAAAAGCAATTTTTGCTTTTTTGTTGAATATGCCTCTGCTGAATAAGTCATATAACAAATAACATTTTTCTTTTTTGTGAATGAAACAGCCGAGACAGAAGTTTTCATTACATCAAGAGAAAATGGCCACTATGACAATCACTGGAGCCTGAGAGGAAAAATGATCAGCATCCACCACTCGTTGAGTCAGAGAATTTTGTTGCCATCTCTTCACATCAAGCTTGCTCTTATGAAAAAAGGTTGTGAAGGCTATGGATAAAACAAAGACAGCATTCAAGTATGTACAGAATAAATTTACCAGGATAAGTGAAGCAATGATAAAGGAAGGCATCTTTTTTTGGTCCCCAGATTCATAAACTTCTTTTAAGTGAAAATTTTGAGAGTACAATGGGGAAAGGAAAAAAGAAAGAAAAATGCATGGAAAGCTTTCAAGCCAATGGCAACCAATTTTCTGGGTAATGAAAGAGCAGAAAATGACAGAAAACTGGTGGAATACCTCCTTAAAGCATACAAACATCTTGGCTGTAACATGTCATTGAAGATCCACTTCTTAGAGTCACATCTTGATTTCCCCCCCAAAAAAGATTGATGCTGTGAGTGATGGGCATGGTGAATGTTTTCATCAAGAAACTGCAGCAATGGAGAAAAGGTATCAGAGCAGGTGGTGTCCATCAATGCTGGATAATTATTGTTGAACTGTGACTAGAGATGATCCTTCTACAGTTTACAAAAGACAAACTAAGAAGTGATATGTGTTTGCTGAATAACTGTGCATTTATATACTTCTGAAGAAAGTTTTCCAGTTGTATTTTTATTCAATAAACACACATTGACATCTTGATGTATTTGTGTACTGCTCTAGTAATCTACATAGAACATCAAAGCAGATTTTGCAAAGCAACATTGTTTTTCTTTTGAGACTTCTATTGTACTCATGCATATGACATGACTAAATACCCCTAAATCTAAAACTAATCATCTAACTTGAAAGTCATTTTCAAATTCAGCATGCCAAAATGAATAAGAATTAACACATTTCATTTCTGAAGTCATCAACTTGTGAAAAATTGTAGATCAGTGCTATCAGTAGCTAACTATAAGTAATAATTTTGCTTTAACAAATAAAAAAAAGAATTTTTTTTTGGTCAATTTTCAGTTAAAAAATTTGAATGAACCATTAACAATATTTATGCATTGTTTTCTGCTATCATAAACTAAAGTAGAAATACAAGGGAGAATTTTAAAAAAAAAATGATCAGTTTAGTTACAATGTGAGACAATAAATGAAATTTTTTTCATAAAGACTTTAAAAACTTAAAATGAGCTAATACTCTTCATAAAGAAAATGAATGCATACAGTACATTTCTTAAAGTATGATAAAAGTTGATCTGATCATGAAAATTAAGAACATTTCTGTGTAAAATTATTCAAGGTGATTGAACTGAAATGTTAAAATAAAAAAATGTTTATAAAAATTGCTGTAAAATTTAACAAATACTTTTTTCTATTTATCAATTCATTTTTAAAACATTAATATTTTGGCTTTTTAATTTATTTCCTAAACATTTTAATGGTGTTTTTATTATGCTGCTAACATCTATAAATGTTAAAAATACATATTTTGATTTCAGGAGAGTTTAAAATTCTTTGGGGATGATTAGTTGTGTGCCAAGATAGCGACAAAAAGTTAAGCTGGTACCAGGACTCCAGACTAAGCCAAGTTTAATAAATATATGAAGCAAAACGACAAACTAAAGCTTAATAATAGAGGAAAACTTAAAAACAAATAAACTGATATTACACCAACTATTCACAAATAAAGAATATCTGAAAATATATTTTCCTTTTAAATATGTATTGAAACTAATTTGTTCAGAAGTAGAAAATACAAAACTATAAGGCAAAAGGTTTTTGTTTGTAAAATGCAATAAAAAGTTACAGTATCTCTTTAATAGCAAAAACATTTGTAAACACAACATTTTCAGAATGTTTTTATAAATCAAATTTTTTCTTATATAATTCCTTCTAAAAGTTCATAATCCAAGCCTGATTTTCAAAGCATCAATTACTTAATGCAATAGTATATTTTTTTTAAATATTAAATTTGAAATGTTCTGTAATTAGTGATATTATGTCTACTATAACTGCATGATAATTCTCAAGGTAAAAGCACCATAAGATCAAAAAGCTAAAAATCAATTTTTTAAATTATATACAATCCAAAATAACTGATTAATTTGATTGACAGTTGCATCATCTAAACCAGCCATCAAATAATAGTAATGTATAATAAAAAAATTTTTTAAATTTTTACAAATTATTTTTCCTCTCCATACCATTTTATATAAATTTTATACAAATACATCTGGCCAGTTATTAATGAAAAAAATATTGTTTTTAGTTTGAAAGCATGTATAGGAAGCAATCAATATTAACACTTGTTCTTTAAGTAGAAAATTGATAATTCACAATCCTTTTTCATATACTACTTAATGACAAATTCAAGCCAAGTTGAACAGATGTTTTTTTTCTTTTTTTAACATTAGGATCTTAAGAGAACATTCTGAAGGAGAGAACTTGGAATCTCACTATAGTGTAATACTTAGAAAGCTAGTTAAACAGACCATTAAATTCTTATTAGGTATCCACACTTATCAGACTACGCTAAGTTTAGTAAATACCTAGTCAATAATGCTAATCACTTGAAAACTTTGGTCTTCAAAGTGAATTAGCAAAATATAAAATAAAAAATAATATAACATTTTTAACACTAAGCTGATAATTGACAAGAGATTTTTAAAACACTTTAATACATATACATTTTGCTTTTCATAGAAATATATATCTAGGATTTAAAATTGTTAAAATGTTATATATTTACCACTTGTCAAATTTATGATTCATTATTTTGCTTATATATATATATATATATATATATATATTTGTAGCTTTTAAATACAAATATAAAAACTAATATTCCTTTATTCTATTATAATACAGTTATACTGAAATTAAAAAACACAAAACTTGATATGATGCTCCAAAACCAAAGAAACCATGAATATTTACAGACAAAATCTTATTAATCCACAAAAACTTATTTGATAACAGCTCATGATTGTATTTTTATGGTTTATCAGCTCTTTGTGAGTTATTTAAAGCCAAAACATTTTGGATCATAGGGGCTCACTTACAGTACCTGCTGTTCCCAAGCAGCCTTCCATCTAGGTACTAACCAAGCTCAACACTGCTTAGCTTTGGTAATCAGACAAAAATCAGTGATAACAGCTTATGAAAGCCCAAGGAAAGAAATTGAACAATTTACATTTAAACTACCTAGAAAGCAGGAAAATGGTCTGAACAAAAGAAAAATTAATCTTAAAAGAGCATTAATTAGGATTCAATCAAGTATTCATAAATGAGAAATTAATATATATATATATATATATATATATATATATATATATATATATACAAGGTAACCAAAAAAGTTCTGTCCGTTTTTTTGATTAGTCATTGAATGAAGTTGAAATATATGCGAAATGCGTGTAGCAATTGTTTTCAAATTCGGACAGCCGGAAGTAGGAACATCAGACATTATAAAAAACACGCGCACCGTGCCCGGCCATCAGTTATAAGCCAGACAGCTGTGAGAAGGATGGAAGTGTCTAGAGATCTCGTTCGGGGCTGTTTGCTTTACGACTTCAAAGAGGGCTTATCAGCAGCTGCATCAAGTCGCCGCATATGTCAAGCGTTTGGGGATAGTGCTGTGGATGAACGTACTGCAAGGCATTGGTTTCGAAAATTCAAGTCGGGAGATTTGTCCCGCCATGATGAGCCTCACAGTGGATGACCACAGCTCTTGAATGACGGAGTCCAGAAGGCGGCCATTGAAGAGGACAGTAGTCTAACGTGTGGTGAACTTGCAAGACAGTTCAACGTTTCCGATGAAACAGACTTCACCTGCACCGCCTAGGTAAGACGTACAAACTGAGCAAGTGGGTTTCACAAACGCTGTTGGAGGTCCACAAGGGACAACGAGTGGCAGCCTGCGGATCGTTGCTTTCTCGCCACCATACCGCATCCATATTCAATCGAGTGCTTACCAGTGATGAAAAGTGGGTTCTGTACGAAACTCCCAAGCATTCCAGACATTGGTTGTCTCCTCAGGATGTGGTCCCTCACGCCGCAAGATCGCCTATGCACCCATGCAAGATTATGCTTTGTGTCTGGTGGACAGGTCGTCAAGTGGTTCATTATGAACTGCTACCAATGGGCCAAACGGTCACTGGAGACCTATACTCGCAGCAATTGAAACGTGTGCAACAGGCATTGCGCCAGAAGGAGCCAGCACTGGTGAATCGCAAAGGTGTGCTTTTCCGATGACATGTCGCACGAGTGGTCAGGGATACCATACACCAACTTGGGTGGGAGACTTTGTGCCATCCACCTTATTCACCTGACCTTGCGCCATACGATTACCACCTCTTCCACTCCCTGAATAATCATCATTGTGGGAAATCCTTCACCAATGAAGCAGACTTGTGCAAAGCCCTCACGGACTTCTTTACGTCAAAACCCTCCAAGTTCTACCACAAGGGCATTGAACAGCTGGAGACACGTTGGTAGAAGGTGCTGGATGCCGATGGCAATTACTTCAAAGACTAAATATAAGTTACACATACTGTGAAGCGTTTTCTTTTTTTCCTTTAAAAACGGACAGAACTTTTTTGGTTACCTTGTATATATATAAAAATAAAACTGCTGATTTTTTTCAGTTATACACTTTATTGATGGAAGACAATATTGTAACATTGGAATATTAAAATAAAAACTGGTATTTCTTTACCCTATCATAATACATTTATACTGAATTTAAAAAGTGAGAGTTCTAAATTAATCTTTACTATCATGATTTAAAAGGAGCTTCAAATATTTACATGACACAGTACCGAAAATAAACAGACTTTACAATAAAAAGAAACATTTGTTTTCTGAGTTAGGGTCAATCATGTATCAGCATTATGGTTATATGGCATTTATAACTTGCCTGAACATGTTTAGTTCCCAAACGGTCCCAAGATTTCAAAGGGATATATATATTATAATGCTACCATGAATAAAAGTCAACTAATAGATTAAAACAAAATGTAAAACAATATGATCATACATTTGACTCAATAAATAAAATAAAGAGGGTAAAATATGACAGGGAATAAACTCATACACATTGTTTCCAGACTCCAAACTTCCTTGTGTGCAGTATTTCAATCTTATTGAACAAAAACCAGACCAGTTAGAAAAAAAAATTACAAATCAAATTAACCACAGAAAGTAACTTCTGTTAACAAGAACCAATGTCTTAACCCATTAACTACAAATAATGAGAATTAACATCACTGAAGTCCTATGGCTTAACTGCAGATGACTGCTACAATTAATGGATTAATGTACTTAGTTTATTTCTGCCTTGGTTTCCATTACTGTCCTTTGTGCTTTATTATCCAATATATAGTGAATTGACAAAACTATCAAGTTCTCAAAAATTATATTCATTCATTTTTGTCAATATGATGTATTAAAGAATTGATCATTTTAGCAAAAATCTATCAAGATGGTCAGGCTTTCCTGATTTTAACACTAAACTGAATAGTCATATTTAATATATTAGTAATACTAGCTAGTACTTTCATTACCAGGTAGTTATCTTAAATTCTGATGACAATTTGATATGGTCAAAGGCTAAAACAGTAGCTCAAAGAATGTTGAGATAGCCAATATTTCTTGTTATTGAGAGCCTAGTAAGAAATTTTACTTTCTCATATGGCTTAAAACTAAATCCAAATAGTAAATAAAAAAGCAAACAATCTATAGAGCAATGTTTTCTTTGTTCATAATTTTTAAATGGGATATGATGGGGTGCTGATAAACAGTATATTAAACCAAGCAAGTAGTAATGAAAATAACCAACTGGCTAAAAATGTGTGTGTGTGGTGAGGGGGGGGGGGGGTAGATATTCCTTCTGGTTCCCAATTTAAAGATAACCAAAATAATTGTGTATTTTAAGAGTATAGCATTAGAAGATAAAATTATGATAAATGTTTAACAAGTGCAGGGTAGATTAAGCTAGCACATAAAGAGAACAGAATTTACATTAGAAAATGAAATAGAAAAACTTCACATGAGTTTTAAAACAAGTTTAAAAGAAGTGGCAAATTGGGAAAAAAAAGGAGTCTTATTGATAGACAATGTCAAAAAAATTTTTCTCGGGTAATGTAAAAAAAAAAAAAAAAAAAAAAAACCCTCTTTTCACTCATTTTTAACATGATTAAACAATTTAAATTTTTGCTAAATTAGAGTAGTTACATATCTTATTAAAACCTAATTCAATAAATGTTTTTCTAATCCAACATATTTTTATTAACATATGTACTCGTATATAAGCAAACATAATGTATAGTGCAACCCCTGAATTTTTAAAATTAATTTTATCCCCACCAGAAAAATTACCTAATCAGTCACAAAAATACATGATTTTTAACCTCTTCAAAAAAAACAAAAAAAAAATAAAATAATATATATATATATATATATATATAAATAAATAACTTTGTATAGTGCAACCCCAATTTTGTGTAAAAAAACTGATCATAAAAACTCTCACTATACTTGAGTATATACAGTATTTCAAACATTATTTTTAATGGATACTCATATTTGAGAGTAGACGTTTTTAAAACAGTATTTATTTCAATTACTAGTCTGCACACTCAAGAAAACAAGAAAATATGCATTCTGACAAGATTCAAACTTGCATCCACCTTTGCAGAAAAAACGAGCATCTGAATGTGCTTTAAGGTAAATAGAACCATACTTGACTATGAAGCTCTCCATAGCCAAACAGTCAAAGCATATCAGATCAGAGTGGTTTCTACTGCAAAGGGAAATACCGGTTTGAATCCTGTCTGAGGACACATATTCCTTAAGTTTTCTTGGGTGCGCAGGCCAGTAGATGAAATAAACACTGTTTAAGAAAATGGAACATCTACTCAAATACAGGTATCCACTAAAAATAATATTTGAAGCAATAAAATACATACATACACATAATATATAATTCCAAAGAAAAATGATACCTAAGGTTGAAAATGCATTTCTAAAAATGAAAAATCTTTCTTGAAGCTTTTATTTTAGTTTTAATAGATTAAATTTAATATTTCCAATAAGCAAAAAATTTACTGCATTTTAAACTGAATTTAAATTGATTGGAATGATTTTTTTGAAAACTGATAAAAAAACGGCTGAAATCAGCCAGACAACTGTCAATAATATAATTCTCTTTATTAAAAAAATCTTTCAAAAATAAAATATACTTCTCTGAAAATTTATTTGGGGAAGATCAGCTGATTTAAAGTTTACTTAACATGATTTGAAACAAATATTACATTTAGTTTAAAATATTGCAGAAAAGCATTTTTTTTGACATGGTAGTTGGTGGTTTTATGATGTATTGACAAATCTCTCAATAGACTTATGTTTGTCAATTTTTCCTATAGGGGGCATAGCTGTAACAATTACTTGAATATAACATGAATGTCTTTTTATATAATTTTTTTTTTAACTACCCAGTAATCTGAAAAATTTAAGAAAATATTCTAAGTAATCTAATATTTTATTGAATTTTAGGTA
This sequence comes from Acanthosepion esculentum, assembly GCA_964036315.1. Classification (NCBI taxonomy): domain Eukaryota; kingdom Metazoa; phylum Mollusca; class Cephalopoda; order Sepiida; family Sepiidae; genus Acanthosepion; species Acanthosepion esculentum. The sequence continues at coordinate 63,210,411 of OZ038494.1, forward strand.
CTTTGGCTTTTTTTACAAATACACTTGTTGAGAAAATGTAAGAAAATTACCAATAGATTTTAACTTTATAGTTACAGCTTTTATTTTCTGATTATATATATAGTATATGGATGTACATATATACAAAAAAAGGGGGGGAAAAAAGAATCAGCACATTTGTTCACAGACAAAAAAATTTAATTTTTTTTTAAATATGGAAGGTGGGAGCAAAATTGTAGTAAGCTTTTCAATTTATGATTAGTAAATATAGTTTTGATTTAATCACTACAAAAACCACTACAAAATACAGAATTTTAAAAAAAATTCAGAATTTAAAAATTATTATCATTAAAATTTAAAAAAAATGAAAACAATTCTTGTAAAAATTCATTATTCACTGACAAAAATTTTAAGACAATATTATCTATAATGTATCTTTTTCATAAAAGCAACCAAAAGCTTTTCTAATTAAAATATCCCAGTTTTATTGCATGAATCAAAGCTGATTTTCTGTAACTGGGTATTCTGTTTTACAGAAAAAATTGATTTACATCCCGAAGGACTTCTGCTTATAACTAATATAAACATTAAGCCCTACAATAATAAATTTCTCAAAATTTCATAAAATTAAATAAGTGAGGGTTAACAGATGTATTAAAAAAAAAAAAAAAAAAGGCATTTTTTAAAATGACCCTAAAATTTCTCATACTAATTTATAATAACCCAGTGACACAAGAAAAAACAAACAATTACTTTATATTACATTTAATCTAATAGGATTTAGAAAATGCAACAGACAGTCATTAGACAATATATAAAAATCTTATAGCTATTTAGTGTTAATTTAAACCAGTCATGTACCTTGAGTACCTATTGGGACAAACTCAAACCAGACTGTAAGTGGAGCTCATATATATGATCCATTGCTAAAGATGTTGGAAAATGACCAGTTCCCTGTACGGCTCCTCCTGCTTTCCTCTACAAGACACAAAAATGAAGTACTACTGCCATATATGGGCAAGAGCTGCCCAGTCTTCACTTTCCACTCTGGATAAAGTCCAAAAGCATCTCCATGTCCTTGTGGGTAAAAAATTATTTTTTCCCCTATAACCCCATTCTCAGAGATGAAACATCACAAGCCTCTCACTGTGCTAACACTATTTCCATGAAAAGTGTTCAAATGAACTACATTCTTTAGTTCCACTAGTACTAACATTCAAAGCTAAGATCTGTCATGCCATGCACATTGTAGCACCCCCATTCCCTTTGTATTCCATTGACAAGATGAAGTTCCACTCAAGCAGCTTCTTCCCATGAACCAGTGCTTTATGGAACCAATGCCCAAGATGATGCTTCCCCAATCACTACAATGTTAACCTGTTCAAGTTAAATCTCCCACACATCTGAATAAACTGTGCTTCTTACCCTGTAACCCTCTACCTGGAGTTGCTCTCAAGCCTTGTACAGGGTTAACATTGTAAAAAAAAAAAAAAACGACTAGCTTCAAGATTCTTCCAGCTAACAGGATAAAGAGTAGAGTCTTTGTTCTATCAAGGCAATGTGTAAAACAAGTATAAACTTATATTTATCAATAAAAAGGTTTTAAAATATATTAGCATTATAAATATAAAAGTAATGACAGACTTGACATGTGGGAGCAAAAAGTCTCGGGAGGAAATTACAAAATTTTCCACTACTCCTACAGCCTTCATCAGTGGTGTGTTTGTGTGTGTAATATATATATATATATATATATATATATATATATATATATATAAAATGACAGGTTTACAATATTTCATGATCATTTGGTCAGAAATTTCAATTCATAATGAGTATTTGTTAAAGGTTACCACTTTTTAATAATTACAACAAGTTGGTCAGGAAAATTTAAATAGAGAAGCAACTGTCCATTTGCCACTTCCACAAATCTATATCATATTGCCAAGTTATGCGAGTGCAAGTCAGAGACAATGAAATTTTAATATCAAATAGAAAACATTGTTTCAGGTAGAAATAATCAATGGTTATGATGAGCTGATCAACAGCATGTACTGTGCTGTAGACAAATTGCAGAACAACAATTGCTTTATCCTTCAAATCTTCATTTAGGATATATTTCACTCATATTAAATTCATTAAATATAGTATTTCTAAAAAGTTTAGATGTTTCTTTTATTTACTTTTTATTCTTAAACATTTCAAAACTGGAAAAAAAAAACTTTATTAGTCTAACACATCCAATGAATTGAGTAGCTACACAAAAATAAAAAGGGGTGCGAGACAAGGATGTGTCTTTTCCCCAGATTCATTCAAACTTTACAGCAATGCTATCCTAAAGAACTGTAGATCCTACCAGGATTTATTATCAGTGGGTGCAATCTTAAGAATATAAGATACACAGATGACACTGTTGATGACTGACTTAAAGAAAACTACAGGACTTCCAAGACAGGGTAGTAGAAGAAAGCAAAAAAAAAAAAGGACTAACCATCAACTGCAAGAAGACAGAAAGCATGGCAAGAGAAAAAAAACCTAAGATGCAAGTTGTAAATTGGGGATATCAACATCAAGCATGTGCAGAAGTTTAAATATCTGGGAAGTGATTTAACGGAGGATGGAAAATGCGACACCAAGATCTAAACACACATTGGACAAGTGAAAGAAGCATTCAAAAGGCTAAGCAAGGTGCTAAGAAAAAGATTTTTAGAAACAAAGACAACATTATGTAACAGTGAATGCTGGACAATCTCCCCATGGATAAGGAAAAAACTGGAAGCAGCATAAATGTGGTTCTACAGAAAGATACTGAAAATTCCATGAACAAAGCAAGTAAGCAACTAGGAAGTCTTAAAGAAAATGACAACAGAAAGAACACTTCTACTCAGAATTAGGAAAACTGAAATTCCTTGGACACATAATGAAGAAGGAGGGCGTGACAAATTTACCCTCACAGGACATTCTGAGGGCAAGAATGAGAGGAATGCAGCAAGCCAAGCCACAGACCTGAAAAGCCTGTGTGAAGTGATGGTGCAATGCGGAGGAGAGGAGCTTTAGAAAAGGGAGAAAAACTGCTAAGAGCCACAAGGGATAGGAAGTCGTGGAGAACCATAAAGGGATGCGACACATATAACAAATTGGTCAGAATAATATATGAAAATTATAAAGGAAAGGTTTTCAAGCTATATAATTATATATTGCAAGCTTTTTAAAAATAAAACTTAAAAATAAAAAAACAAAGATCCTAAAATGTTAGAAACATTGAATGAATACAAATGAAATATACCATATATATCTATATCTTGTATGCAGGTAACATTCTTATGTTAGATAGTTCAACAAAACTAGTTTTTATTAAAAACACACACACACAACCAAAAGCATTCATCATAGTTCCAAAATTATAAACAATAATATTAATCAGAATGTGCACCGAAAGTGGAATCAGCAATCCGAGTTCAAATTCTGATGTGTTCACTTTCACAGAAATACCTTTGGGAAAGACATGAATCTATCTATTTTCCCACTAGCTATGGATTAAATAGCAGGGTAGACTGGTCTCTCCAATCTTAGTGACAGAAAGTCAAAAGTATAAAAAAATAAATAAATTCAAAACCATAAAAAGGGCAACAGGAAACCACACAACTATTTTTCCCAAAAGTTATGGAAATTCGCAAACAAAGAAAAGGATCTTTGGAACGCCATGATTGCCAACGTCCCAAAGGGATATAATATTGAAAAAAAGTTAATCAAATTGTGTTTTCATTTTAAAGACAAGATTTTTTTTTGATTTTTATTTGCTAGTCATAAATATAGAAACATCACACTATTAGCAAATAAATTAATCAATCAGTATTTTAGTAAATAATTATTACAAATTCAAAATCAGTTTTAGAAAACTTGTTTGATTTTCCTACCAAGAGATCTTGAAATTTACTGTATGAGAAAAATACATGCACAAAGAAATTACCTTCTCTTGAAATAACAATACTTTTGCAATGATTACTCTAAAATTAATTTGTTTATTAACTGTAAATTAGCAAGAATAATATATTATAGGTTCCTCCACAAGATCACGAAAAAAAGAGCATAGCATGATGAAAAAGACACCAAACTTGCCGAAAACAAAATTTTATCGTCTAAATGTTTGTTATTATTAAGAGGAAAGATCAAAGTATTTTGGGGGTATTTTTTACATTTTTTAATCGTTCCTAACACGTCCAAAAATTTTGTTAAAAATCTTTTTTTTTTTTGAGTCAGCAAAATTGACAGATAGCAACCATTCTTTTCCATTTTATAAAAAAGATGAAAATCTCACTTTGAAATTCTTTTAAATATCAATTATCATTTTTTTTAAACTTATTTTAAGAAAATCAGAAATTATGTTTATTTAAAATATTTTGGACCAAGCTTAACTTAGCTTCTGCGCCGAAAAGATTTAATTTGAAAATAAAACAAAGCAGGTCATAAACTTTTGCATCACTTGACAGGTGATGAATGACATATTGACAGATTCCATGAGGATAATTTGTTCTACAGAAAGAGAAAAGTGAAATATTTTACATTTCCTCATTATTTTTAAGGAAAACTTTCAGCGCTCTAATTTTTTTTGTTTTTTTTGTACTTAGCTTTAACCTTTACGTTTATGATGCTTTATGGAAAATATATTATAAAGAAATTAAAATAAGAATGTTACAAATGAGATTAAATTTCATAAGAAAGGTACCTATAAATTAATTACATACCTTTCTTATGAAATTTTATCAGAAGTGTACATAAAATACTATAATTTTATGTACATTTACTATATTTTACTGTGTTATTTGTATTTCCATTCATTTTATTATTAATTTTGATATTTCATTTACGGAAAAAATGCCATAACTGAGATTAATATAAAAATAAGATCATATAAATTTCATAAGATGATACTGATACTTTTAGATACCCTTCTCAGTTGAAATTGAAAAATCAAATAAACTTCTCCACACGTGTTTCGCAAAAGCAAAGGCGGAGAACAATTCTTGACTCAAAATAACACAACTTAATTGTATTCTGGTTGGTCTTCCGTACTTTATAATTACAGCCCGATTATAAACACAAAATTACATTTCTTAATTACTGCGGATCTTCTGATTAGTCAAAACAATACAATTTACAATGAGCTAAAAAAAGATCTATCTCATAAGGACAATTACAAAACCTGATGCGGCTTTTAACTAATTTTACAATATTTTAACAACAAAAAAAAAAAAACATGATTTGCATTCCTCAAAGCCTTGTGCTTTTAACTATTGTAATCACTAAACCTGACATGATCGAATTTCTAGCGTTTTCATAAAATTAGTTGGGGGGGGGGGAGTAAATATATAAAAAAAATATTTCTGCCACGACTTTAATAAAAGAAAACATATTTATAATAATTTCGATCATCTGTGAATACTTTCTGAAAGTTTCATTAACATCTGACAATTATTTTTATTTTTTTGCAAGATTTTCCAAAGTAATGTGTGTCATACAAAAAAAATGTGCTAAAAATTGTATATGTTATTTTACTAGTTCCGGTGATACAAAGAGAAACAAGGATTTTTAAATGAAAATTCAGATTGTTCTAAAAAGAAGGAAAAATGTTAAAAAATAATTAAAATAAACTTTGATCTTTCCCCTTAATAATAACATAAATATTTAGACGATAAAATTTTGTTTTCGTCAAGTTTGGTGTCTTTTTCATCATGCTTATCTCATTTTTTAGTGATATCGTGGAGGTACCTAAATTATAAATGATTGAAAATTGCTTTTCCCATTGTAGTATCTTTATAATAGAAACTCTCATACAAACCAGGCATCCAATAAAAGTACAAAAGGGATGAACCTCTAAAACAATCATGTAAAAAAAAAAAAAAAAAAAAAAAAAAAAAAAAGGGAAAATTTGATTTGTAAGCATTACTTTTTCTTAGAAAAAAACATTTAGTCAGACTAACTTGTTAACACAAATAGCCAATTTATAATATAAAGTCATATCATTGCCAATAAATAACAGGTTAGTGATAAATATAGCCTTTGCCAATAAGCAAGATATAAATTATTACAAACTTCTGACACTCAAGAAAAAAAATATAGTATTCTTTAAAACTATGTAAAAATCTTTTGAAAAATAAAACAAGATATTAATGAACAAAGCAAGAAAGTAATTTCAGATTAAGATTAAACATCTGACAAAATTTGCAAGTAAACAATCCTAGTACAAATGAAAAGCTTTCATACAGAAATTCCTCTTTGCATATTTTAAAAAATATCTTATTTAAATTTGAAGCAAAAAATGTCATTCACATTTGAAATGGTAATATGCATATATGAAAGCAAATTCTTGCTCTTAAACATGGCCATATATAACAGTATATTATTTGATACAATAAGAAAATAGTGCATTTAAGACTAAAATAAAACAAGATACAAGTTTATAGTCACCAAAATCAAATACTTTTAGTATATTTTTTTTCGTTTTTAGTTAACTTAATTATTAATACATATTTGAACGAAAAATATTTACAATAAACCTCTATTCTTAATGTTTGTAATACTTTTATTGGACAAGGTTTTTAATCACTTAAAAAAAACAAATCGAAACTTGCAAAAGGTTAAGAAATATGCACCAAAATGATAGTTTTTCTTTTCTTTTCTTTTTCTTAAGATAAACCACACGCTAATCTATTTTTGAAAGATAAATCTATACATATTTCAATAGTTAAATAAAGTTTTTCTCTGAAGCAATGAATGACAATTCACTTAGAGTGATAACTCAAGCTGAACTATACACTGGAAGTACACTCAAAATGACAATAACCATATAAGAGAATACAAATTTCAGAAAAATTGTTAAGATTAATTTTAAATTTCATAGTTACAATATCAGAAAAAAGGAAAATGGTTTACCTAGGATATATGAAGATAATTTGTCTGAATTCTTTACTTCTAAATGGTACAATTCCTTATTTGTACACATGGAGAACTTTATACTGGGAGAAAATCCTGTATCCAAACATGACCTAGAAAAGAAAAAAAAAGTTACAATAAATATAAACATAAGATTAGACATAAAATGTTAAAATAATATGTAACAAAATCTATAATAAAGATTATTAATCTGATCAGAAAAATTAAAATATTAATAATTTTTTTTATTTCAGGTTTTGATTAATAAATTATCTAGCATTAACATATATATATTCAAATCTACCCAATTTCTTTATGCTGCATTTCACAGAAGATTAAATTTTGAATCTCTACAAAGTTTTCAGCATAATTTTTAAATATTTTCAAATACATAAAACAAAATACTTAAAATTATTTTTGCACATAAAATTCTAAATTTAATTTTTTACCAATTAAAATGTAACCGATATAAAAATAAAAAATAAAACAAATGAGACATTTTGAAACTTTAAAAAATTATTAACAAATTGAATTTTATAAGATTAAAAAATAAAGAAAATAAGCTCTCTCACTTTTTCAAGTTCTCTAATGTCAAATTTTTCAAAGGAATTACCACATTGTTACCAAACTCAATATTAAAAAAAAAATCATACAGAAAAAAATTAAATACCCAAGTATCAAGCTTCAAATCATGCTAGTCTTGGTTTGGAACAAAAGTTTGTAGCATTTTTTAAGCAAATTTCAAAGACAATATTTAGATTTACTTGTACATAGATTTATTCAATCCCATAGTTGCCATTTTGTTCCACTGCTTTTTACAATCTTTGAAGCAGGTTCATGATTCCATCCTCCCAGAATTTAGCATTTTTCTGGGTGATGAACTAGTTGTTTTTACAGACTTCCAGTTAATCAAAGATCTTTCCATTAAGAGAATTTTGTAGGGATTGAAATAAGTAGTAATTTAAAAGTCAAGCAAGTATGGTAGGTGTAGCAGGATATCCCAGCTAAGCTGTACCAATTTCAGCCAAGCCTGCAGAGATGTGTTCTGGCATTGTCCCGTTGGAAGATGAGACCATTCCGATTGACTAGTCCAGAAACTTTTCAATTGCTGTCTTAAACTGGTCCAATTAGGAACATTACTTGTCCAAACTCAACATCTGATTTTTCAGAAATATTTTATAATACACAATGCTTATTATCTTCAAATGTAGACCAGCTTTTTGTTTCCTTCAAGACCTTTTAATTCCATATTGTTGCAAACAGCCCATTTTTCATCGCCTGTGATCTTTCTTTTAAAAAAGGAGTCATTTTTGCTATATTTGAGCAGAGAACCACAGATGGAAATGTAGTTCATTAAATTTTTCCCATAAAATTGTGAAGCAACCAAACATTGTCACAATTAATACATCCACATATTTTCAAATACCTTACAATGTGGAGTATCTCTGAGATGTCCTATACCATGACTTGAATTCTTCTTAATCAGCATTTGATTTGTTTCTCTTCCAAATGCAGGCCCATCAATATGATCTGTCTTCCAAATCAAGATTTCCACTTCTAAACTACTTTTTTAAAACCTGATTCTAATCTTGATGCTTTTAAATGACAATTTTTATAAAGACAAAAGTAAAATAAGTCACAAAAAACAAAAAAAACAAACACACACTAAATATAATAGATAGGAGACATTTATAAATTTGAAAATTGTAATTTATACTCTAAGTAGAAACTGAATAGTAAAGCTGCCATAGCCATTTTTTTTTTAAAAACATTTCATTCAGGTGATAGACTAAAATTTATAACTTCATAGATAAAAATAAATACCATTCATAAATTGAGATCTGAATAATGTGTCAAACATAAGTGCAAAAAAAACCCAAAAACAATAAAGACTATACCCATGACATTTTTAAATATTAAAAAAAATAAAAGAAACTAGTCAGAAACTAATTTCAAATCCACTATTTTATAATTGACACAACTAAGAGAACTGAATTGTGATATTTTTAAGAAATTGTTTTAAAAAAGAAACCTAGTATATCCTCATTCATTTAAGAATCAGAGCGGGAGAATTTATATATCAAAATTACATTTGTCATTTATGCTTCAAAATGTAATCCATAAATCAACCATAAGCCAAGATATTTCCAGAAGTCTTAAAGTTATAGTGTTTCATATCAATATTTTGAGCAAAATAAACTATTAATTTTTTAAAATTAAATAATATACAAATCATATATTAGAAAATCCCTCTAGAACTTTGCTACCTTTTAAACTAAAATAAACTGGTAACATTAACACTATCAGTTTTTAGAAGTGTTTCACGCTTAACTTTATATTCAAAAGTTTCTAAAATATTGTCACAATTCTGTTAATGCCGTTTTATATTAAATATCTCATTCAAAATTATCTAAATTTTATACATATCTGAAGTTTGTTTCTGTCAAAATATTACAGATAAATAATTGCACATTATGAGTAAGGATAAAATGAGAAACTAATTTTGTTAAAAAATTACATAAATATCAATGAAGATATTTACATGTATTTAAAAAATTAAAATGTTTACATATTTGCAGCATATTTAAAGTAGCAAAGTAAAAAAGGTTTTGTTACAAGTTATTAAAAAATAAATTTAGTATCATAAATTCAATAACAATTTCAGTAAATTTAAAAACAAATGTAATTTTTAAGAATTTTATTAATAGTGCTCTGAGATGTTAATAACCCATTTCCAGTTAGTGTATAATTACTTCACCTTATTAATTAAATAACATCAAGTTAATCTTGCTTATTTGAATCAACTTTTATGTACTTTGTTGGTTATTGAAAACAACTAATAGTAATCCTAATCAATAGCTGATGAGATGATCTAGTAAGGTTAAGTCTCTAATCCAAGTCTATAACAAAGACACCAAATTATAGACTGGTCTTCATTTCATTATATCACCAAACTAGTTACAAGTATTATTTGAACTTGGTAACAAAAATATACAAATGAAAAGACAAATCTAAATTAGTAATTACACTAAAAAAGCAAACAATGAAATATCAATGTAGAGTATTTTGAAGAGTTTTAATTCTTTGAAATGACATTTGCTAGTATAATTCTTTATAAATACTCAATATTTGAGAATTGGAATACAAAATAATCTGGTAATAATGAAATCATAAAAACTAAACAGGATGTATAAAGTATATCAACTACAAACAGCATCTTACATTCAGAAACTTAGTGAAGAAAACTTTAATATCATATAAACCAAATACTATACAAAAATACTAGCTTTTATAAGATAGAAGTTTTTTAATACATATATGTAAAGATTAAAACATTCCACATTAATAAATTGTAAATTTAATTGTAACAGCTTCTTTATTTCTATAAATAAATCACAATAAAAATAAGCATTTAAAATATTTTATTAGAGTCAAGTTGGAACACTAAATTATAACTTGAGAAAAACTGAATTTGATAATATAAACACTTTAGACAATAGGCTAAATTACACTATTTTAAGTTAATCAATTTTATAACCACCCAAACTGCCTTTTAAAGCCAATGAAGTTCTGCATGACTGCTTGCAACATTCTAAATGGCTGCAGCCACATTACCATGTAAACTAGCCACATCAAAACCAATAATCATAGCCTTCTTACCACATTTAATATACTTATATATTGAAACAATGCCAACTATACATAAACTATGTAAATATTGCTCACTGAAAATAAATTTACCTATTTAAACTGCATCTTCAAAAAAAACTACTAGGTTAAAAAATTTACATTTTATAAAATTTTTAAAAAAGCAAGGAAAGTTTTCTCATTGAAAGGAAAGTCCTGAAAAAGATACCAATACCTTTATAACTCCATTAACTCAAAATTCAATCACATCAAATAAACAACAAATATCAAAATTACTATCATTAAAAAAAAAAAAAAAAAAAAAAAAAAATCATTTTGACAAATTAAATATCTTAAATATCAATGATGGAGCTTCAACACTGCATCATTTGTCATTCATAAATAAAATTTCATAATGGAGGTTTTTCAAAATGCTAACAAAGGAAATATTTTTAAAGATTAAAACCTATTAATCAAAATTTTGATTAAAAAATAATATTTTTGTAATTCCCCCTTCAAAATGTATAATCAATATATAATGATTAAGAAACTTTCTCAAATAGAATTCAAATATAGTTCATGTCTAGAATATGTTTAACTAATTTTGTTAGATGAACATACATTTCCCATTAATTTTCAAACAGATTCTATCCTTCATTGCTCATATGATTACAAGATACAGAAATAATGTTGTCATTAAATGTTTTATAAAAATTCACTTGTCCATCAATAGCATTTATTGGATGCAAGAACATGACACAAAGAAAAATAGAAAAAGTAAATAAACTAGAAATAGATAAATGTCAAACATATTCAATATAGAAAATTCATAATTTTTAATATCTCAATATTGATCCTTTTGCAAAAATATATCTACATATTTAAGATTGTATTTTCACACTTTCCCCATAAGATCATTCAGAGACTCAGACATTGGCACATAATTGAGACATGGAGGGAGCTGGTCAGGTGCTGAACTGTGCAACAACCCCATAACCACACCCAGTTATGGGATAGATGATTATTTTTACATTTTAATATATTGCAGACAGAACTGGTGTACTTTCATTGTACTCATTAGAATTTCAAAGAAAACTGAGTTGTAATGGAAGAAAAAATAGAGGATGGAAACATCCAATTAACATGAAAGACAACAGAATTTTAAAAATTGATAAGATGAAAATAGAAAACCCAAGAATGGGTGATTCTTCATGCTAAAAATGTAGGCCTCATACTCCCCTATAAAGATATAATTACTATTACAAAGAAGGAAAGATTCTAGGAAAGCAATATTGCTATGATCAATAATTCTATTTCCAACCCTTTCGGACCTTTAACAAAAAACTGATTACTAGTGATGATGGTGTTAAATGATAACAGTTAAAATAATTAAAAATTTACAAATAAACACACAATATACTCAATCAATTATTTTAAAACAAAATAGATATGTATACATACATATTTACATTCACTTGTGCACTTTTTAACAGGATACAAAGCCAAAGGATTACTCAGGCTATCATTCTAATATTTCATATTAAAAAAAATTAAGTGTATATTACCACTTCCTGTATCCACCTCAAGTACTTTGCTGATTACCTGACATTCTAAAAGAGCATACCTAATCCATAAATTCTTCCATCTACAAGTGGTTCCCACTGTTTCCTCCTCTGACTGCAACATATATATAAAAAAAAAGACTAACTCAAAACCTAAAACAATCTTCCAACCCAGTTTTTATCCTTATCAAATTAAAACACCTTATTGAATATTTTTTTCATGTAAAGCTCAGAAACTTTTAATTCAGATTTCTCATTAAGGTGAGTATGTATTTGCAATTAAATTGGTCTGCAATTATCTCTAAGGGTGGCCATTATAAAAAAGATGAAGCCATAAAATACTTAAATTTAAGTTATGAAGCTAGTAAGAATAGTAAAAAGAAAATCTGCAAGAAAGAAATACTTTAGTATGGTAGTTATTTTCAATATTTTCTTGCAAACAAAATAAACCATTGTTAGGAAATAGCAAAAACTAATTAGCTTTTCAGAGGTTTTAGCTATTTTGTTTAACAATAATTTCTTACTTGATAATAGATTTGTTAATATTATTATTCTTGGTCATTAGAAGAAGATATTTTATCTATCTATTTTTCTGAGATGAGGTATTTTGATTACTTGCTTGATAATACAGCAAGTCTAATCACCATCTTCAAAGCCAACAATATAATTTAAATGAGTTTTTGTAAAAACATTTCCACTCAAAATGTCCCCTCCAATTAAATGTCTAAACTTGAAAAACTTAAAACACCTAGAGAAATTTCTTAAAAAGATTTTACTTACATTATTCAGACTGTTATCCTCATCTTCATTGCCATATTCACAACGTTTTGGCCATTGTACACTCAGCCTTCTTCAGGTGATTGGAATTTCGAACCAAACCTTTTATTTTGTCCACCAGGGTAGATTGTTCTAGTTCTACATGCCATGCCCCTTCCAGAGGTCTCAGTTATTTCCCTTTAACTCAACTGTCCAAGTTTTATTGGTTCACCACTACTATGGCCTGGTATATTGTCACTGGATCTAACCAACGTCTTTATCCATTGTGCCATGTGTCCTTGAGTTGATAAAGATGTTGGTTAGATTCAGTGACTACATCCAAAGAGCTGTCAGTTCAATACCAGGCCACAGCCATGGTGAACCAAAGAAACTTGGAGAGTTGAGTTAAAAGGAAATAACTGAGAAATCCAAAAGAGGCATGGCATGTGGAAGTACCCCAGTGGACAAAATAAAGAGTTTGGTCTGAAATTCCAATCACCTGAAGAAGGATGGAGCACACAATGGCTGAAACATTGTGAATATGGCAATGAAGATGAGGATAACAGTCCAAATAATGTAAATAATGCAAGTAATCATAATACCTCATCTCAGAAATATAGATAGATAAAAATATCTTCTTCTAATGACCAAGAGTAATAATATTAACAAATCTTTATTTTGACTATACATTTTAAATAATGAAGACATACAAAACAACTTAAGTAAGGCTCTACAATCTGGAAAAAAAGAAAGACAATTTTCATACAAACAAGTTAAACAGTCATTGCTTACTGCCAATCAATAGGTTTTTGTGAAATATTATACACACAACATATTTGTAGATTTTTGTCTGACTGTTCTTTTTGTTTTGTTTTTGCTGTATTATTTATCTCTAAGGTACTGGTGATGCCAGATAACAATGTCTTTGTTATAACAATGGCAAGTGGCTTAGAGATGTTTATTAAGTCAGAACATGAACAAATTTACTCCATGAATACAACACTAATAACTGAAAATATATATTTTAAGAGTCACACATAAAAACCTAATAATAGTAAGGATTTAAGAAAATATAAATTTCATATAAATCATTATTTCTTGACAGCATGTGTAAACTAGTATGTATGAGATAACAATGAAGTCCAGAAGGACGAAATGTGTCACAAGTAAACTTTCTCCACTTTGTCATAAATTTTCCCCAAGCTAGCAATGTAGTAATAATATATTCATATTATTTAAACGCTTTGGTAATTGTGATTATCTCCCTTCTATTGCAGGTAGAGAAGTGCTATTTTCATAAAAATATCTAAATTGCTCAAACTTACAGAAAATATTACTCATAAAATGCTGTTGAAAAGGAGGAAAACGGCTGTTACAAAGAGTTCCTTTACTGTTTGCCTTAGGGGGAAAAAAAAAGAGAGATGGTGATTCTACTACTGAAATTTAAATTATAAAAACATTTACATAGGACTTAAACATGGGTTTTCAATTCAATTTTTACAAAACTCCAAATTTAATAATTGGAGTATTAGTTTTGTATAGTACTAGTAGAAGCAAATTTTGTGAATCTCCAAAACCTTTAATAAAGTTGCAGTAGATTACTGATTGTTTGGCATGGAAAACTACATTATTTTAGGATATGGCATTTTTCTCACTCCAAACAATTTTAACTATAAAACAAATATAAATCTTTTAATGCTAAATGTTGTACCTTGCAAACCTTCAGCAACACAGAAAATGTGCAATAAGATGCAAACATTATTCCACAACTTTCCAGTGGCCTCTTTAAAAACCAAAAAAAATTTTGAAGATTGAAACTGGTGTTAAATAGTAAGATACAAAAAGAATTAACTATAAAATGTAGTGACAAAATACAAAAATGTAATAGAAAAAAATTTTATCAATAAGTGTTTTATTCAAGCTGTTTTTAATCAAAATTTGACAAAACTGACAAATTAATTGCTTTCAAATCATTTTTTCAATTATTGTATTGATAAAATCTCAAACTTTCCAATGTTTTAATCACTTCAGAAGCTACATATTAATGTGTGTGTGTGTGTGTGTCTAATATAAATAAAATAGAAAGCTGATAATGAAAAATAGAATATACTAAGTAAAAATGTAAGATTTTTTTTAACCTCAGAATTTCCCAAGTTGGAGTATATATTATATGATTTGCTAAAATCTCAAGTTTATACTAACTCAAACTTCCAAAGCCAAAACAAACTAAATTATATCTATTAGGTTGATGAATGTGATCTCAGTTAATACTATTCAGCTACATCTTCCAACAGTGAGCAAAATTTTATATCAGTTCTTTATCCATATGCTTGCCTTCAAGGACTTGTTCAGTAATTGTCTTTTTTTTCAGTTTTTCATTATAACATCAACATTTCTAAGATTTTCCCTACTTTTAAATCCTTTTTGCTTTAGCAGCTATTAAGGGAGTGTTAATTGCTAATCAGCAAGTGTAACAGAAACAATAAAGATCATATATGTTAAAAATAAAAGGGGCCACAGAATTTACAAATTTTCCTCAAGTTATTTACTTAGAATTCCATAAGCTTTACCAGTAAAAATATCAAGCCAAAATAATCAATCATGCATAGTGAATGCTAAAAAAGAGTGTTCCATTTGTTTACCTATAAATGAAAAAAAAACTACTGCATTATTTTTTCACTTTATGAAAATGAAATTAAACATTTATATTATTTTAAATTGTAAAAGCTGTAAAAGAAAGTATTTTATAATAGTGATGAGGAAATCAAAATAAAAAATCCACAGAAATTGATGAATTATCAACGAGTAAATTTCAATAAAATCCTTAAAATTTTACAGATGAATATGCTGATTAGCAACAATAGGAAAATAAAGTCAAGAGATTAAACCATCATTACATCATTGGCAAAATTGTTTCATGGCTATATGAGAAACCTTGACCTTGCAGAAAAGGAAACCTAGCAGGTAGATTTACTCAATGACTATAACGGTAACACATATGCCTAACAGCATATAGTGAATATTGTTGCCATGCTACAATACTAGTAGTATGTGTGCATGTGTGGGTCACTGACAATGTCAACACATTCTTTGACCAAAGAGGTAGAACCACAATGTTGGCTACTACCACATACAATCAATGCAATAACCTTAATCACAAATGCAGTAGTATATAATTTTCACAAGATTGGTTAAGGAGTATATAAATTTCAACAAAGTTTTATCATCAAAGTCAAATGAAAAAACTGGTGCTCAGGTGTTTCATTATTAACTGGTGGACTCAAGTGAATCTTAGCAGAAAGCTTCTATTTATAGCAAAACAAGTCTACACAGGCTATAATAGCTAACTAGATGATTCAATTACATAAAAATGTTAAAGACTTTTCTCAACAAACCATTCTACTAAAATTATCCAATGTTAGTAACAAAATGAAAATACTTCATGATCAATTTCTCATACAGATCAAACACTAGTCAATCTAAAGTTTTTTGTATATTTAAAAAAACTTTTATATTTTAAATACTAAATGCAAAAAAGATGTTTAAAAATACTTTTTATACCAAACCCTTATGATCAATTAAGTTAAAATATGAGAATAAAATCGTTATTTATATATTTTATCAACAAAATTAAAAAAGTCAAATAAAAATTAATTCAAAGTTTTATGCCTAAATTAGTGCCAAAATATAAAATAATGGTGGAAAATGAAGATTTCAACTGTAGTTTTAAATTGAGTGAAATTTTCTATAGTTTAAAAGATGGGATTTTGAAAAAAAGAATAATGTACAGAGCGTTTACTCACAACCCAAGGTGTAGCTTAAACCAAATTTGACTTATGACAATTATTGGCAATAACTCATAAGACAGCATGTGGAATTTCGAGCACAAGAAAATGTAAGCCAGAAAGAAAGTAAACAGATCAAGATCAAATATATTTAAGAGCAAAAATTTGTCAAAAGTAAAAATTATCTCACTGTTGTATAGTGCCAGAGATATTTTTCTATTTATACAACTTATTAATCCATGATGCATAGCTTTGACAAATTCAAGCCACTCATTGCAAAGAGATTTTGTTATATTGGTCATGAATCTATTATCACTAATGAAAACAGAAATATTTTCAATTTTTAGTAAACTGTTTGTCTGTATACCTTCATACACATTAACGCAAATATTTTTGCAACAAATATCTGCATACAAAATGGTTCCAGTGCATTATCCATAGATCGTCCGCAATATAATTACTATCATCGGGATAGGTTAGAAGATGGTGTCTTATTTGACCCATATGATAACAACCTTTTGTAAATGCTACAGAATCTACGAAAAGAAATGGTCGAAGATATTGATAAAAAAAAGTTAAAGAAAGAGCAACTTTGGATTTGCAAATTAAGTTAAAAATTAGAACATAATCTTATTATAGCAAGTGGTGATAGCAGCAGCAAACTATATACAACGATATGCATTCAGATCACCCGATCGTTTTTAAGCCATCTGTGTCAAAATAAGCTGGTAATGAATGAATCTCGACCAAGAGACAGCTCCTCCGAAATAATAATAGTATAATAAAATGTATATTTGCACAAATAGTATATTTTTATGAATCAAAATACCAAACTTACCTAACTATACACATCTGTTTAATTTGAAAGCTACATGGATTGCCTGATAACTATCTTTAAAGCAGCTTAATAGACAACTTGGCAGGTTTTAAAATGCACTTGAAAATTTACTCTGAATAACACAATATGCCTACTCTTAAACAAGCGTATGTAAGTATTCGGACAAACAAGAATAATAGATTTTGTTCAAGCACCAGGTTAGGCCATAATAGTAGTAGTACTAGTCTTGCTAGTGATGTCGTCAAAATGTTGCTATTACAACTAGGGAACATGACATCATGATTCGGCGATCTTATTATTGGCGAAATTATGCACAGAGATTAGGAGTTACTCAGCAAGTAAATAGATAGGTCGAAAATGAATGAAAACGATTTCAATATTTCTAATTCAACTTTAAATTTTATCACCCAACAGACTATTGAGTCTGTATAAAATAAGATAGTATGCGCCAAATGTTCAAACATCACGGGAAAAAACGAGAGAAAAATCGGTTAGAAATTGGAGAGATGCATAAAATGAGTAGCAAACAAGTTCGTGAGAAACGAGAATCATTGTTGTTCAAAGACGCGTTGTTCACAAATAATAAAAAAAAAACAGCCCATGACGCCAAGATGAATTCTTTAAAATTTAACAATAATGGACAATCAGATACGAGTATTTTATTATAATGTATGTAAGGTTTATATGTCAAGTGGTAGACATGAACATCATTTACACTTACACACAAAGAGAATAATTTTAGTTAAACTTATGCAAAGAAGGCGACAATGAAATGGAATTGCTATCGTCAGCTGTTGAAAAAGAAACGCGTTTAATAGGAAAGAATGAAAGAAGGGCAAGAGTAAAAAATCAGTGACGTTTGATACACGTTAACTGGTTTATATAAAACTTGATTGAAGACTAAGCAGCAATAGGATTAGAACATCAAAACAAAAGCGAGGAGAGCGTTCAACTGTATTATCTGTTATGTTCGTTCAGATATAAATAGCAACAAAAAAAAAAAAAAAGAACTCTTCCCCTTCCATCGCCTCTGCATAATAATCGGATAGCTAAAGTCCAGATTTTTCACGACCGAAGTGTTTAACCAGAGTAATCTTTTTAAAATGGCAATATATAAAAAAATATAGCAACATACGAAAAGTACACTCTTTTGTGTTTCAGAAACATATATACACAACATTACCAGTCTCTAACATTACACACGTGATAGTGATTATGGCAAAAAATAGAAAAAAAATCAATTTTTTTTTTTAATTTCAATAATAGTCAACTGAGAAAACAAGAAAATATAACAATATTGAATTGGCCATGGCTTAGTTCCTACCCTAACTTATAGAGTCGAATATTTTCACACTAACAATTCTTGTTTAACAATGATTTTTTTCATTCTAAGTCACACAAACAGGGTTCAGTCATGACGAGACAGACATAGGAAACACTATCACTTACTAATAGCGATAGAGGTCATAAAGTAGGGGTGAAAATAATTCCAAACAGATCCCTAGCCTAACCCAGTAAATATTAAAAGGAGCTAAGAGAAAGATTTAAATTCAGAACAATATGCAAAATAAATAAAATCAGACAAAGAACCTCTCGGGCAAACCAGCAGCCATAACAAATTGAAAGAACAAAATGTGTAAAAAAAAAAAAGATATTGGCTGCAATAAAATGAAAAAAAAAAAAAAACAAGAAGTTGTAAATCTCGCATTTTCTCCCTTTAATAGCAAATGACCTCAACATAATTACAATATTATGTGCGTATTAAATATAAACATTTTTTAAAAACATTTACGGTTTACTAGAACTCTTTCTTTTAAAGATAGTTCAGGGCTTGATCATTTCTTTTTTTTACTTTCTATAAACGGGTACAAAAAAAAAAATCTAAATATTTTTATTTCAAAGAAGTTTCGATTTTTAAAAAAATAATAACTGTATTCAAATTGAACAAATAAAGCACAATTAAAAACAAAATGAAAAATCGAGCAAAAAAAAAAAAAAAAACGATATTCATTCAAGTTTCGTCTCTTCTTTGGGACAGACAGACATCACTAAAATATTTTCTTTACACATACACACATATATACACAGGTATGTGTATGTAACACACCCAGGTGTGGTATTAGACGCAATCTATTATTTTATTGGATTTATTTATTTAACAAAAAAAAAATCACATGAACATTTTTGTCAATAAACAACAGGTTTAGTGGGGGAAAATAATCCATCTTTAAGCGATCGTTTTCTTTAAAATAAATGAAGGAAGCATGGAGGCAGCGTTTTTCCACAGACAAAAAAACGAAACACAACGAACAAGACGACGTGTCTGGATAAATTACTGGATTGACATTTACAACGTTTCTAGTCGCTATTTTCTTTATTTAAGTGTAAATGTTATTTCCTGCGATTTAGTTACGATGATGGCTTTATTTTAACTTTGATGTTTTCTTTCTCCTGACTGCATTAAGGAAAAAAAGCAGTTTTTTTAACGACTGTCCAGACAACTACTGAAAAATGCAAGTGAAAGGAACACAAATATACAAAATAGCCGAGTTTGTTAACCAATGAACCACCCACTTTTATTATTATTTTAACCTCTTCTGTCTTAATATTATGAGCCCAGATGCGGGATCTCCTTCACTTGGACTTTTAAGAAAAGTATTATTATTTTCCTGGATTTGAAAGGAAAGTAAAGGTTGATCCCTCACTTTATGACTGCCCTACATAGACACTAAAAATGAGGAAAATAGGAGAGACCAAAAGCTAAAGTCACTCACGAAGATGGCGAAGAACTCCCGTGCTAAAATGGCACAACTGAATCGGTGTAAAAAAAAAGAGAGATAAAAGAAGCCTTTCTTTCTCTCGTCAACGCAAAACTGACACTCAAGACATTAATACAACATGCATCGCTCAAGTTTATTCTAATCTCACACATCTTAGAGAGGGAGTTTATAAACGAACCCTCATTTTGTGATCAACTATTAAACTAAAGCATTTACAAACACACTTACTCACATACATACATACACACACACACAAGACATTATTACACACTATCGCAAAAAGACAAAAAATGACATAAAAGCAGCTCACAAGGAAGACAGAATTTCAAGAGGACATCTTCCTAAGGGTTCGTACTGCTAACTCCTTTAGTCTTAGACGTTCCGGTGAGTAGAATTGCGGAAGAGAAGCAAGAGTTTACTACTAGAGGAAGGCCTCAGCAGTTTGGTAGACAAACTCCAATATGGCTGCCACTTGAAGCGTCCTCCTCCTCCTTAGTCACAATCATGCTTTCTCCTCCTCCTCCCACTACTATCCCTTTGACCCAACACACGCAACTGCCTAAACCTGCAATATTATTATTATTAGCATCATTAAAAATTTTCACCTTTATATTATTAAGATTTTTTTAAAGTATCCTTGATTATTATTTTTAACTTATATAAAATTATTTAAAATCAGTATCCTAAACACATCTTTTTTTTCTTCGTTTTCTCCTTACCTCATCCACTGTTGTTACAATAGTAGTAGTAGTTGCAATGATAATAACAGTAATGGTGGTGGTAGTTGGTGTTTATAATCTCGTTCTCGTGGGACTTCTGCTTTTTGGAGATATTTCCTCCTTTTTTTCATTACTAACTTTATTATTACATTTATTATCACTCTTGATATTATTTTTAATAAAATTAATAACAAAGTCCTTGAATTCTATTGCAAAATAAACGTTACATTGTGAACAATACCGGTGATACATTTGAAAAATCTATCTCATTCAAACGAGAACAACTAACAACATGGGTTGCTTTTTCTTTTGAGAGCACACAGGTTTTGCTCTCTTTCCACCGGGTCAGTCGGAAGGATGTTATAAGTTTTATTATTATTATCATTATCATCAGCATTTATTTTAAACGATGGACCTTCCGTCGCAACTGCTGCTATATAATGCGTGAAAAACGTTGACATGCCCAAACTTGCCGATTTTTTTCCTGCAAATTTCTTCATCTAATATGCATTTAAATCGTTACTTTATAATCTTGAGGAATTTTTTTTTCGATACAAACAGAACAATCCAACCAAACGCAAAAAACGATCTCCAGAAGGATCGACATGAGACATGCTTCTTTTTATTTATATCTTGAAAACGTTAGTAATTAAAAAAGAGTTAGTGGGACGAAAGAATGATATTTCAAAGTCAAAGTCTAAGTGCATATGAATTTTTTTAAAACTATGCCGGTTGGCTAATCCGCCCATTTGTGGGTCGACAAGTGTTCTGGCTTTTATTACCCATTAAAAACAATATCATAGATATTTTTTATAATTTTAATTTTTTTTAAGTAATGGCTTTTTATGGGAGTTTGATAAAGGCAAGTCATCTGAACCAGTTGATTTATTTTATATTTAGAAATCTCAGCTCGTTTCGTTTGGATTTTTCAGGTTTGTTAAAAAAAAAAAATAACGTACCCGGTGAAAAAAGTTATCGATTTTATTATGTATCCGACGTCTTATATATACACAATACATTTTGGATTTTTCTAGTTCTCTATGTAATAATATTTATTTCCAATAAATTCCTATCTAACAAAAACAAATAATCAGTAGTGTTACTTAGACAATTCAATTCTTTCTTTACTTAGTTCTTTCCTTTCCACTTTTTTCTTCTTCCCTTTTTTTTTTTTTTTTTTTAATACTTTAAAAAAAAAACCCAATGAACAAATCTCCCCATGTCCACATACATCAGGGACCTTTACATTTTTTTTTTTTGTATAGTGCATAAGTTCAATTTTTTAACGTTTCAGTGCACGTGACAAGAGATATTTATTATTTCTTTCCAGTTTGTCATTATTACCATACGCAAATCTAGGCAGTTTATTTTTAGAGCTCATTGACGCTTTGTGGCATCATCAGTAGATGAATGTTTTATTGTCTCGCCACATATTACCGAAACACTTAGTGTAGATCATTTTGTCTTCCCCGATTTTCTTTTCTCCTATTGCACTTAGTGCATTTTTTACAACATTCAACAATAGCTCCTTTTTTTTTTTTTAACTTTTCGCCACCCACCAAAAAATACTTGAAATGTAATCACAAAAGTCTACATTACAAGGAGCTATACAATAGTTTCAATTCTGTTGTGCAGGAATAAAAAGGTTATCATGTCACACCCTGCCATCCCTTTATAATTCAATAATTTTTAATTCTGTATTTAAATTTTATATAATTTCAGTATGCTTCATCAAAATAGATAGGGATCATATGGGCACACAAAAGAAAATGTGCCATTGGAGATTACCAGATGTGACATGCACCTGGAAAAGGTTTAAAACTACACCAGCCAAAATATTTTGATTGAAAGGGCAAAAAGACGAAAATACTAGCTGAAATAATAAGAAATATTGTGTACCAACAAAGCTTAAATCTCTACGAGGAACATAAATACATAAAAATTGAAAGTGGGCTAAGATAAGGATATCTTTTCTCACTTAATTTATTTGACCCATACAGTGAGACAATCCAAAAAGAACCAAAAGACCTACCAACATTTACTATTGACAGACATAATGTTAACAATGTAAGATATGCAGATGACACTATTGTTGATGGTTGACTCAGGAAGGAATCTAAAATAACTCTTAGACAAGTTAGTAATGGAAAGCAAAAAGAAGGGACTATTAACTGTAAGAAGACAGAATACATGGTCATCAGCAAAAGAGACAGCCCAAGATGTGAACTATGTATTGGAAACATAAAATCAAGCAAGTACAGGAAATTTAACTATCAGTTTGCTGTAATAGAAGATGGAAAATGCAATACAGAAATCTAAAGGTGTGTAGTAATAACAAAAATGTCTTTCAGAAACTAAGTATTAAGACAGGAAAACATTAGCAACTAAGTAAAGAGTGCTCAACTGCTATGTAATATCTAATCTGTAGTAAAGCAACAGAGATAGGTTCAGCCAAAAATATTAAGAATAACACAGAACATGTGAGCAAAAGGAAGTCTTAAGGAAAATAGGAAGAAAGAAACTTATACAATCAGAAAGAGAATCACTAATTTTGTGATACATAAAGACAGAGGATCTGGAGAATTTAACACTCACAGGACATATTTTAGGCAAGAGAAGCAGGGAGAAAGAGCAAATAACCTATTTAATCAGTTTGAGAGATTGGATAACAAGAGGGATGGTAAAAGTTTGAAAAGTTACTTAGAACAACAAAAGGCAGGAAGTTGTGTTAGGCCATGTTTGCTTATGCCATAAAAAGACATGGTACAAAAGAAGATAGGCAAGGTAAAATATTTTCTTATTGCTGCTAACTGATTTTACCACTTGTTCACTTACCTTTGGTCATTTTTTACATTAATAAAGCATATATTTCTGGTAGTAGAGAAAATATTGACTGAACACTCAATTTTTCAATTTATGACCTAAAATTTGTTTTAGCAAACTTCAACCATAAGAAGAAATTGATCACCATTGGTCAAGAATTAAGACAAAACTTTATTAACAGAATGGGGTTGTGTTGGACTGAAAAGTTCATAGGTTGACTATGAAGGTGCAATGCTAGAGCTGTGAAATCTTGCATGCATTAATTTCAACTCTGATTAAAAACTGCATTGTTTCTTTTCAGGTAAACTGACATCTAACTGTCCAAAGAAAACTGTTCATCCTGTTGGTCAAAAAGTCATCAGCAGTGGATATGATGTCATCATCACTGTGATATGATAGTCAAATCAGGAGAATAGGGAGGGTGATCAACCAGTTCAAAGACACAGTCACAACACACAGCAGCCATTGAAACCAAGGACTTGTATGCTGGGGCATTGACCTGATGAAACAAGACTCCTTTCATCAATTTTCTGATGTGTTTGGTCTTGATAGCCTTTCATAACTGTCTCAGCAAGTTAGCATAGTACTCTCCATTGATGGTGTGGCTCTTTTGAAGAGAGTCAATAAACATAATGTCTTTGACATTCAAAAAAACTGGGGTCATCTCCTTCCTTGCAGATGAAATGACCAATATCTTCTTTGGAGCAGGTGAGGCGGGGTGTCTCTTTGTCTCCGACTGAAAATAATGAACTCAACACTCATCCTGGGTTATGGAATGTTCACGGAAACCAGCTGGATCTGTCTAAAACAATGTCAGATTTCCCTGTAATGTGCTCAGCCTGGCGCATTTTTGATCAGGCATCAAAAGACATGGCACCCACCAAGCAGAAACCTTTGTCATATCAAGTTCATTGTGCAGAATATTCTCAACTCTCTCACAGAATATGCTAATAGCATTAGCTATTCGATTTATAGTCCATCACCTGTCATCAATCACCATGTTGCAAACACCATCAATGTTTTCAGCGGTGGTGGCAGTTGCAGGGCATCCAAAACTTGGATCATCTTCAAGACTCCCCCTCCCCTCTTAAATTTAGCTGCCTACCTTTGCACTTTTTGCTCAAATAATAAAGCAACCATGTCAGCATGAATGTCCTTGGGGGCTAAACCCTTTGTCTGCAGCTACTTGATAGCACCATGATGCTAAATATTGTCCATTTTCAAGAGAAGTTGCTACAAGTTATTTTGAAGTCTTCTTTGAAAAGTCAGTTTACCTAGAAAGAAACAATGCAGTTATTAATAAAGATAGTTGAAATAAATGCATTCAAGATTTCACAGCTCTAGCATCACTCCTTCATAGTCAGCCTATGAATTTTTTAGCCCACCCATGTATATATAATTAATCTCAATGACTTCACTTGAGATTTGATTTTTACAAAATTGAAAATCTAAAGTGTTGTCGAAAACTTTTAAAATGTCATAGAAGGTGATGTAAAGATTAACCAATTTTTTTATTGATTTAATTTTTACAAAGCATATTGAAAAATTATCAAGTGCAGATTGAATCTTTGTCACTCTGATGAATTTGAGCCATGATGAAAATATTGCCAAAGGACTCTATTCAAACAAGTATGAGATAACACCCAGCACCAGATTTACATATGGGCTCCATCCCAGGAGCCCCAAGATTAGAGGGATCTCTAAGAAACTAAATAAAATAATGATATAAGAACCAAGATTTGTTTATTTTCAAATTTTAATGGGGTTCCTTTGAACTAATTTGAAACAATTTAGAGTATTTGGGTCCCTCCAGTTGGAGCAGAATTTAGAAGACTCTTCATACAGGCCCCTTATTTTAGATACATTTCTGTCAGATCTATTCAGATAAAAAAAATATGAAATTGCTAATGGAATAAATTAGATGAGTTCTAAAATCATTAAAAATTTTAGTTTAAATGTTTCATGTTTTACACCAAAAAGCGTCATCTAAAAATATATATTTTTTTATAGACAGGGAGGGTAGAACATATATAATTAAAATGGGGCCCCCAAATTCTGTTAGCCCAGGGACCTCTTAAAATTCAAATCTGGCCCTGTATATACACAAAGAAGGCTGGAAAATATACTGGCTAAAATACTGCAATCAAAACAAGAAAGATGAAGATAATAATCTGAAATACTTTGCAGGATAAAAAAGCTACAAACATCATACATCTGGCATCAATATTATTATGACCACTCAGCTTTTCAGCATCCTTGTTGAGATTTTAGTGAATCATGCCTTGGACATCCTTATTTAACTTGCCTGCTTATCTTTCACATTTTTTACTCCTCTAGTAATTTCTTTAATTTTCTTTTTTTTATTTATTTCTTTTTTCTTTTTTTTGCTCTTCTTCTTTTTCCTCCACACATACTGACTTTGGCATTCTTTAGAATTACAAGTTGAGAACTGACATATCTACACTGTATCCTCAAGGGAAGTTTTCGGGAGTGAAAAGAGATTCACTTCTTAGCCCTACTGAATACTTTGGATGTTGCTATATTTACAAACAATCCAAAGATGGTCGATTGTGTTGATTCTTTCCATCAAGTATTCATAATAAGTGATAATACACAATATTTTCATAAGCAACTTAGGATTTTAACTAATACTCAGACTGCTTAAGAATTAGTAAGCAAGTTGCTTGAATATTTTTATGCTTGGGTCTAATAAATAGAAAAGACAATTCAATTTAGCTAAACTAGTAGAATTCTTGAATACTCTATAAAATAATATCCTTTTTGATTACTTTTATATTTTATTTTTTCAGCCTTTGAATTGCTTAAGCTTTAGTCAGATTTGAGAAATTCGGGCTGTCATTTTTACCTGATGAGCTTATATGAATGTATAGCAAAATGAGTGGGAAGGATGGTAAAAAGACAAGTATTACTAAAAACTACAAAGGATAGGAAGTTGTGAAGAGCCAGGATCATCCATGTTCTGAAGGACAACAGCACATAGAAGTCTAATACATGGGAAAAAAGTCATTTCAACGTAACTAAACTAGTAGATTAATTGACTAGGTATTGACTAGGCTTGACATTGCTTAACTTTGGTGATCATATGGGAACTGGTGTCTCAACGTACTGTGGTTGTATGCTAAACTTTTAGAATTCTTGAATACTGTATAAAATAACAATTAGTAACTTTTTGTCTTTTGAGTAGCTTAAGCCAAACTGATGTCAGAAATGGAATTGCTTAAGATATTTTTTCTTGTTTTTTTTTTTTACAGTAGTATTCACTCTGTACAAGGCCTGAGGGCCACTCAAGGTAGAAAGTTATAGAGTAAGTGGCACGGTGTTTATGGATATGTGTGGAAGATAACAGTTAACTGGAGACTTGAACAGATTAAGATTGTAGTGATCGGGGAAGCAACCTCTTGGGAGTTGGTTCCACAAGGCAGAGTTAAATTTGAGTACAGTTGCTTATAAAAAATCATGTGCTAGCAATGAATATCTCTGTTGTACTGGGTTATTTTTAAAGTGGCATTCTCCTTTTACTCTCAGACTCAAACCCTAACTACTGAATAAATACACAGCCAACAAGCAGTCTTGTTAGATATTTATTAAGCTTGGGTTAGTTTGGTACAGGAATACACTAATTACCTAGTAAAATCATTGCACTAACAGTATTCTACCAATCCAGCTAGCTAACAATCATTCTATTGTAGGTGCCTCAATCTTTTATAAAAATGTATTGATCATGATAACAATAATTTTTCCCTGTGCTTGTATGACAAGCAAGTCTAACAGGCTCCATGTCTTATTTCTATATTCTCTCTCTCTCTCTCTCTCTCTATCTGTTAGCATCGAACTCATTCCTTGGAACACTTTTTTTGTGGGCTCTTTTTAGCATTGCCTATTTCAAATATGAACTAGAACTAACTCTAAAGAGCCTAAAGCTTAGGATGGGAAAAACATTATTGTGAAATTTTTTCATTTCACTCCAAGCAAGCCAATAAAGCCACTAAGATGTAATATACCAAGTATGTTTGGACAGTGACTCTCACACACAAACATATCTTATAGATTGAAAGAACTGATTGTGAATGATTTTCAGAAAATGACAGACACAAACAGATAGGATGAAATATAAAAAGCAAACTCTCTTAAGAACCTTCTCCAGGCAAAAACGCATACACTAAGTGTGAAGTTGTCATGCCTCTTACATTTTCTACACAAACCGGATGTGGATTATTCAATGGCTCAAGGCAGACTGCGTAAATATGTCTTCTGCCCATCGGCTCCGCACATACATCTACTTTAACCAATACAAAATTTATGACATATTATGATCAGTCAGAGCCACTCCCGCTCAAAAACCAAAACCTTAATTTCAAGCTGACTAAAAACTGTATATGCCCAAATTCAAACAGACCCGACATAGAGCAGCATTTGTAAAAAATTGTAGTATTCACAATTAACAGCAGTGTGGGGTTGTGGACTATGATCCAGATTGTGGTTAATATGATAAGTAAGGTATATATATATATAGGAGCTGCTACTGTTCTTGGGCTGTCTCATCTCCTAAAACCTGACCAAATGATATATCAGAATTTATATATATGTTTGTGTGTGTGTGTGCTTTCTATGTTCCCAATTAGCAAAGAAATGGTGCTGAAAAAAATGAAACCCTCTCCATTTGACACACCTTCTGCAGTTGTTGTGAAATCACTTCTTTGTGGGTGCCACCAACAAACCAGTAAAAGGTAAATTTGCAACAGATGTAAATTTCCTTCTTAAACCTTCACCTACTAAGTCATGATGCAGTTATCTATCTATCTATATATATATATATATATATATATATATATTGTCATCCACAGACAGACTGTTTCACTGTATCACAGCTCATCAGTGTGGCTAGACGTCCGGTTGCCTCTGGCTAGAATCAAAAACCGGCTGAATTCGCGTCAGTCAGAAATTTTACCCTGAAGCCGTTGGCGCACGGCAGACAAGAAGGTGAATTTAAGCGTATTTATTTTTAGATAAACACAGTGACTGAGAGAACTTGATTCGATTTACCGAAGTGTCTTGCATTATTAGCCATAATAGTCACTGTTTACAAACCCACACATCCTCCCCAGAGAGCTCAACTGAAATAATTTTTTCAGGAGCATATATATTGTCATCCACAGACAGACTGTTTCGCTGTATCACAGCTCATCAGTGTGGCTAGACGTCCAGTTGCCTCTGGCTAGAATTGAAAACCGGCTGAATCGCATCAGTCGGAAATATATATATATATATATGTATGTATGTATGTATGTATGTATGTATATTTATATATATTTATACTGTACTAAAAGAGAAGCAGCCAACATTATTTAAGGTATTTTTCTCTATAGGGGATTGTATATTGAAATGTGTTTAAAAAATAAAAAAAATTTCAGTTTGACCATTTAAATGACATCATTTTAAGTGACTTGACATTGGTTCCATCAAATGTGAGAATGCCAGAATTAAACAAAAACATTTGTGTAAATATACACAGAACAATCCTTGAAAATGAATGTAACAGCATTCATAAGTAATTGGAAAAAAATAATATAAAATAACAATAAATATGAATTTTGGCAAATTTAGTGATAACAAAAAAATGAATTTGGAAATTTTAAAAATTTGATATACAGAACTTGTCAATATTATTTAACAAAACCTGTTTGAAAGAATTATTGCTGCTAAAATATACTTTATATATCCGAGGGGAGTTTAGTTGGTGTACACATAGTATGTATGCACCAACTACCTTTATATCATCTTGAACTTGGCAAGCGAGTATAAAGTGCCCATTTCCCAAATAACTATTGCCAACAGCCTGATGATTATATGAGAATACATGAAACTTTAATTGTGGTCGCCTACTATTCAGCAGGAATTTATTGAAAAAAAAATTTATACATATATATATATGAAGAAATATAGTTTTAAGGTGTGCTATATTTATGGGATAAAGTGCTCAATATCAGAGATAGAGCGTATGTAAATATAAATATAAAAGTGAACATTGAAGTCAACACTCAGAGGCGACAGGCTGTTTTATGCTGGACGCAATTGTCAGGCGGCCTGATAAATGCGTCCAGCATGAAACAGCCTGTCGCCTCAGTGTTGGCTTCAATGTTCATTTTTATATATATATATATATATATATATATATATATATTGATAAAGGAAAGAAATGACAAGAAGAGAAGATCATATATGTGTAAGTGTGGGTACAAGTATATATGTACATTGACAAGTTATTACCCAAAAGTTTTGGAAACTTAAAGTATAAAAAATTGAGTTCTTTATTTCCTGATAGATGGATTTTGTGTGATGTGTGGAATGCCAGCAAGTTACAGGAAATGCAGTTAGCTGACAGATAGAAAAATTGATCAATATTCTGTTCTAATTCCCAGAACATTTACATAATACTCTCACATATAAAATGCTATACATGCATACATACATGTATGTGTGTATTTATATATGTACAGATAAACAGAAATGCCAAAAATGATGGGAGAGTTTTGCTTTTCACCACTCACAAAAATAGACTCAACCAGTTGGTGTATTTGTGATGTAATCGGTAAAGAGGTAATGTAACCATGGCGGCTATAGGACATCAGCAAGGTTTAACACTATTTAATTGCAAATAGTTATAAACAGAAAAACAAGACACTTTTACAGTATCATCCATGAATGATTACACTTCTTTCTTCTCAAAGATAGCAAATAATATTCATTTTTTAGTAACAGAATTTCAATGTTGGAGAATTTGGTTATAAGTAATACATAATATTCTTCTTCTACGAACTATCTTTTTGGGATGTGGGTGATCATGGCTTTCCACAACTTCCTATCCTTTTTTAGCTCTAAGCAGTGTTTGTCTTCTTACTATACCTCCTAGTTTCTGTTCTGTCATCCATTTAACAAAACCTCTGGTAGTTTGTCTGAATTTATCAGTACGTAGGTTACTGACTGACTGTTTTCCTCTGTCCCTCTTGCCTGTGAGTGTTAAATTCCTCCTTTCTTTATTATGTGTCTCCGAAATTTCAATGGTCTCCTTCTGATTCTAACTAAGTGACATTTGGTTCCTGTTTACCTTAAAACTTATTCATGGTATTCTCAGCATCCTTCTGTAGATCTGTATCTTTGTTGCTTCAAGTCTCCTCATCATCTGTGAGGAAATTGTCCTGCATTCACTACCATATAGGAGGACTGATATTACATACCAGTTCAGAATGTTTTTCTTTGTTTCTAACAAAATTTTCCTATTTCTTAATACTTTGTTTAGTTTTTGAAAGGAAGCTTTTTCTATTCCAATTCACTTTAGATTTTTATGTAACATTTTCTACCATCTATTATAATAAACAGTAAAATTTCTGCATTTACTTGATTTTTAACATCTCCAATTTGTAGCTTATATATTGGGTTGTCCCTTTTGCTAATGACCATATATTCCTTCTTCTAATACCTGACAGTATCATTTGATTGTGTAATGTCTGATTAGAAATAACGCATTCATAGATAATATATATATATAAGATAAAGAGCAAATAGGAAATGTTTATCAATCTAACCTGTTTCACTTTTATTAAAACTTCATCAGAGAAAATTCAAGGAGAGACGATGCACTCATTTGAAGTTTCAAGCAATTAATGGATTCTAAGCCTAACTGAAAAATTGTAAATATTGCTTCAAAAATATATTACATCAACCTTTACTGAAACTATTCTTAAAGAATCTAACGTATACTTAACTAAAACAAATGGTATGTATGTAAAAACGTTCCCAAATCAACATGCGAAAAACCAACAAACATAATATCTACTAGACACATGCACACACTTATGAATATACATTATCCTCTGAACCCCACACAGATAAACTATAATTATTATACACTTACATACATAGAGCAATATTTACACCACAAAAGTAAAAATACCAGAATTTCTTTCTTCTTTTTTCTCCATATCTCATTCTCTGATGAAGCTTTAATAAAAGTGAAACATGTTAGACTGATATTTCCTATTTTTTTCTTTATTTTATCATTCTATCAGATTCTGATCTGTATTTGATTCAACATATATATATATATATATATATATATATATTTGGGCAGCAACCTTTCTTTTAAACATGTTTCATTGACTATTACAGATAAGGAAAATTTAATTAATTTTCTATTTAGTTTTTCCAGCATTCTTACATTTTACCATTTGGTGGGAGTAAGGGAATGACAAAATTGCATTGTCCATCGTCCCAAACGCTTGGGACCACTTCTTTAGCCATTTATCCCAACATAATATCTCCCTGACACACACACACACACACACACACACATTTACCAATATACATTATCATCTGAACCCCACACAGAAAAACTAGAATTATTATAGACTTACATACATAGAACAATATTTACGTTTTTTCAGTTAGGCTTGGAATCCCTTAATTTTTTTGAAACTTTGAATGGATGTGTTGTCTCTCCTTGAATTCAGAATGCCTCGAATTATACTAATGTTGATTTAAAAGTTAAATGTACATGAAACTTGACTGACCAATGAAAACAAACAACACAAAAGTAAAAAATACCAGAATTTCTTTCTTCTTTTTTTCTCCATATCTCGTTCTGTGATGAAGCTTTAATAAAAGTGAAACATGTTAGACTGATAAACATTTCCTATCATTTTCTTTATCTCATCATTCTGTTAGATTCTGATCCATATTTGATCTCTCTCTCTCTCTCTGTATATATATATATATATATATATATATATATATAGTTAAATTCCCAGATCAACTCTGTGGACAAGACATATTGGTATAAAATAACAATTGGAAAAATCTTAGATCTTAATGTAACTATAACAACAGAGATATTTTGATTTCATTTTTGCCTTGAAAAAGTCGGAAGACGAAACGCGTCGGCAAGATCTAAGATTTTTCCAATTGTCATTTTATACCAATATATATATATATATATATATATATATATATATATATATATATATATATATAAAACAAAGAAGTTTAGGATGGTTCATCCCAGGGATATGTTAATTCTGCTGGACTGGACATAAATCAGCAGCATTTGAAAGTAATATAAGAACAGGACAACCAATCCCTGAGAAGAATGGTAACTGATGAGTTTCATAGTCACTAACAAGAATATGATTACTGACAACACAACATCAATTACTAAGACTGAGAATATTGCCACTGGATCTTAAAAGCCTGGTATTGTGCCACTTGGTCAGCTGTGTCATATTTCTGTATTGTAGCTTCACAATGCTTTCCTATAAATACTTTCATTTTTTTTTTTACAGTGAGTTTCACCCTTTACAAGACTTGGGTTCCCACTCAAGGTAGAGGCTTACATATGGAGGCCATTTGTGTGTATAGGAGTGGAAGATAATGGTTAGTCTTGAACAGGTTAAGACTGTAATGATCAAGGGAACACCTAATTGGGAGTTGGTTACACAGGGCAGTTGTTTGCAGGAAGAAGCTGCTCAAGTGGAACCTACTTCTCACTGATAGAATACAGAGGGAATGGGGATGGTTTCCTACTATGCAACTGGCATGGCATATTCTTGCAGAGAAGGTTTGTCTCAGCAAAACCAGGGAATGTAGTTTGTCCAAGCAATTTCCGTAGAAGTAATGGTAGAGTAGCAAGAGGCTTGCCACATCCCATCTGTGGGAGAAAGGTTGAAGAGTAGAGAATAATTCATCACCCACAAGGGCTCGGGAGACACTTTAGAACTCTATTTGATTGGTGAGAGTTCGGGGTCAAATAAATGATGATGAAATGTAACTAGCTTGGTCTTCGAAGCATTGAATGTAACCAACCATTTTTTACTCCATTGGGTAGTTTTTGCAAGATCAGAAGAGTGATTAGCACCAATCTCTGACCATTGAGAGTTTTAGAGGTGTGCCCATATATAGTCATAATATAATAATATATTCTCAGGCAGATCATTTATGTAAATCAAAAAAAGGGTTGGTCTGAGAAGTGACCTCTGCCTGACACCTGCGTTGACCTCTAGGGCTCTGGAGGACTGGCCATTGATAACTGTCTTCAAAGACTTATCTGTTAGGAAGGATTTTATGATGCTAATTGTTATGATATACTTTCCTCTGTGGTACCTAAACTTTATGAATTTAAGTGCATTACTAGACTGGTAGCAAGGTCTCATGATTTTATAGTTGAAATAGCTAAATGTAACCATAAGTTTTATGTCAACAGTTTCTTCTCCCATACTTCTTACTAGTGGAACTCTCTTCCAGCTTCTCCCTTCCCAGTCAACTTTGATCTTCAAAAATTTAAATGCCATGTCAATTGTCATCTTTTGTCATAATTCCTGTCCTTTTAGGGTTCTCCCTCCTTAATACCTTAATTTCTTTTTCTTGTATTCTCTCACACTCAGTAACCACTTGCATCTTAGTAGGCAGTATTGCATTGTTTGGGGTGAAATAATAATAAAAAAAGAAAATTGTTCCATTTCTCTTTTCTTCTGAACTATATCATGAGAATTACAGAAGATTTTCCAATATAACTCACTCATTCAATTTGAATTGAAGTGGAGTTGTCCTTATTTACATTCGATCTAATATCCTCATCTTTATGGTTATCATATTTCAGCCACAAGATTTTACTCCTTTTTCATTCTTCACTAAGTCATGCTAAACAATTTTTCAAACTAGAATCTATCTAACACATTTATACAAAGTCTACCATTCATCAATGTATTCAATAATGTTGTCACAGTAAGTTCGGTGTTTCTACTATATATTTGAAGATTTTAGATAAAATACAAAGAAGAATCTACAATGTTATTGAAGCTGACCCAGCATTTCGGCTTCAGTCAATTTCCCACTGCCATAACAGCTTTCTCCATGCCTTTTCTATAAATACTTTAATGGTAATTGTCCTGATGAGCTTTCTTGGTGCCTCGACCTTGTGAATTTAAGTGCATTACTAGACTGGTGTCATGGTCTCATTTTACAGTCGAAATGGCTAAATGTAATCGTAAGTTCTATGCTAATAGTTTCTTCTGTTTTATTTCTCGCTTGTGGAACTCTCTTCTGGCTTCACAGTCAACTTTGATCTTCAAAAATTTGTCTTTCTTGTATGTCTTTTTGTTGTAGATATGTGTAATGAATGTCAAGATATTATTTGGAAAAAATACAAGAAGTGTCTGGGGTTTTCTTACCTCAAATTTTGCTGTCTGCTAAACGATAAATGTTACTATTATGTCCTGAAAAGGTGAAAAATGAGATAAATTTTTATTGATGCACATGCTAACGATATGTCCGTGTGAATTGTTTGTCTGATTGTGAGAATGTCAAGTTTGTGTGTGTAGAGGAGAAAAGTGGGATCGATTCTCATTTGTTTAGAATGAGTGACATAATAATAATTATAATTGTTATAATTATTTTAATATACAGTGTAACCTGGATATAAGAGAGTTGTCGGGACCGGAGAATAAATCTCTTATATCAGGATTTCTCTTATATCTGGGTTTGGTCTATTTTGTTTTATTAACACAGGCTCTAATTTGGGACCAGATAAAATCTCTCTTATATCCGGGTCTCTTATATCCGGGTTACACTGTAATTATTTTTGATGCTCTAATTGATTTTTATTTATTTTTTTATGGACACAACAAAATTAACAGTGGCTTTACCATTAACAATAAAAAAAAAAATGGAAGTAACAAAACAATAAATGTAGATAAGACATGGTTGAGATAAGTAAAAGTTTTTATTTCTCCATGATTTACAAGTTTCAATCATTTGCTTGATCTGGTGTATTGTGGGAGACTGTGAACTTGTTCAAAGGTGTAATGCAAGGTAGTAGTTGAGATAGATGCATGGGAGAAAATCAGCATGCATATGTAGTTGAGTGAGATAGACACACAAGAGAAATATTCCACAAATTATTGCATTGTTGTAGTCAGAGGTTAGTCTTTACTACTGCCGGTTTTAAGGTTGTCCAAAGGCATCGTTGTTGATGGTAACATCTTGGTGTCACTGCTAATGGTTTGGTTAAGTTTGCCTGCTGTGGGGTCCATCACTAATGCCAGCCAAGTTGGCTCTGCCTCCATGGATGAAATCAGTGAATCAGAGCCTCAGAAACAGCTGCTGCAAACACCATATGGAGCTTTTCTGATTGGTCAGAAAATATCTATTATGACCCTGGTATTTTTGGATGGTATTTTAGAAGTGGGTGCACAGAGATGCACAAAATTAAGGTTTGAGGCACAGTGGAGTAATGGATAGCGGTGGGGGGGCATGGTGGAGTAATGGATAGCGGCTCGGATTGAGGAATCAGAGAGCCAAGTTCGAATTCCAGTCAAATCCATTACATTCACTTATGTGCTAATACCCTTGTATCAAAAGATACATGACTGCCTAAGCATGTATCACGCATGGCCCATAACTGACTGACTGACTTTTGTTATATGAGCTGGGAACATTCAAGTAAACACTTCCTTTTAATTTAAAGAATTGAAGTTTGGGCAGGGTATGAAAAAAACAAAGTTTGAAACTTACTAATTATTAAATCCAGAAGGTGAATCCAAACTTTTGGCCTATAGTGTACCCATGCAATGGCTCCACCGCCACATAGCCTCATGTGATATCATGTGGCTGCCATTATTCAATCAAAAGGAGGAGCTACATCTTATTTGGTAGATGTCTGTAATATTTTGGTACTTTAATTTATATAAATTCAAGCAAGGACTGTTGCAGCATTGCCTTCAACAAAGCTCTCATCAAATAAATACCATTGGTTTCAGGGTTACAACATCATTACCACACACCAAAGGAAGACCCCTCAGCAGTACCTAACAATACTACCAGGTTTTGTTGATTCTCTGTTTGTTGGAGGACCAAGTACAAGCCTATTCAGTCTCTTTTACAATTATAAAGCCTATATCATTTGATATCAATCATAGATCAGATATATCAATGGTGAAGTGAGGATTACACACTAGTATCTGACGACAACAGAATAAGTATTCGTTATAAAACCAAGATTTTTACCCACCACCTCATCCCAGCATTCACTATTAAGTATGCAACACGAAAAAAACCAATGAAATAAAACTGATGAAATAATTTGTATAATTAACAAAAAAAGAAATGCAGCTGGTGGATAATCAGAAAGCAGTATGACAAGTTCTGTCCCTCAGCTGAATGTCTAACCCATATGAAAACTGCTCTCAGCTTCCTCTCTCCCTCAGCTGAATGTCTAACCCATATGAAAACTGCTCTCAGCTTCCTCTCTCCCTCAGCTGAATGTCTAACCCATATGAAAACTGCTCTCAGCTTCCTCTCTCCCTCAGCTGAATGTCTAACCCATATGAAAACTGCTCTCAGCTTCCTCTCTCCCTCAGCTGAATGTCTAACCCATATGAAAACTGCTCTCAGCTTCCTCTCTCCCTCAGCTGAATGTCTAACCCATATGAAAACTGCTCTCAGCTTCCTCTCTCCCTCAGCTGAATGTCTAACCCATATGAAAACTGCTCTCAGCTTCCTCTCTCCCTCAGCTGAATGTCTAACCCATATGAAAACTGCTCTCAGCTTCCTCTCTCCCTCAGCTGAATGTCTAACCCATATGAAAACTGCTCTCAGCTTCCTCTCTCCCTCAGCTGAATGTCTAACCCATATGAAAACTGCTCTCGGCTTCCTCTCTCCCTCAGCTGAATGTCTAACCCATATGAAAACTGCTCTCAGCTTCCTCTCTCCCTCAGCTGAATGTCTAACCCATATGAAAACTGCTCTCAGCTTCCTCTCTCCCTTTGCTGCATGTCTAGCTAGTATGAAAATTGGTCTCAGCTACCTCTGTTCCTCTGCTGGATGTATAACTAGTATGACAACAGGTCTCATCTTCCTATGTCCCTCTGCTGGGTGTCTAACCAGTATGACAACTGGTCTCAGCTTCCTTTTTCCCCTGCTGAATAACCTGTGTAATGAACTCAGAGTTCTATGTTCAATCTCAGACTAATTTCTATAGGTAGTACCCATAGAATAATTCCTCTAAGTCACAAAGATGGTTATCACAGAACTGTGAAGGCATGTACCCACCACTCCCAACCACAGACATTACAGCAACTAACTTGGTTCTTACCAAAATCAATATATAACTTTTAAGATGGCTTGTTCACCATCTGTGAGAGTGCACCATTCACACCCCGATGATATACATGGTCAGCTTGCTTGTCTGATGAATGGACCTAAACCATCTGCTTCACCTCTGTCACTTGTTTATCTAGTGTGGAGAATGACTTGGCATTCTATGTTCATACCCTGACCAAACACTAAACATTTGACATTCCCTAATTAGATAGAGAGACAAGACAAACATACATAATGGCTCAAAGTCACTAATTAACTTATTTTAATGAACAAAGAAATAAACCCATAATATCAAAAACCTTAGTAATTGGCTGTTCCTATCTGAAGATAACACCTTTAAATTCCAAAAAGCCTTTTCCTCAAATGAAAGTACTCCAACTCTATTCCTGATTCAGAAATATCTTGTAGGTTATTCTCACATAGCTTTGCCAGTTTTGCCAAAAAGTCAATAGGTGGTGTTGTTAAGCACCTATAAAAACAAGACACTTCCTGTCCTCTTTCTCTTCTCTCTTTGTTTTGCCTAGCATCCTCTAGCAATGATATCCACAAGACCTTGTTCCCAAGCATGGAGATGTATTTATTTACTCATGTATCTTTTCTCATTTTTTTACCCAGTTATACATAAACAAAAATATAAAATATTGCCGTGTTTAAATGTCCTTGCACTCATCATTTCTATGTACAAACAGTGTTGCCAATGCTTTTAGTCTATCCAGGAGCAATACAAATGCAAAAGGACATACCTGTGTTTTATAGATTACACAAAGATCTGTAAGAACTGCTAAGCAACCTTGACATATTTGGGAAGGGCATTAGAATAATCAAGAACCTATTCTGGCAGCAAACCACCAATGGATAGAAAAAGAGTTCAGCAGATGTACAAAAATAGGAAGGGGTGTAAAGCAAGGATGTGTCTTCCCGCGGGACTTATTCAACCTATACAGCAAGGCAATTCTGAGAGAATTAGATGTCCTACCAGAATTTATTATTGGCTTTGACAGTCTTAACATATGCAAATGGTGCAGTCTTGATAATAGACATGGAAAGAAAACTACAAATGTTCCTACAGAAGGTAGTTAAGGAAAACGAGAAGAAAGGACTAAACATAAACTGCAAGAAGATAGAATGCATGGTCGTTAGTAAAAGGATGAACCCAAAATACAAATTACAAATCGGAGATACCAAAATCAAACAAGCACAAAATTTGACAAACTTAGAAATATTCTAACAGAGGACGGAAAATGTGGCACTGAAACCCGAAGATACATTGGGATAACCAAAGATGCATTCCAAAATCTAAGCAAAGTATTAAGAGACAGAAAATATTTGTTAGAAACAAAGAAAAGTGTACTGAACTGTTATGTGATATGTGTTCTACTGTATGGACAATTTCTTTAAAGATGAAGAAGAGACTTAATTGGTTTGGTTTGGTTTGGTTTACGGCATATCAAACTCAATGGGTTATTTAATGTTGACAAGATTTTTATTGCTGGTCATATTTTTTTCAAAAAATGGTTTGCTGGTAATAATGTATTACTGGTAATCAATTTTTTTTCTTCAAAATTCATTGCTGGTAATAATTTTTACAAAAATGTATTGCTGATATTAAAACTTATTTTTAAACTTTTAAAGTGCTTTGAGGAGAGCCACGGTGGAGTAATGGATAGCGGCTCGGATTGAGGAATCGGAGAGCCGAGTTCAAATTCCATTCGTATCTATTACAGGCTAATACCCTTGGGAAAGGTATGAATCCTATTCTTCTCCCCCACCCCAGATATGGGCAAATAGCAGGACCGACCGGGTTCTATAACCTTGAATGCAAACTGGTCTACAGAAAGAAATGGCAACCTACTGCGGGAAAAAAATTTGCCTCGACAGTTATGTATTGAAATAATTTTACAAAAATGTATTGCTGGGATTCTGAGAGAATTAGAAGTCCTGCGGTGATTCATTATCAGTGGCCACACTCTTAACAGCATAAGATATGCAGATATCACAGTGCTGATAGCAGACACAAAAAGAAAACTATAAATGTTCCTACAGAAGGCAGTTAAGGAAAGCAAGAAGAAAGGACTAAACATAAACTGCAAGAAGAGAGAATGCATCGTCGTTAGTAAAAAGATGAACCCAAAATGCAAATTACAAATCAAAGATACCAAAATCAAACAAGCACAAATGTTTAAATATCTGGGAAATGTTCTAACAGAGGATGGAAAATGTGACATAGAAATCTGATGACACATAAGGATAGCCAAAGATGCATTCCAAAAGCTAAGCAGAGTATTAAGTGACAGAAAAACTCTTAGAAACAAAGAAAAGTGTACTGAAATGTCACATGATATATGTCCTCCTATATCACAGTGAAAGCTGGACAATCTCCTCAAAGATGAAGAAGAGACTTGAAACAACAGAAATGTGGTTCTACAGAAGGATGCTGAGGATACAATGAACCAAACATGTGAGCAATGGTAAGGTTTTAGAGAAAAATGGAAACAAAAAAGAAAAGAAAAATTAATATCAGGAAGAGGCAGTTGAAATTTCTGGGGCACATAATGAGGAAAGAGGGCTTGAAAAATCTGATACTCATAGGAAAGATTGAGGGCAAGAGAAACAGAGGATAACAGTGCATAACATACTTGATGAGCCTGAGTAAAATGGATGGTGGAACAGGATATTGGAGAAATAATGAAAAGACAAAATTTATTAAGATCTACAAAGGACAGGAAATTGTGGAGGGTCTATGATTGCCTACATTGTGAGGGGACACAGTATATAAAGAAGAAGCAGCAATGCCTACAAGAATCTAAAGCCAATACTCTACTTGCTGTGACTATAAGTTTCACACAATGAGTAATCTTCCAACCTTCTTTGAAGATCGTTCATTGTGTGAAACTTTTCATCATGATGAAGGAGTGTCTAGAAATTTCTGGGTTATATTCCTACTTTAACCTGGGCGTTTTTTGGGGATATCAGATTTCCTTACAGGTATAAGATATTTAAGCTGCTAGAGTGTGTATCATATGCTTTTCTGAGAGAAAACAAATACTGGGGTGGGCTCTTGCTTAAACTTTTGAATTTCAAAAATATTTTTGGTTTATCTCGATTTTTGGGAAAATAGCTGCGTTTGTTTTTAATTTGTGACCAATCAAAAGGTTTCCCTCCAAATTCCGAGAAGTGAATCTGGAGCCTAAATAAATAGAGAACCAGGAATTGAATTCAGTGAGTCAACAAACAGCTGCTGCATGAACCCAGGTCGGCCTGGTCAAGGAGAAAACAACACAGAAGAAATTCGGTTTGGTTTGGTTTGGTTTGTTTTATGGCATATCAACCTCAATGGGTCATTTAATGCTGAAAAAGAATTTTTATTTCTGGTAATATTTTTTCTTCAAGAATGTATAGCTGGTAATGTCTTTTTTCCTCAAAAATGTATAGCTGGTAATATTATTTTTTCCAAAAACGTATAGTTGGTAATATTATTTTTCCAAAACATACAGCTGGCAATATTATTTTTCCAAAATGTATAGCTGGCAATATTATTTTTTTCCAAAAACATATAGCTGGTAATATTATTTTTTCCAAAAATGTATAGCTGGTAATATTATTTTTTCCAAAAATGTATAGCTGGTAATATTATTTTTTCAAAAAATGTATAGCTGGTAATTTTTTTCAAATATGTATAGCCGGCAACACTATTCTTTCCAAAAAAAATATAGCCGGTAATATTTTTCCAGATTTGCACAGCTGGCAACATTATTTTCCAAAAATGTATTATCAGAGGCCCTGCCGTTGGACGTAGTTTATCGTCATACCCAGCATGCGGATGTAGTTTATCGTCATACCCAGGACACAGATGTAGTTTATCATCATACCCAGGACTTGGGAGAAATTTGATGACCACTAGATGAGAATTGAAAGGAACATCAAAGTCACTCACACATCAAGGAAAATTCTTCAGTTGGCGTGATTCTTCTGTTCTTCACTGCTATCACAAACTTTGCTTCAAAAATTGTACCTATTCTTTGAAAACTATTCAGAGAAGCATTTTTATTCTTTTTTCATTTATTTTTATGTTGTTTACCTTTTCTGAGGCCCTTATGCAGCATTGTAAAATTTTATTGTAAAATAGGCATATTTCATTTGCATTGATTATTTTTACATACATGTTATTGACCATCATTTGGCACACAAAGCACTTAATTTGTGTAATTCTTTGATTTTTGTGTGTGAACAATAAATTTATCATCTGTTTTTTTAACTCAACTTGTGTTGTCTGTCTTTGTTGTGTGCTCTTTTAAATTAAATGCTAACTCAAACATTTGTCTGAACTATTTTTTTCATAGGGTTTTTTTTTTTAATCAGGGTTTTTTTTTTTCATGGTGCTTATTTTTTTTTGTAGGGTTTATTTTTTTCATAGAGTTTTTTACCAAATAAAACATCCTTTACTTAGATTTTCAAATGCTTTGTATCCTTTCAAATTAAGGTATATTTCTTGTATGTTTTATCTAAAAAATGTTTTTAATTATTTTCTTCTTGGGCAAAGTTTGCCCAGGTTGTTTTGTTTTTGTTGGCCTGTTGGCTGATTTTGGTTTATGTAAGTCTGGTAATTCCAGTTTATATATATATATATATATATATATATATATATATATATATAAGTATAGGTATAGGGTTAGGTAAATAAGATAATTAGATATTTTACAAATAGCGTTCAGCATTCAAATTTAAGCGTACTTCAATTTCCCTTTTTTCCTATTATTGACTCATACCTACACCTCATTTCCTGCACTTGGACCCCATTATTGCTTTAGTACTATTTTTGTGCTATTTTTATTTTGAACTATGAATCAGCACCCATACCATGAGCATCTGTATACTTTTTAAAAAAATTAACAATAGGCTATATCTTGTGCCTGATGAGTTGGGTAACCAACGAAACTAGTCGCACATCAATCATAAGTATATGTGTATTTATTAACATATACATACATATATATATATATATATATATATATATGTATATATATATATATGTATATATATATATGTATATATATATATATGTATATATATATATATGTATATATATATATATGTATATATATGTATATATATATATATATGTATATATATATATGTATATATATATATGTATATATATATGTATATATATATATATATATGTATATATATATATATATGTATATATATATATATATATATATATATATGTATATATATATATATATATATATATGTATATATATATATATATATATATATATGTATATATATATATATGTATATATATATATATGTATATATATATATATATATATATATATATGTATATATATATATATGTATATATATATATATGTATATATATATATATGTATATATATATATATGTATATATATATGTATATATATATATATATATATATATATATATATATATGTATATATATATATATGTATATATATATATATGTATATATATATATATATGTATATATATATATATATGTATATATATATATATATATGTATATATATATATATGTATATATATATATATATGTATATATATATATATATATATGTATATATATATATATATGTATATATATATATATATGTATATATATATATATATATGTATATATATATATGTATATATATATATATATATATATATATATATATGTATATATATATATATATATATATATATATATATATATATATATATATATATATGGGATAACAATATATAAATTTATATATTTTGCAAAAGGAGAAGGACAACTCTGAATTCAAAGCCTGTGGAGGGTCATTTGGGGATCTTGTGGCATGTAGTGCACTAGGTCTCTGTATTTGGCCCTTCAAAAAGTGTGAATGGTTCTGCAC
This sequence comes from Acanthosepion esculentum, assembly GCA_964036315.1. Lineage (NCBI taxonomy): Eukaryota > Metazoa > Mollusca > Cephalopoda > Sepiida > Sepiidae > Acanthosepion > Acanthosepion esculentum. Next base: position 63,254,292 of record OZ038494.1, read on the forward strand.
AAAACCTTCACTACTATAATCAAATCACATGTGCTGGTGTCTGGCTGTTGGTTCCTAGGAACTGAGCTGCTTGACCCTCATATGTCAAATATGACAGGAGAGTTGAATATATATGGGATAAAAATATATAAATTTATATATTTTGAGGACAATTTTGGAGGAAAGCTGTATAACAAAGTGGAAAACGTTTTTGCGTGATGCATTTTGTCCTTTAGGATTTTATTGGACTAAATTTATTTACATTGATGCAACTACACATGTGCACAAATGATAGATGCTGAGAATTTTAAATTTAAAAAGTAAGTTTTTTTTTATATGTGTTTTGGGGGTATAATCTAGCCGTTTTCATTTAGTTTTTTTTTTGTTTCTGTCACTTTTGTTATTAAATAATATCCCACATTGTTATAACAGAAGATCTGCCAAGAATGGTAAAACATTGTAAGAATCAGGATACAAATTTACTGTGGATGATCTAGCAATTAAAACACTTTGTAAACATTGCCGTTTTAGTGAATTGGTTTGTTTTTTAATTAGAGTAGCATTATATATATATATATATATATATATATATATATATATATATATATATATTAAAATTTGCTATACATAGAAAGAAAGTATACACAAAATTTATGACAGCGTCAACATTGTATGATGACTGGCAGTTTTCCACTTTAAGCAATCATCAGATTATGTTTATATATATATATCTATATATAAGATATAGCCTATTGTTATATATATATATATTTCTTGGTAGAAAATCTCTCACGACCATGCTACCCAGGTTTCGATTGCCCGATTTCCTCAGGCCAGTTGGAAAAGCTGTAGTATAGTGAACTCTACAACAAACTTATAAAACACTGGAAGTTGGATGGTACTGGTGGGAGTGGAACTTAGAAGAGGGAAGGTCAGAACACCAGGATAAATACATATATATATATATATATATATATATATATATATAGTCACTCAAGTAGGCTAGCAATGATTTTATCAGTATCTAAAGAATGTTGTGTTTTTATGACCAGCTGAAAAGTTCTATTCAATTGAATCTTCAAAGTAACCACTCACTTGACCAAAAGAGAATAAAATAATAGATAATAAATTAAAATGTTTGGGAACAAGTGACATTTGACCGGATGTTAGAAATTTCCACTTACAGGCTTATATAAACAGTCACAGAAGTAAATGTAGTACTCAGCCACCCATTGGCAAGTACAGTCTGTCCATTGAGGTAGTTTTGATACAGCTTGTTGGTGAGGTACAGCTTTGATGACACCTGCTGGTTACCAGCCAGGTTTTGAGTCTTCATTTCTCATCAAGCATTAATTTTAGCTTTTGTTTTCTTTGTGAGTGTGCAATGGACCTTTCTCAGTTTTTGCACATGATGATGCAAATGAGTAAAGAGACACCATATAGTGTTATTTGTCTGGTTCGAGAAAAGTTGAGAGATGGACCTGTTGAATGGTTACATAGGGATATAAAGACAAAAGGAGTTAATAGTCAATACAGTCCTCAAAAAAGAAGGTGAAAGTAAAAAATGGAAATTGAAAGTACTTTAGTCTTGACAATATAAATGTCAGGGCCTATGATGTTTTATATATATAGGTTAAAATATTAAATATTTTGAAAAGATAAAGGTAATCCTCTGGGGATATTGTCAGTGCAGTAGGTATAAATCTAGTATATATATATGTATATATATATATATATATATATATATATATATATATATATATATATATATATGTATATATATATGTGTGTGTAATCTTACATAGATATGGTTTTATGAAAGAGTTTATAAAACAGGAATTGCTACCATGTAAGCTTTATTAGTTTTAATACATAATTCATATATGTATTTATTATATTAATAAGTAATAAACAAGAATCATATTCTACTTTTAAATGTTTTCATTCTTTGGGGGTGTCATGGGCATTAGGGGTATGAATTTCTGACTTTTGATAAAATAATTGATTTCCTGTATCATAATTCGATGAACTTTTGATCAAAAATAATGAAGAAGGGTTTAATTCAGTTTATTTTTAAAAAAATTTCACCCCAACACAAAATTGCTAAAATCGTATATACGTATAGTAATACTATGACTTTCTGGAACATTCTAGAACTTGTTTTTGCTCATTTGTAAGTTGGTATGTTATGCTATAGCTATAAACTGTTAAATGCATTAAAAATATGTAAGTACTATCCATCATTAGCAAATTCAAAAATGAAGTTTCTGAAATATTTAAAATCAAATTTTTGGTTGGCGGGGGGGTGACCTTTTTCAAGAACTAAAACAAATTAATTCCTTTTTCATTACTTTTTAACAAAAGTTCTTAGATTTATGACACAGGAACATAGGGCTACAAAAAAGTCATAACCATAATGGCAGAAAGTAAAATTGCAACACTCTGAGTATTGTTGTGGGTACTGTTCCTAGTTTGATTAAAAGCAGTGTCAAACAAAATTTACACTTGTAAATGATGGGTCATCATTCTCAGTAGAGGTGAAAGGAAATGGAATGAATTTCAACAAGGTAATATTTTAATGTATTTGAATGGACACACTTCTAGATCAGTAATATGGGGTTTACCCAATGGTCTATCCTTGGAGCTATGTTGCTTTTTTTACATCAACAACCTTACCAATATCATAAGTTCCAAACTAGGTATTTATACTGATGGAACAATTATTTACTTGTTTTAGTAACAAGTCTGATAGGTTCAACAAATTAAATTGGCAATTGCTCTCAGGGAATGGCTTGTAAATTTTAATGTCTTCAAAAGAAAACTGCCTCATTTAAACACCATAGTGAACCTAGGAGGCATATTGGATTAATGGATAGCAGTGCGGATTGAAGAATCAGGGAGCCGAGTTCGAATTCCAGTCAAATCCATTACATTCACTTATGTGCTAATACCCTTGGGAAAGGTATGAATCCTCTTTATCTTCCCCCCCACTTATGGGCAAATAGCAGGATGGACTGGGTTCTATAGCCTTGGATGGCAACTTGTCTACCGCAGAAAGAAATGGCAACCTACCGCAGGAAAAAATCTTTCTCGTCAGTCATGAATTGAAAGATACATGATCACCTATGTGTGTGTCACACATGGCACATAATTGACTGAGTGAACCTTCAGTAGAAAATTCCAACAATCTCAAAAATAAATGAATCCAACACATAGAAGAATTTCATATATATTTTATTTGAGGTACATGCTTCTAGTAGGACTAAAAGCAGTGGCAAACAAAATTTACACATGCAAATTGTCATTACCAATAGAGGTAAGAGGAAATGGAATAAATGTTAACATGGCGATATTTTCATGTGTTTTTGTATAACAATAGACTGATTACCAAAGGAGAGAAATACACTAGTATGCATGTAAATATAACTGGAAAGAAAGTAGACATTTAAATTTAGCAATTGTTTGGGTGATATGTGTGTGTGTGTGTGTGTGTGTGTGAAAAAGTTCAGTCACCTGTGTGAAAAAGTTCAGTTACATGAGGAAAGATATCCCCATGATGGGGACAGGTCCTGTGCTGGCATTACTTCTACTGCATGCTAAAAAGAAAATAGAGAAAAGAGAAAGAAGACAGGAAGTGCCAAGTTTCTGTAGCTGTTTAACAGCACCACGTAATGACATCTTGGTGAAACTGGCAAAGCCATGTCGGGATAACCAACAGTATGCATTAATTACACTCGGATTATTATCCTCATTTATGTTGTTATTTTCACGGTGTTTTGGATGTTGCCCCCTCTGGCTTTCATCTGGTGATAGTTGATTCAGAAAACCTCAAACTGGACCCTTTACTTAATATCCAAAGGTAAATTATTATTGTTTAGCTGTCTGGGGATATCTCATCTTGATCTTATTTAGTACTGTTCAGTTATTGCTCACCCTGTTTCCACAGAGTCTAAGTCTGTACTACCTGGCCCAGGAGCAAGCAATAACTGAGCAATACTAAGTAAGAACAAGGTGAGATATCCATAGATACAAGGATAATCTATCCCTGTAGATTAAATAAATTGTTTAGTTTGAAATTCCATGAAGGTTACCTAGATCAACAAGCAGCTGGAAAATGCTGATGGTAAAAACAGCCAAAGCCCTGTGATAACAACAAAGATGAGGATATTAGTCTGAATGTAAATAATGATAACTCCTCATCACAGAAATTTAAATAGAAACTCTGAGTATGCATTTTAATTTACTCAGGATTAAATAATTTTAAAGAAACTAACTGGTTTTTATATATAATCTGACATTATTTCTTATTCCTTAAATTTTGTATTTTAGAAGATACCCCTGTTTGAGTAGATGCTCTGTTTTCTTTAAAACATGGTTAAATACACCTGTCTATATTTCTGAGATGAGGTATTATGTACATTATTTACATTATTCAGACTATTGTCTTCATCTTTGTCACCATATTTATTACAACGTTTCAGCCGTTGTATGCTCCGGCCTTCTTCAGGTGGTTGGAATGTCAAACTGAACCCTTAAGGACACATGGCACAGTGGATAAAGGTGTTGGTTAGATCCAGTGACAGGACCCAAAGAGTGTGAGTTCAATACCCGGTTAAGGCAGTGGAGAACCTTCAGAAGGAAATTAACAGGAGATAACTGATAACTGACATCCATCAAATATGGCATGTGGAACTAGAACAGTCTACCCCAGTGAGCGAAATAAAGGGTTCAGTTCGACATTCCAACCACCTGAAGAAGGCCGGAGCGTACAACGTCCGAAATGTTGTAATAAATATGGCGACAAAGATGAGGACAATAGTCCGAATAATGTAAATAATGGTTAAATACATCTACTAGCCTGTGCATTAAAAAATCTTAATAAAGAAAATGTGCCCTTGAGCAGGGCCTGAAACTATGTCCCCTTCACTCTAGCTGAGCAATCTAAAGCACACTGAATTATATTGTGGTTTCCTCTACAAAAAGGGGTCACAGGTTCAAGCCTAGCCAGAATGCACATTTTCTTTATTAACACTGTTTACAAAACAGAGCATGTACTCAGACACTTGTATTTACTAAAATATTATATGGGGTTCACACTATTGAAAAAAAAAAAAAACAGTGCACCAACTTGAATATAGAAACTAAATGCAACACTACTCATTTTTCCATTTTGCCATTCCTGAAATGAGATTCAACACTATTTAAAGGCAGTGGATGTACTAGGCTGTTTCTTATGAAAGACATAAGGAGTAAGTGAAGAAAGAAGCAAAGAAGAAAGAATTAGAAGCTAAAAGAAACCAGAAAAGAAAAGGGAAAATTTCCTGAAATTTATTATTGAACAGTTGTTTAAAAAAGAATACAATGAGAGTCATGTCAATATTATTGTGGTTCCTCTTGAGAACAAATTGCTAAAGTCTCATTGACTCTGGAGAATCTGCCAACCTTCTCAGTTTCAACTTTAAATAAATAAGTGGACCTTTTTTGAAAGGAATTGTATTGTATCTTCTCAAAACATTTTTCAACTGTTGAAAGATATGTATGTAAAAGAAAATTTTGTCAAAAAAAATTTATATAAGCTTCTATGAGCCTAAGATTTTAATTTTTGAACAGGTTATCTTGGCTTAATAATAATAAGGTGAACAAAAAAGGAAAGTCTTGTGCAATCTTATTTGTATTCTGTTTGTTTTGTCTTGTCAATAAATGAATTGTAAAGTTAATTCAAGTTCTACGATAGAGTTTTGAGCATTGTTTGTTGCGTTTGTTGGCCTTAAGGATAATCAGGATAAGAGAGGTGATATCCTCTCTTCCCCACCCCAAATCTTTTTAATGCTACTCAGTTTTCCGTCTTGTCATTCATGAAACTAAAGGCAATACTACTCAATTGTCGTTCAATGGCCCACAAGCAAGTATCTACAATTATTTTTATTTTTATTAATCATTTCACCTCAAGCAAAATAATAAAGCCACTAGGATGCAAAGGCTTACTGAATGTTAGAGAATATGAGAAAAGTACTATTAAGGAGAGAGAACAATAAATGAACAAGAATTAAGATGACAGAAGATAACAATTGACATTCCATTTAAACCTTTGAAGATCAAAGATTACTGGGAAGCATGGAGCCAGAAGAGAGTTCCAGAAGTGCAATAGAAGAAATTGTTAGTATAGAACTTATGATTACATCGAGCCATTTCAACTGTAAAATGATGAGACCTCACTGCCAATCTAGTACTGCACTTAAATTCATAAAGACTAGGTACCATAAAGGAAAGTAATATTTATTTTGTTATAATACAAAAATGTTGCACAAAGCCAAAAGGGGGATAGGAAAAGATTGGTCTTCAATCTGTTTTATCTTAAATTTAGCTAGCCATGATTACTGACCCAAATATACTACAGTATTCTCACCCCAAAACAACACATTCTGACTTACCATTCTCACTACAGCCACCATAATACCTCAAAGTCTCTATGTAGCCCCATAGAGGTAAGTTCAATTTCCATGAAAGTATTCATAGAAAAGACACAAGGAAACTACATTACGGCAGTGGAAAAGTGACTGAAGCCGAGATGCAGGGTCAGGATCAGTAACATTGCAGATTCTTCTTTAGATTTATGTGGCAACAATATTAAAAGCATGGACATATGGTAGACTTACTACTAATAAATTCAACAAAATATTCTTGTTTGTTAATCAAATGTTGATTTCTGAAAAGTATACCTGTTAGAGATACCAATAATCTTCCTGTTTTAGAACTCTCTGTGATAAGATTTTACATCTGTAGGTATATCAATAAGTCCACAACCTAATAATATGCAAAAACATTTATTTCAAGCAATAAATAATTTTCTTTTTTGTCAATTCACTTAACCCAATACTTTTCTGTTCACTGCTTAGATCAAATATTATACAGTGAAGATTTCAGATCAAAATTCAACTAATGTTTTTATACTCCGTCTCAACCAGAAGCATTTTTTTTATTTTAAAACATGAATAAATCCTGAGGCAAAATTTGCAAATATCCTTAAAGAAAGGTTGCTTAGTTTATACTATTTATACAAAGATGAAGACAATAGTACAAATTTAAACAGTGTAAATCAGTGGCGTAGGACTGATTGCACCAGGCGGTAAATTTTGATCCAACCTTATCTGTCAGTCTGTCTTTCTGTCTCTCTCTCTCTCTCTCTCCATATATATATATATATATATATATATATATATATATATATATATATATATGATAAAAATATTATGCTAAGGTATACTATATTTATGGGTAAAAGAGCTCAGGGCTGACATCAGTGTCCACTTTATATATATATATATATATATATATATATATATAAAGTGGACACTGATATATATATATATATATATATATATATATATATATATATATATAAAGTGGACAGTTTCATGCTTCAAGTGATCTTCAGACCATGTGTCACTACACCTTGCGTGAGCTCTATATATGTGCTACTTGTGGTCTATGAGAAGTAGGGAAAACAGTAATTTGCTCTTTCATGTTCTTTTGTTTAGGACTATTATTTTAAGTTATTTTTAATCCTGAAGTTAAGTTTGTTCAATAAGAATTAAAATAAACAATCACAAGGTCAGGACTATAAACAACCCCAAAAATTAACTCAAAACATAAGGACATGGCAAGGTTAGTTTCTCCTCCAATGATTTTCCATAGACCCCCAGAGAAATGATATATGGTTTGGAGTTCATTTGAGTTATGAAACTGAAAGTCACCATGCAATGTTGATTTCTATTTACACACTGTCTATATCTACAATGTTCTATCTCTGACACTGAGAAATTTTGGCATAAATATAATAAATTTTAAGCAATATACATACATGCATAAAGTGGCAGATCTACTATGAAACTAATGAAGCTTAAACTTCAGACCCCTAATCCTAGAGGGGTCCCTGAAGCAACTTTTGTCAGTGGGTGAATTTTTCAACAAAATCCATGAGTTTTTGAATGTCTTTTATTCTACCAACTGGTGTGTCTATTTACATTTATATCTTGGACAACCTATGGACATTTCAGTTGACCCTCATATATATATACATAGTTCATATATATATATATATATATATATATATATATATATATATATATATATATATATATGAGATAAGAGGTAACACTATATATTTTATATATCAAGAACAATATTGAGGGAAAATGTATGGAAAAGTGGAAAAGGTTTTCTTATTTTATATTCAATGCGAAACAAATGCTCATAAAATATTCCAAAATAGAAAAATGGCCCCTCCTGGCAAACCCAATCAAAAAATAATATTGTCCTACACACTAACTCTATCATAACTACAACTGAAAAGAATCTATCTAAACTCAACATAAAATTTGTTACTACCACATCTAAAACAATAAAGACTTATTTAATACTAAACAAAACAATAAGCTAAAACTTGAAGGTGAAATTTACTCAATCACCTGTAATAATTATCACAAAAAATACATTAGAGAAACCTCAAGAAATCTAAATAAAAGATTATATAAACACAAAAAGGACATTTTACAAAACAATACATCAAATGTGTTGGTTGCTCACCAAAATGAGTCTGACCACAATTTTGACATAAAAATGCTACTCTGATCAAAGAAAACAATTCACTAAAATGAAAATGTTTAGAGAGTGCCTTGATCGCAAGGTTATCTACAGTGAATTTGCATCCTGGCTCTTACAAAATTTTACCATTTCTAGCAGAACTTCTATCATCACAGTGTGGGTTATTTAATAACAAAAGTGGTGAAAAGAAAAAGAATCTAAATGAAATTGGCTACATAAAAAAATTAAAATTAAAAATCCCAAGCATCCCTTATTCATATGCATGTGTAGTGACACCAATATAACAAATTTAGTCAGCTGAAGTCCTAAAAGACAAAATGCATCAAAAGAAAACTTTTCCCACTTTGTTATACATATATATATTAAAGTTGGCTGAGAATATGATGAATAGTAAATATATAAGACAATTTTGAAAATTTCAACCATGTCTTATTTCACCAACGAACCAGTGTCATCAGAAAAATAATTTCATTTCACAATAACAAAACCTACATTAGTGCGACAAAATGTAATCTACATTATGTGCCTAAAGGCTTGAAACTTACTTTAACTGTATCCCTATAAAAATGAAATTTGATCAAATTTCAACTCAGCTTTTATTTCTTATATTTTCTTGGGTAATAAAATTATTTTTCTCTTGATGTCATTTGGCCAAACATGTCAAACTATAGATTTTCAATTTCCCAAATTTTCTTTTACACACACACACACACATATATATATATATATATATATATATATATATATGTGTGTGTGTAAAAGAAAATTTGGGAAATTGATATATATATATATATATATATATATATATATATATATATATATGTGTGTGTGTGTGTGTGAAAAAATATATATAAATTTTTAATTATATATCCAAACAGATATAAAAACATGAATAAATGAAAATTTAAATTTAAAACTTTAAAATTTCAGATTTAATAAGATTTCTCAAATATTCAGGCTGATAGATGAAAATAAATAAATATACTGTTCAATAAAAAAACAGAACATCGACTCAAATATGAGTATCCACTAAAAATAACATTTAAAGTAATAAAAAATCAGTGTCACTTTAGAATGTGTCCTACCAATCAGTTTCTGCTTTAGTGTGTATCCTACCACTACATTTGTATCCTACATTTTTAAGGCATTGTAAATATATTTTAGCGACCGGTTTCTGCTTTAGTGTGTATCCTACCACCACATTTGTATCCTACATTATTAAGGCATTGTAAATATATTTTACCGATCAGTTTCTGCTTTAGTGTGTATCCTACCACCACATTTGTATCCTACATTATTAAGCCATTGTAAATATATTTTACCGATCAGTTTCCGCTTTAGTGTGTATCCTACCACTACATTTGTATCCTACATTATTAAGCCATTGTAAATATATTTTACCGATCAGTTTCCGCTTTAGTGTGTATCCTACCACTACATTTGTATCCTACATTATTAAGCCATTGTAAATATATTTTACCGATCAGTTTCCGCTTTAGTGTGTATCCTACCACTACATTTGTATCCTACATTATTAAGCCATTGTAAATATATTTTACCGATCAGTTTCCGCTTTAGTGTGTATCCTACCACTACATTTGTATCCTACATTATTAAGCCATTGTAAATATATTTTACCGATCAGTTTCCGCTTTAGTGTGTATCCTACCACTACATTTGTATCCTACATTATTAAGCCATTGTAAATATATTTTACCGATCAGTTTCCGCTTTAGTGTGTATCCTACCACTACATTTGTATCCTACATTATTAAGCCATTGTAAATATATTTTACCGATCAGTTTCCGCTTTAGTGTGTATCCTACCACTACATTTGTATCCTACATTATTAAGCCATTGTAAATATATTTTACCGATCAGTTTCCGCTTTAGTGTGTATCCTACCACTACATTTGTATCCTACATTATTAAGCCATTGTAAACCCGGATATAAGAGACTTCTTCTCCGGTCCCGACAACTCTCTTATATCCGGGTTACACTGTAGTTTATTTTGGAGCACTTTGACATGGTGTAATGACTAGCAAGGTTGTCTAACTAAATTAATTACAATTGAATAGTGAGTATAATTCTCACTGGGTAACCCATGCTTTTGGCCTTGTGCCACATCTAGCATTACCATATAGCAATATTTATGGTTTTTCAGGTAGGCTTGAAATCCATTAATTTCTTGAAACTTCAGATTGACGTGTCATCTCACCTTGAATTCGGAACATCACAAATTATATTAACGTTTGTTTAACAAGTTGAATACGCATGGAACCTAATGAACCAATGAAACTTCAAACAACACAAAAGTAAAAATACCAGAATTTCTTTCTTTTTTTCTCTCCATATCTCAGTCTCTGATAAAGCTTTAATGAAAGTGAGACATGTTAGATTAATTAATGTTTCCTATTTGTTCTTTATCTTATCATTCTTTCAGATTCCGATATGCATTTGATCCCAAACTGTGTGTGTGTGTGTGTCTCTGTGTGTGTCTCTGTGTGTGTGTGTGTGTGTGTGTGTCTCTGTGTGTGTGTGTGTGTGCGTGTGTGTGTGTGTGTGTCTGTGCATGTGTGTGTGCATGATTCTTTATAGTTTTGAGCAATTTTTTCATTCTTTATGGTACTTAAAAGTTCAGTTACTGATGTCAGATGCTTGAAAACTGAAGAATTTTTGGTGAAGGAGTCACCAGATGTCTTCTGCAAGAGGTATGTTGAAAACCTTTATTGAGTATCTTCCGAGAGTATTGATAGGGCTGAAAAGAAAAGTACTAAATGAAAACATAATTGTAGTTTTTTTTCCCTTCCATAAATAAAAATGTGAACACAACATATTGAAAAAATATTGCACCTCTTATTTTTATTCTATGATCCTCACTGGGTGTCCCATACAAAATTCAACATTAAATAACTCAACAAGGGTTGACATAAAATCAAATCAAAGAACCATCAACCAGTGTGTGGTAAGGGTCAGCCAGGCTAATCTGGTTGACAATTATTTCTGAGTAGCAAGTTTGGTTCTCACTAGGTGCCCTATATGAAATCCAACATTAAATGAGACAATAAGGGTTGATATGTTGTAAAATGCTCCAGAACTTAATCTATAATACAAATACTATTACAAAAGATTATTACTGAAAATAATTTAGTTAATTAGATGTGGTTTTAGTTACAGTAAATTGAATAAAGGACACACACATTTTTATAATGATTGTAAATTGCTTCATCCAAAAGGATATAAATAAAAACAAATGTTTGGCAGACTTAACTCATTTCCATTCAAAGTAGATAAAACCACTTCAGGTTACTAGGCTTTAATATATAATAAAAAATATTTTAAATATTAGCAAGCATAAGAAGTTAAAAATTTTTTTTAAAAAATCACTCCAAAGTAATGCATATTAATTAACTCGGATTGATTTTGTGTAGAAAGGGTCTGGGTTAAAAGGGAACTTTACCATTGATAATATGAATATTACTAGTTTTATCATAAATTGATAATATTAATATTGCTAGCTATATCATAAATTGATAATATGAATATTACTAGTTTTATCATAAATTGATAATATTAATATTGCTAGCTATATCACAAGTCTTGGGAAAATAAATAAACTTCTTTTAAACCACTACACATTTTCCCATGTATGTATACAAGGTATGACTCCAAAATGTTGTTTAATTTTATCACACTGATCAATCTATTTGTCTGTAGAATTTCCCATGTCTTACCAAACGTTTTACACATCTCAAAATCATTCCACCAGGAAATAAATCTTATTTTCTGTTTATTTTTTTTTTCTTTTATGAAACCATTTTAAAATCTAAGCCTCCTAAGCTTTTGGCTATCACTTTTTATACATGTTTCAATCTGTCTATATCCTGTCTTTCAGTGATGAAAGCTATTAAAATTCAACAACAGAAAATGAGCTCATTTATCCAAACAAAAGTTAAAATGTTTATATCTGTGTAAATTTATCATATTTGCTGTAGAATAATATTTAAAATACTAACCTTAAAAACTACAGCTACGGAGTTAAAACATCCCAGGATACTCAACAATTGTGCCAGTTTTTTTGTTTTTTTTACTGTTATTCACCCAATAAAAACCGAAGAGCCACTCAAGGGAGAGGGTTACTGAATGAAATTGTTTTAAACAACAATATGACTGTAAACTTGAAGAGGTTAAAATTGTCACAATTGGGGAAGCAACCTCTCAAGAGTTTGTTTCACAACATAGCAATTCTTGGGAAGAAATTGTTAAAATGTAACTTCTTTCTTACCCATGGAATATGATGTGAATGTGGATAATTCAACTCTGTACTGTTGATTTTTGATGATGTGAATGTGGATAATTCAACTCTGTACTGTTGATTTTTATGTTCTGGTACATTTAACCCACAAACAGTTTTGGGGGACTCATATGAGTCCAGGGAAAAATAAGATAAGAAATAGAATTTAAACAAATAAATATTAACAAATATATTGAAATGACATTTTACAAAAGGAAAAATGAGAAATTAAATTAAATTTGAAGAGTTCAAAGCAATCTTCAGTGTCTGCAATTGACATACTTACATTTTTCAGTTGCAAAAAAGAATATATCTTTTTGCTATGAAAAGTCACTGAGAAAGAGATAGACTCTTTCAAATCTTGCACTACCTGTGATTATCACTAGGGGGCGGTAAGCCAAAAAATATTTCCCCTACTGTGTGTAATTATTGCCGAGAGTGATAATTCAAAATCTTGCCGCCTGTGATTATCACCAGGGGGCAGTAATCCAACACTACATAAATACTAAATATCTATCAATCTCTCTATCTACAGTGTGTGTGTGTGTCTGCATGCAAATGTGCGTATGCCTGATAGATATGTATAACCTGCCTTATAGTTGAAATAATTATATATTTTTAATAGTAACCAAAGGTTAGTCCTTGAACCAAGCTAAAGGTCATTATTTCAAATGCTGAAGTTTTTTTAGGTTTTCCCTCAAATGAAAGAGACTTATGGCCACATCATGTTGACACACTGGTTCCTGTACAATCACCAAGGTTAAGCAATGTTGAGCATAGTCAATACCTAGATGGGTATCCACTTGGGAATACTTGGTGTTGTAAGCTTGTATGTGTGGACAGTGTAATGGGTAATGCCTCCAAACTGTTCATCGGAGAGTCGAGTTCCTATTCCCATTGGGTTTGTTATATTCACTTATGAACAAATACCCTTGGGAAAGGTATGAATCCATCTTTTCTCCCCACCAGCTATGGGTTAATTAGTAAAACCTGTATCACTAAACGATTATTATCTCAAAAAAAATTCTTACAATCTCAAAATATTTTCTGGCTTTAAATAACCCGCAAATGGTTCATTAGCTGTGGAAAACAAATCAATCAATCAACTTAAAGATTGGTATAGCATTGTTTGCCTTGGTCTCCTTCTATTTTTGTTTTTGTACCATATTAAGTCTTAGTAAAAATTTATCTATCTATAGACAGACAGATAGATAAATACTGGGATACAGATAGATAGATAGATAGATAAAGAAAGAAAGAATGTATCTATATATATATATATCTATATCTATCTATCTCTCTCTCTCTATATATATATATATATAAATATATATATATAGAGAGAGAGAGATAATATTAGTGGTCAAATAAATATATATATATATATATATATATATATGTGTGTGTGTGTGTGTGTGTGTGTGTGTATATGTATGTATATAAATAAATTTCCAAGAGGATAGAATCCAGGTAGAACTCAATGTCCAGTACAGAGTAAGAACTTCTCTCTGTTAAATTTTAATCCCCACCTTCATATTTAGGCCTTCCTGTTCTTCTTTCTTCTGTTACACCTCTCTCTAGAGCTTTCATACATCTCCCTCTCACACTTGTTTCCCACTCCCGCACATATACTCTCACTAAAATTTTATTTTTTATAGCCGGAGTTATATTTTCCGATTTCTTTTTGAATTTGTAGGTCTGATGAATTGGATCGTGATTACGATTCCAATGTAATAAATTATAACAAAGGAATATTAGTGTTTGAGCCTTTTTTATTATATATATATATATATATATATATAATTATTTATTCAAAAATTATAACATAAATATGTTATAAAATCACTACAAAAATAGCCATTTTGTTTCAACACTTCTGGTGTCTTATCAAGTGATGGTGTTGAATTTATTCCATATACACCAACCCTATACTTGTATATATATATATATATATATATATATATATATATATATATATAGAGAGAGAGAGAGAGAGAGAGAGATAGATATAGCTATATAGACAGATAGATAGACAGAGAGAGAGAGAAATAATATGAACATAGAAATCAACATTGGAATGAAAAATGGCAATCTCACTAAGGATTTTATATCTGTCTAACTCTGAAACTACTGTGGCAGAATTAGTTAAAGTCCCATCCATGTGAGACAAGCACCCAGGACATGGAATACAAGTTCAAGTTTTGTTGAAAGTTATCATATTTCCATAATGCTTAACTTAAATCGTATTCAAGATAAAAATTAAACATTTTTAAAAAATTCCGTCTCATCACAGTTCATGGCATTATTCCATCATTAAGCAGCAATAGAAAAGGATGATTAGCAATGCCAAGAACCAACCCAATGATACATCAAGGACCCTTGAATATAACAAAGACTGCAACCAAAGCTGGAGTCAATTATATTAATGGCAGAGGTAGTGAATATTAACTCCGAATATTCACCTTAGAAAATGTGTCCTTCTCACTTGAGACAGTGATGATGAGAGAGGGGTAAAAGTGGTGGTTGTGGAAGAAGAAGATAAACATGTCATTAAATCAATAGCTGCTTCTCCCTGGAGTGTGAAATTATTTTCTTTCACATTAATGAAATCGAGGAGGCCTATGTAGCCTGAAATTCTGAAATACATTATCTATACAATTATTCTGTATGTACACACATTATGCTAATCTACTTTGTGCTGAGAGCGCCTACTGGGACTTAAACTCAGACCAGACATCAGGTGAAACTTGTACATATAAGCCATTGCTAAAGATGCTGTTTGCTCCCTGTACTGCTCCAGTAAGTACCTGACTCCTCCTGCTAGCCTCTACTCTTATAAGAGCCAGATCAGCCTGAAAATGGAATATGTACATCAGCAGGAGATGCTGAGTCTTCACTTTCCACTCTTGATAGGATCCAAAAGCATCTCTACATCCTTGTGGGTGACAAATTATTTTCCACCCTACAACACCTTTCTCACAGATGAGACATTGCAAGCTTTATCGCTATTTCCATGGAGAGTGTTCAGATGGAGTACATCATTTAATTCCACCAGTCCTAACCTTCACCACTACGACCCACCATGCTACGCACATTGTAGTGAACGACCCTGACTTCCTTTGTATTCCTTTCATGAGATGTATGTTCCCCTCAAGCAGCTTCTTTCCATGAACCACTTCTTAGTAGAACCAACTCCCAAGAGGTTGCTTCCCCGATTAGTACAATCTTAAACTGTTCAAGACTAGAGATAACTGTTATCTTCCACACATATCAGTATAAACTGTGCTTCTTACTCTGTAACCCTCTATCTTGAGTGTCCCTCGGGCCTTGTACAGAGTGAAAAAAAATAAAACATAAATTAGAGTGTAATATCTATGTTCATCTCTTGTATGCTCCGGCCTTCTTCAGGTGGTTGGAATGTCGAACTGCACCCTTTATTTCACTCACTGGGGTAGACTGTTCTAGTTCCACATGCCATGTCTAATGGATGTCATTTATCAGTTATCTCTTGTGAATTCCCCTCTCCAAGTTCTCCACTGCCTTAACCAGTTATTGAACTCACACTCTTTGGGTCCTGTTACTGGATCTAACCAACGCCTTTATCCACTGTGCCACGTGTCCTTGAACAGTCTATCCCAGCAAGTGAAATAAAGGATTCAGTTCGACATTCCAACCACCTGGAGAAGGCTGGAGCATACAACGGCCAAAATGTTGTGATAAATATGGCAACAAAGATGAGGACAATAGTCCGAATAATGTAAATAGTGTGCATAACACCTCATCTCAAAAATATAGACAGATAATAAATATTGCATTATACTTGATCCACATCAGTAGCATGCAGAAGTGTGGGTAGAGGGTGCGATGACCCTGGACATCCATATCAGAAGAGCATCCAATCAAAGAGTGAAATAAAAATTTAGTTTTTGAAATTTGAAATTATCTCTATTAACTTCATTGTTTAAACACCCTACAGTCCCACAAGCTGGTGTGAAAGTGGATCCACATTTTGATAAGCGAAACTGGAATAGTCCCCCATACTTGAATCTTATGGACATACAATCAAAGAGTTGACACTGGGCATCAGCAAACCTCTGCATGTCACTAGTTCACAGTTTTATAATCTTGTAAATAAATATTGCCGAGGGAATCAAAAATGTATACAGTTATAGCAGTGTCAAGGGAATAACCATCCTTTTGACACACTGTTTTTTGCAGGCACGAAGGTTAAACGTTACTGTTATGGTAATTTACCCATGTATGGCTAGACTCTCCCAGCTATAAATAGGAGCAGGTACTGCCTTTTGGAAAGGGAAGTTTCCAGCAATCAGCTCTGACAGTCGGCCCGAACATTCTTGCTGTAACACTCTCGTTTGTATATGTTTATATTACTGTTTCTGTTAATATATTTGTTTAACTCAATTCCTTTTTTTGTGTCTTTATTTCTAGCCCTAACAAGGCCACAACATTTATCATTCTAAAGCAGATATCTGACAAAGAAAATTTTAAAAGAAATTCTTATATAACTTTAATAAATAATTCTTAACTTTATATAAAAATAATGAAAAAGAGAAAATCAGCAGTCAACTGCCAGTGCCACCTGACGAGTGGACTGAACGATTACACAAATGTTCGTCTATGAAACTTTGGAGTAGAGGTGTTGAATATGACATCAATCAGTTAAGTGACAAGTTTTATATTTGTATTAATCGTATATTTATAATATTGATAGAATTTCTAAGGACTTAATGAACTTTTATTTTTAATCCAACATTATTTCTTATTACTGTAAATATTATTTTTAATAGATGCACATATTTGAGATATTTTTAAAACTGTTAATTGCATCTACCTGCCTGTGCATTTGAGCTTTTACAAGGTAACCAAAAAAAGTTCTGTCCGTTTTTAAAGGAAAAAAAGAAAACGCTTCACAGTATGTGTAACTTATATTTAGTCTTCGAAGTAATCGCCATCGTCATCCAGCACCTTCTGTCAACGTGTCTCTGGCTGGTCAATGCCCTTGCGGTAGAACGCTGGGGGAGGGGGGGTGACGCAAAGAAGTCCGTGAGGGCTTCGCGCAAGTCTGCTTCATTGGTGAAGGATTACTCACGAAGATGATTATCCAGGGAGTGGAAGAGGTGGTAATCGTATGGCGCAAGGTCAGGTGAATAAGGTGGATGGCACAAAGTCTCCCACCCAATTTGCTGTATGGTATCCCTGACCACACACGTGACATGCGGCCTGGCGTTGTCATGGAAGAAAAGCATACCTTTGCGATTCACCAGTGCTGGCTCCTTCTGGCGCAATGCCTGTTGCACACGTTTCAATTGCTGCGAGTATAGGTCTCCAGTGACCGTTTGGCCCATTGGTAGCAGTTCATAATGAACCACTTGACGACCTGTCCACCAGACACAAAGCATAATCTTGCGTGGGTGCATAGGCGGTCTTGCGGTGTGAGGGACCACATCCTGAGGAGACAACCAATGTCTGGAACGCTTGGGAGTTTCGTACAGAACCCACTTTTCATCACTGGTAAGCACTCGATTGAATAAGGATGTGGTACAGTGGTGAGAAAGCAGCGATCCGCAGGCTGCCACTCATTGTCCCTTGTAGACCTCCAACAGCATTTGCGGAACCCACTTGCTCAGTTTGTACGTCTTACCTAGGCGGTGCAGGTGAAGTCTAACTGTTTCATCGGAAACGTTGAACTGTCTTGCAAGTTCACCACACGTTAGACTACTGTCCTCTTCAATGGCCGCCTTCAGGACTCCGTCATTCAAGACCTATGTTCGTCCTCTGTGAGGCTCATCATGAAGAGACAAATCTCCCAACTTGAATTTTCAAAACCAACACCTTGCAGTACATTCATCCACAGCACTATCCCTAAACGCTTGACATATGCGGCGACTTGATGCAGCTGCTGATAAGCCCTCTTTGAAGTCGTAAAGCAAACAGCCCCGAACGAGATCTCTAGACACTTCCATCCTTCTCACAGCTGTCTGGCTTATAACTGATGGCCGGGCATGGTGCGTGTGTTTTTTTATAACGTCTGATGTTCCTACTTCCAGCTATCCGAATTTGAAAACAATTGCTACACGCATTTCGTATATATTTCAACTTCATTCAATGACTAATAAAAAAACGGACAGAACTTTTTTGGTTACCTTGCAATTGCTGTTGTTTCCAAGTCCACCCTGACCTGGGGTAGTAGCACCTGTCAGGGCACCAGCTATGGGCAAATATGGACCCCCACCCAAATAAAACACTATAAAAGTATAAAAATACATTTTTATAGTAAAAATACCAGTAACATATTTTTAAATAAAAAAAAATTACCAACAATATATTTTATCTGTAGTTGTAGGCATACAACTGTATTCAAAATATATTTAGTTGATGCTATAAAATTGGCATTAAATAACCCATAGAGGTGTTGATATGCTGCTAAACAAAATCAAACAACTGTTTATTTGAGAAATGTAAGAAAGAGAATATGTCCTCCAGTAGGGTTTAAACTTGCATCTCATTCTTTTAAGACTCTAGAATGCACAGGTGATGTAATTCATAGTATTTAAAAAAACAGGGTTTCTATTTAAGCATGTGTATCCACTAAAAATAACATTTACAGTTATAAGAAATTTATGGAATTTTCTAGTGATCTCCATAAGTTATTTGTTAACTTATAGAAATGTTCAGTTTGTAAACTATAAGAGGGGAACGTTCAGACTTCAACATACTTTTAGTTTAGTGGTTGGTAAACAGGAAAAGCAGAAGAATGCTTCATTGAACAGCAATCTGCAGATAAAGTCATTCTATAAGGCTTTCATTTTTCCTATCTGGTGGTAGCAATTTTTTACACAAGTCTTAAAATAAACAGCCAGCATCTCTCACCCTTGACAAGACATGACTAATAGCTATTCATTTTTATCTTTATGGCCCAAATAGATCTATGTAATTGGCTCTTATTTGATCCACCTACCATATCTATATCTATCTATATATATATATATATATATATATTACATATATATATATATATATATATATATTACATGTAACATATATATATATATATTATATATATATATATATATATTACATATATATATATATTACATGTAACATATATATATATATTACATATATATATATATATATATATATATGTATATATATATATATATATATATATATATATATATATATATATATATATATATATATATATATATAATGCCAATAAAAAGATTATATTTTTATTGATACTTATAATGCAAAATTAAAAATGAAAAAGCTAGCTTTTTTATATTTTTGCATTATGAGTATCAGTTAAAAATATTGCCATTATAAAATTTTGTTCCACAAAAATCTTCATATATTTTATATATAATATATATATATATATATATATATATATATATATACCATACATATATATATATTACATATAACATATATATATATATATATCATATATCTATATTAACATACATATATATCAAATCGGTCAAGAAATGTGGACGTGCATAAATAGCATACATACACACAGACAGTCATCTTCTGTTTTATAGATATAGATATATTACATGTAACATATATATATATATTTTATATATAACATGTTTTATATATAATGTGCATGTTTGTGTTTTTCCTGTTTTATCTTTATATATAAACATGCCTTTAATACCTGCTATGCAATGTTTATAAAATAGCCAGAAGCAAAAACACTATTGTGGTTGTTTTGCAATTAACGCAGTGAATTAAACAAAAATTAATTTAATTGGTACGATTCAGTTATGAGACTACAAAGCATTTGATAAGAATTATAGTTTTATATGAATGCTAAAATCTTGGATCTAGTGAGCAATATACAGGTTATTAACACTTAGTAAATGACTTATCAATAAATCAATGAAAACACCCCTTGCATGAATTTACCAGTAGATTTCATGCATTGGGGGGGGGAGGTAATCCACAATCGGTAGCATGTTGTTTTTTGTGGGTGGGGGGAAACATTTAGATGAATTAGTATAATGAATTAGCATGTAAAATTAATGGGGCCATTTTCCCCCTCTTATTCCACTTGTGCTATTTTTACCTAAATTCAATTTATGGTTTTACACTTTGAAGATTACACTATGAGCCAGCTATTGCTAAGGTATTTTTTTCATAATGTCTATATTGTTAATTTTATCCTAAAAAAAAAAGGAATGCTTTCACTTCAATGGTTTAACTCTCTTATTACTTTCATATTGCAGTTTTTTTTAGTTTTTTTATTACTATTATTATTATTATTTCCTTTGATTTCTGGTGTATACTCATTTCTTTCCGGGTCCCGACCAGAGACCTAAGGTCAGAAAAGGCATCATGACATTTTCCACTGAGCAGTTTTGGAAAAAAAAATCACACATATTTTGTATAGATAAGGCCTTTCGTAAAGTGTGGGCTGTACTCATGAGAACAATTTTTGTATTTCTTTAAGGCATGGGCTGTCAGGAATCCCTTCAATGAATCTGTTGGAATCTTTTCCAATCAACCCAAGGGCTCCAACTACAACTGGAATTGTTGATGTTCTCATGTGCCACATTTTTGAGATTTCAATTTCAAGTTCCTTGTATTTTGAGAGTTTCTTTGAAGATCTTCAAAGATACATTGCAGTCGGCAAGGACTGCCATGTCAATAAGAAGGCATATTTTGTCTTTGCGGTCTCTAATCATGATGACTGGGCAATTAGCTTGGATTGTTCTGTCTGTGTGTATTGTAAAGTCCTATAAAATTGTTACGGGTCCTATCTCCTTAACCGGGTCTGGGTGGTGTTCATACCAATTTCTTGCAGTTTCCTCTCTATAAAAGTTGCAGATTTTCCAGTGTAGCTATTGGCCCACTCTGTCATGCTAAATAGTAGTTGCAGTTTCCTTTCTATAAAAGTTTATTATTATTATTATTTCCTTTGATTTTTGTTGTATACACATTTCCTTATGGGTCCCAACCAGAGACATAATGTCAGAAAAGGCTTCATGATATTTTCCACTGATCATTTTTGTAAAAAAAAACAAAAAAACTGTTGTTGTTGTTGTTGTTGTTGTTGTTGTTGACGACGACGACGATGATGATGATGATGACTGTGTCTAAGATCAAAACAAAATAGATGGACGTAATTGTTAATCTTTCTTTATATTTTGTAGATCGTGTCCGGTTTTGGAATGTTGCTTAGAGGGCAGTAAAATCTACCATGAAAAAAAAATAAAGGCAGCAGAAATGTGGTTCTACAGAAAAATAGTGAAAATTCCATGGATGGAGTGAGTAAGTCATAAGGATGTCTTAAGGGAAATGGCAACAGAAAGAACACTTATACTCAGAATCAGGAAAAGAGCTGAAATTCCTTGGACATATAACAAGGAAGGAGAGCTTGGAAAACTTAAACCTCACAGGGCATATTAAGGACAAGAGAGATAAGGGAAGGCAGCAAGAGTAGCTAGTGTGAATGGATGGTGAAACAGAGGCTGAGGCCTTAGCAAACAGAGAAAAACTGCTTAAAGCCACATGAGAAAGGAAGTTGTGGAAAGCCATGATCGACTATGTTCTGAAGAGAAGTGACACATAGAAGAAGAAGAAGGATGTTGAGAAAGTAGTTTATGCATTTCACTCTTATATATTATGAGGTGACCGCAGAACGAAGGTTGAATACTAGGAAACTGCATCTAGAATGAGATTCTCAACTTTTCTTTTAGGGTGTCAGAAAGTAAATACACATTTCATCCTTATGAATTATGAGTCAACCAATGATGGCAGGAGAAAAGTTGAATGGTAGGAAACTACATCTAAAATTAGTTTCTTGTCTCTTCTATCAAACAACATGTCATTTATAGTACCTTAATTGGGAAAACTTACAAAGAACGAATTTACTTTCCTCGTGAGCTTTCACTTAAGAACTGAACACAATATTCCATCATCTTCAACATTGTTTTAACCAGGAATACCAATCTTTCATTTTTTTGCATCACATTATTACAGGTAATGAAAAATGGGTTTTGCATGTCAACAAAAAACTAAAAAAAGAAAATGGTTATTACAAAATGAGAAGCCAGTGTTAACACCAAAAACAGGACACCATCCACAGAAATTCAGTATGCCATCTACAGTGCATTTCAAAGATTAACTGTAAAACTTGTAATCAGGAATTTACTTTTTAGTTTCCAGTTTTCAAAAAAGAGCATGCTAGGAATTTTTGCATGCATCTAATAGATGTATATTTGGTAACTGAGAAAATGTGGTTTATAAAGTTAAAAAAAAACATTTTCTTTATTTTTGCCATAAACTTTATTGAACAAAATATTAAATCGTGTTTCACTATCTTCTGCTATGTTTCTGGCAACTTCGTACTTCCATTTTTATAAAACCTTATATTTCTTTGGTGGAAACTTTTCTAGGTGCCTTTTACAGTTTTGCAGAGAACTTGAATTTATTTTCAATAAAAGAATTCTGTAAAGACCAAAATAAATTGTAGTCTAAATAGGCAAGTGTGTAGATGAGCCAAGGTATAGTAATTTTTACCTGGTTACCAAAGAAACATGCAATCTAGCATAAGAATGATGCTATATTATGCCCTTTCTCTTAATTTCAGAAACTTTCTATTGAGAACTACCTTCAATTAGTTTAACGAGAATTTGTTTGAACTAATTGTTTGCTTCTCTGGAAGGATCCTCTACAAAAGGACTCTTCTACCATATAAACAAGATTATCTTGTTTGGATGAAAACTGGCCTTTGGTATGGTTAATGGGGGTTCATTTTGCTTGACCACAATATACTGCATTCGAGGTTATTTTTAGGGTAAATGTTGTACAGACTGTCGCTGCTCAGGTTTGACACATTTATTTTTATTAAGTTTTAAGATACACATTGTTTAATAAATAAAAACAGGGTGCCTATTTCAAATACCAAGTGTCCACAATAATAATATTTGAAGCGATATATGTATGTATGGAGAAAACATCTTTAGAACCGACATGCTTATACCAACGCAGAGGTCTGTGCATGTGTGTATATATATATATATATATATATATATATATATATATATATATATATATATTCGAACTCGGCTCTCCGATTCCTCAATCCAAGCCGTTATCCATTACTCCACCGTGCCATATATATATATATATATATATATATATAATATATAATTCGAACTCGGCTCTCCGATTCCTCAATCCAAGCCGTTATCCATTACTCCACCGTGCCATATATATATATATATATATATATATATATATATATATATATATATATATATATATATATATATATATATATATATATATATATATATATATATATATATATATATATATATATATATATATATATATATATATATATATATATATATATATATATATATATATATATATATGGCACGGTGGAGTAATGGATAACGGCTTGGATTGAGGAATCGGAGAGCCGAGTTCGAATTCCAGTCGAATCCATTACATTCACTTATGTGCTAATACCCTTGGGAAAGGTGTGAATCCTCTTCTTCTCCCTCCATCTATGGGTAAATAGCAGGACAGACTGGGTTCTATAGCCTTGTCTAGGAGAAGGACAACTCTGAATTCAAAACTTGCGGAGGGTCGTTTGGGGACCTTGTGGCACTCAGTGCACCAGGTCTCTGTATTCGTCCCTTCATAAAATGTGGATGCTCCTGCATGAAACCTTCACCACTATAATCAAATCTCATGTGTCGGCGTCGGGCTCTCAGTTTCTAGGAACTGATCTGCTTGACTCTCATACGTCGAATTCGACGGGAGAGTCGATGATATATATATATACAAACACACACATATATATATATATAGAGAGAGAGAGAGACAGACAGACAGACAGACAGAGACAGAGAGAGTAAGACTATATTCTATTAGTAATGCTTACATTAATTCCTAACCATGCAAATTTATTTTTCTTGGTTTACAGTAAACAATATACAGCCAGAGTGCCAGAACTTGAACAAATTCTGTGGTAAAACTGCAAAATCCTATGGTTAATCATCAAATGCCACTTTTAATAGCTAAATGCTATTCTGATGATTTCATTTGTTCATTGCCATGTGAAAGTTCTTGTGTTTGTTATGATTAACATAGTATGTTAATTGCATAGTAATAGCATTTCTGAATTATTAAGGATGAACTGTAGGAAATTCTTTTATAAGTGCAGAGGACAAAATGTTCCCTTTTCTACCCTCAAGGCATGTCAAGTTTAATATTTTCTAGCAGAAGCAATTCTAATATTGTCATCAGATGAGCTGATAAAGCTAATGTATACATAATTTTGGACAACTTGGATTATTATGATGGGTCTAAATTTACAAAATTAAATAAAAACACTGCCGAGACACTAAAAAAATCTGTCAATAAACTTATAACATCAAACAATATTGATGTAGGATCCTTGAAAATCAACAAAATCATTGGAGATTACCAACCAGGATACCTATATGTATATGTTAAAATACATAAACCCAGACCTGTCTATATCTCTGAGATGAGGTATTATGATTACTTGCATTATTTACATTATTCAGTCTGTAATCCTCATCTTCACTGCTATACTCACGTTTCAGACATTGTATGCTCCAGCCTTCTTCAGGTGACTGGAATTTTGAATTGAACCCTTTATTTCATCCACTGGAGTAGATTGTTCTATTTCCATATGCTATGCTTCTTCCAGATGTCTCAAGTTATTTCCCTTTAACTGAACTCTCCAAGTTTTGGTTCACCACTGCTGTGGCCTGGTATTGAACTCATAACTCTTTGGGTCTAGTCACTAGATCTATACTGTCTTTATCCACTGGGTCACATGACATTCGGCCCAGTGGATAAAGATGTTTGTTAGATCCAGTGACTTAGAACAGTGGACGAAATAAAGGGTTCGGTTCGAAATACCAATCACCTGAAGAAGGCCAGAGCATACAATGGCT
>OZ038494.1:63285150-63300150 GCA_964036315.1 Acanthosepion esculentum
CAAAGGACCAAGGAAGTGAACATGCCTAGTCAGCACTGTTCTTTATCGACATTTACTACATCTGGAAGCAAGCGATAAAAAGAGCTAAAAAGGGGGAAAGAGAGTGAATATGTTTGCATTTTTATAGGCTTAAAAAGTGCCCCCTAACAGGCGTTTTGGCAAAGTCAAGTGGGATAACTCACTAAAGTTTTTGCATGTGTTTCATCCTTTAGTACTTCATCGGCTAAAGTGATGTTTGCATTGATGTGATTACACATACACATGAAGGAGAGAAGACGTTGAGAATTTCAAATTTAAATTAAAAAAAATTTTGTTTTTTAAATATATGTTTTGAGTATATAGTTGGGCGGATTTCATTTAGTTATTTTTTTTTTTTTTGTTTTTCGGAGTTAGCTCCTCCTCAGTTCTTTAATCCTTCAACAGGGGTCTCTCTCCCCTGGCTATAAATACTGGCTGACCCTTCTCTCTCTCTCTCTCTCTTTCCGACTCAGGCTTTGGGTCGCCACCTCGCGTGGAGATGAGGTAAAATCTCTCTTTTCCGACTCAGGCCTTGGGCTGCCACCTCGCGTGGAGATGAGGTAAATCTCTCTTTTCAACCAACTCCAATATGTGACCTCTCTCAGATACAGCATTTCTGGGAACGCGCTAAGAACAATACACGTACGTACGAACACTTACAACACACACACATAATTTCTCCATACAAACACTATGTAACTGTTCATGTCTTTGGTTAACTTGTTTTGTTATTAATATATATTTGTTTACCCATATATATCAGTCTTGTTTGTTTTTCTTTGTCTTCTTTGGACTTAATTAAAGTCCAACATTCCCATGTAGCTGAACCGGCTAGCAGGAAATTTTAACCTTCTGATATCTCTTCACATCTTCACCCCATGGTCCTCTACATGTTCATGTTTACATCAATTTTGTTGTTAAATATCCCACATTGGGATAATTTGTTTCTTAGTAGCTTTATTGACTTGCATGTGGTGAAGTGATTAAAAAAAATTTTTCTTAAAAAGTATGTAAAATTTTAATTTTACCGTCCTTCGTTAATCAACAAATGAACTCTGAAATTAATGAATAATGTAATTAAGAATTTAGACACAAAATTAATGTCATAATTAAATTCAATAAATTTAACTTAATATTTTACCCTTGTTCTTAAAAATATACTGTAAAAGATTTCTATTTTATTAAAATGCAGGGAAATTAACATGTATTTTAGATAATTTTAAGGCTACATTAACCCATGTTGGTATTGATTTTAAATTCCTATTTACTTCCCATCTTCATTTCATTTTATGTTATAATGTTATAGGTATCGCCTTAAGTAAAATTCATTATATGTTACCATGGTATGTTTTCTCCTGTATGGCAGCGAATACTGGACATTCTCCTCAAAGATGAAGAAGAGACTTGAAGCAACTGAAATGTGGTTCTACAGAAGGATGCTAAGCATAATATGGACCGAACAACTAAGTTTTATAGAAAATGGAAACAAAAAGGAAGCTTAACATCAGAAAGAGGCAGTTGAAATTTCTGGGCATGTAATGAGAAACGAGGGCTTGGAAAACCTGATACTCAAAGGACAGATTAAGGAAAAGAGGGACAAGGGAAAGTAGCATGAAACATACTTGATGAGCTTGAGTAAAAGGATGGTAGAACAGAGTTTGGGAGAAATAACAAAAACACAAAACTTATTAAGAGCTACAAGGGACAGGAAGATGTGGAGGGCGATGATCGCCTACTTAATGAAGGGACACGGTACATAAAAGAAAGAAAAAGAATCTGGCACCTCTGATTTGTCATCCAATGATAAATGAAGTCTATTCCAGGAAGCAACTAATATTGACAATGATTTTTTCAAGAATAACAATTGCAATGCAAAGTAAACAGTATTATACAAATCTTGACTGTCGTAGCTCATAACATGTATACACTCTTCTCTGTATCATTGAAAAAGAGAAGCCTATGCACATTAAGCAACAACCTGCCTTTCATACTTATTCAACATGTATAAATAAACATTTTCAGAAACACACATAAAAAAAAACAAGATTATTAACCCATTTTCTCAAACATGAAGTAATACTGTCCTGGGTATGATGATAAACTACATCTGACAGCAAGGCATCTGATTGAGGAGCATGGAACCACTGCTTAATTGCTGTTGTTCCCAGGTCCACCTTGACCCAGGGTGGTAGCACCTGTTAGGTTCCCAGCTATGGGTTAAATAGTGAACCCCCAAATTGGGATCAAAACATTATGAAAGTATAAAAATAGATTTTTATAGTAAAATACGAACAATACATTTTTGAAAAAAAAATTACCAGCAATACATTTGACTCTCAACAAAAACCCTCTTTACAAGAATACGTCAATGAAACCTGATCTACAAAATGATTTCTTACAAAGAATTTATATTCTATTCATACAAACATATGCTAAAAATCTTGTCGGCATTAAATAACCCATTGAGGTTGATATGCTGTAAAACAAAATAAGCCAAACTGTAAAGTAATAAACTTTTGTCACAATTTTGTTAAAATTAATGTTATTATCTAAAGTCAAATGAAAAAAAAGTAATACTGATTCCTCTAAATTTACAGAATCTGAATACTTAGTAACTCCCTGGCAAACATTTATTTTCCTTTTACTACCAATTTGTTTTTCATTGTGTGAGGTGTGGCTTGTGTCATGACCATCAGTATGGAAAGTTAATTTGGCATGCAGAGTTCAATTCTCACTTCTGTTTTGTTTGTATTCACACAAATACCCTTGAAAAAGTCATGAATCCACCTTCCTTCAGCTATGAGTTAAATAGCAGAGCAAACTAGACTCTTTTGCTTTGAGGTGGTAACCAGTCTTGGAGAAGGAAAACTGAATTTAAAACCAACTTGAAGAGAGATGGGCTCTATCAAGCCATCTTGCCCAAGACACCCCACATAGCTGCAGTAATTGTCCGGTTCACTATCCTCTCTGTTCTTTTGAACAGAAAGAAACAGATAAATGTTTTACAGTCAACTGGGAAAATACAGACACTAAGTTTGATTTTTGATTTTGAAGTCTTGCTTGAAAAAAAAAACAACAACTGGATAACCTAAGTTACAGTGTCATCTATCTTCATTAAAATATTTTATCATTTTCTGGGATCTCTTATATAAAGAAAATTTTCATAATTCCTTGGATCTTTTATATAAGGAAAATTTTCATCTAGATGTCTACTTTATACATAATAAGACATATATAACATGTAGAAAAGATAAAGATTCAGTTTAGTTAAACTGACAGGTGCAAAGTAAGGGTCCAGTTTAGCTTATAAAGATTGTCCAGATTGTAAACTGAATTCCTCACTAACAAATTTAAGAAATTGAAATTTTTAAAAATGAATATGCCCAAAACATGCTCCAGGTCCCTGTTATGGGTACTTACCCATAATAATAATGGACTATTCCGGATATTATAAATACTGCGCCTCAAGAGGGAGCAGAGAGGATTATTGTAAGAATCTCCTGTCGAACTCTCTGCTTTGGCAGAGAGGAACTCGGACGAGGCTTTGCCGCAGGGCAAAGTTTCGTCCGGGGAGATAGACAGTCCCTGAACCCGTTTATACGGGTTCTAATGGGCATATTTTTGGCCAAGCCTACCAGCTCGGAGAACCCACATTAAACCGGCCTTGTGCCACATACGACCCATGTGGGAGGGGTTGTTAAATATCGGATTATTGTAACAACATTGGAATAGTGATACTTGTCGAGACAACATAGTTCACTCTAACCAAATCTGATAGTCATTACTAATACTACTACTTCTTTGTATATATTTCTGTTTGTAATATATCTGTGTTATTCCATACTTGTGTTCGAGTCATTCTTCATTGGTTCTACCTTGGACCATCACCGTGGTACAAGGAACTTGGACCATAACAGTCTCATTAGTAATAACAGACAATTTGGTGGCCCTAACTCTAGCCATCAATGACAGACAAACAAAAAAGGCATTTGGCAATTTCAGTAAAATAAAATTAAGTGTAATATTGTCAGTTATGTGCCATGTGTGATACAAGCTTAGGCGATCATGCATCTTCCAATACATGACTGACGAGGCAGATTTTTTCCCACAGTAGGTTGCCACTTCTTTCTGTGGTAGACCAGTTGCCATCCAAGGTTATAGAACCCAGTCTGTCCTGCTATTTAACCTATAGCCGGGGAGCGAGAAGAAGCGGATTCATACTTTTTCCAAGGGTATTAGCACATAAGTGAATGTAATGGATTTGACTGGAATTCAAACCTGGCTCTCCAATTCCTCAATCCAAGCCTCTATTCATTACTCCACCATGCCTCCCCGCAAGTGTAATATAGTAATATTTATAATTTAAAAGCTTTTGTGACATCGTATTTGTAAATTTACTTATTTGCATCTGTTTTTAAAGATTTGCACATTCCTCCAAAAAAGGGTTAAAAAATTGGGTTTTCAGAGAATGTATTTGTTGGAAAATACATTTTATGATTTTGACTCCAAATTTGTTTTGCTCTTTGAAAGTGCTTTCTGGATCCTTCTCATTAAACAAAAGTGACATTTCTTTCTTCCCTTGACTTTTGAAAGGTGAACACGATCACTACAACTTTGTCTGAAATTATTTCACATTAACATAGTTTACAATTTCATCAGGCATACTTAGGACTTCTCTATCATTTACACACCTCTGTATTCCCACATTTTCAAGGAAATTAGCATTCAGTTGAAAATGTTGCAGCAAAATTTGATCAAATGTGTAATGAATATGATCACTTCTGTCTAAGTAAGGCAAGCCTTAAAAAATAATCAAAGATGCCACACACAGAATAAAACCACTCATTACATGTTATGTGGCATTTATGTAACAACTACTGAAAATGGTGCCCAACATGGCCACATCTGTGAAAGAGAATGTAAGACCATAGCAGAACTAAAAAGCCACCTGCTGTCCATATTTGAGGACAGATCAAGAATGCTCGAAACTGAGTTGCAGTTATCATTCACATATGAATTGAAAATTTTAGTTTATCTTATCTGCATCAACTTCTGTGACAGAAACTAATAAACCAACTAGAATAAAGAATTTTTGCTTGCTTTTTTGCCATTTCCTACCTCAATCTTGAAATCTAAATGACACCATTGCAGATGTGAAAATCAAATATGAATTCAGGTGGTTGTGTTATTCTATTAATAATTATACCAGCATAAGAAACAATAGCTATTAATATTGATAAGTAATGCTCAAAGTCAATTTTTGAGATGTTTAGAGTAAACTTGCTTTCACTATAAGCAACTGTGTACATTTTTTTCCAAATATGTAAAAATTAAAGAACTTTGTCAAGTAGAGAAAATCTTGAAGAATAGGATCCAAGAATTTTGCTCTTTGTTACTCCTTGGTGCACACTGCTAGTGGAGTGGCCATGTTTACACTGTAACAGCAGCAAGAAAACATAAGTGATCAAGCTCAAACTTCAATCCCGTGACCACAATAGTACCAACTATAAGCATGCATGAGCAGAAGGCAGTGTGAAAAACCAAAAGATATGTTATGGTGAAAAGATGGACAATCACGTATTATTTGGTTAAAAAAATTATAGAAAATATACAATGAATTTAAGCCTATATCTTAGAAGTAAGGCAATTAACTTTACTTGTTTGTAAGATATAAATTTTACATGTATACAAATGTTTGAACTTTCAAAGGGTTACTGAAACCAAATAGCATTTTTTTTATCATTTCACCCCAAGCAAAGTAATAAAGCCACTAAGCTCCAAGGAGTTACTGAGGATGAAAAATAGAGTGAAAAAAACTGAAAAAACATTACTATGGATTGATTTTACTTTGTTTCTGCTTAACAGACAATCAACAACTATAGGATTGAGGCCCGATAAAGATTTTGAATCATAATTGTTTTGTTAGATCAGTAATAGTTTTGATTATCGGTTAGTTGGAGAAAGTTTTCTTTTAAATCAGTTATTGAGTGATTGATTTGTTTTTTATGGTTTATCAACCCTTTGCAGGTTATTTAAAGCTAGAAAATATTTTAGGTAGTAAGAATTTCTTGATAATAATAGCGAATTACTGATACAAGTCCCACTAATTAGGCCATATTACCCCTAAGAGAAGAAGTGGTGGATTCATACCTTTCCCAAGGCTATTTACATGTAAGTAAATATAACAAACCCAACTGGAATTGGAACTTGGCTTTCCAATTTCAAGCTGTTATCCATTACACTACTTGCACAACAAAGCTTACAGTACCTGGTATTCACAAGCAGTCACCCATCTAGGTACTGGCCAGGCTCGAGATTGCTTAACTTTGGTGATTGTATAACTGGTGTTTCAATGTAATTTGGCTGTAAGCTAATTAGTTATTATAGATGCTGATTTCTAATACAAGTTAATTTGTTTATTCAGTTTCTGATATAAATTGGTTTGCATTATTATTTTTAGTGGGGATCTTTATGAAGTCTGTTTTCAAAATATATTAAAGGTTTTATGTAGGAGTTTTAGAAAGGACAATAAAAAACAGGATTTATGGCATATGGAACTAGAACAGTCTACCCCAGTGAGTGAAATAAAGGGTTCAGTTCGACATTCCAATCACCTGAAGAAGGCCAAAGTGTACAACAGCCGAAACGTTGTAACAAATATAGCGACAAAGATGAGGACAATAGTCCAAATAATGTAAATAATGTACATAATACCTCATCTCAGAAGTATAGACAGATATCACAAGATTTAGCATGTTAGAAAATTTTCTAAACTACATACAAAACATGGTGGAAGAAAAACCATACTCAATTCTAAAAGAATTACAAAAAGGCAACATTACTAACCAAGAGGTCATCCTTCATTTTCTGCAGAACTAATATGTTATGCATTACTAGTGTGCTATATGTCTCAACAAGCCTACAAATTACTTTTGGAGAAATTTCCATTACCATCCTTTTCTTTATTAGAGAAAATTAAAAAAAATTAATTAAACGCTTTCAATGTAAAATGTGTTCCCTGGTTATGGTAGGCAATGATAGGGATGATGCTACAGAGAAGCAGTACTTTGACTTACTTTTTTGAGGAGGTCTTAGGGTTCCATCTAGCCAAATGGTAGAGTTCATTTGTGCTTGTTTTGCTATACTTGACTATGAGGATAAATTTATTATAAAACATAATGAATCCACTACAAGAGGGTCTGCTGAAAGAATTTTGGAAACTTATTTTCCAATTCACTTTGCAGCAAAAATTGTTGTGAATATATTTTCCAACAACAAAGGAAAGATTTCATTGGATGATGTTCGAAAAAATATTGTAGAATGTTTTTAAAAAAAGGCAAAGGTCAAAGGAAAATTGATTTATAGAGAAACTGTTAGTAAGTTGTTTTACTTGTATTTGTTTTGTATTACTGCTCAATTCTTTAATAATATTTATGTTTATTTACAATCTTTTATTATTACTTTTCTGCTTAAAAAGAGAAAAGCCCCAACCTGTTTGTGTATTTTTGAATGGTTTTAACATGTTTTTGATAAAACAGACATAAATTGACTATAAACTAAATAGGCCTGTTAGAAATTAGTCTGAAATGTGATATGTGGGGGCCTGTATATATTACTGGGCCATAGCTAATTTTGCAAGCAAAAATAAACAAGTCTAACAATGAACTCTATAGTGTCCTTTCTCAGTTTTCAAGTTCACATCTAATGCCTAATTCTGGATATGGTGGACATAACCTTATTTGAATCTTCTATTCAAAAACCCTGAATGAGATCGCTCACTGTGGCTATTGACTTATTCAGCTTTTTATCAATGAAAATAAAACCAGGTAAAACAACAATGAAAAGATTAGATTTAATAATTAAATGATATTCTAATTGCTACATACCATGTATACTCAATGTATAAGCTGATTTATTGTATAGTGTTACATCAGAATTTTTTGCATAAATTTTAATCCTGAGACGCAACATTTACCTGTGTATAGTAATACCGGTCACCAAAAATGCATGATTTTTAACCTCTTCAAAAAAAAAAAAATTACCTGTGTATAGTGTAACCTTATTTTTTGTGTACAAAATTAATCATAAAAACTTTCACTATACACAAGTATATAGAGTTTTTATTGGATGATGTTTGAAAAAATAATGTAGAATGTTTTAGAATAAAGGTAAAGGTCAAAAGAAAATTGATTTATAAAGAAACTTTTGGTAAGTTTTTTACTTGTATTTGTTTTGTATTACTGCTTAATTCTTTAATAACATTTGTTTGTTTACAATCTTTTATTATTACTTTTCTGTTTAAAAAGAGAAAAAACCCGACCTGTTTGTATATCTTTGGATGGTTTTAACATGTTTTAGATAAAACATCTACAGAGGCCATTCTCAGTTTTCAAGTCCACATCTGATGCCTGATTCAGGATATGATAGACATAACCCTATTGTATT
Organism: Acanthosepion esculentum; assembly: GCA_964036315.1. NCBI lineage: Eukaryota > Metazoa > Mollusca > Cephalopoda > Sepiida > Sepiidae > Acanthosepion > Acanthosepion esculentum. The sequence goes on from OZ038494.1 coordinate 63,293,614, forward strand.
TGAATCTTCCATTTCAAAAAGCCTGATGGCTCATTCATATTTAACCTCTTCAAAAAAATTACCTGTGTATAGTGTGACCCTATTTTTTTGTACAAAACTGACCATAAAAAATTGCACTATACATCAGTATTTACAATATTCAATCTCTCCCACCATATATTAAAAAAAATCTTTCAATAAATGAGTTTAATCACTGCCATCATTATACTGTACTAATTACTGCATGTGCATCATGAATAATTATCAAAATTTATATAAATTACTGGAGGCATGGTGGAGTAATGGTTAGTGGCTTGGATTGAGAAATCGGAGAAGTGAGTTCAAATTCCAGTCAGATCCATTACATTCACTTATGTGCTAATACTCTTGGGAAAGGTATGAATCAATCTCACCCACCCACACCAGCATTTTTCAGCCACTTCTTTAGCTATTTTCAAGGGAGCTTTATTGTTAATTTCTTTTCATGTTTGTCTGTCCGCTAGGGACGTTCTAAGATGGCACAAGGCCGAAAGTATGGAGCACCCAGTGAGGATCAAATACACTATTTAGTCTTAATTGATCTAGCAAGACAAGCTTGTTAACCATTACACTGCATTGAGGCACCCATGGTATTGAAGTATGCCATGGTATTGCATCATAGGAATATTCTAAGCCTAGCTTAGATATGGCACAAGGCTGAAAGTATGAAGCATCCAGTGAGGATTGAATTCACTATTTAGTCTTAATTGATCTAGCGAGACAAGTTTGTTAACCATTAGCTTGTTAACCATGATTAACTGCTTGGATTGAGGAATTGGAGAGCCAAGTTCGAATTCCAGTCGACTTCATTACATTTACTGATGTGCTAATACCATTGGGAAAGGTATGAATTAATCTCTTCCCTCCAAAATTTTCAGCCACTTCTTTAGCTATTTTCAAGGGAGTTTTGTTATTAAGTGTTGTTAATTTCTTTTCATGTTTGCTTAAGATGTAATTTTTGTGATATCTAAATAGAAGTTGTTGAAAACACTTGCGACAATAGACATTATGGAGAATTTTGACACTTCCTTATTCCTGACAAATGGAAAAATGTAAGAATATTAGAAAAACTAAATAGAAAATTCATTAAATTTTCCTTGTCCATCATATACAACCAAACATGTTTGAAAGGAAGGTTGCTGCCCAAATATACATTAATTGTGTGTATATATATGTAAACCTGTATTTGAATAGAACAGCTTATTTTTTAAACAGTGTTTTGTAGCAGACCACAGAGGGGTTGCTATTTTATCAGGAATCTTAATATAAAGACTATACAGGAAAATATTGACACTAAAAACTGAGTTACAAAGAATTACAAAATGGCCAAATTTTTATTATTGGCAAACAACTAACAGCTTAATTACAAATAGGCACATTTGTTGATTTGTAAGAACTGAAGGGAGTCACCATTTGGTAAGTGGTGAAATATTAAAAGCACACAAAAATGTTCCAAAGTGTGAATGTGTAGATATGCAAATGTGGTTAAATGTGGTCCAGAAAAAAGAGAATGGCAACCACATGCAAGTGGTAAGTCTTTGGAAATGTTCATGTGTTATGGTCCTTGATGAAAGGATAAGTTAAACTCAAATGAAATCACTGGAATAATAATTCGGGACTGGTAAGTAAAATCCAAAAATGGTGGTGTACTGAATGAAGAAGATGCCACATATAGCATGTCATTATGTAAATCCAGAATTTTGGCAGGAAACCAAATCAAGATGCCTTGTTGCTAAGTTGATTTCAATATGGTGATGTGCTGATAAAAAAGGATGCTGAAATGTAGTTTGGTTGCTAAGTAACCAATCATGAGAAGCATTGGCCATTGTGATGGTGTTTCTGTGAATAAACGTTAAAAGACTTACCATGCAAAAACAATGAATAATTCACAAAGCAAAGAGCTGGGATGCTCAACAGAAATGACAGGATGCTCTTGACTGTCAAATCTGTGGTGATGGCAAAGAAAAGGAGAGAGAGAGAGTGTGTGTCTTTCCAAGAAGGGAGAGGTGAAAAGAGGAAAAGATGGCAAACATGAACAAACAGGAAAGAGGACTTCATCACCCAAAAGGCAGAAGTTGTTTTTACTTCCTTCTGGCAACCTTTCCAGTCAGGGCGGCAATAGAGTACTGTCATGATAACATGATCGCATGTAACCCAGAGGTGAGGCATGGGGGTCATGGGAAGGGGCGGGGCACAGTGGTCCAAAAAAGGTTCTGTTTATATATAAGATTGTTATGGTAATGTAACTTGGCTTGTCTTTCCTATTTCTTTGCCTAAGAAATTAAGTGGATATTTAGAAAACATCTTTAAGCAAAGCTTCCTACTAGTATTCTGGAATTGTCCATCAAGTTTTTATGTATAGACTATGTGTTTGAAACATAGAAAGTTTGGTTAGAATTGAGAAACACGGGTACATAGCAGTACGCAACAAAACTATTGTCAGTCAAGGGAGCTAATCCACTTCTGGTTGCTGAACCGGTGGATGCGACAGGTTATTTTGTCTACTGGTTTGTGCATTCAAGAAAACTTAATAGAGAAAATTTGCCATCCTCTGAGGGTGCAGGTTCAATCATATCAGGGGGCACATTTTCTTCATTATATTTTCTCAAATGCACAGGCCAGTAGGCAAATAAACACTGTTGAATTGTTCACCTATATTACATATGATTCATTATAGTACATAATTGGGTTCCAATAAAATGTTTATTTTGAAAGTTCTCACCTTTATTCCCACCCATTACAATTTGTGACAGATTTTCTACAACTCTGTAAAACTAACTTGCTTGACAAACAATTGAGCCATTATTCTATAGTGGGTCTTAATTATGCTCAGTATTCAATCAATTACACATTACCCCAATCAACAATAAAACTGCTGTCTTTTAATCATCATTTTTGCCCTCCTTCAATATGGCTGATGCTAACCGCCAGTAAAACACCCTATTATGCTTTCTTAGTCTCATGCTTTTCACTGACATGAAGTGGAATGATTATATTGAATCAAATTTTATGTCTGTTGCATGGAAAGTTGGTTCACTTTATTATGTCAGACATGTTATTTTTTATCAGAATCTGTCTTCTCATTTATAAATCCACCATTCATCCATTCATTGAATATTGCTGCCACATCTGGTCTAGTACTCCTGCTGTATATCTCTAGATTCTTGACAAAATCCAAAGAAGTATCTTTTATGTTATCAGTCCTGATCTGGCATCTCAACTTCTGTAACTTTCACAGTTGTAACATGGCTTCCCTGTGTCTTTTCTATAAATATTTTCATGGCAATTGTTCTAATGCACTCTCCTCCTTGGTACTTTGGCACAGTGGAGTAATGAATAGTGGCTCAGATTGAGGAATTGGAGAGCCGAGTTTGAATTCCAGTCGAATCCATTACATTCACTTATCTGCTAATACCCTAGGGAAAGGTAGGAATCCTATTCTTCTCTTTCTAAGCTATGGGTAAATAGCAGGACAGACTGTGTTCTATAGCCTTGGATGGCAACTGGTCTAGGAGAAGGACAACTCTGAATTCAAAACCAGCCTGGAAAGGGTTGGGGTCTGTCAGGCTATCTTGCCCAAGAAACACCACTTCCACTGCAGCTACAGTACACATGGTGCCCCTATGAACCTACGGGTTATGGGATAAAACATGCTATGTATGAAGGAATAATGAATATCTCTAGCTTCCAACCCAGATATGTGGGTGGAGTTCTAAGCTGTGCTGCAACCCTACAACCACATCCAGTCATGGGACTGATGTAAAACCACAATAAATGTTAATCTAAAAGTCTAATACCTGTAGAATACAGTAAATGCGTGGGACCTTCCCAGCCAAGATGTAAGAATATTTGTCTGGTCACTGAAGAAATATGAAGTCCAGTGATGTTCCCTTTCTCTTAACAAATTCTGGCCACTTGTCAATTGCTAACCTTTTATTCATCTAATTAGGAGCAGTACTTGTTTGGACAAGGAGGCACAGTGGAGTAATGGATAGCAGCTCGGACTGAGGAATCGGAGAGCCAAGTTCGAATTCCAGTCAAATCCATTACATTCACTTATGTGCTAATACCCTTAGGAAAGGTATGAGTCCTCGTCTACTTCCCCCCAGCTATGAGTAAATAGATTGGCAACTAGGTCTCATCATATTACTGTTGCAATATCTTGACGCAGCCCTAAATTCTATTCTAATAGTTTATTTTTTTGAACTTCTCCCCTGTGGAACATTTACAGGTTCTTGCTCCCTTGTCACCTACAATCTTCAAAAATTTAAATGCAATACCAATTGCCATCTTCTGTTTTCCTGAATCCTGTTCTTTTATTATCCTTTCTCCTCACTAAAATTTTCTCATTTCCTTTCAGTCTCAGTAACTCCTTGTATCTTGGCTTTATTGCATTGCCTGGAGTAAAAAAAAAAATTAAAAAAAAGAAAATGAAAACTTCTGCCTCAGTCCAGGACAAAAAAACAACTGAGTTGAGCTGTAAAGTTTGCAAATGTAAAAACTACTCCTGTTAAGTGGTGAATTACGTTGGATTCATTTCATGCTTAATTTGCTCTTCCAGCTCACTCTGTCAGGATATTTACTTGGAACTCACCATTTATTTGATTGTTGGATGTATTTGTCTGTCAAGGGGAAAATTAGATTTTCTAAAAAGATTCCATTTGAAGATAATTCATTTAAAATTAACTAAATTAAAAGAAAAATGCTTAAAATATAGTGAAAGATACATTTTAACCTTGAAGTCAGTCGTTGTTTTTTTTTAACTCTCCGGTATCCCATAAAAATCTACCAAAATTTAACTGTTACGCATTTTTTTTTTTTTTTACTATTATGGAAGAAGACTAAACATGGCAACAACAAATAAATAAATATATATATATAGTCTTCCATAATTGTAATAACAGTCAGTAACCTGTTTTGCGCACAAGCTGGAAAGTGTTCCTTGCGGTAAACAGCGACAGGCGAAGCAAAAGTTTAAAATTTTACCAAAAATAAACTAATTATTGAAATTCATTAAGAATAAGATTCTTTGTACTTAACTTATTCAATATTTATTTAGGCATTACTTTATTTATGAAAAGGGTATTTTTAAGAAAAAAAAATTGTGAGTGATGTTTACTACAGTTTAACTGCCACCCAATTATTTTTATTTTAACGGTTTGTCACGAGACCTAGATTTTTTTTTTGTTTTTAATTAAGATTGAACAATTTTAATTTTTACTGTTATGAATTATTTTATAACATTTGAAAGAACATAAAAATAGAACAAAAAAACGAAAGAATTTATTATTTTTTAATTCTTTACTTTTGTTAGGTTTATTTATTTTTTCATCTAGTAATATCTCAAAATATTTAATGTCACACAATGACGTTTTTTTTTTTTTATTATTATTGAAATAATTCTGGGATTAGTATATTGCTCAATACTCCAAGACAATTTCGAAAAACGTCTTCGCGCAGCGACAGGCAAAATGCCAATAAGCACAAGGGAAGTAATCAAAAGGGCTGATAAAATTCGTTCCTTCCATACATATTATTTGCAAAACGTCAGCCCATGAAAAAATAAAAAAAAATAAACTGGTCATTTAATTTAAAAAAAAAAATTTCTCGATTGTTAAAACATTTTTATTATTGAATAACAACCTTTTAAGTAATTTTAAAACATTAAAAAAAAATCAGCAATTTAATGAAATTTATAAATGAAAATAAATCTTTTAAAAAATAATTTCTCAGTTATTTTTTCACATTACTCCCCCCACCACCAAAAAAAAGCAAGCTTACTGACAGTAAGATTTTTTTAATAATATTAAAATACTTTCCAAACAAAACAATATTTTAGTTTTATTGCAATTTTTATTTTCTGATCCATGGCAGATTTTATGCAGTTTAAAATAAAATTTCGATTGATTTATTATCCGCGGTGGGGGAGTTTTCTTTTAATGTAAATTTTTAATATGCAAATAATTACATTAATGATATTTATGAAATAATTGATAAAATTAAATTTTAAAATAGGTATCGTTTGGTTAAAAGTTAAAATTAATAATTTTAATAAGTTTTTATTTAAAAGTTCTCTATTCATGAAAGTGCCAAAAATTTTGTCGAAGTAGGATATTTTATTAACAGATTATTATTTTTAAAAACGCAGTGCACGTCAAAACATTTCTTTCTTTGTTATTTATTTCTACACGTAAAAACGGTGTTTGAAAAATGAAAATATAAATAAGTCTTAAACTTTGTACACTAGGTACAAATAATTTCTACATTAAAATTTTCTCCAGAATGACACAAAACAAAAACTGTTGCTGTAAAAAATAAAATTAACACTTTTCGGCCGTTTTCATCAACACATGTCGCCTTATCCTCAAAAGTACGTGGCGGTCCTTAAAGCAGACAACCTGCCTTGGCGCTGAACAGCTGATAATACATTTCAATAAACATTTAGAAAAGATAGTTTCTTATAGCTTTTTTTATTTATTTTATAAACTCTGCAAGGTCTGTAGAACGAAGGTTGTTGTA
>OZ038494.1:63305150-63347650 GCA_964036315.1 Acanthosepion esculentum
CTATGTAGGTATGTTCACCTATCGTCCTGTTCACAGTGCTCCTTGGTCCATTGAATAGGAGTAGAGGTTTCCAGTTCTTTCTAAAGTCTTTTCAATTTGAAATCAATAAAAAAAAAAAAATTTTATACTTGGCTTCAGCCCATGACACTGAGCAGATCTGTATAATTTGTCTAAAATCATTACTGCCATTAATTTAAAAAATAAATCGGAAATCTTGAAACATTAACTTCTAGCGTAAAAAAGCCTGTAGGTCTTATTCCAGAAAATAATTACAAATACGAAAAAAAAGAAGTTTAAAAAATAACATAAAATGAATTTTTTTTTTTTAATTTTATATTTCTTCATTCTTGGCAGATATATTATTACAATGTTGGATATTTAATAACGAAAATGATGTAAATGAAGAAAAAGAATCTAAATGAAATTGGCTAGATTATATCGCCAAAACATGTTTTAAAAAAAAAAAAAAATTCCCAGCATCTCTTGTTCATGTGCATGTATAGTTGCATTCATGTAAACATAAATTTAGTCCATTAAAGTCCTAAAGGGCGACACACATCACATGAAACCTTTTCCACTTTGTTATATGTAATTTTCCTTGCATGCAGTTTTATCCCTCATTCCAACCTGAAGAAGCCGAACCTAACTTGTTGCCGAAACACATCGTTAAAAAGCTTTTCTATTTTGTCTACTTTTGTTTCCTATACTATTCTATAACCTAATAACATGCATATATATAATCTTTAAGATTTAACATCTGATTTTACCTGCCAAATCCTCATTTTGTGGTGCTGTCCTATATAATTAATACAATATTGCTGTCTAGACAATGATCATGAAATTAAGTCTGTATTTGATAAGTATCAGGAACTTGTAACATTTTTTAAATAATTATTCCTTTTGATATCTATTGAGCACTTCATTGATGGAATTCTGTTTACTTAGACATAAGTTAAATTATAAAAGTGAACATTGAAGTCAACACTCAGAGGCGACAGACTGTTTCATGCTAGAAACAATCATCAGGCTTGATGATTGTATCTAGCGTGAAACAGTCTGTCGCCTCTGAGTGTTGACTGCAATGTTCATTTTTATAATTACATACGCTCTATCGCTAATATTTTGCTAAATATCAGAGATAGAGCGTATGTAATTATAATTATCCTATAAATATAGCATACCATAAAACTTTATTTCTTTCTGCCCCCCCTACCTTAATACTAAGTATGATAGATAGAAATATTAATGTAAACCCTCTTTAAATTCGATCATGTATACTACCTGCCAAAAGTGTATAGGTTCATTTCAATTTTCATTTATCATTTTTCGTTTCACCGTTTGGAAGTGGAGTGTGATGAGCCAGTGTCCTTTAATAAAGGGCTTGGTGAAATAAATTATTACATGGAGCCTTAAAGTGGTCTGTTTTTCCTTTTTTATATATATATATATATATATATATATATATATAATATAAATTGATCCAATCTTAATGGTTCTTTTTATTCTAACATTTGCATTTATCCTGAATCTTTTATGTCACGTTCTCTTTTTAAAAGACATTGTCTTCTTTTATGTGACAAATTCTCTCAGGGCGTGTATGGTCATTGTTCTTCACAACTTCCAGTTTTTATTGCACTAAGTAATTTTAGACTTTTTACAATTGCTTTTTGCCCATTCTGCCATCCATTCATAGAATCTTAAGTAGGTATCTCACTGTTTCCTCCTGCATCTTTTATGTTTGTGGGAGTTACCCCCACTTGGTTTGCCAAGATGTTGTTAGGTGATGCTGTTTCAGGACTATAAAAGCTTGGACATAATCTCTCTCTCTGTGTCTATGTAGGTATGTTCACCTATCGTCCTGTTCACAGTGCTTCTTGGTCCATTGAATAGGAGTAGAGGTTTCCAGTTCTTTCTAAAGTCTTTTCATTCTCTCTCACATCCAATAGCCCTTTGTGTCTTAGTGGCATTATTACTTTGCTTGCAGTGAATTGTTTATTTTTTTAAAAAATTGTCCAATCTTCCTTTCTCAGGGATCTGGGTCAACAAGCCATGTGGTGCATCTCCCACATGCATGCAAACACATATGCACATGACTGCTAATTTTATTCAGGGTTTTTCCTTTCCTTTTCAGTTGTTTACACGCTAGTTTATTTTCTCTTTTGTTAACCATTTATTAGTTGTATAAAAATACCTGAAGATATCTTCACTTTGAAATTTATTCCTTATCTCTTTTTACCTCTACAAATGATGACAATTCATCATTAATATGTGAAAATTTTGGTTGCCACTGCTTTTAGTTGAGCTAGCAATAGTTATTACAACACCTTTAATATGTCCTGTGAATGTTAAATTCTCCAAGTCCTCTTTCCTCATTATGTATCCCAGAAATTTCAACTGTCTTTTTCTGATACAAAGTATCTTTGTTGGTATTTTCTGAAAGATTTGTTTGTTGTTCACATATTCTGTTCCTAGTATTAGCATTTTCCAATAGGACCACATCTTTAAGTGACTGCTTAATAAAAAGTAAGTTAATTGGTTGGGAAATGATGTGAGGGGGTACAAATGTAGATGTAAAATATAAGGGTGGGGGGAAGAAAGCCAAATATACCTATATTGTGGAAGAACTTTACCATCTGTCATCGCATGGTAAGTGAGAAATGGAAATGTGTGGAAACAAAAAAAAAGTTAATGGACATACATTCCATTCTTTCTGTGATGTGTCCCCCTCAGGATGTAGGTGATACTGGATCTCCACAGTTTCCTATCATTTGAAGCTCTTAATAAATTTTGTCTTGTCATTTTTCCTAAACCCTATTCTATCATCCATTTACTCAAGCTCATTAAGTATGTTATGTGTTTTCCTCTGTCCCTTTTGCCTTCAATCTGTCCTGTGAGTGTCAAATTTTCCAAGTCCTCTTTCCTCATTATGTGCCCTAGGAATTTTAACTGTCTCTTCCTAATGTTAAGCATGTTTCTTTTCTTTTCTGTTTCCATTTTCTCTAAAACTTTATCGTTGCTCACATAGTATCCTCATCATCCTTCTGTAGAACCACATTTTTCTTGCTTCAAATCTCTTCATCCTTGAGGTGATTGTCCAGCATTCATTGCCATATAGGAAGACAGATATCATGATCAGTACTCATTTTTAGCTAAGTTGAAATAGCAAAAGACAAGCAACATTATTCTTTATTGCCACAGAACACAGTTGTATTACATGTAAATAGTGTAAATAACTGGAAGCACTGACAGTAAAGGATAAGTGTGCAAAGTGCACACCTGCCTTCCATTTTCAAGAAAAGGTTCTTTCCTTCAAGTCACAGATTAATTGCAACCTCTTCTTTCTCCAATACCCTAGTGTCTTGAATGGTTCATCTGTCCAACTGAAGCGAGCAGGGTGAGGACAGTATCTCTATTAATAATCCAAGTTGAAGCCAACAGACATATTGCAGTTAATTTCACACACTCATACAATTTGATTATTGCTCGCTACAATTGTGGCAAAATAATTGTCCTCGGCAGAATACAATAATTCCTCAATATCTGGTTTTAAAATGAAGAGAAAAATTGGAATCATGAAAACATGTTTTGATAATCTGAGCTAAACCTGTTCTGATGTTTCATCTCTGGCAAGCATTCCGAGACATTTGAAAACCATATAATTATTATTATTATTATTGTTTTAAAATTATTTTTATTAATAAAAATGCTGATAAAACCAGTATAATTAATTCATGTTAATTTATTCATTGTTTTCATACAAAGAACATACATTTGAATTATAACAGCTTGGTCACTGGGTATAAGCACTCAAGTGACCAGGGCTTTGTCGAACTTTTAACCATTCTGGAAAATGTGAGACGGCACTTTGACATGGTGTAATTGTTAGCAAGTTTTTCTTGCTAGATCAATTATGACGGAGTAGTGAATTTGATCCTCACTGGGTGCTCCACACTTTCGGCCTTGTGCCACATCTAAGCTTAGAAAATCATCATTCTGGAAATTACTGAGGAGGATAATGATTTATTGGCCATGTTGAAGTTCAATAGCACCATTGCCCAATTTCAAACACTGAAGCAATGATTTCCTTTGACAAATGTTTCAGTTGTTTGCACTTTCAACCAGAAGCTAATTTGTCTTCTTTAATCCAGCCTTGGGAGTTTGTGGCAGAAAAATGTGAAGTCAGCCAGGAACAGGTAAAAAGTTGATATAATTTTTACACCTGAAATTTAAAAACTAACAAAAGACAAGACTCCGATTATCTGAACATGACATGAAGAGAAAAACTGAAACCATATTAACATTTTTTGGTTATGCGAACTGAAGCTACTCTAAGATTTTATCTTAGTCAAAAGTTTTAAGAATTTAGAGAACCATATTCAATGTTCAAAATTTTAATTTCAATCACCTAAGCAATCATTGTTTGATAAATGTTTAACATTTACCAGTCTGCATTATTAATATTATTTTCCTTTCCACTGCATTCTTTTTCAAGGCCTCTCAATTGCAGTAACCTTATTGTTAATTTCACTCAAAGTTGTTTTCTGTTGCCATAGCTGGATATGGCAACAAAACTATGAAATGCAAACACCCTATTATTGAGGGTTCAGTCACCTTCAGTCGCAGGATAAACTTTTTGTGCAGCAAATGAAATCACGTGCAGAGTGATAAAGGTTAAGTTGATTGCATGTTCAACTAGAAGCTACCTTACGTCTACTTTAATCCAGTTTTGGGAGTGAGCAGCAGAAAAATGTGAGGCCAGCTGGAAACTAACAAAAACTGACACATAAAATATATACATATATGGACAAAATCTTCGAAATGTTTGAAAATACTATTTGAAGATATGTTAAATCTCATTCAGAAAATGACTTTAGTCATTCATTTTTCCGGAATTTTGAATTATCCAAACATATTCTTTCAATCCATGTCCCAAGGTGTCTGGATAATTGAGGAAGTGTTGTCTCTGGTTTTCATAACAACATCTAACCTAATTCTTCACAGAAGTGGCTTCCAAAGCAAGGATCTCTGGTTGAACATGGATGACTAGATCTGGACAGCACAAAAAGCTTAGATGTTACCCTGTTGATATCCTCTACACTCTTAACCTGTTCAAGTCTAAATTCAGCCATTATCTATCCTACATAGCCTCATAATCTGCAATTCTTATGTCTGTGAAACAACCCCATTCAGTAATCTTCTACCTTGAATGGCTCTCATAATGGGTGAACAATAACATTAAAAAAATACATACAAGAGACTTATCCAGGAGTGAAGCTACTGCCCAAACACCCCGCCTCCAGAAATGATAGTTGGATCAAAATCAATCCGTGTGGCTTACATACAAGAGGCTTATCCAGGAGTGAAATTGTGACTTGAGGCCGGCTACTGCCAAAACATTGCATCGCTCTAATGTAGCTTCCCTTTCTTTTGTATAAATATTTTCATGGCAATTGTTCTGATGAGCTTTCCTCCTTGGTACATTGACTGTAGAAATTTACGAGGATCGGCAGGAAAGTTCATAGGTTGACCAGGATACAAACTTTCCAGCTGACCCTCATAAGTGTAGTACTAGATTGGCAACTAGCTCTGCGGTTGAAATAACTAAATGTAACCATAAGTGTTATTCTAACTTTCCTTTCTTGCAATTGCTTGTGGAACTCTCTTCCAGAGTTTTGCTTCCCTGTCACCTATGATCTTCAAAAATTTAAGTGCAGTGTCATTTCTTGTTTTCCTGAATCCTGTTCTTTTATTGCCCATCTCCTCACTAACATCTCATTTTCTTTCACCCTTAGTAACCTCTGTGTGGCATTATTGCCTTGCTTGAGATGAAATGATTACTCCCACTCCCCCAAAAAACACGTATGTTTTATCAATAAACCTCTTTTGAATGTTTCAATAGTTTCTGAAGTATTTTTTTTATAAAAGTCCTTTGCTTTGGAGTAAATTAATATAGAAAGAGTAGTTTTTACTTTATATATTTTAAGGACTTGTCCATCAAAACCATGCTGTAAAGTTGGAAATGGATGGTAATCAAATGGGGCAAGATCTGGAGAATAAATAGTGTAGCATTATTTCCCTAGGTAAGTCCCCCACCCAATATGTGACCTTTGTTGGATAAGACTGTGCTTTTATCTTGATGGAATACAAGACTGCAATTCATCAAACGGGACTTTTCCTTCAAAGCAATATTTAAAATGCTCTAACTGCTGATAACTAATGTCTTTTCTAACATTGATTAGTAGTAGCAATTCAAATTGGACTGCACTAATATAATCCTGTAAAATTTATTTTGGATGGAGGTTCATTTTTATTTATTCTTTAGGCTGTTTCTCCCACTTATCCAACTAAGTCATTGTCTGTGTTGTTCTTGTATGTAAAGTATTATTTTTATGAACTGTTGGTAAATGGTGATGTATTCACAAAAATGTAAAGAAATATAGCTGTTGATTCTTGCTTTACAAATGGCTTCTATCAAATTATGAGGAACCCATTGTTTGTTAACTTTAAGTATCTTTTCAAATTGTGGCAAATGGCTTGAATTCTGTTTTTGAGCTGATTTTTTGTTTTACTGTAACATTGTTATTGACATTCAGACAATCCTCATGTTTGTTATTTCAACATTTCGAATGTTATTCCTCCCTCTGGCCTTCTTCAGTCAATTTTGAACTGAACACTTATATTATTACAATGGCTTAGTGGATTAAAGCTATGGTTTGAGAATTTGGTGTCATAGTAATTGTGAGTTCAATCCCTGGCTTGGGTAGTAAAGACTTGAACTCTGTGGAAAACTGCACTTTCTATAATTGAGCAGTATTTTTTTTTTTTTTTTTTTTTTTTAAAGAAAAAAAAAAAGCACATGACTTCCCTAGTCAAGGACAACAATCTACTTTTAGGTTAAAATTTATGGAAATTAAAAAATCTCATTTTTTTTTATTCACTGTTTTTTATGGCTTAACTCTTTTCAGGTTATTTAAAGCCATAAAATATTTTTACATTGTATTGTAATGGAATGTCCCACACTCCCTATCGCCTATTGTGGACTGACTATATCAGTAGATATACATTGTAAGCACAGGATATACCTGGTGAACTTGCTTCGGCAATTATTTGGAGATGCGTCTCCAGCTAAGCTAGTCGAACTCTCTGCCTAAAGGCAGAGAGGAACCTAGATGTTATGCCAAAGGGCAGAGTCTTATCTGGGGTGGTAGACAGCTACCTGACCCCGTGTATACTGGGTCTACAGGCAATTTTTGCCCGAGCCTATAGGCTTGGTTTTGTTCTGCATAAAAAACAGGGAATTTTTGGCCAAGCTAATGATGGATGACATGTGGAAACTTAAATAAAAATTCAATAAAACCTTAAAAAATATAGATTTACTTCTTTCTAATCCTTTTTACAAATTATTTCTATCGCAAATACAAATAAAGTTATAAATTTTTTGAAGTGCACATGAACTTTATGGACACCCTGTATAAACACAGAAAATAAAAATAAAATTTATATCAAAATGTCTGCTAAACAGACCTTAGAGAATAGATTGTAATTTGTCTCAATTTAGCTTCATGTTCAAGTTGAATAGCAAAATGATTGAGTGAAGCCTGAGAAAAACAAAAACTCTAATTAGCCATTAGCCATAATTATTCGTTTTTATATATTTTTATTTATATATTTATATTCCATGCTTTGAATATTGCTGCCACATATAGTCTTGTGCTCCTGCTATATATTTAGAGATTCTTGATAAAATCCAAAGAATCTGTAGTGTTAGATTGACAGCAAGGTTTCATCATTGGACAGTTGAAATGATTAGATATTACTGTAAGTGCTATGCTAACAGTTTCTTCTCTCACACTTCTCACTTGTGGAACTCTCTTCTGGCTTTTTCTATCCCAGTCAACTTTCTTCTTTAGAAATTTAAATGTAATGTCAATTGTTATCTTGTCTTAATTTTTTTCTTTTATTCTTGCTCCTTAATGTTTTTAATTTTTTTTTTCTCATATTCTCTCACACTCGGTAACACCCCCCCTTATATTTTTAGTGGCTTTATTGCCTTGCTTTGGGTAAAATGTGGATTTAAAAAGAAAAAAATATGTATTGACATAAGAAGGATGGGGATGGAAAATACTGTTAGAGTACTGTCAACAGGGGTGCATAGTGATAGCATAACTTGTATTATAAATGGACATTTCTGTAATTATGAACTATTGATTATGAAGAAATCTGATCAGTTGGTGTTATACAGATTAGTATCTTGTAGCTTTGTCCCAATTTTTGTTTCTGTGTATTGTTAGGCAGGTGCATTTTGTAATTTTTTGTTAATTGGATTAACTAATAGTAAAATTATCATGGTAGCTTGTTTGTGTAGAAATTGTTTCAGTTTGGTATAAAAGAAACAAATGTATTGAGCCTTTCCTGATAATTACAAGGTGAATTCTAAATGAGATAAATTAGTGTGATTTTTTTTATTTTTAATTTATGAACTTCCATTGCTACTCTTGTTATTAAAAACAAGCCTTAATTTTCTCTTGTCTTAATATTTTGGCATACAATTTATAAGCAAAAAAATAGAATGTTCAAGTATTTTAGGGCTATTTTTATTTTGTATATATCTTATTGACGAAAAAAAATTTCTTTTGAAATTTTCTTTTTTTTCTGTTGCTCTTGACTTGTGATATATTTATATATATTATATATATATATATATACAGTGGAACTTCGGTTCACAAATTTAATTTGTTCCTGAAGGCTGTCCATAACCTGAAATGTTCGTAAAGCGAAACTATTTTTCCAGTAGGAATCAATGTAGAGAAAAAAGTCACAGTACAATAAAATTGGAAAAGAAAAGCACACCACAACACATGAATGTATACAACATGGTGGTTGACTTAGAAATTATTCCATTCGGGCTAATTCAGTTCATCAATATTGTTCGATAACCGAGGCATTTTCATCTCAAATTTTCTGTTCAAAAACCGATTTGTTTGACATGCGAGATGTTCGAGAACCAAGGTTGCACTGTATATATATATTTTTAATAGCTACAACTGCATTCAAAAAGCAGCACTAATTTTTAATTAATCTAGTATAAAAATTAATGTTTTCTTTGTTATTCAAATGGATGACATAATAAAGAACAATTTTAAGCTTATTGTTAACCATGATTATTGAATTTGTAGCTTGTGAAGAAAAAAATGTTGTCTTTACACCTGGTCTTTTTAACAGATAAGCATAAAGCTCTTATTAAACTGTTTTCATTTTTTATTTTTTATGTATTTCAAATTATAATTGGCAATCTGAAGCTTAGAACACATTTAGAGTAAATAGACAAACCATCATCTGAACAAACATTGCCACTAACTCAATCTACCCAAAATACCAATCTGAAACTGCTATTGATCTTCCCTTTTGGAGATAGGAAGGGGCAAACTGCCTGCCCCTTCTATTTTTTTAAATTTATTATTATATAATAAATGAAAGTTTTAGTAAGTTAACAATGCATTGAATGATAACCTCTTTTTGAAGATGAAGAATTGTCAATTCAATATATTTTGTTATAATTGTTTTTAATTTTTCTATTTGTAAGAAAAATCTGCCCTGATCATCCTTATTCCACCTCCTCACCCATTTTCTTAAATATTCAAATTTCCTTATATACCTTAATTGAGGTTGTGAGTATTCCACAAAAAAATGCTTCAATTGAATATTCAAGTGAGTTTGGAATAAGGATGTTCCAGGTGGATTATTCTCTTCCTAAACAGTATAATCATCCCAGCCTGTCTATTTGAAACTGAAAGGTAAATAGAACAAATCCGATCTTAATGCAGTATTGTTACCATGCATTAAACTATCAAAAAATCATAATTCATTAAATTATTCCTACAGATATCATCATCTTTGTTGTTTTTTCCATAACATTTTCACTTGTTACATTCTCTCGCTTTTCTTTGGGTTTTATAATCTGCATCTGTTAGTTTTTGATTTTCTATATTCCTTTTATAAGTAAAACCTGTTCAGGTATTGAACACCCCCCCCCCACACACACAACCCAAACAGATTTAAAAACAATATGAAGTTGCTGATTCTAACTATTTGTAGAATAAGGATGATATCTTATCAGATAATTATTAACATGCTTGTAAAATAAATTCCTTCTTTGAGATTTTGTCTCTTTGTTGTTCTATTTAGAACTATTCTGAGTTGTCTCTTTTGCTTTAATTTTTGTGCCTTATATTCTTATTACCTCAGTTAAGATTACAGAAAAAGCACTAATATTCAGAGAACTTAAAATGATTACTGTGCTACTTATTTTAGTGCATTGTTTTACTTACAATTATTGCCATGCAGCACAAACTAGTTGGTGCATTGCTAAAAAAATTAACCATAAATAATCAACATTACCCATTTATAGCCATCTGTCACTTAGGTTATTGCCATCTAAAACTTTTTACATTTATATAAGTAGCTAAGTAATTGTTCTAAGTAATGCAGTTAATCAAAATAAGTGCTGCATAATTTCTTGCATACAGAAAATATTGGTTGATTTGTCTTGTGGTTATATCTTTTTATTTTTTATTTTTACTTTGACCTTCATGGCATTTAATTGAGCAAGAGAAACCTATCCCTTCCCCAAATTTTACATGATAGATTCTAAGTTATATAGCAGCAAGAGAGAATTAAATAGTAGTAGATAGGTTTGCCTATTGTCTGGTTCACACACCTGCCTGCTCTTTTGAACAGGTGTAGTGTTTTATCTCTTGCTTCCTATTTAGGAATAGATCTAAAGTTTTTTTCCTTCTTGCCCCTTGCATTTTGTTTACATTATCATCTTGCTAGGGGTGGTACCTCTTACTCTGTAACACTCTACCTTGAGTGGCTCTTGAACCTTGTACAGTGTGAACATCATTGTTAAAAAGAAAACTTCCTGGCCTGATAATGAAGTGTTCACTGTCTTGGGACATATCCATAACCAAGTTAGTTTTTCTTTTTAATAAAGCCTTTTGCGGCACATTACTTAAGTTTTGTCCTATGTTCTTTCAGGACGTGGGTGATCATGGATCTCCACAACTTCCTATCCCTTATAGCCCTTAGTAGTGTTTGTCCCTTTGTCAAGCCTCCTGCCCACACCCTCCGTCCTCATTATGTGTCTAAGCAATTTCAACTCTCTTTCTGATTCTGAGTGGCTTATGGCCACATCATGTTGAAACATTGGTTCCCATACAATCACCAAAGTTAAGCAATGTTGAGTCTGGTCAATATCAGGTGCTGTAAACTTGATGTGTGGTTGGCTTGGAATTGTTAATTGGAGAGCCAAGTTTCAATTCCGTTCAGGTTTATTATATTCATGTATGTGTAAATACCCTTTGGAAAGGTATGAACCCACCTCTTCTTCCCCAGCTATAGGTTAATTAGTAAGACGTATCACTAAACCATTATCTCAAAAAAAAAATTCTTACATTTTTTGGCTTTAAATAACCTGCAAACGGTTAAGCCATAGAAAATGAATCGATCAATAACTCCTTTTTGTCCTATTTTACTTAATACTTTCTCATTAATTATTCATTCCATCTGTGGAATTCACAGTGTCCTTCTGTAGAACCACATTTCCTTTGCCTCCAGTTTTCTCTTCATTTGTGGGGAGATTGTCCAAGATTCACTGACATAAGAGGATTGATTGTTATCCAAGCTAAATATTTAATTAATAGTTAATAATTAATAGTTAATTAAAGAAAGAACAGGTAATGAATCACCCTAATGTGTAACAATACCAGTTTGGAAAGCTCTGGACTGGGTCATGGTCAAGATGATCAGTGACAAGACATTGACAGGAAAGTTTGATTTATTGAATATTACAAGAGCATTAGTATTAAATTGTTGGGCAAACAAAAGTTTGTTTGGTTTATCCTGTTAATTGTAGATAATCAGACTTTCAGTCCTTGGAGTTTTGTGGCTTGCCTGTAAATGATCATTTTCTATCAGTCACACACACTCATGTATACAGTGGCATCCAAAATTAAGGGACAAAAATTAAAACTTTGATATCTCAAAAAAATATAAATCCAATTTATCTGAAATTTTCACTAAATGTAGACAAATGACAGTTCAGTTGTACTTTGAATCTAAGTTATTTGGAATGATAGAGAGAGAGAGAGAGCTCTATTATTCACTTAATTTCTTACTCAAATATCAACTGTCCAAAATTAAAGAACAAAACAATGTTTTTAATAAAAAAAAAATAATTTGACGACAAAATGCAAAAAGACTTATCAGCATCTATTAAGTCCTTTGTTTTGAATCACTTCTGCACATCGGTGTCCACAGGATTTCACTAAATTTGGATATTCATCAACTGTAATTTTAGTCCATCCCTCCTGTAATTTTTCTCATAGATCTTCGACATTTGATGGATTCCTAACCATTACATTTTGTCCTAAAGTCTTAAGTTTTCTATGGGAGTCATGTCAGGACTTTGAGCTGGATAATCCATAACGTTTATTCCTTGGTCGTTCAGATAAGCAATAACCTGCTTTGCCTTATGGCAGGGAGCATTATCCTGCATGAACACAGGATTTCCAAACCCAGAATTTTGTAATATCGGTACAACATGTTCTTCTAATACATTTTTGCACCTAGCAATATTAACTCTCAGAGGGGATGTACCCAGGCTTGAAAACATGCTGAAAACCAGCACGTTACCT
This sequence comes from Acanthosepion esculentum, assembly GCA_964036315.1. NCBI lineage: Eukaryota > Metazoa > Mollusca > Cephalopoda > Sepiida > Sepiidae > Acanthosepion > Acanthosepion esculentum. The sequence continues at coordinate 63,317,846 of OZ038494.1, forward strand.
CCTCCAAACTTCTTGGTGCACTTTTCGCCAATTCGTCTTCTTACATACTGTTTTCCATCACAATCAAATGCATTAAATTTACTTTCATCACTGAAAAATATGCTGAACCACTGTTCTTCTGACTACAACACGTGCTTGTTTGCAAATTCCAGTCTTGCTGTCTTGTTCTTTTTGCCTATGAGTGGCTTTTTCTGTAGGCACCTAGAATAAAGCCCTATTTCTTGCAAGTGTCTAGACACAGTTTGTTGAGACACAATGTCATTTGAAATTTCTCATGAAATGCCAGCTGCAGTTAGAAAATGGTCCTTCAGTGCTAGGCGTTGAACGATCCTGTCTTCTCTGGCTATTGTTTTCTTTGGTCTACCCATCTTTTTTGGACTGGTTAAGTGACCAGAGTTTTCATATAGTTCCAGAATTTGGCTCACAATGCTTTTGGAATGCTTCACCTGTTCTGGTTTTTCCTTTTGCAGTTTGACAACATCAGCTCTTAGAGACTCGTCAACTTTTTGTTAGTTTGCCATGTTGGCAAATGACGTAGCGATGATAAACAATCCTTATCTTAACCTCGTTTATCAGAAATTCAGATTATGTGTGTTATTCTCTCATATTTTTTGATTTTTTTCCTTAATTTTGGATACTTGATATTTGAGTAAAAAATTAAATGAATCCTAGCTCTTTCTGTAACATTCCAAAAAACTTACAGATTTCAAGCACAAGTGAACTGCCGTTTGTCTACGTTTCAGCAAATTTTTTTTTTTTTTTTTTTTTTTTTTGAGATATCGAAGTTTTAATTTTTGTTCCTTAATTTTGGACGCTACTGTATATGACTTGGTATAAATAATGGAAATTAAGTTGTCAGATCATCAAATAGGCTCGCTTTTGTGTAAACCAGTTAGTGCTCAGAAACTATTTAGTCTGAGAGGTTAATTTCAAATTATTTTCCTCTCTTGAAATGATGGCATTATTGATAGTCTTCTGTGAAAGGCTTAGATTTATCCAATAGTGAAGTTTGTACTTCTGAAGCCATGATTGGTGATTTTATCAACTAACCAATGAATACACCAAGTCTTCCACAAGCAGACATTCTTAAAATAAAAATACATAATCTGCCAAATGTTACCGATTATATCTTCAACGTTAAAATAATTGAATAAAAATAGACAAATTTTTTATTTATTTTCTGCAAATAAAAAATTTAACTTTTCTTTATTTTTGTATGTCTACATGTGTTTATCTAATATATACTATATGTGTATAGTAGCATCCCCGAAGTTTTTTGCCTTAATTTTAATCTTCTCCAGAAAAAACTTAGCTGTGTATAGTGCAACTGCTTATGTTTTTTGTATAAAAAAAATTGATCATAAAAATTTGCACTATATCTGAGTGTACAGTAAATGTGAATAAAATAAGTTATTGGTGGTTTCATTCCTGTAATTAAATACTTAATTGTTGATTTTTTTCTCTTTTTAATTTGAGGGTTAGAATTTCTTACTCTCATTTTGGAGATAAAATTAATAAAAAAAAAAAAATGAAAATAAATCAGCTTTTGCAATAAAGAATTTTTTTTTTCTACATGAAGTCTTTTGAAAACATTTCTTATTGAAAGTCTATCATAGATGTTCTGATACTTGGTTGATATATGACTATTGTGTTTCTACCCATAATAAAATTTTGATTCAGATTTTATGCCAATTTGAGAAAATAGTTCTAAACAGAATTTCTTATAAATTCTTTATTTTTCTAATTTTTTTTTTATTTAAAATAAATTTCTGCAACTGATTAACTATAATTTTTAATTCTTTTGAAATATAAATAATTGAAATAAATTCATCTACACACATATTTGAAAAGATGGTTTTAAGTGTATTGAATATTTAAGTTGATTTTTAATTAAATTTTTAATTTTATTCTCTACCATAAAAACAGTTATATTTTTTTTTTTTTAACCTTGCCCTGGCTTCATTAAGACTGTTGCATGGGCAATATTTTCTGAAAGCCAAAAAATTTTTCAATGAAAAATGAATTTTTAATACAATTATTTGTTATTTCTTTAATTATAGTAGATTTTTACATTTAAGTTGTTAAAATATTATAGAATTAGTTAAAAGCTGCATCTGGTTTCTTAAGTGTCCTTATGAGATAGATCTTTTTTTAGCGCATTGTAAATTGTATCATTTTCACTAATCAGAAGATCCGCAGTAATTAAGAAATGTAATTTTGTGTTTATAATCAGGCTGTAATTATAAAGTACGGAACCAGAATACAATTAAGTTGTGTTATTTGAGTTAAGCATTGTTCTCCGCTGTTAAGGCCTTTACTTTTTCGAAACACATGTGGAGAAGTTTATTTGATTTTTCAATTTCAACTGAGAAGGGTACCTAAAAGTATCAGTATCATCTTATGAAATTTATATGATCTTATTTTTATATTAATCTCAGTTATGGCATTTTTCCATAAATGAAATATCAAAATTAATAATAAAATGAATGGAAATACAAATAACAGTAAAATGTAATAAATGTACATAAAATTATAGTATTTTATGTACACTTCTGATAAAAATTTCATAAGAAAGGTATCTATAAATTAATTAGATACCTTTCTTATGAAATTTAATCTCACTCTTAACAGTCTTATTTTAATTTCTTTATAATATATTTTCCATAAAGCATTGTAAACATAAAGGTGAAAGCTAAGTACAAAAAAAAAAAAATTAGAGTGCTGAAAGTTTTCCTTAAAAATAATGAGGTAAATAATTTGTTCACTTAAATCTAAATAACTTCACTTTTCACCTTCCGTAGAACAAATTATGATCACGAAAACCGTCAATACGTCATTCAACACCTGTCAAGTGACGTGAAAGGTTATGACATGCTTTGTTTTGTTTTCAAATTACATTTTTTTTTACATCAGAAGCTAAGTCAACCTTGGTTCAAAATATTCTAAATAAACATAATTTCTGATTTTCTTAAAATAAGTTTTGAAAAAATGATAATTGATTTTTAAAACAATTTCAAAGTGAGATTTTCACTTTTTTTTATAAAATGGAAAAAAATGGATGCCATCATTGATTATCTGTCAATTTTGCTGACTTAAAAAAAAACAAGATTTTTAACGAAAATTTCGGACATGCTCAGAACAATTAAAAAATGTAAAAAAATACCCCCAAAATATTTTGCTCTTTCCTCTTAATAATAACATGAACATTTAGACGATAAAATTTTGTTTTCATCAAGTTTGGCGTCTTTTTCATCATGTTATGCTCTTTTTTAGCGATCTCATGGAGGTGCCTAATTTTACTGATTGTTTACAGCATTTAATGGGAATAGAACTTCCAGCATAAACTTGAACTTTAAATCCGATTAACTTAATTTTTTTTTAATATGCCAAAAAATGTTTTAAATATTTAAAATATTGATTGTTTAAAAAAAGTGGAAATATAAATAATTACTCTACAAACAACTGGATGAAACAGCAAAGCGGGATTTTTTTGTGTCTGTCTTTAACTTAGACAATTTTTTTTAATTAAAATATTTTTGTTTGAAGAAAGTTAAAATAAAAATACTTACTCAAATCAGATTAACTTAAACCATTATGTGCTGGACAAACACACCACACAACCACGTACGCAATCACAGACTTTTAGTATTATATAGATTGTCCTTTTTGTTTTCATTTTCCTTAAAATGAGTTTGTTGCTTACATACTCTGTTTATGGACCCAGAAAACCTGTAGAGAATAAAAAATGTATTAATTTCAACAGTTTTATTAAAATAGAATGAAATTTCAAAAACTGAAAATATATGCAATACAAGGACATGAGTCATCATCAACTGATCAAAACATTTGCAAATTGCAGCTCCTGATTCTTGTTCTACAGTGTCTTGCATATGTTCATGATTCATCTATGAATGGACTGTAGATGATCACATTGTGGCAAGTTGCTTACTGAGCCCTTTGCTTAAAATGTTGAATCAAGCGATGACTCCTGAAGTTCGATGGTGATTTCCTGTCATGGAAGTATCAGTAATATTCTCTTTGGTTGCGAATGATGGATGGGTTAAATCTAAAATAAAATTCCACAATTTTGGTTCTTTGTAGGTTTGGCTGTCGTCCAGATCACACTCCTTTCCATCTTTTGAATAGGACTAGAGTTTTATCCCTTGTTTCCAATTTAGGATTGAATTTCCAGTTCCTGCTCCTAAAGTCTTATTTTCTTTGACTTCAAGTAACTTATTGCATCTTAGTGGCAAAAAAATAAAAAAAGTTGTAAATTCTTCTGTGGGTAATTTTTCTATGTTGAACAGAGTTCTGAAAAAAAAATTTAACTTTTTTTATAAATCCTTTCAGTCCATGCAGTAAAGCCACTAAGACACAAGGGGTTACTGAGTCTGAAAGAATAAGTAAAAAGAGAAACATTATTAAAGAGTGAGAACAATGGAAGAGTAAACATGACAGTAGTTAACGAATGACATTGCCTTTAGATTTTTGAAGACCAAAGTTGGCTGGAAAGCATGGAGCCAGGTATATTCTGACATCTTAAAATACTCAAATGACTTTTTAGACACCCTGTAATTATCAGGTTAATTGTTTAATAAATTGCCGTTTGTCATACTGATATACCATAAAAGTCGAGTGTTATTTTTGTGTAATTGAAATCAATTTTTGAATGAAATCTAAATTTGCTGCACTTGTTCAGGCTTACATTGACTTAAAAGCTCAAATGCATACAAGAATGCCTACTTTTTTTTTTCTTAATGACTTCAGCTTAATCATTTGGGTTTTGAGTTACCTGACAGACATTGGTATACAATACAACTTGATAAACGTGTCTTCCTTACCTCCAGCCTAATTTGGGCCTCTGTCTCCTTATCACTTAATTCTTTCACAACGTTGGTTACTGTGTCTAAAGTGACCTAAATGGAAAGTTTATGAATTTTTAAAAAGTAGTCTTTGTCCGTAATTTCAAGCATTGAAAAAAGTCATAAATTTTTAAGACATTTTTTCCTAATGGGTGGTGCACATAACCTTTTTTTTTTTTTAAATTTTTTCTTTGTATCAAAATGTTTGCAATCAAATTATAGTTGTCTGCTAGGTAATAACAAAATTTTAAAATTGATGCTGAAAACATGAAACTTGTTCTGAGAATATGTCCTAAATTTACTTTATTTTCCTTTAACATCTTAATTATTATTATTCAAACATTAGAGTGCAGTTGTGTGTGTGTGTGTGTATATATATATATATATATATATATATATATATATACACACACACCACACTTTGGTCATACCAAGGGATGGTAGTTGCGCCCTGTTCCAGTTGGACAGTCGAACTCTCTGCCTCTGAGCAGAGAGGAAGCCGGACGAGGCTCCACCGAAGGGCAGTCTCGTTCGGGGAGGTAGACTGTTCCTGAACCCGTTTATACGCGTTCAAATATGGAATATTTTTGGCCGAGCTTACGGGCTCGGAGAGCGCACGTTAAACCTGGCCTTGTTCCACATGCAACCCACGTGGGTGGGGGGGGTAGCTGAATATACCAAGGGATGGTGAGACCATGGTTTCACTACAAACACTCAATAAATGATACTGAGTACTCTTTACAAAGATTATAGGAAATTTTAGTGTCTTTTTTTTTGTGGTGAAAAAGAAAAACACTTTGATTTGGAAATAACTATTTTAGAAATGTTTCATGTGTTGTGCTGTTTTTTTTTTCTTGGTAAATACAACTATTTCCTCCCCCCACTTACTTAATTTTATAAAATTTCGATAAATAAATTTTTTTAACACTTATTGTTTTTTAGTTATAAGCAGAACTCCTTGTAGAATTTTTAATCCTTACCTTTTTTTGTAAAACCGCCCAAATTAATTTTTTGTGTATAACTAAAACGTACCGTTTTTTTTTTTTTTTTTTTTTTTTTTTTTTTATCAGATATTCAAACAAAACAAAATAAAAGCAATAAAGTCGATGTATCTAAAATTTGATAAAACATTAGATTTCATTTACAGAGAATATTTTCTTAAATTGTTAAGGTTACTGGGTAGTTTAAAAATAATATAAAATAAAATAAAGGCGCTTTCGTAATTTTTAAAGATATGTCAACCGTAAAAAAAAAAAAAAATTAAACTCGAGCTGTCACCTGAACACCTTAAAAACACCTATCGTTGTGTTCAAGATAAAAGCATTTTTATTTGCGATATTTTTAAAACTTACGTAACGTTTCGAATCGGATTAAAAAACTTTAAATCGGCTAATAATATTCTACAAATAAGGTTTAAAAAAAACTAAAGTATATCTTATTTTTGAAAGATTTTTTTTCTTAAAGAAAATTACATTGTGCTAAAAAATCAGCAATTATTATCGATTTCAAAACAAAAACTCCGTCCAGTCAATTTAAATTAGTTTTTTTTAAATCCAGCAAAGTATTTTTGCTTACTGGAAATATTAAATAAATTTAAAAATTTAATTAGCTTGAAATTAAAATCAAGAAAGATTTTTCATTTTTAAAAATTCAAGGAACTTTTAATTAATTCAAATTTTAATGTCAAATTGAGACAATAATTAATAATATCCAATAAATGACTTATGTACAAGAACATCTATTTTTATCTGATACTTCACGACGGGTCCGCTCTGTTTGCAATACAAATTCATAAAAATCGATCCAACCTCTAAAAAATGTTTTCTACCAATGCTACGGTCACACATTCAGTATATGTCAATGTCATAGAGTTCTAGTATCCCATAGAAAGAAAGACTCTACTTTAAATGTGAAGAAAACCTTTTAAAATTTAGGTGGTTGTGTTTTTTTCGTTTTTTTTCTCATCCCACCACCACCACAAATCATGTTACTTATCAGGGTTAGTGAATTTGACTTGGGAAAGACTTCTTGACTTCTAGGACATAGGTTATTTATTTTTCATCAATTAGCAAATAAGTTTAGGTTCAAAAAAGCATTTAAATTATTTAAAAAGCATTTTTCATGTTTTTTTTTTAAATGTTAAAAAAAAGAAATTTGTTTTGTTTTGCTTATTTTATCTCCTGACCCGAAAGTAAACATATCCGATTTCTGAGAAAATTTCAATCTATATTTCTTTAAATCAGTTAAGATTCTTCTTGACTTAAGAAGCCACATAATTCCTAGAAAAGAACAGCAAATACTTTTAGTTTTTTGTTTCAATGTCTATGAAGAAGAGATACCGAACGTTGTTAAACAGTGTATGATTTTATTTTAAAAATAAATTGTATGTAAAAAATGTCATTATAAAATAAAAAAGCATTATTGCTTTTTAATAAACATCGAGCGTTAATTATTTTTTAATTAAATAAAAGATAAAAATTCTCAATCAATAATAACTATTTTTTTACAAGTATTTTTTTCAATATAAATTGGCACTCCAGACGGTATTCAGTATTTATTGCTTTAAATGCTCGAAAAATGAAAGTCACCGTTATTTCACACCTTAATCATGAATTTAAAATTTTGTTTGTTTTAAATTTGTTTTATCATTTAATTTCTGACATGTCATGAATTATTCACTGTTCTTTATTTTTCTAAATTAATTTTTAATTAAAAAAAATAATCAACAAAAAACGAAGTGTTTTTTTTTTTCGGCAACTTGTTGCTATCATTTTCACTCAGTTACCAGCTTTTCTTAATGTTCTCTATTTCACCTTTACGTAACTTATTCAATCAACATTGTCTTACATTGAAAAATGTTGTTACTCTGGCTTTTCAACTTGTAAAAAAAATAAAATGTAATTTAATTCAGTCACTTTTTTTAGTTTTACAAGTAAAATTTAAAACTTATCTTCTCTCTGAATTTAAGTTTTTTGTTTCTCTCTCGTAAAAAATATTTTAGTTTCCCTTATTGCATAGTTTTTTTTGGGGGGGGGGCAAGATAAATATTTTGTTATGTAACTAATTCTCAAATTTGATAGATTACTCAACTAAGAAGACTTTTTAAATTTTTGTGAACTCTAAATAAATAAAAAAAAGTACTCTACTACTTGCGAAAAAAACTTTTTTTTCCTTTTTCTTTTTTTTTGTTAGTTTTGTTTTGATATCAACAATAAAATTAAATTTGTCGTTAGTTTCGGAATTTTTCAATAATATTGCAAAAAAATACAACAAAAAAACAAAAAAAAAACTCTATTTTCTCGTGGTCGGTGTGTTGTATTGTTCAATGTGAAATTAAGATCTTTTAATCATGAATACCGAATCCCAAACCAAATCAGAAAACCTGATGTTCAAATTAAAAATACACACCCACGAGGATTTCGCTCCACCTGTTTTAAAATCAGTTTTTTTTTCTCTTGTTTATTTTTTCCCAGAATGTGTGTTTTCGTTTTGTGAATGTAAACTCTGTGAAATAATGTTAGGTATATTTTTATTTGAAAGAATGAAATGAATAAAAAAAAAACTTCTATATTGTTTAATAATGTTAATTATTAATTAATTAATTAATAATGGTCAGTAGGAGCTTTGTTGACAAATGACAGCAAGTTATTTATTGTCTCTTTCTTTAAAATCCCTTTGAGCCTTGAATTTTGTTTTTAATTTTTACGCTTTTCCTTTTACTATTATTATCGCTGTTGTTCCTTACAAATGAATTACAATTAACTACAACATTGTTTTTCTATGATTTCGTTGCTATTGAACAGCAATTCGCACTCCTACTCTAAAATGGGTGTGACTGGGACACGGGTACAAGTGTCCTTAAAAGTACCAGTAAAAAATACAATAGTGGTTGACCCGTACTTAAGCTCTCCTTCTCCAACACGATGATCAATGATAATTAAAGATACAAGCCGTTTTTTTAAAAAAATAAATAATAAATAAATAAGACCTTAACATCGTGGTTGCTAGGTCATCACTCAGTCATCATCATTCAATTCATTTCTAATTTATTTTTGTTATTGTTCGTACCCCCACTGACTGTGTTTTAACAACAAAGTGAATTCTATTTGAAAATAAGTAGCTTATAATTTTTTGATCCGTATCTTTGTTGGAAAAAAAATTGAACGGTTGAATTTTACTAAAAATGAATGATGAATGTGTTTTCTTTTTTCTTTTCTTTTTTTTTTTATAGCTTATGGTACGCTACTGTTTAGTTTCGACTTTGAGACTATTTGTTAGTATTTTTGGGATCGTGACACCTGTTAGTGTTTAACAACTTGTTTAGTCTTAATGTTTAAAAAATAAAATGTAATATCCAGATAAAAATACTTTTTTCTTAAATTTATAACACACACACACACACACACACACACACGGGGAAACCGTAATAAAATATGGGATTGGATTTACTGTGATAAGTAGTCAGGCACTCCTTCCATGCCATTCATATTGAATTCCTTTTTACTTTTAACTTAATATTTAATTTTTATTTGATTTATTTTCAATGCATAACTGTACGAAGTTGCCTTCGCAGTTACCAGAGATAAAAAAACAACTTAATATTTTTATTCACTCATGCATTTCATATTGGTTTATTTATAAATAAAGAAAAAACCGATACTTTAGTTTTTATTTTATTTTTTTTTTTTTTGAAAACACATTTTTAAAAATGAAAAAAAATCTTTCCTGAAGTGTTTTTTTTTGTTTTTAAATTTTAATTTCAAGCTAATTAAATTTAATACTTTCAATAAGCAAAAGTAAAACTTTGCTGTATTTCAAACCGATTTTTAATTGATTGGAATGATTTTATTTTATTTTATTTTTTTAAATCACTAAAATTACTACAAATCAGCCATTATAGCGAATCATACAATTCTCTTTACTAAAAAAAAAAAAAAATTTCAAAAATAAAATATACTTTTGTGGAAGATTAGCAGATTTAAACTAAAGTAATAATCTGATTTGAAACATTGCCTATTTTTAACGAGGAGGTGGTTGTTTTTATGAGGTGTTGACAACTTTCTTGATAGACTTTTTGTTTGTGAATTTTTTCCACAGGGAACATCATTGTAAAATTACTTGATGACTATAACAATGTGAGCAATTTTTTTTTTTCTTTTTTTTTTTAAAATGCTCAGTAATCTTTTAAAAATTTTGGAAAATATTCTAAATAATCTAATATTTAATTGACTTTTATTTTTATGTACTTTGACTTTATTAAAAAAAATTAGGATAATTTAAAATTCTATATTGGTTAAGTGATATTGTTATTAAATAAAAATTATTTACTAATCATAAATGGAAATGCTTACTACAATTCATCAATGACCCTCCCTCCAGTATTTTAAAAGGAATTTTAAATTATTTTTTGTGTTGGTGCACGCGCTGATTTTTGTAAATATGGATGTCCATACATAACATTATCAGAAAATAAGAGGTAACTAAAGTAAATTCAAAATTTATTTGCAATTTTTTAACATTTCCTCAACAACCATTTTCGTAAATAAGGCTGTAAAGCCAAAGTACCTAAAATTCAATAAAATATTTGAATGCTTAAAATATTTTAAAGATTACTGGGTAGTTAAAAGAAAATTATTAAGAAAGGTGTTTACATTGTATTAGTCATGCAATTTTATAACAATTATGTCCTTAGTTAAGTTTCCCAAATGTCAGGTTGTTGATAAGTGTCAACACCTCATTAAAAAGAAAAAATGTTTGAGAAAAAAATTAGCCACAGATTAAGCTGAATTCAAACAAATATTACTTTTTTAGTTTAAAATATCACAGAAAGCATTTTTAACTCAAACAATGTTTCAGAAAAATGTTTTATTTTTGAAAGATATTTTAATAAAGAGAATTATGTTGTGTTGACAGATTTGTCTATGGATGGTTTCATCATTTTTTTTTACTGATAATCAAAAAAAAAACTTGCTTGCAATTAAAACTAAAAAACTTTAAAGATTTTTCATTTTTAAAATGCATTTTAAAATTTTCTTTTTTTTAATTTTATTTACCTATAAGATATATTTTAATAGGACAGTTCACGAAATTCAAGGAATAAAAAAAAACAAACAAAATGACAAAAATATTGTCAGTGAGACTGTTATAATATTTATTAGGCCTTTTGACGAAACTGAAGCACAAAGAGAAAAATTTTAAATCTTTCATCTACATATTATAAGAAACATACCTGGATGATCATTCATTCATTCATACATACATACATACATATATATGTAAAATTTTTTCAGAATTAACCTGTAGAAAAAGACAATATGTATTAAGGAAAAGACAATAGGAAAACTAGCTGATGCATTTTGTCCAAGGTGGACTTTTTCAAGGCAAGAAACGAAATGAATTTATTGAAACAAAGTATCTATAAACAAACAAAATGTTGTTAGCAAATAGAAGAATTTAGAAACACTATTGTATATTCATATGGTCAACTGAAATATTACGTCAATTACTTTGCTTGAACAAAATATTTTCATGTGTAGAAATATTGTTTATATTGTGTTGACAATATTTGTACATGTGAAAATATTCTCTTCAAACAAAGTAATTGATGTAATTTTTCAGTTGACCTTATGAATATACAATAGCATTTTATAAATTCTTCTAGTTGCTAACAACATTTTGTTTGTTTATAGATACTGTTTCAATAAATCCATTTTTTTGCCTTGAAAAGTTCCACATCGGATGAAATATACTGGCTAAAACTACAGTTTTCCTATTATCTTTTTTCCTTAATACATACGTGTGTGTGTGTGTGTGTGTGTGTTTGTATTCACCATGATCGATTTGTCAGGAAGGAGACTTCCTGATGTTATCAGAATGGATTGAGGCTTCCCAGCATGTGGCACCTTTGGAAAGTGCCTGAAAGCCATACCATGGATTAACCTAAGCCTTGTGAGTGAAATTGGGTAGAAGAAACTCTTGAAGGCTGTTGATAGCTGTGCTGGCACAAAGCCATAAGTCATCGTGGCTGAAGGCTAGAGTGTGCTGACCGTGTTCAGATTGTTGATCACGTTAGATAACACGCTCTCTCCCAGAAACAGTAACTAAGGTCTGCTCAGCATAGTTGCAGTACAAACCACAGGTGGTCTCTGTGGATGTTGAGCAAACACAAATGTGCCTGAGTGAGCGTCTACAATAGGGATTGACTAGCCGCCCTAGTAGACAGGTATCCTTGAATACGAGTGCCCAGCTATATATATATATATATATATATATATATGTATGTTTGTATAAAAATAAAATGTTACTTTATCTTTGACACTTAGTTGAAAGAGAAAAAAAAGGAATAGGGAGAAAGTGTAAGGAAACAAGAAAAAGAGAAATAATCATGATATTTGACATAGACATGGAAAAAGAGAAAAAAATCAACTTAACACAATAATAAGAGCATCCAACTATAGCATAAATGAATTATATTGAACTTAGTCTAAAGAAAAGCAGCAGTCAGTTGCTGAAACCTCCTGAAAAGTGGATTGAAGAATTAAAAAAAGTTACTCTACAAAACTCTAGAGTCAAAGTGCCAAATATAACATCAATCACCTAATTGACAAATTTTATTTGTATTAATCCTATATATAATTTATACAGGGTGCGATGGATAAATTGTCGTCTAAATTACACGAAAATGAAAATAACACTGACATCTCATTTATTTTGAAATTTTAAAGAGTAAATTTATTTAATGAAATCACCATTAGCTTTAACCACAGCTTCCAGACAACTTCAGAATCTCCTGCAATTCTTCTAGATAGTCTTCTTGTTTAAGTTGGTGAATGCTACCATAATCCTTCAAATCAGTTCATCTTTGGCATTACAAGGAATTTTGTTGGTTTCTTGCTCAACTGTGCCTCGCACATAATAATCAAGGGGGTTGCAGTCTGGGGAGTTAGGTAGCAGACGTAAGAGGTGATGTGGTCACAGAAATTGTCTGACAGCCATGACTGGGTTCTCCTGTTTATGTGGCATGGTGCAGAGTCCTGTGGCCAGACATAGTCTTCCAGCAGCCATCCTCTTGACCCAGGACAGCACTACTTTCTCAAGGCACTTGATGTAGGTCTCCCTGTTGAGTTGGAGACCTTCACCAACAAATTTGGGAGTTCTTTTCTCATCAGAATGATCAGTGAATATTCTGAGCTACAGTACTTTCGTCATCACCCTTAGACTCCTCCAACTCTTTCCAAATCCTCTTGACTGTCTTCAGATTGATAGCCAAACATTGAGAAATGTTAATATTGGAACTTCCAGTATGAATGCCATGGTGTTTCCAAATTTCTGTCAGAGTGAATTGCATCATAGTGCTCTTTTTCTCATAGAGGTACTCACCTGACCCTGCTATACTGTTGCAGTCAACAAAAACAATGCGCATACATGAAATTATATAAAATGGTGGCAATTTACCTGTCGCACACTCTGTGTGTGTATAAAAGGAAGGCTGAAAACGGTCTCTCCTAAAAGGTACAAACAACAAAAAAGTGCTCAATTCAAAATCGAATATGTAGAGCTAAGATATTTAAGAAAAGGTTAACATGCCAACCAACCTCAAAACCCGGGTTGTGAGGTTGGTTGGCATTTTAGCCTTTATTGCAAAACTTTCTCCAATGTAGTCTTGTTGCTAGTTTTGTTTATAACCGAATCTGTAGTCAATGTTATGTTGCCTTTTTTTATTTTTTTTTTGCTGACTCATTCAGAGCATTTATACTGAAATACAGCTGGTGTTTTTTCTTTGTTTTTAAGAAGTGTCACATTTTTAGAGTTACTGTATTGATAGAATGAACCACTTTGCAAACTCTAACAAGGAGTTTTATATATTTTTGATTTATATGAAGAATAGAGGCCTGTGTCAAACTTGCTCACTGTCCTGTTGATGGAGGCTGAAATACTCAAGGTTATGCTGAAAGATTTGAAGCAGAGTAATGTTTACCCATAGACTGTTGTATAATATACAAAATCAAATCAAATCATATTTTGACCTTAAATAACCCAACAGTGGTTGATATGTTATGAAATCCATTAATCTAGCCTTGTTCATGTTTAACAACCATTGAGTCTTGTACATCTTTTATCACGAGTTCATTAATATGATCTAATTTTAACCAAGTTCAAAATACATTTATGTTATGCTGTCAACTCGTAGCCTAAAAAATGCATATGCTATAAGTATTTATTAATGTCTGGCCTTTTATACTGGTTAGTGTTGACTATCTTGGGTGGGCTGAGAACTTTTCAACATTACCTTAGAAAAATCAAATACAGTATGATTTTAGATAAAATTAATTTTAAAACAAATATTTGAGTTTATCCCATAAATATTGTCATTATTGGTTCAATACATTTTGCTTTAGTGTTGTGATTCTCCACCCATTTTTTTTTTTTTTTTAACCATTTGATGAAAAAAAAAAAATTTTATTTTTTACTAATAGATAAATTTAAGAATTGTATTATAGAAATAGTAAATGTATATGCTATATTTTAAAGTAAAACTAATTTAATGGAAATAAACTTGTATTTAACAATTAAATTCCATGGAACATTTATGTACACTAGTAAAATAACTCATAATAAACCATTTTATAATGGACCCCAGTTAAGAATCACTGTTTGAGAGTATTTTTGCCCCTCTAAGGAATACTGTATATATTAAGGTATAGTTTTTAGGATCAGTTTTTTTTCTGCAAAAAAATAATGGGGGTTGTTTTGTTTTTTTTTAAGAGGTTAAGGATAGTGCATTTATGGTGATTAGTTGTTGCAGGTAAACTTTTTCTGGAGAAACTAAAATTCATGCAAAAAAATTTAGGGTTGCACTATACATGAAATTTGCTTATAGACTAGTATATATATGGTAATCAATCTGTCATCACATATACACATACAAAACAATGGGCATCAGGTAGATTTACATTGTGTGTGTGTGTGTGTTTTTTTTTTTTTGTTTTTTTTACAACAAAATTTAATTATTTCATTGAATTCCCCAGCTTCCCAAGAACTCAAAAAACAGAATCCTACTGTCTCTAAATAAGATTTTACAAACTTTTTTTATTTTGTTGTTTTGTTATTGGCTTCATATTTGTTGATTGGCTGGATTTTAAAACTGTTTTCTATCCATCTGGTTTTGGTGAATTTAGCAGAATAAAGTGTGCGATCCTGCTGAAAGACATTTTTATCAGGATAGAATCTCTGGATAGTCGGGGAACAATCCACAATGCTGAAAATACAAGTTCTCATTCAATCACTAATGTTAAACTACGTCAAGCCCAGTCAATACTTAGGTGAGGGATTGGTTGGGAACACTGGGTACTGTAAGTGACCTCCTTCAATCTGAAATATGTTTCGGCTTTGAATAACCCACAATGGTTTATAAGCTGTAAAAAAAAAAAAAAAAAAAAAAAAAAAAAAAAATACTATCCCCCATAATGCAGGATATCCTAGTATTTTGCGGCATTTTATTTACCATATACTCATGTGTAAGCTGACTTATGTATAGTGCAACCCTGAATTTCTTTGCATGAATTTCAATCCAGCCAGAAAAAAATTTACCTGTGGAAAGTGCAACCGGTCACCGAAAAGGCATGAGTTTTTTTTTTTTGTTTTAGCCTCTTCAAAAAAAATTACCTTTGCATAGTGTGAACCCTCCTTTTTTTTTTCTCTTTTTTTTTTTTTGTATAACTAAACAAATTGTAAGTACTTGTGCTTTACTTGAGTATATATGGTATTTATTTTTTTCATACATCTAATTAAACATGATTGACAGATATTAAGTGCTTTCCCAATCGAAAACCAGATATTCTTTTACTGTATTTTTACTTTAAATTTATTTGTTTATATTTCTTATTTTTATTCTATACACCTATCAAGAGGATTATTGACTTTCATCATTACAGAACATTTTGTGAGGACAGTTTTTGTCTTTGTGACATAAGATGAAATAGTAGCAAGCCTTAACATTTTTGTGACACAAGTTTATTTTTTTTTAATTTATTTTTTTTCTCACCATAACTGAACAGAAACCCTGTTTTAGTCACTTTCCACTTGGACATGTAATTTGCATGTAAATTTGGCTATTTGAGTGAGTTAAGAACAAGTTCTTTGTTTTGTTTTTGTTTTTTTTCTACTCTAGTGATCTTTACTGATGAAAGAATGTTTCAGTTAGTTTGAAAGATGTCTTAGAAGATTGATTTCAACTTAATCTTGATTGGCTAACATTAACATTGAATAAATAAAATTTGCCTTGTCCATTTTCTTTGTGTGCATATGTAAAGTTTTGCTGGCTGTTGTTGGATTGTCATCATCTGTTGAATAATGCACACTTTCATAGATTATTAAAGAAAAGAGGTTTCAAACTATGATAATTTAAAGTCAAACTTACTGAATTTGACTCGGACAACTAATATAATAAATGGTTGTGTTGACTGTGATCATACTTTGAAGTTATGAAAAAATTAAATGGTATTTGCTAAAATAACTAGAGGGTGTATTATATCTGAAAGAGAATTAAAGTTATATCCATCTGGTTTTGTTTTGGTTGGTTTGTTTATACCTGTGGTAAACAATGGAAATTCATGACCATCACATGTATTCATTAATGATAAAAAAGAAATGTTCTTTGTATTCATGATCTTTTTTTTTTCTTTATAGATCAACAATGGCTGTGCTAAAAGGTCTTTGTATACAACAGCAAAATTGTCAAGTTTGGCCAAAGGAAATTATTGGAATGATTTGTGCCAGGAAAATGAAAGTGTGAGTTAATTTAAATTTATTTGTTGGTTTAAGTGAAGGAAAAAAAAAAATTATATTTATTATATATATAAATATATATATACATACAGTGTAACCTGGATATAAGAGAGATTTTCTCTGGTCCCAAATTAGAGCCTGTGTTAATGTATATATAATAGACAAAACCCGGATATAAGAGACTTTGTATCCGGTCCCGACAACTCTCTCATATCCGGGTTACACGGTGTATATATATATATATATATATATATATATATAATAAAGAGAAAGAACAGATATATCATCCTATGTTCTTCTTAATATTTTTATTTTTACAAAACAGTGCTCAATGCAAATCTACAGAGCATAAATATTATAAATTTACTAATTTAAAAATATGGTTCCATCACTATACAGGAATTACCATGTTTCTAAAACAGAAACTGAAAACTTCAAATTCAATTATAGAATTAAATTAAAGTCCGTAGTCCTATTTCATTTTCAAGTAAATTTTGGAATAACTTATTTTGAAATTTACTGAGTTTTATAAGCACATACATTCATAGCATTAGTTAACACTGAGCGGTAGGGTATTCATTTTTACTGACAACTATTGTATCAAAATATGAGTTACTTTCAAAAAGAGGTTAAGTCAAGGTAGGGTAGAGGTGCCTTTTCCAATGAATGATGACATACGTTCAACGCATGTCATCTGGTCTTTATCAACAGGAAAAAGTTTTTTGACACTTTTGTTTCACTGTTAAATTTGTACTTGTATACATAAATGTTGTAATAAATATGGCGACAAAGATGAGGACAATAGTCTGAATAATGTAAATAGTGTACATAATACCTCATCTCAGAAATATAGACAGATAATAAAGGTTTGTGTTCTTTTTTTTCTTTTTTTTTCTAAAAAGGTTTGTATATGAATACATTGTATTTTAATGATAGACTCAACACCTCAAACAAACCCTTTTGACAATGCTTAAAGAAGTGGTTGAAAGCACTTGGGATAATGGACAATACAATTTTTGCACTTCTTACTCCCACCATACAGAAAAATGTAAGAATACTGGAAAAACAAAAAAAAAAAAAAAATTAAATTTTTCATGTCTGCCATATTCAACGAAACATGATAGTTTAACTTTAATGTATATCGAACTTAACAGAATTTCTGCTAATAAATGTCTTAAACTTTTCTTGTTGAAAGTCCCAATGAGTGATTGAAAAATTACTAAACTCTATAGTCAACCTTCAATAAGTATTGAATTTTATTGTATTTAATAAAAAATATATAAGTATACTCTCCCCTCCATTATGTTAGTACATGAAAAGCACCATTAAAATGCTTACCAATTATGAGCTGTATTTTCAGCCTTGTTCAGTAAATCAAAACTTAGACAGGGTAAAGGAAAGTGCATTCCACTTGGGGCTCTTGAGACAATGGAAAAAATATTTACAAGACTTGGGTGGTATGTGGTGCATGAGCAAAGGAATTATAAGTAGTAGTCAACAATGATAAAAGGCGATAAGAAAGCTCATTATTAATTTTCCTGAATTGGTGTACCCTTGTATGTAATGGGTAGTGAGGGCAGTTGATATGATGACAGAAAAGAAAGAAGTGAAGCAAAGAATAGTTAAAAAAAGGGTAAAGGAGTTTTTTTTGTTTTTTTTTTTAAGAAAATATTTTAGATCAGCAATTTAATTTGTATAATTACTTTAAATAATTATTTTGACTAATAAATATTTTCTTTTATAATAATTTTGTCTACTTTACTTTTGAATACTGTAGTTTTTGCTTTGAGTTGTAAATGTAAGCAAGAGTTACCTTCCTTGAGTGTAATAGAATTCATTTTTAAATCTAATTCAGGAAGATGGTTTTATGTGTCAAATTTCAACTTTTTTGGAAATTAAATCATGATTCCATTTTTGTATAGAACTTCTAAAAAAAACATTTTTTTTGCAGATATGCCATTTCCTTTATGACAGTAGCTTTAAAATTTAAAACTTGGAGCTACTTCCTGTTGATTTGTCTTGATCCACTTCATAAAGGGGTAATCATCTCTTTCTCCGAAGTAGTCTGTTCCCTTAAATGTCCTGTAGGACTTACAAACCAACAAAATCTTATGAACTGCCCAGTTTAGGGATTGAACTAATAACACCAGGGCTAATAGAACTGATAATAGAAACATTTTTAACCACTGGTTGCCTTTTAAATGTCAAATAGAACATGGCTGATGCTGCAACCATACTTATACTTCATTACAAAGCTTAGATTACTCACTGTCAATGAATGTATGTATGTATGTCTGTCTGTATAATTATAATATATTTATTTTAATCAATTTGGCCCAAGCAAGGTGATAATGCCACTAAGATGCAAGGATCTATTGGGAGTGAAAGAGAATGAAAAGATTTTATAAGGAACTGGAAACCTGATCCTAAAAGGGAACAAGAGCTAAGACTCTCCTCCTGTTTAGAAGACCGTGGAGGCATTTGAACTGGATAAGTGATGTGTGTGTATATATACTCGCATGTACACACACACACACACACTTTCAGTCAAAAGTAAAAATAAAATCATCCTTGATAATGGCTAAAATTATTGCCAAAAGTGGTACTTGAACTTACAGAACTTTCATACAATTTCTACATAATTTATGTCCATAAAAAAGAAAAAAATTTAAGGACACAAGAAAAATTAAATAAAAAGAATCACAATACCTTGTCAGTTGTTTTTAATGAAACTTGTATAAAAGAGGGATTGCTGCCCAAATTCACACACATATAAAGTATTTGTATTCTTAACTAAGTAGCATTTACAGTAGTCTACAATACAATTTTTATTGAAATGTGTCATTTAACTTGATCAGCGTATTGGGTCAAAAACAAAATGTTGGCATGCATGAGAAATTTCTGTAAATAGTCACTTATTTCCAGTAAATGGCTACTTCATATTTTCTCAGAATGAACCAGCAGGACCGGGCAGCAATGCAACTGAAAGTGTTGAATTCTTTTTTGAAGGAGATATTATATAAATAAAAGGGTATACATTGGAGTCAACACCCAGAGGTGACAGTCTGCTTCATGCTAAATGCAATCATCAGGTTGTCATATTTATATTTACATATGCTCTATCCCTGATATTGAGCACTTTAACCTATAAGTATAGCATATCTGTAAACTATATTTTACACACACACACACACAATTGACTTTCCGCGTCTTGGGTATGATGATAAACTACATCCGTGTCCTGGGTAAGACGATAAACTATGTCCAGCAGCAAGGCCTCTGATCAGGAGGTTTTGAGAAGCATGGAACCACTTCTGTTAGGGTCCCAACTATGGGCAAATAGTTAACCCCCAAACTGGGGTCAAAACACTATGAAAGTGTAAAAATAGGTCTTACTAGCAGAAATACTTTGTATAAAAAAAAAATATTACCAGCAATACATTTTAAGCAAAAAAATTTTTTTACTAGCAATACATGTTTGAAAAAAATATTACCAGCAATAACAATTTTGTCGGCATTAAATAACCCATTGATGTTGATATTCCATAAAACAAACCAAACCAATTGACTTTTCTTAAAATATCCAGTGGGACAGAAAAATGTATTGTCTAATATTTAAAGTTAAAGCTTCAAATCAGTAGCGAAAATGAAATCTTGAAATCTTGATTATTTTACATTTGTATAACTCTTAGTCTTAGTATATTAAGTCATTTATTCATTTTTAAATTAGTTCTTTAATATCTCCACTACAGAATGTAAACTCTTGTATGTTCTTGAAATTAAATTAATTAAAGTAATGTGCTATATAGTTATGATTTTGCAAATTAGTGAAGAAACTAGGGAATAAATAATTGGTTACTATTTACTTACAAAACATTAGATACTTCAGTATGGTTGCCTAAGGATCTTTATATTTTTATTATTAAAAAAATATGTATATCCTTCCCAAGTTTCAACCTTGTGGCAATTTTTCTTAGATTAGATGTAGCACAAGGCTGAAAGCATGGGACACTCAGTGAGAATCAAATTTGTTATTCAGTCATAATTAATGTAGTGAGACAAGCTTGTTAACCATTACACTATATTGAGGCACCACAAAGTTAAAATTTTATGAGGTTTTATCAGCTTATAATTATAAGAATAATAAAAAAAAAAGATTCATAAATTACTCTTCTGTTGGAGTACACCTAGTTACCTTTCAGGGCATATTAGTGTGCCTGGGTGCGAAACGCTGCTCTAAGTTAACAGCCATGATGATGATGATTTATTTTTATTTTTTCCTATAATAGCAAAATGTTTTCTATAAACTATTTAAGTTTTTATAATGATTGTTTTTTTATCATGTAGCAACTCTGCTGTGTAAATATGCTGATTTTATATATTGTGTTGAGACCATGCCAATATCTCTGAACTGATCAATCGAGTTCATATGCAAAAATAATGAAGAATAAACAAACTGTTACAGAAGTGATGTACATTAGAGAGGAATATAAAATGTTATTGAATGGAATAAACATGGGCAAAATGTCAATCAATTGAAGTAATTCCACTTAAGTGGATGCATTTCTCATTATTGGCTCTGTCATTTTGTTTTGTTTTTTCCCTACTTTATAAATTATCCATTTATGCATTTGATGATCTTTTAATGTTTTTTTTCCTTTTTAAACTGGAGTGTGAGAATATTTTTTTTTTACCCTGTAAGCATTTGGATTAATGCACTTAAAAATAAAGTAAAGCAAGGCAAGCAATCTGACAATCGAATTACCTGTAATTATTACCTGACTTAATGATTTCTAATTCCATTTTATCCCTCTTGTTTATTGTCTTTCAACAGTTATAATCTGACAGATTTTGCAAGTTCTCCCCCCCATTAATAAAAAAAAAAAATTGCATTTAACAAAAAAAAATTAAATTTTAATATACAAAAATTACTTTAACATTATATGCATATTTCTGAGAGTTCTGGACCCGAAACCTTTCATAAAGCATCAACCTAGGAGAAGGAGAATACTCTGTAACATTTGCCTTGGTGCTAAACTGGATATCTTGTCTCTGCTTGTCTTTGGGATTATTAGCATTGTTTAGTTCTGGGTATGACTATAAACTACATCTGGCAGAAGATTGGAAGTTTTGAGGAGCATGGAACCACCTCTTGCTGTTGTTCCCAGGTCCACCCCGATCTGGAGTGGTAGCACCTTTTGGTGTCCCAGCTATAGGAAGATAGTGAACCCCTAAAGAAAAATCAAAACACTATGAAAGTATAAAAATACCAGCAATACATTTTTATATAAAAAAAATTACAAACAATACATATTTATAGGAAAAATACCAACAATATGCACATACTAAAAAATTGTAGTGTCTTCACCCAAATCCATTTAAAGTACTACAAAACAACAAGCACGAAAGAACTCTTTCATGACATTAATCTATGTAATATCCTACAATTTCTTAAAGAAATCGAAACTGTATTCCAAAATATGACTTCAACAAAACTACAACATAAAACACACATCACTGCCTCGAGTAATTATGCCCACATGAACATGTATATGCAGAAAAGCTGAGTATCATCTACCATGTATTCAACTGTGAAATCAGAATAACATATATTTTTATTACTTCAAAGCTCACAAGAAAATTAAATTTCGGCATTAAATGACCCATAATGTATTGATATTCCATTAAACAAACAAACAAACAAATCAGCTTCAAACAAACCTTTATTAATTTCATCCGACTGCAGTACGGGCTGCTCGGTCATTGGATGTCAAATGTTTCCTTATAAGGAAACGGCTAATATTATAATTACCATTTAATAGTCATTTTATCTGTAGTTGAAAGTATACAACTGTGTTCAAAATGTATTTAGTTCAAGCCATAAAATTGTGTTTAGATTATTTAGATTTCGGCATTAAATAACCCATAGAGGTGTTGATATGCTGCTAACCAAAATCAACCAATCAAACAACCAACAGGAAAAATCTGTTTCTTGACATTAATCAATATAATATCCTACAATTTCTTAAAGAAATTAAACTGTATTCCAAAATATGACTTCAACAAAACTACAACATAAAACACACATCACCGCCTCGAGTAATTATGCCCACATGAACATGTATATGCAGAAAAGCTGAGTATTATCTACCATGTATTCAATTGTGAAAGCAGAATAACATATATTTTTATTATTTCAAAGCTTGTAAGAAAATCAAATTTCAGCATTAACTCCTAAGGAGTTGATATGCTGTTACTCAGACAAATAATCATCTTAGCATTGTTGGTGTGAGTTGTTGCAGTGTTGTGCAAGCTGTATTTGATTATAATCTCAGCAGAGGCATTACTGACATCTTAGCATCTATTGTGTAAGTGTAGGTGGTATAATTGTTATTAGGCCCAAAATGAGGACTTAACAAGACCTTGGCATGCTTATGAAGCTAATATTTTGTGTAAGTTTTTCTAGAATTAAATATTGAAAAAAAACATTAAAGGGAGACGGAAGATAATAAAAGAACAGGATTCAAGGAGATGGGAGATGATGTGGCATTTAAATTTTTGAAGTTAATGGCAAAGCAAGAAGCTGGAAGAGAGTTCCACAAGCGAGAAGTGTGAAAAAAGAAGCTGTTAGCATAGAACTTATGGTTACATCTAGCAGTTCAACTGTAAAATGATGAAACCTATCTGCCAATCTAGTACTGCACTTAAATTCATAAAGTCTAGGTACCAAAGAAAGCTCATCAGAACAATTAACATGAAAAGACACAGGGGAGCTATGTTATGGTGGTGGGGAAAGTGACTGAAGCCAAAAAGTCAGGTCAACACCAATAACATTGCAGATTTTTTTGGATTTTGTCAAGCATCTCTAGATGCATGGTAGAAGCGCCAGGCCAGATGGAGCAGCAATATTCAATGCACGGACAAAATGGTAGACTTATAAAGAAGCAAGACATTGTTTATATGTTCAATCAATGTACTATGAGAATTTTGGCACCTGCTTACTTTCTATATCTACTTTTTTTTATTCTCATACAGTGCATTCTTAAATTTAAGCAATTTCTTTATCTTTAAAAAAAAACGTTGGCAGTATTACTGCAAATGTATTTTTCTCGTGTGTGTACACACACATACCTGTATATTAATGCTTAAAACATTGCGATAAAGTAATAACCAGTCACTTCTCTGATCCTATGGCATTCAAACTGTTCAGAAATGGCTAATCTATTATTTGTATACAACAGTTTTCTCAGATTGTGGATTAAAAAAATAGCCTCAAATGAATATGTCATTTGGGACTTTAAAAAAAACAAACTATTCTTCAGCAGATCGTATAGATTGGCACTACAGTATCAAAAAGGGATTCGCTAAATAACAAAAACCATATTCAATTGAAGACTTCCAACAGCAACAACAAAAATAGGTAGCATATGTAACTAGAAGGGAAAATATTGATATGATCAAGATGTTGACTTTCCACATGACCATAAACACAATGTTTGGAAGGAAACTCCCTTCATTATTAGAAAGAGCTATTGAGAAATTTATTTTCCTGAAAAACTGTTTTAAGGGAAAGATACTATAAATTTCAACTAACAGTATAGAAAGTGTTAATCTCACTATTACCATTGCACTTTGAAATCATCTTATGATTAGGTAGAAGTAATGGAATCAGCTGAACACATTTTTGAGAATTTCTTTTCTTATTTTTATTTAAACGGTAAGTACCTTTGCTTGTAATGCGTGAATTACTCTAGAATAACTATTTTTAATTTTTTTATTTTTATTTACCATATTTTCTTGTCTATAATACAACTTGAGTATAATACAATCTTGTGTTTCTGTAGATAAAAACAGGGAATATATATATATATATATATATATATATATATATATATATATATATATATATATATATATAATGTCGCAGTTAGCTCCTCCTCAGTTCTTTAATTCTTCAACAGGGGTCTCTCTCCTCTGGCTATAAATACTGGCTGACCCTTCCCTCTCTCTCTTTTTCGACTTAGGCCTTGGGCCGCTACCTCGTGCAGAGGTGAGGTAAAAATCTCTCTTTTTCCACTTAGGCCAATATGTGACCTCTCACAGATTACAGCGTTTCCCAAATTCTGGGAACACGCTAAGAACAATACACGTACGTACGAACACTTACAACACACACACATAATTTTTCTATACAAACTCTATGTAACAGTCCATGTCTTTGTTTAACTTGTTTTGTTATTAATATATATTTGTTTACCCATGTATATCGGTCTTGTTTGTTTTCTTTGTCTTCTTTTGACTTAATTAAAGTCCAACATTCCCATGTAGCTGGACCCGCCAGCAGGAAAGTTTAACCTTCTGATATCTCTTCACATCTTCACCCCCACAGTCCGGCTATATATATATATATATATATATATATATATATAAATTTTTTTTAATCATTTCACCCCACTAAGATGTAAGCAGTTACTAAGTGTTAGAGAATGAGAAAAAACACTGGTATTAAGGAGAGTGAACAATAAAAGAACAAGAATTAAGACAGATGATAATGATTGACTTGCATTTAAACTTTTGAGGACCAAAGTTGACTGGGAAGCAAGAAGCCAGAAGAGAGTTCCACAAGCAAGTAGTGTGAGACAAGAAACTGTTACCATAGAACTTATGGTTATATCTAACAATTTCAACAGTAAAATGATGAGACCTTACCGCTAATCTAGTACTGCACTTAAATTCATAAAGTCTAGGTACCATAGAGGAAAGTTCATCAGAATAGCTACCATGAAAGTATTTGTAGAAAAGGCACTGGGAAGCTATGTTATGTTGGTGGGAAAGTGACTGAAGCCAAAATGCCAGATCAGGACCAATAATATTGCTGATTCTTCTTTGGATTTTATCAAGAAAATTATATAGCAGGAGCACTGGACCATATGTGGCAGCAATATTCTAAGCATTTAGAAAACTAAAAGGCACGGGGAATCTATGTCCTCATATTACAATACATTCTTGAGTATTAATTACCCTGTAGTACAGTTATTCCTATGTAATTTTTTTTCTTTTTGAAAGTTGTACTGTTATTAAAATCTCAATGTCGTATTCACATAAATTCTCGAAATATTTTGCAATTTAAAATTACAAGTATCAGTGTACAGTACACGATGTAGCCAGCGATATAATTATGTCGATATTGTTTACGTGTCTATTTTGTATTGTTTTATTTTTTGAATCCTTTGAAGTTTTCAAATTGGATACTTTGTGTCAACAAATTGAGTAATATGAAACAACAACCTCACAGCATGGGAATTATTGCCCTATTTTTCAAGTGGAAAAAATAAAAATATATAATTTATAATAAGGCCTTTGTTGTAACATTAATGTTCTCAAAACATGACGGATCTTGTGTATTTTTTTTTAGTTTTATTAATTTTTAAATCTATTTTGGTGAATTTCTTGTCTTTGTTGTTCAATTACGTTGATTCGCAAAGAACAAATATTGCTGACATATCAAATAACTTTTGTAAACAATTATCGGCACCTGCCTACTTTGTGTTTTATTATCAATTATTGTGTTGAACTTTAATGGAGTGTATTTGCAATCTTGCTGTTTCAAATAAAGAGGTTTTTAAACAGTAAAAATTTCTGAAAATGTGTACTTGAGTATAATATGAGCCCTCTTTTTTTGCCTTTTAACTTGCTTCCAAAGTTTCTTGTATTATGCACAGGAAAATTAATTATGTATGTGCTTTTATATTGGATGCCTTAAAAAATGACAAGGTAGACTGAGTAATATTTGATAATTTCTTTGGAACTGATTGTATGTATCTTCCTACAGCACTATATCCACTCTGGTTTTTCTATATTTCATGGGAGATTATTTTTATTTATTTATTTTTTTTGCTGGTTGCTATGATGTTTGGGGTAAGAAATAAGTCACCACTTTGTACTGTGATTTTATTTTTACACTATTGCTACGAGTGTGCATGTTGTATAGTAATTATTTATGGGCTCCTCCTAGTACATTGTTCCGCAAACATTATTGGCGAACTCATGTGAATCCGTGTAAAAATAAGAAATGCACCACAATGAATTTAAAACAAACAGCAAATATGTAAGTATTAAAAATAGTAATTGTATGTGTCCACAACTGAAATCAAAGGAAAAGACATTGAAACTATGAGACTTATGAGAGTATACTTGTTTGTGTCTGAGAGTGTTAAAGTCAACAGAGAACCAAGGAAGCAAACACACCCCTTCGGCAGTATTCTTTATCTACGTTTGACTACATCTGGAAGCAAGAATTAAGAGAAAGAGAGAATATATTGCCTTTTTATAGACTTCAAGAGCGCCCTAATGCGTTGTTTTTTTTTGTTTTTGTTTTTTTTCCAAAGCCAAATGGGGTAACCCACATGTTCAGCCAATAAAAGTAAAAGCAATACATTTTTAATCCTAAAACAAAGATCTGTATAATTTGTCACTTGCTGAGATTTCTATCATTTAAAGAGAAAAGTACATAATTTTTATTTTTGTATTTTTTGGGTTGATGTAATAACTGTAATTATAATAACATTAATACCAGGAGTTGTTTGGATTTTTTAAAAATTTTATATTAATTATATTTATTTTTTTTTTTACTGATACATCTTTTTTTTTATAAGTTTATAACCAGCATGGGATTAAATGAGATTATTTTACTATTCACAATTGGTAGTCCCATAACTTTTTAGTAGCTGACAGGAGTGGAGGACACATAAGTGTAGAAGAGGTAAATATCCTCCAAGCTGTTCTTTTGCCAGCTGTTAAGATCCAAGAAACTTTCCTTGACTTGCATAATGCTTTTGGTCAGTGTTGTGCATTCCAATATGTTTAAACCAAGCCAGTTTCTGCCTTTCAAATCATTTCAAAAATAAAAAAAGAAGAAAAAACCCAGTAAAATTAAAAGAAACATGTTGTGCTAAGAACTTAAAGAATGAGATCAATAGTTTAAAGAACGTTTGGAATGCTAATGACTCTTCAAAGTTACAGAAGTTTTCTTTTTTGCAGTTAGGCTGAAAAATAGTTTTCATTTTTCCTGCAGACTATTGTCAGTTATTTTATGAGTGGCAAGCCTGACTCATTAATGAACCTGAGTGGTTACTCAATTAAGTGTCAGTAAATAGGGATTTCACATTGTCAGATAAAGACATTAGTGGCCTAAGTGGAATAAAATTGACTTTAAATTGGTTTTTGATCATTGAAGAAACACACACACACACACACACACACACACAAACACACACACACATCCACAACTTGCTATAGCTACTGTTGTGATTAAGTAAATTTGCAACATATACACATTAAGAACAAATAAATTGAAAAATCTTAATTGAAAATATCTGTTATATATTTTTCGTTATTAAACCTTTAAAAACGGACATTTTAAAAATGTATATAAAAATATAGAATAATGGGGCAAAAAAGCAAGTATGAGAAAAAAAAAATGACTACCATAAAGTGGGGATCTAAAAATAGAAATAAAAAGAAATAACAAACAAGCCCTTATTTTTTTTTTTTTTTTCAATTCACCATTTTACATTGAGTAATTTTTTTCTTTTCCTTGCTCTTCTTCCACTGTTTTAAATTTATATATAATTTTTAATTTTTTAAAAATTAAATTTTGTACATCGCCACCCCCAGATTATTCATATTTTTTTAAATATACGCTCTTCCATTTATTACATTTTACTGAAACAATAGAAAGAAATTTCATGCTAGGAATGTTGTAATAGTAAAATTGATTGTAAAAAAAATCTAGTTTCAGTCGGTATTGATTTCTTGAATGAATATAATTTTTTATAATCAAGATCTCTCTAGAAAAGGTCCGGTTTCAGCTCCATTGACGTTTAAGCATTCGCTCAATAGTAAGGGAGATAACCGATTTCGAACCTAAGGGGGACGTAATTTTCCTTCATTTGTATGAATAATTTATATTTTTATTTTCTAATTATATTTTATCATAATTATATTTTATCTTAATATCATAATTATATTTTTTTTTTATACTAATGTGATTTAACCCTGAAAAAAAAATTTTTTTTTCTCTTTTAGCAAAACCAATTTTTTTCTTAATTTGAGATAGGAATACAAGAAACTTCATATAAAATTTTACTTTAAGAACCTTAAATGGACAGAATAGAATTAATTTTTTGTGATCTGATGGGTATGTAAGGGGTAGAAGCTTGGAATGAGAAAAGGCTGAGTTTGTTGCATTCACTTATGCACAAATACTCTTAGGAAAAGTATAACTTTCCATTCTTCACCCTGCTATGGGTTAAATAAGTATGATTTACATCTGGAAAAAAAATCTTATCGGCAAAAACCCGTTAATAAAATATTCATTTGGAAATAAAAAGAATTATTCTTTCAGCTTTAAATAACTTACAAAGGGTTGATAAACCATAAAAATCAAATCATCAATCTTTAATTTAATATACTTTAAATTTCCTTGTATCTTTCTATTTTCCATTCTGTGAATATAAATCTTATTATTTTTAAAAAATTTTTTAATTAATTTTGTATGTATCTATTTTATTTTTCAGAAATTTGATAAAATCTTGATTGCTAACCGTGGTGAAATTGCTGTTCGTGTTATAAACACATGCAAACGTTTAGGCATCAAAACTGTTGCTGTGCATAGTAGCATCGATTCCATGGCTGTAAGATCTTCTTTTGCACTTTTCAAAATAACTTGTTAGTTATTCTGAGTTTAAGGCACAAATTTATTCAATTTTATACCTGACCTGCTGATAGGTAATCATAATTATTTCCTCTGTTTTTGTTTTTTGTTAATTCCTGTCTCTGTATATTATTTAATTTCCTGAGTACTGCACAAGAACCTATATAACATTTCTGAATATTTAAGCTTCTATACCACAATAGTTCAGGGCTTCCACATACAGAAGTTTACTAGTTTCACTACTAGTGAATTTCGAATATTTAAAAAAAATATAATTTAGGATGTAATATGACTCTTCATTTCAAATTTTTAAAGTACTGTTTTTAAATGGTAATTAACTTAATATAGGTAAAAATCCACTATTTAAATAAGTTCCGTCCTGGGTATGATGATAAGCAATATCCAGCAGCAAGGCCTCTAAGTGAGATGTTTTGAGGAGCA
>OZ038494.1:63352650-63480150 GCA_964036315.1 Acanthosepion esculentum
TTAAGAACTCTGGAGAACCCTCTAACCCTCTCAAATTATTGATTATTAGTCTCTTACTGTTATTTTGGTAAAGTATTTGAGGCTCTAATCAATGCTGAAGTGATTTAGCATCTTATTTCTCATGACCTCCTCTCGGACAGACAATATATCTTCTGTTTTGCCAGGTATACCACTGATATGTTAACCGCTATCACTGAATATGTAGATCAGCTCTTGATAATAATGGTGAAGCTTGAGCTATGGCTCTAGATATCTCAAAGGCATTTGACATGGTTTGGTACGTTGATCTTTTAAACAAGTGCTAGGGTTACAGTATCACAGGACAAATGTTTGATTTAATCCAATTGTTCTTATCAAATCGTGAAATGAAGATCCTTTCACACATATGCGGGTGTCTCCCAAGGTTCTATCCTGCGTCTTACATAATAATGATACAGAAGGACTGTGAAACTTTTTGTTGCTTTTCTGAAGTTTTCTGTAATAGGTTTAAATTTTCTGTCTCCATGTTTAAAACACTGGTCTTGAGTTTTAATTCCACAGGAGTCTAATGTTTTCAGTTTAGTTATATTATCAATTACTTACATGTTTAGTTGTTCAATTTAATTTTTATATTGAGTCTCTTTGGTCTTTCCTTTTTTTTTTTAACTAATTAGCTTAGTTTCATTATTGATTAAAAGTTTTCTATAATTACTATTATTTTTTTTTTTTTTTTTTTTAACAAAAGTAATGCTATATTGTTACTTTTATGTCAAAATGTTATAACATTGAGTTTTGTTATATTTTCTAGGTCCATCCTGGTTATGGCTTTCTGTCAGAGAATACAGTTTTTGCAGCTAAATTGGTACGGTCAATGTTTAGTTAGTTTTATTCTTTTAGAGAGGTTGTTTAATTCTAATGTTTGCCTTGATTGACAGATGAGAAATTAAGACATATGACCTGTCAAAATGGTGATAAGGTCAGCATATAGTTTTGTTTTGATCTCACAAACTGGCTTTGCACAACTTGGTCAGGAAAAGAAGAGTGGATTTCCTTGTTTTTGTTCTGATCAGTCAAAACATCATTGGCTATCAAGTGAAGATTAAAAGGATTTGAAACAAACAAATCTCTGAAAAAATAAAACAGATTTGAAACTGCTATTATTTTAACTACCTTTACTCCCACTGCTTTACTCTTCAGCAATGTTTGTTTTAAAAAGCGATGATTGGAATTGTAATAAAATCTAAACATGAAAGTAAATTTATACATTTTCTTTGTTCTTTAGGATTGACAACAAAAATAACACTATTGATTATTTACATTATTTATTGGTTTGTTTATTGGAATGGTTGGCAAAAGCTTTACAAATTGCCAATTGATTTGAACTTCATAAAATGGTAAATAATAAAGATTTCCTTATAGTTCACATATTTTAATAATTTAGTAAATGTTTGTAAATTTAAGAATAAAAATGTTTTCATGTTTTTCTTTATAAATTGGTAAATGATAAATATCACATTGCATTAATTGTATTAGTTTTTAGAATGTTGTAAATATAAAATTATGCTTGTAAATAAACAATAGTGTTTAATATTTTTGTTGTAAATTCTCAAGAACAAGGAAAGAAATGTATAAATTCATTTTCATTAGATTCATTTAAATTTTATTAAAATTGTAATTATTGCTTTTTAAGACAAACATTACTGAGGAATGAGGGTAGTTAAAATAATAGTGGTGTCAAGGAAAAACAACATCCTTTTAGCACACCGCTTTTTGCATGAACAAAGGTTAAATTGCCCAAAATACTGTGATAAAGACGAACACATTGGTTTATAAGTAATCCTAGTATAATAGAAAACAAGTTAGTTATTGAATTTCAATTAATACTTGCATTTTTATTTTTATGCTCATCTGTGTGGATCACTGTTTAAGTTTTCAACCACACTTACAAATTAGTAATAGTTTTAAAAGGGCTAGAACCATGCATGTGCGTTACATAAATTGCAAATGGCTACTGTGATTAGGCAGATGAAACCTTGTGGCCACTTAGCCATGGGTATTCCACCACAAAAGCTAGGGTTAATTGATTATTAAATGGTAAGAATACGAGGGATATGAAACTGAGGACAAATTAAAATCAGTTTATAAAATGATAAACCTTATTTAATATTAAGTTCTAAAGCAGTCATATTTAAAATTGTACTGGATATTTGCATCAACAAAGTTAATAATTAGAAGCAATCTGCAAAAATTCTGCAGTATTTTTCTATTTTTTCACATTAATTTATCCTGCAGTAAAGAAGTAAGGGGATACAAAGAAGATGAAAAATTAGAAAAATTTTCCATTTCACTGAAGATGAGGGCATTACTGCCTCCTCTATTTTTCATTTTCTTTCCATGTATGCTTTTATTTTTTTTCTCTCAATAAATCCAAACAGCATCTCCAATAGATCCTTTTCATTCATCTTGCAATTAAAACAGAAAGGTTTCATTATTTATCTGAAGTAATGGTAGCATGTGAAATAAGTATTTATATCTTTTATTTCTGGCAACACAGCTTCAGCGTACTCCACACTGAGGCTTGCTGGAAGTAAACAAAATGGTTAAGCACTTACTCTGTCTGCTGCTGTTATACCAAGAATTGGTGGCCAGGAGACAGGCAAGCCATTACAAAGCATAACACATGTGTTAACTAACTTACTAACTCATGGAGGAATAAGCAGAATGATAACATGACTAGCAGTACCCATGAAAATTTCAAGGTTTTCCTATTTGAATTTTCTGATGAATAAATTCTTAAGCTGAATAAAGTTCCTTTCAAATTATATGACCGTAAAATACCTTGGAATTTCTCCTATTGTATTGTTGAATATTTGAGCTTAACAACTTCTACAAAATATTGCAATAACGGTCATAGGTATGAATGCAGGTCATTATTTAAAGAAGTAAGAGGGTACAAATGAAAAGAATCAAAATTGACAATGTTTCCCATTTCATTGATGTAGATATTAAAGACATGAGAGCATTATCACCTCTTACTTACTATGTATGCTTTCTTTTTCTCACTAAGACCAATCATTGCCTATCTTTTCCTGCTGTTCTTTCTTGCAATCATATGGAATGGTTTATTATTTATCTGAGGGCATAAAATAAGTACAAGACTTGTTTTCGTATCTTTATTTCTAGCAACACATATGCACAGCCTCAATGTGCCTGTTCTCCAGAGTGAGATTAGATTGAAGTAAACAAAAGGGTTAGTGATTTACTCTGTCTCCTGTTGCTATACCAAGAATTTGTGGGTAGGGGACAGGTCAGCCTTTACCGGGCATAATACACATGCTCACTAACTCTTATTAATGGCAGGCAAAACAGAATGATAATATGATGCTACCAAAAAAAGTAAAAAAAAATAATGACAAGTTTGCAAAATGCTTCTCACCAACCTTTAGAGCTCATAAGCAATATTGCAGGGATTCTGTCATGTCTGTTGATATTTTAAAACATTCTCACTCCTCAGAGTAGCATGAAAAGTAAGCCCTCTCCCCCACACTTACAGTAATGATTAAAAAAAAAGAGCATTTCTTAAATAGACTGGTCCACTCGTAAAAAATATGGAAAATGTTAGGGGGGGGAATAATTTTTGTACATTAGCAGTCATTTGACCTTCCTCAAGCCACAACTATTGTCAGAATAGAAAAATATTGATTTTTATAATTTTTTTTATCAATTTAGAAGGTGGTCTGTTTCTATAGAAACCATGTAAAATTGATCCTTAACTATTTTTTTTAAGTTATTGAACTTAGTTGTTATTTACAAATGTCAGTTTTGAAACTGCTTACATTCATTGATATTTTTTTTTTTTTTTTTTTTTTTTTAAGCACATATTGGGGGATAATAATTATTTATCTTAAGTGAAGAGTAAATGGTTATATACTTTTAATTTTTGTAAATTTTTTGCTTTTTAACTAAAAATGTATATATCTGTTTCTTCTTTATTTAAAAGAAATCTTTTCATAAAAAAGAAATCTGTTTTTATATTCAGAACAGGTAAGTCCAGGTAACTCTAAAAAGTCAGGCATTGATTTATTTATTTATTTTTTTTTAATGTTGTATTGATATAATGCACAATCCCCTCCACTTCTAAAATGATGATGAAATAAAAAAACATTTTCTGATTTTGACAA
Organism: Acanthosepion esculentum; assembly: GCA_964036315.1. Lineage (NCBI taxonomy): Eukaryota > Metazoa > Mollusca > Cephalopoda > Sepiida > Sepiidae > Acanthosepion > Acanthosepion esculentum. The sequence continues at coordinate 63,356,811 of OZ038494.1, forward strand.
ATGTTGTGTCTTGAAGAAAGTCTAATGAATGCTAATCTATAAAAATTATAAATACTTTTTCCCTATTTTTACAAGTATAATTAAGTAGTGTTTGAAAAAAGAAATGTTATACCTAATAAGATTGTGTAAAATCCCTTAATCTTTTTTGTTTATTGGGTCAGATTTTGGGGAAGTGGGCTGCATTGAAGAATTTTCTGCACCCTCTCTCATATAAACCTTTTACACTTTTAATATTGCCTTTGTAATTCTGTTTATAGGCTGAAATAGGTGTGGAGTTTATTGGTCCTCACAGCGGCTCCATTCAGGCCATGGGAGATAAAATAGAAAGCAAACGTATTGCTGATAAAGCTAAAGTGAATCTCATTCCAGGTTTTGATGGAGAAGTCCGTGATGCTGACCACTGTGTTGAGCTGGCCAACCAAATTGGTAAGCAGTGTGATTTGTTGGTCTTAAATATAATCCTTTCTTCTTAATCTTTCTCTCTCTCTCTTTTTTTTTTTTTTTTTTTTTTTTTTTTTTTTTTTTTTTTTGTTTAAAATGTGTTTTATATTAGTAATAATCATTAGGACTCTGCCTAATTACTTATTCCAAGCAAAAACCACTCTCATCTTGTGTGTATAATACTGTTTTGTATCTTACTAGATATATGATGCTATCTGGTAACATTTTGATTTTCCTAGAACTAAAACTTATTTAATATGTAACAAACCACTAATGTATACTAATATTACATTAAAACCTATTATAAATATAAACCACTTGGGACCAGGAAATTTATTTTTGTGTGCAATCATAATGGGGAAATATTTTTTATCACTCGGCTCTTGGACCATCATTAGTTTAAATGCTTTCATCACTGTCTATAAATTGCTTTGTCAGAGAAAATGACTTGCAACAAACAAATATATCTTCTGTAATACAGTCAAGTGGTTAAAACTTTAACATTAGTAAAGTCAGTTATGAATTAAAACCTGTTTTAAAAATGTCTATTTAAAAAAAAGGATCCATGTGACATAGGCAAATATATTAAAACAAATTGGGAGAAATAGCAAGGGTAAGAAAAAATAAAATCCTTACTGTAAAGTGAATTGGAAAAAATATATATATTTTTTTTACTTTTGTTATTTATTTCAATTCACCATTTTACATTGAGTAATATATTTTCTTATACTTACTCCTCCCCACACTCTATTTTAATATATTTGTATATATTATGTGAATATATACCTTTTAAAATATGTTTTTAAAGCCATAATAAATTTTTTTACCTTTCCCTACAGTTTATTTAAAACGTATTAAAGAAAAAATATAAGCAGTTATAAAATAACTACAAATACATTTTTTATGAAATATATTAATCTATTATTTAGCAAAAATTTCAGAAATTTTGTAAAATTATTAACTCTGTGGTAAATTTTTTAATAGATTATAAACTATTATTTAAAACTTTTGTAAAAAAAAAAAAAATCAGCTTAAAAATAACAGTTGTCTGGTTTTGCTTGCAAAGAAACCTTTTTCAGATCTTGTTTATCTCGAATCTTGTTTCTCCTCTTTTCTTACAGGTTATCCTGTGATGATCAAAGCCTCAGCAGGTGGAGGAGGAAAAGGAATGAGAATTGCAAATAATGACAAAGAAACAAGGTTTATGTTCCTTTCTTTCTTTGTATTGTGAAATATGGCTGTTCATAAAAAGAACTGATCCTCGGCCTTTATTTGGGCAGATGATAGATTTTGTATAGGTTTAGAAAGAATACATTTGTCGGTGCCTATATCATTGTAAAGATAATCCAGTCCATTCTTCACTGAGGATAATGGTAATATTAGCCATTTTACATACAGTAATCGTTCAATATTCATTAACTGAACAGTTAGTGTCATTGATAGTGACTCAGGATGAGAAATTGGAGAACCAAATTTGAATTCCAATAGGATTTGTTACATTCACTTACTTGTAAATACCCTTCGGAAAGGTATGAATCCATCTCTATAGGTTATATAGTAAAATTTGTTGGGGTACCCCGAGGTGGTGTAATGGTTAGCAAGATTGTCTTGCTAGAATAATTACGAATGAGTAGTGAGTTCAATCCTCACTGGGTGCCCTATACTTTCAGTCTTGTGCCACGTCTCAGCTATGCTTGGAAAATCACTATCGTAAAATTTGTTTCTAGAAAAATCATTATCACAAAAAAATTGCTAATGCAATATTGCAAGAAAAAAAAATTATTCCGTATCCCTTTGTATAATACACAAACACACCATGTTTTCAGCCTGATACAATTTCCAAAAGTTGAACAAATGAATGATCAAATGTTCATGATTTGTGGAAATACCTTAGTTGTGCTGAGAACTTTTCAATATCCATTTGTGCAATGTGCACACACACACACACACACAATCCAATCATGATGGGTTTATTTGTATATGGGTTTGCACTTAAACCCCCATAATCAGTGTAATATCTATGCTCTATATGAAACCTTACACACAAAAAAGCATAGGGATACAATATGTGTGTGTGTGTGTGTGTGTGTATGTGTGTTACAATTTTTGTTTCATGAGGACTAATAGTTTGTATAAACTATCTGTAGGGATTATCTCACAACAGTTTCTATAATCCGTTAATCCTTATAAAAGAAAAGCTGTAAAAACATTAGAAAAACTGAATTAAAAAAAAGTTATAAAATTTTCCTTGTTTATCACATTCCATGAAACATGTATAAAAGAAAGATTGCTGCCTAGATAAATAAAATATATATAAAAACAATGCTACAGGAGAAATTTTCTTTCTAAAAACAAAGCACTAAAGAAGAAAAGGTACTTAATAGTGGTATTGATAACAAGATTGTCTACTAAATATAAAAATATTTGAGGAAAGTTGGAGAACTGAACAGATAAAATGTGGAAGAAAAACATCTTTAAAATCATTTCAATAACCAAGCTAATGATCCAAATCCTGGTAGATAGACTGAAAAGCAGAATTAAATTGTAAATAGGACAAGTGACTTTCTCAAGGACAGTGAAACAAGAAATGTGATATTTATGATTGGAATGATATCGGAGAACAATACAAATGCAAAAGGATGTGTACTAATGTTTTATAGATTATGCAAAAGCATTTGACAAAGTATGGCACAAAGATCTATTTAAACTGTTAGATCTTGTTTTCTTATCTGGAAAGGATATTAGAATAATCTGGATCTTTTACTGGGAGCTAACTACCTGCATATGGATAGAAAATGAATGGAGTAGTTACTCAAAAGAGGTGTAAGGCAAAGATATGTCTTCTCTCCAGACTTGTTTGACCTTTACAGCAAGGCTATCCTAAGAGAACTGGAGACCTTAAGGATTTATTATTGGTGAACATTACCATAATATGATACACAGATGACATGGTATTGATGGCAGGCACAGAAAACTACAGGACTTTCTTGACAAGGTAGTAAATGAAAAAGAGAATAAAGGACTAATCATCAAGTATAGGGTGACCAAAAAAAACGGGAACTTTTTAACAATCCAATAAAACCAAGAGTGATGGAAGAAAATATTTAATTCATAGTAATTGAAACCTTAAAACATGCCATTTAAGAAACAATGATGGAATTTTCATTTTTTAAAAATTAGGTCCTGTAGATGGCGTCCTCCTGTACGAATGCATTCTTGAAATCTGCTGTTGAGATTCCTCATTGACTGCTGCAACATCTCAGCTGGGATACTGTAAATTTCATTATCGTTACTAAAATGGCGAAATGTTTACTTGCTCAAGGTCACTGTCTCGCAGTGTTGCCACTTGCTCATGTCTGGCAATACACACTTCAAAAATTCCCGTTTTTTTTCGGGTCACCCTGTATAAGACAGAAATTATGGTTGTTACCAAGAGAAAAGCCCAAGATGCAAACTACAAATTGGAGATATCAAAACATCAAAGAAGTTTAAATATCTGGGATGTGTTTCAAACAGAGGATGCAAAATGTGACTCCAAAAGTGCCTGAAAAACCATACCATGGGCTGACTCCAAGCCTTGCAATTGAAATTATGTAGACAAAAACTATTTGAAAGCTGTTGATGGTTTTGCTAGCATGAAGTCACCAAGGGTTTGAGTGTACTGCTGTCGTTCAAAATGCTGATCATGTCATTATGCACTCTCTCCTAGAAACTGTAACTAAGGTCCACTCGGCATAGTTACAGCAAAAACAGCAGGTGGGTTCCCCTGCGTGTTGAATAAACACAATTGTGCACAACATAAAAAAAAAAACAAACTTCAATATGCAGAAAGGAGATCTACTTATGCTGAAATATCTTTTATAATTATAGTTACTGGGTGTAATTTTTTTTCTTCAAGATCGTACTGTTTTGATTTGTGTATGGAGAGGAGATACAACTCAGAGTGCAACAAATTTGAAAACCACCATTGTGAAATTATTGACTTTGAAAATGCTGAAAACATGTGGCTGTTCTTGAAATAGTGACATAACTTAAAGAGGTGCGGAATAAAAACTCATCATTACAGATGAGAAAAAAATTGTATCTTTAGAAAGAAAAAAAGATTAAATTTCGTTTACATACTAATTTCATCAATATCATCTCAAAAAATAAACTATATATCAGTAGTTGTAATTGAAGGAAAGGTCACTATTTTGAAATATTTTTGCACTGGGGTAGTTTGGGATACCTATTACAATTTTAATTTCTTCAAGTCTAAGGCCAACTATTATCTATCATAAATATCCTCATAATATGCCCCACTTACTCCCTCCTTGTACACTCTAAAAACAAACTTATTTAATAACCCTCTATCTTGAGTGGCTCTTAGGCTTTGTATTAGGTGAACATTAAAGAAAATATATTTTTTCACTGTTCATAATACATTTTTTATTGGAAACTTACCAGGAATAAATGGAATCTATTTTGTTTTTCTATTGGGCTACTAGTTACAGTTATTAACAAACACTATGGTAAATTTGTCGAGGTGGTTACCTCCTGTTAATATCGGCACCATTGGGTTGTTTTTTGAAAGCCATACCCTGTATTGAGAAGAGCTTGTTCGTTATACATGGCCAGACTCTCTTCTTGTTGAAGCCTCATATTTGGAATATTGACCCCCCCAAAGAAAGTTTTTAACATAATTTTAATCATTGATGAAGTGAGTGTTTAACCATTTCCTGTTATTTGGATTTATCTTGAACAATAACAATTATTATTTGCAATCATTCAGTGTAAGACTGTAATTTCTCTTAGTAACGATGCTGAAATATGAAAAATATTTGTGTGCTTTGAAAAAGCAAATTTATAGGACAATTTTTTTTTTCCTCACAAAAATATATTTTCTGCTTTTCATGATACATTTTTATCGGAAACTTAGCAGGAACAAATGGGATCGATTTTGTTTTTCTATTAGGCTACTAGTTTCTGTGTCTTTAAATGGTTATTATTAACACAAACCCTGTCCATATCAATTTAATGATAGATTTTTTAGTTTTATGGCATATTGAGCCTTTTATGGGTCATTTAATGATGGAAAATGTTAAAAATTCAGTGTAAAATTAATGACTAGATAAAAATATTCGGTTTTGTAAGAGTAAAAATATTCCTGGTAATTAGATTATTGTATAAACTCTATACTGTATATGTTGGCGTTCAAGGCAACCTTTTAACCTTTAACCCCCCATCCCCAAATAGTGGGCTGTCTTATACTCCTGGTATAAAATGTGAACCTTAAATCCTGTGGTTTATGGTAAGTTGTTAGCATGGGTGGTGTGTGTCTCAACAAGCTGTTTAAAAATCACATTTCAGAACGGTCAAATGAGTGGATGGTTAGTGGGTGGGGAAGTCATTCAGGTTACCATAATAGCCTACCTGAAAACACAGTACCCACTCATGAGATATTATAGATTATGGTAGTTAATTGACAGTATCTCCCCACCATTTTTCTCATTAGAATTTGAATGAAAAAAAAGTATATTCTTACCAATCTTATTTAATAAATTCAATTTTAAAATATGATTTGGGGAGGTGGGTAGTCTTATATAGCTCGAAACCTACATTTTAACTGGAAAATTTAGGGTTATCTTGTATGCCCAGTTACCTTGTATGCCAGCATATATGGGATTTTGAATCTTTGAAGATAAGAATTTGTATGAATTGAACATTTCATATGACATGTAAGTAATGATAATTGTGAAAATAGTTACGTTAAACTGATATTTCTTTTCATTTGTATCACTTTAGTATAAGTTATGTAAGATTATTTTTTTAGAATGAATATATATCACAAAACAGTCTTGCATAACTTTGAAATAACTTTTACTAGCTCACCATCAGCCCTAAAACATTGTTTTACTGTCACCATGATCAACTGTAATCTGTGTTGTGATCTCTTATCCAAAAATTGATTTTAAGCAACTAGTTAAATGTTTTGTACATGTGTAGATGTATTTGTTTATTCTGTTTTAATATCCCAGAGATGCCTTCCGCCTGTCAACCCAAGAAGCTGCTGCGAGTTTTGGTGATGACCGAATGCTAATTGAGAAATTTATCAGTAGTCCTCGCCATATTGAAGTTCAGGTAATTTCTTCATTGAACAAAGGTGCCCATATTCATATTCTTTCATGTATAAAATTGGCTATATTTATGGGGAAAGTGTTCAGTATCCGGAGAAATTATTTATAGATATAATGTAGACATAGATATCAACACAGCAATGTCAGTTTCATCTCTTAATCATCAGGCTATAGTTGATGATCACTTAAGGACTGAAACTACAAGTCATTATATAATATTGATTTAAAAGTGTGTGTCATATATATATATATATATATATATATATATATATATATATATTATAACATAAATATTTTTGTAGTGATTTTATAACATATTTATGTTATAATATTTAAATAAATAATTATATATATTTTCATATATATATATATATATATATATATATATTTTAAACATGTAGTATTGAATGTTAAAGACAACATAGTCATTTTATTTGAAATTGATTTCGAAATATGTATTGTCCATATGGACAATACATATTTCGAAATCATTTTCAAATAAAAAGTCTCATTAGAGAATATGAGAAAATTCAAAAGAAAATATGCAAGACTATGTTGTCTTTAACATTCAATACTACATGTTTAAAAGAAAAGTTGCTGCCAAATTACACACACACACATATATATATAAATTACAGTTATTTTAATTTATTTTAATTATGCTATAATTATAGAGGATAGTGCTCAATATTGGAGATAGTGTCTGTAGATATAGACAGTGTGGACATAGGAATCAATACAATAATGACTGTCAGTTTCATGCCTTGAGCATTCTTCAGATATCATGCAATGTGTACGTCGCGCGCGCGCGCACACACACACACACACACACACACACACACACACACACACACACACACACACACACACACACACACACACACACACACACACAATGACTGAAATGAAATATTCAAAGTATATAAGAGGGAATTCATGAAAACCAATGGATGTTAAATTTTTTTCTTTTTGTTTTGAGGATGCTCATACAGAACGATATGGTGAAAACAAAATCAAAAAAACTTTAAACATCCAACCGGTTTTCACAAATTCTCACTCATTCAAAAAGCATTTTTTTTCTTGTTGCAATAGTTTTGTTCTTAACCTGCAAGCCATTAATAGTGCAATTCATTACTCTATAAATATAATTTAACTTTTTATTTTCAGATTCGCAGAAATTAGTGTATACTAAAACTGGTTTTAATGGTGTATAAATTGATGCGCCAAAAAATTAGATTACTACCTAACGATGTTTAGCCCCTTCCTGTCATTTTGTTTACAAGAGTTGTTTACTGGAGTTGTTGCATATCTTTGCTCTGTCTAGGCATGTTCTTTGGTTGTCCACAACTGTGTTATTTGTTGGGTATGATTGAAGGGAATTTATTAAAGTCTGCAACATTTTTGAGACAGTCTCAATGGAATTTAAATCTGGATAGTGTGGCGGGGGGGCTAAGTAGTATCTGGGAATCAGCTGATTGTTCTTGGAACCAGTTTTGTGTCATCCATGTACAATGTGAGCAATGTGATGTTCTCCTTTATTGAATAGTTACTGTCCTTGTCAGGAACTATAGTCTTGTTATTGTCTCACCTCTGGATTCTTGCCGTTTTTCATATATCACTTTTGTCTGTCTGGAATTCACATATTCCTGTTTTGTCCTTGCTACTGTTGCCGAGCAGTTGCCATATCCTTTTGGCACTAATTGTTCCATTCAGACAGTAGTAGTAGAGGTAGTAGTAGTAGTTTTTTTTTTTTTTTTTTTTTTTTTACAATAAAAACTGAATAATATGGAGGGTAAAAAAAAAAGTGGTAGTTAAATGGCCATATTATTAGTGATTATTGTTTATGTTAAGAAATGGTGATTTCTGTTTTAATTTCTGAGGTATATAATTATTATATACTGATTTATTTGGAAATATATTCATTATGGTGACTTATGGCTCTGTTCGTTGTATAGATTAAATATTATATGGCAAAAATTTCAGATCATAATGCTTTTATTCTGTCTCAACCAGAATCCCATTTATTTCAAAACATGATTCCTGAGACAAAAGTTGCAATTGTCCATATAGAAAGACAATGACAGTGTTAGCATTTTTAGCATCATTTTCCAGTTTGATGAAAAGTGTATGTTACCGAGTCTGGTATTGATGCAGAATATTCTGTTAATTCTTCTGACTCTTATTAACATTCATCATTTTTGAACGGATGAATAGATGTAGTAATAGAAGACTTCAAACTGATTGAACTCCATAATGTCAATAGAGAGCTCTGCTAATATTTTTTGTTGATAACTACTGGGTCACATACCTCTTCTTTTATCTGCCATATTTGTACAGCATTTTTCCTTTCTTAAAATAAAGGCATGTGAAATGAAAAAAAGGCACTTCATTTTCTTCCATTTTTCACATGTAGAAAATATTTAACATTCTGTTATATACCGTACCTATGCACGCTAATGGGTATGTCTCAATCCTCATGAATACGTTGGACACTATTGTAAATGGGTGTAATATGCTGTCTAAGTAGGTCACCAGTAGCAGTGGTTTACCTACTTCACACCGCTGGCGAGTATTGTATTTTGTCGATGTTATAAAGATTATCATTTCATTTCCAATCTCCGTTTTGGTTATTCCTCATTCAGTAACCTTTTCTAGGTTACAACACATTCACAATCCACACATGAATTGTATGGAAAGATGTGTTGAAATGTCACAATTCAGTATATGTATATATGTCATACATTTCAGTGACATGTGTAACGAAATCAAATATACAAACACGACCTATTGAAAACTGCAACAAGCTTTTGTTCTAGCCAATATTTTCTGGTGTTCTATAAGCATCTACTGTATTTGGTAACTGTCTGAGAAATGTAAGCAGAACTCTTTATGCAATCCATGAGAGTTGTTTCCATTCTACTGTCTATGCCAAGTTGCATTCAGAATGAGAAATGTCTACCCTATGAAAAGTGTTGAGTTTGAAATTCCTAGAAGGTTACTGGATATGACAGTAGAAACAGGTTGGGAGGTCTGATGGTTAAAATGTGACTCTAACAATCAAGATGTAGATATTAGTCTGACTAGATCAACGTATAATAAAGAAATTAATTAAAACACATTATCTTTTAATAATACAAACTGTTTCATTTTTTTAATCGTTTCACTCCAAGAAAGACAATGAAGCCACTAAGATGCAAGGGCTTACTGAGTGTGAAAGAATGAGAAAAAGAAGAATATTATTAAGGAGAGAGAACAATAAAACAGGAATTAAGAAGATTACAATTGACATTGCACTTAATCTTTTAAAGATCAAAGTTGACTGGAAAGCAAGATGATGAAAGAGTTCTGAAAGCAAGAAGTGTGAAAGAAGAAATTGTTAGCATAAACCTTATGCTTACATCTAGCCATTAGACCTAGCTGCCAATCTACTCAGTCAGCTAAATGCCATATGTGATACATGTTTGGATGATCATATCTTTTTCAGTTCATGACTGACTAGGGAGAAGATTTTCCTGCACTAGGTTGTCATTTCTTTCTTTGCTAGACTAGTTGCCAACCAAAGCTATAGGACTCAGGGTTGGTAGAAGAGATAGATTCATACCTTTTCCAAGGGTATTTGCATGTAAGTGAATGTAATGGATTTGACTGGAATTCTGATTTCTCATTCAGGCCATTATCCTTTACACCACTACACACGTCCAATCCAGTACTACAATTAAATTCATGGAGTTGAGGGACCAATGATGAGATATCTTATTGATATCATGTCAGGATAGACTTCAATATAAGTAATGTGTGAGCTATGGAAGAAAGGTTTATTCCCAGGTTTATTTCCCCAATTATGGGCATTATTATATCCATGATATGATAACATCTTAATACATGAACAGAATGAATGGAATAGTTGAAAGAAAAGGAATGATAAACATGCTTTGTTTTCAGAGAGAATTTTATACCGCTAAGTCATAAACAAAATTATATACATATATATTTACATTTGCCCCACATGGAGAAACAATAGCATATGGATGCAACAAGCAGTGTGAAAAGGAGACAGAAATAGTTTTACTTGTAATAATTTCCAACAGAAATTTGAACTTCTGGAGTATTCTTCTGTGTTTCTGGAGAAGACATATTTAGGATTTCCAGTGCATATTCAAGCAGGCTGGATTTATTTTCTATGTCGCTAGTGAGAACATATTCTTCTCAAACAGGAAATGACAAGTCTTAGGTTTTTCCCAACATAGGGATTGTGAGACAGACGTAGTTTCTATATATGGTGAAAATATATTTCCAATGGAAAATGGCACCATGGACTTGTAAGCTGTATTGCATGACAACTGTATTGTGTGGAAGTTAGCTGCCCCACAGTACAGCCCTGGGCAGAAGCCCAGGGGAAGCAAGACCTTACTTGTGCTAAATCAACTGCTCAATTTGACTCATGAAAGCTGTCTGATGGACTGCTACTTTTGTCACTCTATGAAATGACATCACTAAGTGGCCATAACATGACCATGTGACTTCATCTCAATCAAATGGCGATAATTGCCTTTTATAACCTTACATAAGTAATACTTTTGTAAGTTGGGCACTATTTCTTTACATGTGCAAATTCAGGTTAATTTGGGAGCAAAGTGTGACCTCCAATGTGTTAGGGAGTTGGTTTAAAACTTAGATGTATCTTGATGTGTGCTGAAATAGCCAACCAGCGACAATTATGGTATGAGTGCTGAAAGGATATTTAACCAGGTAGACATAACTATCACTTTATTTTGAGGCTGAACATCTACTCATAATGCAATTAATGACTGAGAAGTTAATTTCATAAGTCAAGTCTTTGGCATTGATAACATTTTCAGGATAAAACAGTTCTGTAGAAAAAGAAATAAAATGGAATGCTGTATTTTGTATTTTTTTTCTTTTAACAGGTATTATGTGATAAATATGGAAATGCTATTTACCTGAACGAACGTGAATGTTCTATCCAAAGAAGAAATCAAAAAGTAATAGAAGAAGCACCAAGGTAAAAAAAAAAAGTTTTTTAAGTTTTGGTTGGGATTTTGACAGTCAAAGTAAATATTGTTGCAAGTATGGGAGAGCATAGCAGCCAATAACCTAATAAGTTTATGTAATTGTATAGAAGAGGACAGGGTAGGGATGGTAAAGAAACAAATGTTGCTCAGATCTACAAAGGATAGGAAACCTTGGAGATCCATGATCACCCACGTTCTGAAAGGACATGGTATATAAAAGTGTTTTTTTTTTTTTTTTTTTTAGTGTGGTTAATCATTATAATATATATCTATCCCATAGGAGATTGTATATTAAAGTGTGTATTTTAGAAAAATTCAAATTAAAAAAGACATGTAAAAATTCAATTTGACCATTATACATAAACACACAAAAACAAAATCCTTGAAAATGAATGTTGCAACATTCAAAAGTACTCTGTAAAAAAAAAAAATAAAATAAAATTACTTTTACTGGTTATATAAAACAACTAATTCATGAATTGGAAAAAAACAGAACTTGTAGATATTATTCTGCTAAACATGTTTGAAAGAATTCTTGCTGCCTAAATAAACTTGATATGTATTTGTTCTTCAACCATTTGGTGCAACTCTGAGTTTCATGCATGTGGCAGTTGTCAGGCATTGAATTGAAGACATAGTAAAAACTATGTAAAAATTCAATATTTATAATCTATTAATGAGGAAAAAATAAATTTGTAAAAAAATGAATTTAATACAAAAAACAAATGGATTACAACAAACAAAAATTAAGAAAATGTATACTTATATGCACCCCCCCACACATGCATATATATATATATGGACCATCTAATCAAATACAAGTATCCACTAAAAATAATGTAATAAAATGTATCAGATTAATGAATAATAAATCTCAGCCTTTCTTTAGAAATTGCTTTATTTATGTTAGGATATGAAACTGAGTAGATATGTTTATTCTGAGAGTCAGAAAAATCTGTGTTTAAAGGCACTATTGAAAATGTGTGTGTGTCTGTGTGTGTATATATATATATATATATATATATATATATATATATATATATATATATAAAAAAAATGGTGGTACTTGCTTGGAAAAAACTTGGATAGCTCAGCTTGCAGTAGAACAAATTGGTACCCAAGGAAAAATAGGAAATAAAAAAAGAAAGAGCCAAGAACATTAAAACTAGGCAAAAACAATTGTCAAGTGTTTAAGCTCCAAGTCCAAAGTGAAAAAAAAACCCAAAATGAGTAAAAAGACAACGGCATAAAGTGCTCAATACACTAAGTAGAGCGATAAACTAAGATAATCCTAAATGGATCTTCAGGGTAAAGCCACCTTTACCCTGAAGATCCGTTTAGGTGAAACCTAGGTAGGTTTGCCTGGCTGCTTAGGATTATCTTTGTGTGTGTGTGTGTGTGTGTGTGTGTGTATATATATTTTCTCTTTCTCTCCCCCCCTCTCCATAATGAATAATCCTTCTCAGACAAGGCAGAAATTCCATCAGAAATTGTCCAAAGTTCATTTTGGAAGAAAAGTAAAAGAAATATAGTCCAAACTTTTGATTTTCCTAAGTCATCGTCAGAGTAGGTACTGACAATTGGTGAGTTTCAAACAATGAGGAGAGTGGTGTGTGGCATATCTTTATTTTTTATATTACAAACACTAACCTTTTCTGCTACTGCACTTTCCATCAATGAAGGTTTCTTCAGGCTGTAAAGAGATCAATTGCTTTTCTATCAATTTATTTATTCACTTATGTTATTGGTGGGAAATTTAAGGGGAGGAAAGTAGTAAAGCAAGAGTAGTGAGAGGAAAAGAAAAAGGAAAAAAAAAATTTAGTTACTCTCATCTGGGTTCATATTGTTCCAGTAGATATTTTTTTGCATGTTTGCAAGCTTCCATTATTTCAGATATCTCTCATTTAACAAGTTACCTTACTCTGGAGATAACATAATGGTCAGCTGTTCTTACTGACACAATCTGCACATATTTCCAATACTGTATGGCTTGGTTTTTTTAAAAATAATCCAACATATATTAGAGCATTTTCCATTTTTCCTTTTAGAACCCACATGTCTAGCTAATTTTATATAATATTGGTAACTGTCTAGCTTAAATGATGAGCAATATTGTTCGTTTTCTTTCCGCACCCTTTACATGGCCCAGGGGCCACTTGAGGTAGAAGGTTACATTAAGAGGCCATTTGTGTATATAGGAGTGGAATATAACGGTTAACTCTAGCCTTGAACAGGTTAAGATTGTAGTGATCAGGGAAACATCCTCTCTTGGGGGTTGGGAAAAAGCTACTCGAGTGGAACTTACTTTTCACCGATGGAAATACAGAGGGGATGTGTGTGGTTTGCTATTATGTAAGTAACATGTGTTCTTGCTGTGAATGTTTGACTTGTCATAACCAGGTCATGTAGTTCATCTTGGCCGTTTCCGTAGAAGTAGCAGTAGAGCAGCGAAAGGTTTGCCATATTCCGCCTATGGGAGAGAGAGTTTGAGGAGTGGAGAATAATTTGTCACCTACAAGGGCTCGGAGATGCTTTTAAACTCTATCAAGCCTGGAGAGTGAGGTCTGGGTAGCTCCCACCCAAAATATGACGACAGTACTCCATTTTTGGCCTGATCTAGCTCTTGTAAAGGTAGAGGATAGCAGGAGGAGTCGGGTACTTACTGGAGCGGTACAGTGAGTTGACCATTTTACCTGCATCCTTAGCAATGGATTGTATATATGAGTTCCACTTGAGGTTGATGTGAGTTTTGGGCCCAACAATCTTTCAAGGCACATTTCTTCCTTGAGAAGACCTCTGTCCATCCTGATTGGTGGTAGTTTGGGGTCAGATTGGCAATAATAGAATGAAACTAGCTTGGTCTTTGACGCATTGAATATAATCAGTCAGTTTTTACCCTGTTGAGTAGTTTGTGCAAGATCGGAAGAGAGATCGGTCATCAATCTCTGACCATTGAGAGTTTTAGAGGTATGTCCATATATAGGCATAGATGTTTACAAATGATCTGAGTATATTCTTAGGCAGATCATTTATGTAGATCAAAAAGAGGGTTAGTCTGAGGAGTGACTCCTGTAGGATGCCTATGTTGACTGCTAGGGCTCTAAATGACTGACCATTAATAACTATTTTCAGGGACTTACCTGTTAAGAAGGATTTTATGATCAAGTAGACCCTTCCAGTGATTCCATAACTGGAGAGTTTGTGTAGTAAGTCTTTGTGCTACACCTTGTTGAGGGCCTTTGCGATGTCTAGTGCTATGGTCCTCGAGGTGTGTTTGTTGTCAAGAGCCTCACTTATTTTGTGAGAATGTTAGTTAGGACATCAGCAGTGTATTGGGCTGACCAAAACCCATACTGTTTGTCGCTGAAGAAGTTGTTCTTTTCTAGGTGCTTGACTACCTTATTGATTATAGCCTCAAAAAGCTTACTGATGATACTGAGGAGACTGATGGGTCTGTACAAGATTGCACGCCTGTGTTCTTGAAAACAGGGCATATGCTTGAGACTTTCTACAGGCTTGGAAAGAATTTCTACTTCAAGCAGCAGTTAAATAACTTTGCTAGGATTGGGGATAATTCTAGATTCATATACTTAAGGACAACCACTAGAATTTTGTCTTAGTGTCAAGGCCTTTGATAAGTCTAGAGACTTCTTGTGCTGTGACGGTAATATTATTGAGATTGTGCTCAGTGAGGCGTGGGAACTTGGGGAGGGCATGGTCTTTGTCATCTAACGTTGAGTTTAAGGCAAAGATGGAGGTGAAGAGGTTTGCCTTATCTGTTGAGGAAGATATGACCTCAGAGTTTGTTGGTACAGCCACTTTACCTCTGTTCATGATTTGGTTGGTGATCTTTCAGAATTCATGGGATCCAATTTGTTTCTTTTCAACCTTGGTCTGGATTGCTCATGCATAGCTGCACTTGGTGTTTTCCAGAACTTTTTCGCAGTGATTTCAGACCTGAATTCAGTGAGGGCTGAACTACATTACTCCTTGCAATAGATATTGAAGTAGTAGTTCACTCGGAGTGAAACAGAGTTGACTGTTTTTTTGCTGGAATCTTTTTTGGGCTATGAAACTCTTTATTCTAGAACTCTATTTTCTAAGTTGCTGGTACTTTACCTATTAACTATAACTTACCTTCATGGTGATTTTGTTGAAGATTTTGTGCAACTCAGAAATTTTTGGGAAATGTTTATCAAGTAGTTTGAATAACATTTTTCCAATATTTGTTTTTGCTCCTAAATTGAAGCAGGAGTTAAACCAAACAATGTTTCTCTTTCTTTTATTGTTCCCCATAGGGTGAATCATTTTGGGCTTAAATTCAAGTCTAGTTTTGTGTCCCTCTTCCATTATTGCTCTCTCATACTCTTTCTAGTTTTCTTCAAAAATATCTTTATTTGAAGAATTTCTAGATCGCCTACATTCAATACCCTTTGGGATGTGTTTGATTAGTTTTGGGGTGGTTTGATCCAGCATTTATATATTGCCACTTCCTGTTTGGTTTCATGTATGGGAAGACATTACCAGTTTCTAAATTCAATTCTGTGTCCAGGTATTGGACTGTATTCAAATACATATCCACCTCGATATAAAAACTGAGGTTTTTGGAGAGTTTGTATAGTTTTTTCTTTCTTCTGTTGTTCACAGTTCTATCTGGAACTGCCATTAGTCTGTCATTCATGTATAGGCCATGGTCATTTATATATATTATTTTGTTAATTTTACTTAATATATAGTGGCCCATCAATTCAAACACCTCTGCATTGTCGAATCAAATGCACCTTTTTGTTTGTATTTTTTAGCTTTGTATTATTGTTGTGGAAGTGAATTGATTTTCTACAATGTAGAATAATTTCTACTTGCTCAGGCTTTACATCAATGAACTCCTTAATGAAGTTTAATGCTTCAAGTAGCCCCTGTTCAGATATGGAGGGATAGAAATCCTTTGTATCATATTTAATAAAACCATGTTTTTTTTAAGTTTTTTTTTCATTTCTCAAAACCAAGAAATACACTCTCCTGTGCTTTTCCACTGGTTAGCCTGTGTTGCTACCTGTAGTAATTTGCACATTTCTTGTAGGATTTTCTGGCTTATTTTACCCAATTCGGTTTTTTGTTGGGTTAATCAGGTGAAATGATGGATTATTTGGAAAATTTTCCTTGCAGTCTTTTATGGTTAGAAAAGCTTGTTTTTTACATAGTCGTTGAACCCTGTCACCTATATTCATTTGGGCCGTGATGTTTTTTTCCCCCTCATTTATTTTTTTTTTTGATATATTGATCCAGTGCTTTCTTATAAAATTTGGTGACTTCACTCATTTTTTCTCATACACCTTTGGGCTCATCATGTAGATATTTTCAGTTTTGTTGCCTTTAATTAGAATTTTCAAGGTTTTCTTTATTGTTTTACCTCATTTGCCAGGCATTTTTGAAAGATGCTATTTACTTTTCTGAGCTTGATCTTATCCATTATACCATGCATGTAATAGGAGTTGACTTGTTATCAAAACAAGTCAACTCCTATTACAGGGGTTGTTTTTTGGTTCTATATTGAAATTTTTCAATCCTGTCCTTGCTGGTTACATATTTATGTGGAAAAACAACACCTTCCATTTCATTCTCTCAAGGAACTTTTAATTTTGTGTAATAATAGTAGCATGTATTCATGCTTGCCTAGTGCAGGAATGTTCTTTAAAGAGTATGCTAATTTAAACTTTTGCATTGTATTTCCTTCCGTTATTTATTCAAACATTGTTGTGTATATATTATCATGCACACTTTCATTGGTAGGAACTGTGCTAGTGGAAAAGGTTAGTGTTTGTAATATTTTAGATCTTAACTAGCTCTACATTTTTGTTGGTTTTGTTTTGTTTTTTTTACTGTGTTGAGCATTTTTTAAAAAAATATAACTTTCCTGGACAAGCTAAACCTCGTCTGTAAAAAAATCAGTTTTATTTTAATATATATATATATATATATATATATATATATATATATATATATAATTAATCAGAGGTAATGGAGAGAAAAAGAAAAAGTACACAGATGAATTTGGCTAGATTGAAAAAATATTCTTTCATAAATTTTGAAACTACCAGTGTCTCTAGTTTCATGTACATGTGTAGATGTGACAACATCAACAAAGCCCAGTCTGATAAAATCCTAATGCATGAAATGTCACAAAAACTTTTTTCCAATTTGTTATATTATTTTTTTCTAAATACTGTTTGTTGATGTATTATATTAAGATTATATATATATATATTTATTAACTGATTTTAAATGTTTTTTTTGCTACACAGTAATAACCATGTTTCAAAAATGGAAGCTAAACGCTTTGAATTTAATTTTTTTTTATTAAATTAAAGACATTCGTTCCATTTCATCCTCAAGCGAATTTTGGAGCAACTTATTTTTAAATTTTCAGTTTTAAAGGCACGGCAAAGATTCATAATTTAGTGTTTCCAAGGATACAGAGAAATCCACTCATCCAGGCAAGGGGTGGTAGCATGTTCAATTTCAATTTTTGTTGTATCAGTTAATAGTTACATTTGAAAGCGGGGTTATGTTTAGGAATGGGTAGGGATGTACTTCAAACACTTAAAAGAATCCAATAAAACACCTAAAGTTAAATGAAATTAATATGAAAAGTTAGAATATGTAGGTCATTAAATGACCTATGTCCTTTGTACATACATGAGAAAAATATATATTACTAAGTTTATAAAAAATAAAAGTTTACTGAATCAGTGAAATAACTTAGCTATCTTTGCCGTCATTGTCATAAATTTTACTTAAAAATAAATAAAAAAAAAATTAAAAAAATGTAACCTGGTAATATACATACTTATACTTGATATGAAAAAATAATTTTACATACTGTAAGTAATTCTAATACATTTACTTGGTTTTAAAAAGAAATATAGTCTATTAAAAATTAAAAGTGAAAATTTTTTAGAATTGTAGTTAAATAAAACATATTCTAGCCTAAACAGACCCCCAAAATCTTTAAGCATACAAATAGAAAAAATGCCGTAAGAATTTTTTGCCGTTAACAATAAAAATTTTTTATAAAAAACCCAGACATGCATTTAGCAGATGTCAGAATTTGTTAAATTGTAAAAATAATATCTATAAGAACACCAGATTATATATCTTACTGTTCTTTCTTTTTATTTATATATATATATATATATATATATATAGTTGAAGAATGCTGGCTCTCATTGTTTTTATTTATTGATGGTTGGTTTTGTTGTATGGGTATTGCTGATGGAATTTCCTACTTGTCTGAGAATGATTATTTGGAAAAGTCTGTTACTAAAATTAATCAACATAAAATATTTGTCTTGAATAATATTTGCTGCTAGTGTTATAATGTTAGAGTGTGATAATAGTGTTATGTTTGCATTCTCCTGCCACTAAGGGTATAAGAAAAGATCACTATTCTCAATGTATTTTAACCAAGTTCTCTTTTATACATGATATCCATGGTCTGGTGCAGAAACTGGACTTGCTGAGCAGTGTTGCATTCACTTTTCTACCAATGCCTTTAGGGAAAGATATTAACCCCTTGCTTCTCCCTTGCTATCAGTAAAATAGCAAGTCAGACAGGGCTCTCTCTCTTTGGTGGTAAGCCTGTCTAGAAGGACAGCTCTGAATTTCAAACGATGGAAAGTGATGGAAAATCAATCCATTATCTTTTGGCAAGAAATTATGGCAATTAACAAATAAAGAAAAGGATTTTATGGCAAGCTATGACTGCCCATATCCTGAAAGGACTTGACATTTTAAAAAGATATCCATACTGACAGAAATTTAACACTAAAAAACTTCGCACTCTCAAACACGTCATTTTTCTCAGAAGATACATATCCTGGAGACTTCTCAGTCAGTATTTTGTAACGATTTTTTGATGTTTGATGTAGTGTCCCAGATATGACAGTAAATTACATCTGGCAGCAAGGTCCCAGATCTGGAGGTTTCGAGGAGCGTTGAACCACCTCTTAATTGCTGCTGTTCAGAGGTTAAATAGTGAACACCCAAAACATGGGTCAGAATGTGAAAATATAAAAATACACTAGAAAAAATTACTAGCAATACATTTTTTTTTTGGTATAAGGAGTTGATATGCCATTAAACAAAGGGGAAAGAGCTATCAAGAACACTGCACTATTTGATACTATTAAAAGTGACACTAGTTTTCAATTTGACTAATGAGATGATTCAGCCTTTGGCTGTTGCATAAAATCTTGTGTAGTTGATTAAGTTATGGTCTATAACAGACTATTGTTGTTTTTTGTGTGCATTTATGACTAATATATTTTTATTTGTAGTACGTTTTTAGATGAAGACATGCGTAAAGCAATGGGTGAACAGGCTGTGAGATTAGCCAAGGCTGTCGATTATACCTCTGCTGGTAGGTTTTGTATTTCATATTTCAAAATGAGTATTTACTTATTTTTTTTCTCACATCTTTTGAAATTGATTCCCTCTCTTTATCAAATTTCATAGAAACATGTACCAGACTTTATATATTACTTAGAAGATTGGAAAAAGGAGAGCAAAAAAGTCCAACATTTATTGTATTCATAAGACAGTGTTTATTAAGTGACTTAACCTGTAAACTTCCTATGGGGCATAGAGCTACAACCTCACCAGGAGTGATGCTGTGGTTTCAGTAACAAGTAGTTTTTTTTTCTTCCTGTGAAGTTGCTAGCCACATACCAAGCCAGTTTTGATTTCAGAGTTTTCCTTTTAGTCTGTTTGTCAAACAAAGCTATTTAACCCATAGTTGGGAGATCTGGATTTATAATTTTCCTCAAGGGTAGTTGTGTGAAAGTGAATGCAAGGGCCTCAGCCAGAACAATTCTTTGCAATGCCACTTTATACACTGATAACCTCTCCACACACATTTATATGTCTATTATGTCATCTACAATATTCTATGTGCTATATCCCTTTAGGACATAGGTGATCATGACTCTCTACAATCTCCTATCTTTTGTGGCCCATAGAAGTTTTTCTCCCTTTGCTAAGGTTCCAGTCCTCATTCCAACATCAATTCACTCAAAATGCCTTCACTTATGTCTCTTGCTCTCAATATGTCCAGGAAGTGTTAAGTTTTCCAAGTCTTCCTTCCTCATTATGTGTCTATATGATCACTAATGGTTGGATGGCCAGTCAACCATACTCCGAGTAGCCTCTATGGTTAGTGTGGGTGTGTGAAGTCTCTTTCTTTCTGGTCTCTCTCCCCTGTCTGGCTTCTCTTATAGCTTATATAAGGGAAATGTATGGATGTAATTGTAGACATTTGTGGCAAGCAAGAGTTGTGTCAATAATAGCCAGCACTCTGGAATATTTGTGTTTGTTTTAAAGTTTGTTTTGAGTAGAGTGCGGCATGTGTGTGACTTAGCTAAATGAAAATTGGTGCCTAGTTAGAGATATGTTTTCTAATAATTGTGTAAATTTGGTTTTAATTTATCTTTGTGTAAATTGTGTTTTCCTGCTACATAGTCACATTGTGAACACATTGTTTCACTTCCATTAGTATGAACCTGTATTATTCTTGTATAATAAACACAAAGTTGTTAGATCTATATGAAAATAAATTCATTTAATCACTTATCTTTTTCTATTATTTATATTTACAATTGTTGTCAAACAAATTTTGTATATTAATCTCCAATTAATGATCTATTTATTGCTATTTTATGGCCTTTCTTTAGCTATTTTAATGGAGGTAGTAATAAAAGATGTTTCAGTTAGTTTGTATGCTTTATTATGTGACACTATCAAATCTGGCTGTGATTGGGATGCCCATATAGAAAAGGATGGTAAATAATTCTCTCGGTCATAAGTGCCTGGTAGTTTTTTTTATGACTAGCAGTAAAATCTGCAAAGTAGGATCTTAAAAAAATGCCACCCACTTAACCAAAATAAATATAATAGATATTATATACTTATTTTTTGAAATTTTTTCTTTATAAATAATCAATAAATAAATGAAAACTTATGGGAAGAAGTGGCACTTGACTGAAAATTAAAAAAATTTGACCCACAAGCTTATATAAACAGTCAGTTAGAATTGAGGAGTTCTGATACAACCTGTTGTGTATTACAAGCCACCTGTTAAATTTGCCCCTCATGAGGAAGTGAATGGCAGAACGTTGGTGGGAAAGAGCCAGAATTCTTGCAGGTTGAAAAGAAAAGCTAATTCATTAGTCTGTCATGACAGAAGTAGACAAAGTTGTTCTGAATGTACTACCCGCCCCCCGGACCTTGCAGGTGAGTCCCAGAATAAACAACCAAATATAGTTGAAACCGGGTTTGTGTTTCCATTTTTCACTGTGGCATTAATTTTACCTTTCATTTCTCTTATGAATGCATGGAGGACCTTTTATCAATTCTTGTGCACACTAACACTAGTCTGGGAATAGAGATGCAGCATGGGTTTATTTGTCTGGTACATGGTAAACCTGAGGGAAGCACTCATCAATTGCTTACTATTATATTATTTGGTTTTAGCCCTTAAAATGATTTAATCTCTATTATATACTTTCTGATGTGTAAAAAAATTTCAGATAGTGTATCTGTAAAAAGAATAATATGAAAAAGACAAAAAGAAAACTTTCTGTTTTTGTGGGAATGTGTGGACATTAATAATTGTTTGTATTTTCTAGTTAAGTGTATGTTTTTGTTTTCCATGTCAACAATTTGCAAAAGTTTCAGATAGAGTAATTCTCAGATAGAATATATTTTACATGTTGTCAACATGGAAAACAAAAATACACATTGAGCAAGAAAATACAATTATTAATATCCACACATTCCCACAGAAAGGCTAAGTTTTCCTTTTGTCTTTTTTTCATAATTTCTGATAATAAAAAGAACATTTGGTTAAAATCCAAATCCCTATTCGATTAAAGACACTGGATATATGTATATCTGAAATGTTTAGCTACTGTAAAAGTTACATGCACGCACACACACACAATTTATTTTTATTTTTTGTTTTAAATGTTTTTTATTTAGTAGTATTGTCCAAGATTCTAAAACAAAGTATTGTCATTATTCCATCAATTATTTGAACAAGCATCCACATCTTCCTGGTTTTAATCTTGCTATTTAAGTTAAAACATTTAATAACCTTTTTCTACAATTGCAACAAAAATGAAGATACTATCTCAAATAATTCATGAAACATCTGTTTTTTTTTTTTTTAATTTACTTATTTAATCATGATGCCATTTCACTTTGTAAATGATAACATGATTTTCTTTTTAGCTCCTATCTGTTGATAATGTTGTTTTCCAAACATATTTAAAACTGTAAACCATTCTTTTGCAGGCACTGTTGAGTTTTTAGTTGATTCTGAAAAGAATTTTTACTTCTTGGAGATGAATACCCGGTTGCAAGTGGAACACCCAATTACAGAATGCATTACTGGTATTGACATTGTTCATCAGATGATCAGAGTTGCAAAAGGTATCATGATTAAAGACATTTGTCATAAAATATGCTGATGGAACAGTGACTGAGTAATATTTCATTTTGTATAAGTAAAAGCTACATTTGTAGTTTCATGAGTTTGGTATTTGGGCATTTGGGCACTTTTGGTGTATGGGCATCCGGGCACTTTTGGTGTATGGGCATCCGGGCACTTTTGGTATTTGGCCATTCATTTTTAGTATGTTTTGATTTAAAGAGATGATTGCCCAATTTAATTCCTATTACTAAACAAATATGCAGACAAGTGTGTGCACATATTCACTCAGATCTTATTTGTTGTTGGTGTTGTTTTTTTTCTCCCTCCTCCCTGTCTTGTAGAGAGGATTATCATATTGAACTGTTCAACATGATATTGTTGACTTAAAAATGATTGTAGCAATTTCTTTTCTATTTTTATTATTATTACTAATGTACTGATGCCGTCAAAAATGATGGCAATTGTTAGACAGTTTTAATAGTGAGTTACAATGAAACAAGTCTTGAAACATATATTCAATAAAGTGAAGATAAAGAAATCAGAACTAAATTAGAGGCCAATGAATAGTTTAATTAATCTGTTCTCTTTACATTTTTTAGGTATTTAATGGTATCTATGATTATTCATTCATTAATAATCCTAGTATTATATAAATCGATTTTGCTCAATATTTTTTCATGTTAAATGTTTTATATATATGATACAACTGTAAAATGGAGATCTCTCAGAAGAAATAGATTGGCAACAGAACAACAAAGATGGCAATGACAAACCCTATTTCAAGACCAAGATTAAGTAAGCCGATCATTTAATAGATAAAGGTATCCGAGTGACTCTAGGATTCATACAGGTCCTGGAAACCTTTAAAAGCCCCGGAAAATTGACAGGGCCTTTTTCAGGGCTTGAGAAATCCTGGAAAAAAAAGCAAGCCTAAAAGCTCCTTGAAAAGTCCTGGAATTTTCCAACTTGCGCTGCCTACACTTCCTTTTTCTCAATTCATGAAAATCAAAATGCCAAATACCAGAAATTGTCTTTAAGGAAAATCTTTGGTTGTCAGCAATATTTGGCAATTATTGTCAACGGTGGTTTATTTCCTTGATTAGAATGAGGTCATGATCTCATAGTTACTTCTATATTTTCTCGTCTATGTGATGAGAAAAAAAGGGAGAAAGAATGTGAAGGTGTGTATCTTAGCTGCTCCTCTCACTCAACAAGAAAAGAGGAAAAGCAAAGAAAAAAAGTGTCAGAAACAAATAAACATCTCTGTCAAAGATAAATTAATTCACACTCATTGAATTTGTAGTTGAAAGGAAAATAATCAATTATTTTACAGTAATAAAATACATTTTAGTAGAATCTCTAAAAATTTATCAGTGTTTTTCAAAATTTGAATAATTGAAGAAATTTTATTCACATGTCGGTTTCAAAAGTAAACAGTTCTTTTGGTCAGTGGTGGGTAAGTTCATGCCAAAAAAACTATATTCCCGTGTCAATGTGTATCTGTGTGTAAGCTACATTTGTCTAAATTCTTGTCAAAAGTAACAAATTTGTGAGTCAAATTTGACTCAAAGAAACTTATTTGGCTTTTATTGCTTGGCTTTATATTAAAAATTAAATCTGCAACCCTGTCCCTTTACTTTTGTTTCTGCCATAGATGACTAGAAAATGTACAAACATGTGAGTGACTCCTAGACATCAAATTTGTTAATTTAATTAAAAAACAGAAAAATGCCCCCAGACCAAGTCCTTTTCTGTGGCGCTGTTAAACGTGAATGATTTTTTTATTTCCAGTGAAACTGCAGATTTTTGTGTCCATTTACATAAAATAGAGCAAAAAACATTGCTTCCTTTCCTTGCAGATGATCTTTTTAGCATGGTCATGAAACTTTTAAGATTTGTAATGGAAGAGCACACTAAAAAGATAATTTCATTTTCCAAACTGAAGGAATTTGTAAAGATTTTGTCAAACCGAAGCATGCACAAAGATGCTGTAAAGATCAAGTGTGTATTTATGGCAGATAGGGCTATGCAAAATTTATCCAAAAAAGAAAATGTGTCAACACAAGATCTGTTTGCATGCAGAATTGCAACAATGTTCATCACCATGATTGAGGAACTTCTGGTAAAGAATATAATAATAATAATAAATACCCTTTTGTAAGGTCACTTGTATGGCTGAACCCTGGATCCATTTGTGAAAAAAAAAAATATCTGCCACAGAAGACAGTCTAAAAAGATGTGTTTCCCACATGATGGATAGAAAACTAGTCAGCAAATCTGATTGTGATGACATAATCAATCAGTACTAAGAGTTTGAGGAGGAGGCTGCTAGAAATATTGCTTTCAAGAATTTCAGCAAGTATGAAGACCATTGAGTCACTTTGTTCCACTCTTGGTCAAGCAACACAGAATATTTTTGTTCTAATCTGACTCTTGTAAAGATAAAGCATGATAAGAGTCGGGTACTTTCTGGAGCTGTAGAGTGAGACGACCATTTTTTCAAGTATGGTTAGCAATGGAGTCTGGTACTTTCTGGAGTGATACAAGGAACTAACCACTTTTTTAGCATCTATCCTGTTTTACCTCCTGAGGCCAATGGACTGATGATGAAGTAGAGCTATGCTGATGACATAGGTATTCATAGTTGAGATAAGAATGATCTTGAACAAAAAAAAAATCAACATCCTCTACAAAGTATTCCAAGAAATAGAACTCAAGTTAAATCTTTCCAAAACCGAATTGATGATCTAGAAATGGAATGAAAGCAGTGAATGCACCTACCATGAATCCATCATAAAAATTCAGTATGTGAAATTAGTAAATACTAAACACTTCAGATACCTCAGTGTATAGATTGGTTATAACAAATTAAATATAGGGGACAAGGAAATAGAACATAGAATAGGCTGTGCCAGAAGTAGTTTTGCCCACTACTGCAAGTTGCTACAAAACCAAAACATCAACCTAAAAACTAGTTGTGTTCTGAAATAGCTTCATCAGATCGAGACCGTTTTTTTTTTTTTTTCTTTTTCTTTTTTTTTGGATGTCATGCATTGTGCCAAACCCTTTCAGAAATATCTAAATTGTCAGCTATATACAACTGCTTCCTAAGATCAATGGTGAAAAAAAGGCTTTGAGTGATGGAAGCCTGAGGGTCTTGGCAAAAATACCCCTTCTTTGAACATTGTGGATTGGCACTAAAGAATTGTACCAAATAACAGATGCCACGTCACTTGAGGACTACCAACAGCAGCAACAACTAAAATGGATGGCACATGTAACTTGAAGAGAAAATGATGACATAATCAGAACGTTAACCTTCCACAAACCTTTAAATAAAAGGTTAGGGAGGAATCTCCCATCAATATTGGATAGAGCAATAACAGCTACTGGTTTTCCTGTAAAATTGTTTTAAGTGAAAGATTTTATAAATTTCAACTGACAGTACTGGCTGCTTGGTCAATGAAAGCCATATACCTCCTTGTAGGGAGGCTGCTACTATTACCATTACTATTACAGATGGATAAATAGATTTTGCTCAATATGTTTTATATATATGATACAACTGTGAAATGGAGATATCTCTCAGAAGAAATAGATTGGCAACAGAACAACAAAGATGGCAATGACAAACCCTATTTCAAGACCAAGATTAAGTAAGCCGATTATTTAATAGATAAAGGTATCCGAGTGACTCCAGGTTCAACTTGATGTCTGGTATGAACTTAGAACTCAATAGACAAAGCATGGTGCCTCTTGCAGATTGCAACTGTTCTTTGTGCTGGAGAAAACTCAGTTTGATCAGAGTTATAAAGTGGTACTAGCTTGGGTTTTGAGGGATTGAAAGTTACAAACCTGTCCCCCCTTCAAACCTGTCCCCCCTTCAAACCCACATTGAGCTATTAGTTACTTTTTGACAGTACATGCCAAAACAGGCCAAATCACTTACACAAAATTTTTCCATGTGCCACCAAAACTTTTTTGAGAACATATTTGATATTTCTTAAGTATTTGAAGAACTTTTTTAAATGATAAAAAGTCACCCCAGAGTACTAAAGATGTGGTATTGTAAGAAATTATGTAAATCATGTAAAACTGGCTGAATGAAAAAATTATGACAGGTTTTTATAAAAAAAAAAAATGTTTTTTTTTGTGATATTTTTTATTAGTCTGTAAGTATAAATGTAACTGTCATACATATTCACACAATTTAAAGACACTATTAACTATTATTAGCTTCAACACAAAAAGTGATATTTTTTGATTAATTGATTATCATTTTTTCCTGTTATACATTTTTATGACTAAAACACAGTAAAAGGTTATTAAAATAACCTTTTGCTGATTATAAATCCATTATAAATGATGCATAAAAAAAACCCAAAATATATTTATTTATCTTCAAAACTACATTTAAACAGCCCTGAAACTTTACCACTTTCAAAAGAAAACATTAGATAAAACTAGAAACAGATTTGATTTAAAAAAATTTTTTTTTTCTAATATATTATCAGTGGGACTTCTGCTGCTGCATCACTAACAACAAATTTTATATCGAGTTTATATTTAATAACCTTGAGAGATATGCATGCATTACTAGTTTCATCTGTTTGGCTACTCCTGTTATGAGACTTAAAATTTATCACTGAGAACAAAGATTCACAAGCATATGTAGATGAAAACATGGATAGTAATGCTGGTGCAAAGTTTTATAAACAGATAAAATTTTCTGGAATGATATTCCAAGTCCTTAATATTTCATTTTCCACATTTCTGATACTCCCATCTCTAATCACTCCTTTTCAATATTTTCCAACTCAACTCTAAGGTCAACAAATTTCTGGTTCCAATTTGAACTAATCTGAAATTCAATCAACTGCATTTCAAAATCATTCATGGCTATTCATGAAAACATTTGTTTAGTACATCCAGTTTGATAATGTCTGGAAACAATGATTTTTGCTATCTCTTCCAGCTCTGAATTTATCAAATCTTGTAAAGAACTATTTAACAATTGGTTCCATGATGTTTACAAACAGCATTTGAAGACATTGGTTGTCTGTTCTGCCATCTTTTGAGAGGCCATTGATCTACCAATTTTAGGTTTGGGAAGTATCTCTTATCTACATTCCTCTTAAAAACTTTTAGTTTTATTTGAAAAAGCCTTTATGTAACCAAACATAATATCAACTGTCTTAGAAAGCCCTGTAATTTAATATTCAAGTCATTTAAATGTTGACAAAAATCTGCAAAACCCCTGTTTACATACAAACCCACATTATATCAGCCAAGTTTTGGTAAAACACTTGTTGGTCATTAAAAAAGAGCTTGATCTCATCTAGGCATTCAGCAAATCATTTCAGAACCATCCCTTGACTAAGCCAACAAACTTTTTTATACATTTTTAGTTTTTTTATATAGAGATTCTCCCTCATTCAGTAAAACTTGAAATTGTCTTTTATTTAAAGCCTGAGCTGAAATGTAATTAACAACCTTGGTAACTGTTTGCACCACTTCCTGGAGTTCCTTTAGGCCAACTTTTGCACATAAAACCTCCTCATGTATGATGCAATGAAAACCTATCAGTGGATGACCAACATCTTTTGCAAACATTTAAAAATTCTGCCTTCTCACCAGTCTTGCTGAGAGTGCCATCTGTTGTGACAGATACTACTTTTGAAATGCGAATTTGTTGAGTAGATAATTCATTCAAAACTGCTTTACATATTTTAGCACCTGTAGTATGCTCAGGTAGTGTTACAAGGGCAACCATCTCTTCACATACTTCACCCCCACAAAACTGATGTAATGTCTGTACTTTTATCAACACAAATAGAAAAAAAACTTACATGAGGACAAATCTTTTGTTAATCATTCAGCTTTATTCCTTTCCAACTTATGTAACCTATCCTATCCTTAACTGTTTTCCTACTCAGACAAATCTTTAATGTAATGAACAATCTTTTCCTTTTCTGAAAAATTGTCAAAGAGGTGAAAATCACGTTCTAGCCAAGTTTCTTTAATATACTCCCCATCACTGAGTGACTTTCCATGTTGGGCAATAACTTTTGAAACCTCAAAACTAGCAGCAACTAAGTTGGAATTGGGCCTACCTGAAATAAAGTTTATGAAAATATTAGCCTGTATTTTTGTGCTGTTCAGTTCATGAGAAATTAATTCTCTTTGTTCCTCCTCAGTTTTATTAAGTTCTTATGAACAATTTCAAAATGTTTCTTTACAGAATAAGTCCTACAAACGATTGTTTCAGAACAGAAAATGCATGAGGCTTTATTGTCTTTCTTAATCATGTCAAATTTTTCAGTCCAGTATTCTTTAAAATCTCTAATATCCTCTTCATTTGAATGACATCGTTTCTTAGATGATGATCGCGACAATCTGTAAAGGACAGAAAATAAAAAAATACATGAGATAATGATATACATGACAGAGGAGAAAGAATAAAAGTAAGTCAAAAAGGGAACCTAATGAATAAGTTTTGTGTGCCAGAAACAAGTCACTGACATGCCATGTTTGGCATGTGTGCCAAGGGTTTCCCTTCCCTGCTCTAGAGCAAGGTCACAGGTGAGATCAGCTCCCAGGCTCTGATCATCTTAATTTTTGGAAGTTCGCCCATAAATTATGCTATCATCATTTAATCATAATCTGAGAATGTTCCAAGGCAGATCATTAATAAAAAAAAAAAAGAAAAGAAAAAAAGAGTGTAGAATCAAAGAGAGCCTTGGGAGACATCTGCATTGATCTTGTGGGTGTCAGAAGATTGTCTATTAACAATGACCTTCATGGAGCTTCCTGAGAGAAAGGGCTCTATTGTGTAAACTTTTACAGAGATGTCTTAGCTGGAGCCATCTCCATGTCACACCTTGTCAAAAGTCTTTGTGATATCCAAGGCAATTTCTCTAGTGACGAAGCTACCTTTGAGCGCTTCACTGATTCTGTGTTTAATGACAATTAAAATATCAGCAGATGACCTAGATGAGGGATGCTATACTGTTTTTGTTCAGGAGAGATGATAAACTCAATCAGATTGATAATGAGATTAGAAAGGCTGATGGGGTAATGTTGCAGTGGGGATGAACACTCACCAGCATTCTTGAAAATGAAATTAGCTCATCAAATATCTGCTTAAGTTTTTACATAAAAATTTGATTACGGTTTGATTAAATTCAGTTTTAAAAGTTGTATGGGAGTTTTATTAATTTATATTAGCTTTTTTTTTTTTTTTAAGGCCATCCGTTAATGCATAAACAATCTGATGTTCCTGTGAATGGCTGGAGCTTTGAGTGCAGAGTCTATGCTGAGGTAAGGTTTAAAAAAAAAAAGAAACCTTTTTTTTTTGTTGCCTTCTTTAAACTATTGTTTTCGTACTTTTTTGTTTGTTTTCTTTTGTGTTTTTTGTTTGTTTTCTTTTGTGTTTTTTTTTTGTGTTTTTTGTTTGATTTTGTGTTTTTTGTTTGATTTTGTGTTTTTTGTTTGTTTTCTTTTGTGTTTTTTGTGTGTTTTTTTTTGTTTTTTTTTGTATTTTTTTGTGTTTTTTGTTTGATTTTGTGTTTTTTGTTTGATTTTGTGTTTTTTGTTTGATTTTGTGTTTTTTGTTTGATTTTGTGTTTTTTGTTTGATTTTGTGTTTTTTGTTTGATTTTGTGTTTTTTGTTTGTTTTTTATTTTTTTGTTTGTTTTTTGTGTTTTAAAGAGTTAGAGAAAGAATTTGGTAATTTTTGCAAAAACTAATGAGCTGAAAATGTTTTGGAGAAATATCAGTTAGGTTGAGTTTTTCTAATTTTTATTTTTAATTGTTTAAATTTTTTATATATTTTCCAAGTCCTGATAGTAACATTTAATTGTTCATGCCTTTGCCTTGTGTTCTTAATATCAACTGAATGGATGGACATTTATATGCTAAAACATATGAACACAATTTCTTCAATTTTTGCTTATTTTTGTCACAGGAATCACTTCTTCCAGCTATACCAACATGATAGTTCAGATCATAACAGATGCTTCGTTGTATCCAATCATAATAATTGTAAGTGTGTCCTCAACGAGGTTGTCACTGTTTGCCGATAGACACCATACAACCTTGCCCAAGTTTGGTTTTTGTCATTACTGGCAGCTCTGTATGGGTTTGTTAAACAAGAGTAAATCCTCAATCCCTCCTTTCTTCAGTCAGTTTGAAATGTTTTCATCTACTGTTGATAAAGCAGAATGTTTGGCTCATAAATTTTCTTATAACTCCACTCTCAACTCACCAGGAGTGCCTTTGCCTGATTTTCTGCCAGGACGAATCTCTACTGTGTGATATACATATAATTCCATTCTCGGTTTCTGCTATCATCTCCAAACTAGATCCCCACAAAGCATGTAGATTTGAAAATATCCCTGCAATTGTCCTAAGGAGATGTGTTCCTGAACTGGCTCCTGTTCTCACCAAACTCTACAACAAATACCTTGCTGCTTCTTGCTTTCCAACTTGTTGGATATCCTCTTCTGTAATTCCTGTCTTAAGAATTCTAGTGAACCTTGTGACTCTTTGAATTATTTTCCTATTATTCTTCTACCTCTTTTTAGTAACGTCCTAGAATCTCTAATCAACTCTGAATTGGTTAAGCATCTGGTGTTGTATGGTCTTCTTTCAGATAAACAATACAGCTTTTGCTTTTGCATCTCAAGGTCAATTGCTGATGTGTTAATGGTTGTTACTGAATTTGTCTATCAAGATTTAGATAAGAATGGCGAAGCTGTCACTTTAGATATTTCTAAGGTATTTAACAAGGTTTGGTCTGCTGGCCTTCTTAACAAGCTCAAGGGCTATGTTGTCTCCAGGTGAATTTTTGACTTGATCCAATCTTTCTAAAATCCTGTAATGAAAGTCATCTTGAACAGATTTTTCAAGATCCTTTCACATTAATGCAGGTGTCTCCCCAGAGCTCTATTCTTGGGCTTACATTGTTTCCTAATGTCCTTCCTGAGTTCCCAACTCTATATTTATGCTCATGACACAACTGTTTACTCCTATCTTAATAGTAAATCTGATAGGTCTGACAAAGTAAAACTGGCAGCTGATCTTGAAAATGACCTCCAATCAATTGCTAGCTGGGGCAAGAAATGACTTGTAAATTTTAATGCCTCCAAAACAAAACTGTTGTCTTTTAGATACTTTTTTGCCTTCCATCAGCATGGCTGATGCAAACCTCCAGGAGAACAACTCATTGTGCTTTCTTGGTTTCATTGACAGGAAGTAGAAAGATTATATTGAATCAATTGCTAGATCTGCTGCTAGGAAAGTTGTTTCACTGTATCATTCCAGACAAATTTTTCTTGCCAGAATCCATCTTGCACGTTTAGAAATTTACTGTTCATCCGTGCATTGTATATTGCTGCCACATCTGGTCTGACGCTCCTGCTTTTCTACAGATACTTTCATGGCAATTGTTCTAATAAGCTTTCCTCCTGGATCACTCAACCACATGCTACTAAGTTGGCTATGACATCTCATTGTTTTACTGTTGAAATAGCTGGATGTAACTGTAAGTTCTGTTCCCATATTTTCTTTTCCCACACTTTTTGCTTGTGGAACTCTCTTCCTGTTTCTTGCTTCCTTGTCACCTATCAGTTGCCATTTTATGTCTTCCTGAAACCTCTTCTGTTATTTTTCTTTCTCTTCACTAATATTTTCTTGTTTCCTTTCACTCTCGGTAATCCCTTACGTCTTGGTGGCTTTATTGTCTTGCTTGTAGCATGGAATATTAAGAAAAAAAATATTGTGATGCTCAGTTACAGTATAGCAGAAAAGATGTTTGAGTAAATATTGCAATAGTATGGTGTTAGATGAGGTAGAAATATTATTAGTTTATGGTGTCTGGGTAAACATTAACCTACCAGACAACCTCAAATTTGAAAGGAAAATAATTAAAATGAGTAAAATGTTTCCTTAAAATTATTAGTAATACTTATATATAAATAAATGTCTCCTCTCTTTCACACACACACACTAAAAATAAATACTAAAAGACAATATGAATAAAGACAAATGGTAAAATTTTCTTACCTGAAGGGTTTTGTTCTCTGTCAGCTAAGTTTTCCCATTATATATATGCACACACATCCACACACAGAGGGCTCAGTGCCAAAGTCAACAGAGCTTATATATAATGTAATGAAATTCTGAGTAGCAGATTTTGATATTATTGTATTAATAATATATATATTAGTGGTTAGAAAATTTCACTTTCCCTGATTGAACTCTTTGCCAAAAAAAACTCTTCTATAATTACTAGCATACAGTAATAACTCTTAAAAATTATAACACCATTTGTTAGTTTTGACAGGGGCTAGCATAGTGTGTGTGTGCGCGCGTGTATGTATATATATATATATATATATATATATGTGTGTGTGCACATTGTTCATGAAGCAATTTTCAAGCATAACGATGCAAAAAGACATGCTCAGTGGTATTCAATTTTGTAGTAACAAAGTGCAATTGGCTTTATTATATAATATATTATCTCAGAATGAATATGTTGGTTGAATATTGATTACCTCCAGGTACATTTTTCTCAGTTACATTTGTCCCCACCACACAACTATTTTATAAAAATTAAATTTATTTTTTATAAGTCATGATTATTGAGACTAGCACATTACTAAAATGTAATTTAACTTGTGGTAAGCTATTACTATTTTTTAAGTATTTCTGAGTTTGTTTTCCTTTTTATTATGAAATATTTTATGACCTTATTTTTTATTGTAACCCTTTAAATACTTTTCTCCAATTATTATTATTATTATAGTTGTTGTTGTATTTTACTCTTTCAACCTCCCATCAAAACATATGGGAACAACCTGTAAAGACACTGCCACCTAGTGCTAGAGAAATAACTTTAATGTAGCAAAAAGTTACTGACTAAAAAAAAGTTATGACTACATATTGCTCTATTATATATACTTATTTTTATTCTTTTCATTTTTCAGGATCCTTATAAGAATTTTGGTATGCCTTCAATTGGTCGGCTTTCTAAGTATATTGAACCTCTCAATATACCACAGGTGAGTAATTTTCATAAGTCTATCACTTTTGCTGTGCCCTTTTTTTATTTCTATATAGTAAAAATTCTAGTTGTCTTTTAAATTTTTACTATCTTGTACTTTTACAATGCCTTGACTAGACTATTCTTCAGCTTTGAGGTAGAATTTTTCTTCTATGTAGAATATAGTTTGAATGAATCAAACATTGTCACTTACTATTTTTGACTCTTACTTTTATCTTATTTCTACCAGGCTCTCAAGTCATTATTTGATGTCTGTTAAATGGCATGGATGTCAAAGAAAGAATAAGTTTTTGGCAAGATTTTTGACCTATGACCTAACAGTTGCTATAAAGTGCAACAGAAATAGAATGAAAAAGTATTATTTAAATATCAATATTACATCTATAACAGTTGTTAGATTTAGTGTATGAAATTTGTTCAGGAATAGTTAAATTTGTAAGTAAAACTAAAAAAAATGAATTCAGTTTCTAGAACCTTTTTTGGTAATATTTAATTTAAGACCCCCCCCCCCATCTCATTAAAAATGGTGTCAAGATTATATTTAATGCTCTTTGGTAGCTAATTTTTCATTTCAATTTTTGTTTTTTTATTCCAATTTTGAGTATCATTTGACATCCTTAAATATTTCATAATTATGGTCAATGAATTTTTAATTTTCTTGCAAAGAATAATCCTAGCTTGGATTCCAAGCCATGTAGGTATAAAAGGAAACCTAAATGCAAATACATTGCTAAAAAATACCACTATGGAAATTACAAATATTCAAATACCATACACAGACCAAGATCACTACATATATCAAAATATGACAAGCAATATGGGACAGTTACCAAAGTAATAAACTTCATGAAATCAGACCGACAATTCGACTTGAGACCACAGAACCATTGCCTGAATGAAGGCAAGATACTATACTGACCTGGGTTTGCATTTAACATGCATATCTAACCCATGTACACCACCTTAAGGCTGAAAAACACACCTTGATGTACACTTTGTGGACACCAATTAAATGTAAAACACATAATGAAAGAATGCAAAAGATATACACATATATGCCATAAATACTATAACCAAACTTCGAGTTACTATTAAAAAAAAATGAAAAAAGTCACTCTCAGTTAATAGGCTTCCTGAGAGAAATAGATCTTATGCTTGTAGATACAACACACACAAAAAAAATCCAAAAAATATTTGTTTACCAATACAGAATATTCATATCCCAAAACATCCCAAAAATTTTTTTATAAAGCAGTCACAGAATAAAATAAAAAGAAATAAAAAAAATACTTTGTGTGAAAAACTACCAAAACTATGAAATGGCCCATAAGTTTGATGTACCAGTAAACAATACCTTATCTTACATTTAATTTTCTTGTAATTATTATTATTTTCCGTCCTCTTATAGGTCCGTTGTGACAGTGGCATCATGGAAGGTAGTGAGATTAGTATATACTATGATCCAATGATTTGCAAGGTAAGCGTTTTTTTTAATTTTTGTCAGATTGTGTATATTGTACAGTGTATATTTTTAAAAATAATTGATAAGTAAGTATCTGATATTTTTTTTTTTTAAATGAGTTTGCACTTGTAGAATAATTAAAATTCTGGGCTGCACTTTAAATTTTAATAAGGTAAAATTGGTCATGAAATTTGAAAATAGGAAAATAATAAAAAAGTCTCCTGAAATAAACATTTGCATTTACATTGTTTGGTGTCTAGTTTTTTAAAAATAAAATTTTTTTTTAAATATAAAAATAATTCATAAATTACTCTTCTGTTAACTTGGAGCATACCTGGCTACTTTGGTGCACGGGTTTGAGAAATGCTGATCTAAACAAATGAAACTAAACAGGCTTATTGTTGAGCAAAATATGATTTATTCTTCAAAATTTGAATGAGAAATTCAAAGGTATGTGGATTCCCTGAACGATTTCACAAGTTTTCAATATATGCACTGTCTGTGACACACTCCATGTAGTCCAGTTGGTAGTCCAGTTCCTGCCAAACAGTCTCCAGTGCAGTAATGATTCTCTGCTTGAGTTCCTCTAGGATTGTAGGAAGAGGGGTACTACTCTTCTGATACTAGTGGTTGTCCAGATCCTTTTGTTCTGCACAGACAGCCTTCTTCATGTATGTAAATGTATGCTGCACAGTCTAGTTCGACTATATTCAAGCATACTCTAACATACAAACGTCCTGGGTACAACGTTAAACTGCATCCAACATCAAGGCCTCTGATCAGGAGGTTTTGAGGAAGCGTGGAACCACCTCTTAATTGCTGGTGTTCCCAGGTCCACCCTGACCTGGGGTGGTAGCACCTGTTGGGGTCCCAGCTATGGGCAAATAGTGAACTTCCAGGTCTTTTCCAGCACATTTCTTTTTGAAAAAATATTATTACCAGCTATACGTTTTTTGAAAAATAATATTACCAGCTATACGTTTTTTGAAAAATAATATCACCAGCTATACGTTTTTGGAAAACAATATCACCAGCTATACATTTTTGAAAAACAATATTACCAGCTATACTTTTTTTGAAAAACAATATTGCCAACTATACTTTTAAAAAAAAAAAAAAAAAAACTTTTCCAGCATTAAATGGCCCAACGAAGGTCGATATGCTGGTTAAACAAACAAACTATCTATCTATCTAACATACAAAACACCTTTTTTCTTTTCTGGTGAATGGCATTTCTATACCAGAAAATAAAATAAAATTATTACTCATAGAAAATTGAGTTGTTTCTACACATGTTAAAATTTGACATCATTTGAATGAGAATTGGTCAGTTCATTAGATTACAAAATAGCAATTTTTCTGTATATTTCTCATTGATAAAATAAAAATATTTCTTAGAATGGCTGAATTAGATTCTTTGTCAAGATGAACTATTTTGGTAATTTTATTTTTTTCTTCTGCTACTGCAAATAGTTGGCAACAAATTTTCCATATTGCCTGTCTGCTAAGGTAGTTAGCCAGTCCCTGTCGTAGAAACTTGCTCAGACATATTTATGTTTAACATCCACAGCCCACCTGCAACTATAGTGAGCAGACCTTAGACCTTGAAGAGTGCACATAATTTGGCTTGATCAGCACTTTGGCCAATGCCAATCACCTTAATCATGATGACTTGACCGTATGCTAGCAAAATGATTGATGGCTTCCAAACAGATCTGTTTACTCAATTTCTCTTACAAGGGTTGGGTCAACCTATGGTATGGTTTTTTAGGCACTTTCCAAATATGCTGCATTCTGGGATTTCTCTCAAGACTGATAACATCAAGAAATCAATAACTTCATCCACCGCAAGGAAAGTTGGTTCCCTGTGTCGCGCCAGAAAGTTTTTCTTGCCCGAGTCCATCCTTCAAATCTATAAATCAACCATTCACCCTTGCATGGAATACTGCTTCCATATATGGTCTGGTACCCCCACTGTTCGTTTTAAGGTCCTTGACAAAATCCAGAGACGGATACGCAATGTGATTGGCCCTGATCTGGCATATCATCTGCAGTCACTCTCTCACAGATGTGTTGTCACCTCCCTCTGTCTTTTCTACAAATACTTTCATGGTAACTGCTCCGACGAGCTACTTTCACTAGTTCCCAGACTGCATGAATTGAAACATGCTACTAGGCTGGCATCTCAGTCCAACCTTTTCACTGTTGAAACGGTTAAATGTAGCCATCTCTTCTACTCCAATAGCATCATGTCTAGCACCTCCCGTCTGTGAAATTCCCTTCCTATTACTTGTTTCCCTGATAGCTATAATCTCCAACTATTCAAATATAGTGTCAATGGACATCTCCAGATGCCTTGATCTATTCCCTGTCCTTCTCTTCATCCTTTTCTCTATCACACCTCTTTACTCTTGTTCTCACTCTCTCACCCCTTGTGTGCTAGTGGCATCCCGCCTTGCTTGGGATGAAATGCTTAAAAAAAAAGAAGTCACCTTTCTGAAAAATTGACCAAGGTAAGATTCAAACCCAGGTCTCGTGATTAGAAAGAGAACTTTCTAAATACTTGGCCAGGCACTCATGTATAAGAATCAAGAAAATTCTACTGACGTGTCTTGATTAAAAATGGCTGTGGATTTTTACACTACTGTGTTATTTGTAGTCTGAAATATAAATTATTGTCGCTACACAAAATATGTAAAATTAATGATATAATACAATAATAATGACTTGTGCAAATGTCAAATATAAATCTGTAAGTGGTAAATAACCACTATATCAAATTAATATTAACCAAAAAAAAGTAATTCCAGTCTTAAAAATTTTACAAATTTATGTGTGTCAATAATCTCCATGTTACTCTTGACAGCACTGCCTTGTTTATAGACTTCTAAAATTTGACAAAAGAAAGTTATTTCTCTTTTTTTGCCAATTCAAAAAATTTCATGACCTAAAAAAATGCTAGTTTATCAGAAAAATCATTCTTTATTTTTATTTTATTTTATTTTTTTTTGCTTTTTCCTCCTTAGTTGGTCACTTATGGTGAGACAAGGGATTCTGCTAGGAAGACAATGTTGGCTGCATTGGATTCATATGTCATCAAAGGTAAAGTTAACCTTAAAAAGCCTTCTTCAAAAGTATCCTATGAATATATGTCTGGAAGAATATTCCTGTGGAAACAAAATATTAGTTTATGATGTATGAATTATTTTAACTATTTTACTGTTATCCTTTTAAAATATTTACTCAAATAACTAGGTAACTGATCTTTTTCAGCAGACTAGAACTTTTTTCCAATGCACTGCTGCGTGTTGAAATCCTCACAGTATTAAATATTGTTGAATTTATCGCCTACATTTTTTTGTTGAGATTTACAAACCCTACGTTTCATTCAATTTTGCAAACCAATCGATGAAATTTGAATAATTCAGACAGACTCTAATAGATTTATTTGTTAGATCATAAATCTGTGTTTTTTCTTTTTACCATCCTTTGAATGTTTGGTGTATATAAATTTTCTTGATATATTTAGGTGTTTCTCATAACATACCACTCCTTCGGGATATTTTAATGGAATCTAAATTCATTAATGGAGATTTGACAACAAACTATTTAAATGAAACTTATCCAGAAGGATTTAAAGGTAAGTAGGGTTTTGTCATTTGTCATCTTCATTTGAATTTGTGATTAAGGTTTAATTGAATTTTGTATTGATTGTTAAACTTGAATTTTTGTTTTTTTTTAATTAATTTGTTTTTTTAATAATATTCATATCCTTACTAAAATGAAATTTATGTTGTGTAAGGAATATCTCGGCATTGTCAAGGTGGGTTGCAATTTAAAATTTACAAGTCGATGACAGACATGAAATTCTTATAAGCTGCAGATATTTTTTTGTAAAAGTTGTAAAAAAGCACAGGATTAAAAGAAAAAAAAAGACAAATAAAAATTGGATACCCCCCCCCCCCCAAAAAAAAACATTGATTTTTCAAATGGCAGCTTTTTCAGTAGAATAGGCAGATAAATGAAACTAAACAAGCAATAACTAAAAACTGCTAAACTAACAATAAAACTGGAGAAGATTTCTATCATTGTTTAATCTTTTGTTTTTAATCCACCACTACACCTTTTGTTTTGAAGGGATAAATTGTGACTGAAATACCTATATTATGTAGCCATGCTTGAGAATTTCTGTATCCAGTTGCACACTGCTTGAGTTTAAAATCAGAAAACAGCTACATTCAAATTTAAACAAAAGTGTGACTATTTTATATTAAATATCACTAAACTAAGCTCTCTAGCCTTGAATGGCAGCCAGTCTAGGAGGAAGATAATCCTGAAGTCAATTATCTTCCCCCAAAATAACTCACTGATAATAAAGAAAACAAATCTTTTGAGAGCCATGCTTTCATCCTGAAGGGATATGGCATATAAAAAAAATCTCCATTGCTCCATGAAGGACCCAGTATGATACCTTGATAATTTAATAATTTAATAAGTATACGTTACCCCTTTTTTTTTTTAAATAGTTTTAAATTTTAAGAGATTTTGGAGATTTTAATTTGTATTAGTAACGTTTGCTAGGCTGATAGTTTTTGCAAATTTTTAAACAAAATAAAAAATAAAATCTTGTTATTTTTTCTTTTTTTCCTTTTTTTCCTTTTTTTTTTCCTTTTTTTTCCTTTTTTTTCCTTTTTTTTCTTTTTTTTCTTTTTTCCTTTTTTTCTTTTTTCTTCTTTTTTCTTTTTTCTTTTTTCTTTTTTTCTTTTTTCTCTTTTTTCTTTTCTCTCTTTTTTCTTTTCTCTCTTTTTTCTTTTCTCTCTTTTTTCTTTTCTCTCTTTTTTCTTTTCTCTCTTTTTTCTTTTCTCTCTTTTTTCTTTTCTCTCTTTTTTCTTTTCTCTCTTTTTTCTTTTCTCTCTTTTTTCTTTTCTCTCTTTTTTCTTTTCTCTCTTTTTTCTTTTCTCTCTTTTTTCTTTTCTCTCTTTTTTCTTTTCTCTCTTTTTTCTTTTCTCTCTTTTTTCTTTTCTCTCTTTTCTTTTCTCTCTCTTTTCTTTTCTCTCTCTTTTCTTTTCTCTCTTTTCTTTTCTCTTTCTTTTTCTCTTTTTCTCTTTCTTTTTCTCTTTTTCTCTTTCTTTTTCTCTTTTTCTCTTTCTTTTTCTCTTTTTCTCTTTCTTTTTCTCTTTTTCTCTTTCTTTTTCTCTTTTTCTCTTTTTCTTTTTTTCCTGTAAATTTTTGAAGTTTACAAAATATGTACTTTACTAAGCTTCAAAAATGAACATCACATCATATAATTCTGTGTCATCCTCCATTATTTCTTAAGATTAATGTGGGACTTCCATTTTGATTCTGGTGAAAGATTTAAGAAAAGGGTATATATCAGATGTTTGGTTTTAGTAAAAAAAAAAAAAGGAAGCATACATAAGAAATGAGTGACTACTATTAATAATATTTTCTACAAGAAGTGTTGACTTAATAATGTTAGAATGGTATAATGTTTTTAAAATTGGTTTTACTCCATATATATTTAAGGTTTATCTTGTGAAGGTCACACTTTTAGAATAAAGAGTTTATTTTAAATAGTCTTATAATAAAGTGTTATAAAAATATGTAAAATTGCAGTTTTACTGTCAATTTCAAATCTTTTAAAAAGGACAAGAAAAAAAATTAGGGTTTCAACTAATCTTATGCCTTTCAAAAAGATTTAGTTGAAGCAAGGATGAAAAAAAAACACTCTTACTACTCTCTGTGAAATTTGAAAGGAAACAAAACCTTTATTAAAATGATAAAAAAAATATTTTTACAGCATTAAATTCTACAAAAATACAAAATGGCTTTGTATGGGCTGATCAACAGTTTTTGCAAATACAAATTTAAGCTTTCTCTCAAAAAACAAACAGTTCATGAAAATCCAATTTTTCTTTTCTTTTGGTAATAAAAAGAATTTTACTTACAAATTCAAAGGTTACTCATTTACCTATTTTATGTTTTTCTTTTTTCTTCAGGTAAACACCTGACACCTACTGATTTGTCGGAGTTGGTTTCTATTGCTGGTGTCCTGCATGCAAAGAAAGAACTTCGGTCATGGGATGTCTTCAATCAGGCAGTGTAAGTAAAAATGTTGGTCAATAATTTAATGTTCAAGTGGCTTATCTCTTGATTGACTCCAAAGTTTCATATTACACGGCTCATCAGCGTAAGATAGCCTGATGAAGTTATTGAATTATTACTAGATGTTATATTTATACTCAACAAAACAAATGGTCATCATATTTTTCAAATTTGAAATGTGACATTTAAATATCTCACCTTGATGAGTGGTTTTGTACAAAAACTTTAGAGTTGATCATGGTTTTATCTGAATTTCTGGGATGAGGAGCCATAACTATTTACATCACTTAGATACAAACTATTGTCCTTGTCTTTGTTGTTATCACATTCAGCCTGAAGCACGATGCTAACAACAAAGATTAGGATAATAGTCTGCATGTAAATGATGTAAATCTTGTCATTTTAATTATCCATGCAGCACTTCCTTGGCAAAAATTTTGCTAGTCTTCATATATATTGTTGGTTACCTCCACATAGCAATACCAGTTGCACCAAGAAGTTGTTAGGTGGTACTATCAACAACTATCAATACGGGCACTTTCTATCTTTTCTCTCTTTTCGTTCTAGCATGCAATAGAAGTGGCACCCCTGGGACCTTGTTCCTTGGCATGAGGATATCTTTCCCCTTAGTGACTGGACTTTTTCTCACACACACGCACACATACTTGCATGTATCTCTTGTACAATTTCTAACTTTTAGTGTCTTCTTTTCTTTACATGCATACTAGTGTATTTTCTCTTATTTGTTAATCAGTCAATTGTTATATAAAAACATGTTGTAACCTAGGCAAGGTTACTGAATAGAATAATCGCACAAAGG
This sequence comes from Acanthosepion esculentum, assembly GCA_964036315.1. Classification (NCBI taxonomy): domain Eukaryota; kingdom Metazoa; phylum Mollusca; class Cephalopoda; order Sepiida; family Sepiidae; genus Acanthosepion; species Acanthosepion esculentum. The sequence goes on from OZ038494.1 coordinate 63,399,344, forward strand.
TTGCTAATGAATGATAATACTTAGGACACAAACAACACATATAAGATTCACCAGTAGCGCGTAGAAGTAATCAACTGCTAGAAGTGAGTCAAGTAAATTTCACAATGAATCTCCAACTGCAGGATATCTACCAACTGCCCCATGCAGTCAGATGTGACACAAGGCTGAATTTAATGTGGGGTATTCAAGCCTGTAAGTTCGGCCAAAAATTCCCCATAGACCCCGTATAAAACGGAGTTGGGTAACTATTTCCTGAGACAAGACTCTGCCCTTTGACATAGCCTCATCTAGGGATCTTCTCTGCTCAAAGGCTCAAAGTTTAAATAAATCTCCAACTGCAGACCAACATACAGTATTTACTACTGTATTTATGTGAATGGGGGACATACCCATTATCGTCTGTAGGTATGCTACAACAAAACATGAAAATGTTGCCTTGTTGAAATTTATTCTATTTCCTACCGCCACTACAAGTAATGACGCCCTGAAATTTACATGTGTAAATTTTGGTTGTCACTGCTTTTAGTCAAACTAGGAGCAGTACTGTAAAAATGTTAAATTCTAACTTTTATGTATTTTGGTAGATGTTATTGATTTGTATTATATAAACCTTAGAGATTAAACACATTGATTACAAATATCATGAAAAAAATTCTCAGCTCACAAGTCTTGAAATAATAGTGGATTTCAAAATATTCTTTTTAAAATAATTTTTCTTTTAAGTCTTTTTTTTACCCATGGTGCATAAAACAGATATTGGTATAAAAGAATTTAATCCTCTTAAAAGGATATTAAAAAGAACAAAAAATTATTGATATATGCCATACATCCAGTAGTGGGATATTTCCATTTGTCATGCTTATAATCTTGAATCAAACTCTGGTGTGATAATTTTTGTAGTTTTTTGGAAATATTTGAAGGACAATTACAGTAAGAAATATACAGATATGATAATTGAAGAAAATGAGATTGTGGTTACATTAAAAATGGATTTTATTTAATACTCAGCACATGTTGCTAGCCGTGGCCAAATGTTAAAAATGGTTGATCATTTTTTTTCTTTTTTAATACTAGAATTTTTTGGCAACACGCTAATGCATGTTGAAGTCCTAATTTTTGCTGAGATTTACAAACTCTGTTTTGTTCAATATTGCAAACCAATCAATGAAATTGGAATAAGCTGATTTGTTTGGAAAAATACTTTGACAAAAACTCGACTTCACAGTTTAATAATTTCTTTAATTTAATTTTATAGGATTCATGGTAAACAATATTTTTTTTTAAGAAAATTTCTTTTTTTTCCTTTTTAACAGTGAAGAATAAATTCTTAGGATTTCTTACTCTTGAGCATAATAACATATCACTGGTCATGTGTAAATATTTTTTTCTGGAACCAAATTCCAACTATTTTTGAAGCATTTGGCCTTGTGATTTGTTTATAGTTCTTGCAAATGCAGGGTAAATTGGAAACTGGATTCTTGTATATAAAAACTTAAGGAAAAGATATACAAAAAACAATATTGCATTTTCATTAAGTATTTTTATTTTAATCATTGTTTTTTAAAAAAGTGGAAGTTTTTTTTTCTATATTAAATAATAAAACTTAATTTTTCCCCAAAAAATGAATTGAAATTTATTGTACTAAGTTATGCACCCTAGTAAAACCAACTGTGCTTTATACCCCCTTACCTGTTTACACTTCTCCCTGAAATTTGGTTTTGATCAGTCAAATTATGGCTATTTTAGAGGGTGTGATGAACAGACTAACGGAAATCACAGAATTTTATATATAGATTATTATTGGTTAGTTTTTGATTGGTAGAAAAAGTGACTGATGAAATTCAATTTTGCATGGAATGTATGCTTGAACTAGACTAAATCTACCTGGGTTCATTTTATGTATGAAAGAAGTAATACCAATCAAATATATTGAAGACATTTTTTTTTTTTTTTATAAGGAGAAGCAAATATTGGATACCTTGTTGCTGTTTCTTTTTTTTTGTTTTTCTATTTAACTGTAAAAGAATGGCTATTACAATACTGGTTGGAGAATACAAGAAAAAATAGAAATGGCTTACAGGGAAGTGATTATTCTTTTTCTCTTCCCAAATGTACATAATAGTGTAATTATCTAATATGAAAATAGTTCTTTTGCATAAAAGAATCAATTTCTCCATTATACCTTTGAGTGATAAATATTTCCTCTTTTGGGAATCTTTGATGATGCTTCCAATGAACTTGATATAAATGAAGCTTTTTTTTTTTATCTTTTTTTTTTTTTTTTTTCAATTCCTTACAAAATCACTGATATGCGCTAAATTTTAGAACTTCTTTTATGTGCGGTGTCCCTTCAGAACGTGGGTGATTATAATTTTTCACAACTTCCTGTTCTTTGTAGCTCTGAGCAATATGTTATTCATTGCTTTCCTTTATCCTTCTTTTGTTTACATATCTTGTGAGTCTCAAATTTTCCAAGCCCTCTTTCTTCATGATGTGCTCTAGAAATTTCAATTGTCTCTTTCTGATTCTAAGTATAAATGGTTTTTTTTTTTTTTTGCTTCCATTTTCTCTGAAACTTTGTCATTGCTCACATGTTCACTCCATGGTATTCTCAGCATCCTTCAGTAGAACATCATTTCTGTTGCCTCGAGTCTCTTCATGTGTGATGAGATTGGCCATGTAGGAAGATGGATATTACTTAACAGTCCAGTACTCTTTTAGCATTATCGTGTATTGCCTGTGGAAAAAAAAAAGAAAGAAAATTTTTCTTGTTTAACAATATCTGAAAATGTCAGCATGGCTGACAGCATATTGAATGATAAATACATTTTACTGACAGGCTCAGACCAGTTAAGAATATATATATATATATATACACACACACAATCATTTTAGATTGATGTCTGTTGCTGGTAATTCTTTTCAAAAAGTGGATGTTCAAACCAAGTTGTATATTGTTCACAGATGTGATTTTATGGATTATTGATTTATTTTTGCTTTCTGTTTTGGGGCCAGACAAGTTGGCTTTTGTGCATGAAAGCTGATTTGTGGTTCATAACATTACTTATTGCCACTATTGTAATGCTAAAGTACATTAGAAAAAAAAAAGAATAAATTCTCTCTCTCACACACAAACACTATATATATATATATATATATATATATATATATATATATATATATATATTGTGTATTTGGGCAGCAATCCCTCTTTTATACAGGTTTTGTTAAAGACTACTAACAAGGTACTGCGATTAAGCATTTTATTTAATTTTTCTTGAGTTAGTACAAGTGTTCTCTTTTCTGGATATAGTGTGTAAAAACTGTTTAAAAGTTCTGCAAATCCGTGCACTTTCAGATATTCTTTTAGCCATTATCAAGGGCGATTTTTATTTTTAACTGAATGTTTGGTTTTCTTATGTATGTGTTTGAAGTTATGGAATTATTTTCCAAACACGGTCAGCACATTGTGGCTGTGTTCATAGTTAATGCTATTGAGTGTTGGCTTTTCCTTTTTTTATTATTAGGGCTTCCATTATTTTTAATCTTTTTTTTACATATAAGAAGTGGTATCAAATTGCAGGGAACTGTATTCTTACTTATTATTTTTCTCAATTCATGAAAATCAAAATACCATATCTGAGAAATCTGGCTTTTTTTATAAGCTAAAATTGTCCTCTTAAGAAAAAATTATTTTTAGTTGTCAGTAATATTTGGCAATTGTGAATGGTGGTTTGTTTCCTTGATTAGAACGAGGTTATGATCTCATAGTTACATCTGTATTTTCTCGTCTATGTGATGAAAAAGAAAGGGAGAAAAAATGTGAAGGCGTGTCTCTTAGCTGCTCCTCTTATTCAACAAGAAAAGAGGAAAAGCAAAGAAAAAAGGTGTCAAAGACAAGTAAACATCTTTGTTAAAGTTAAATTAATTCACACTCATTGAATTTGTAGTTGAAAGGAAAATAATCAATTATTTTATAGTAATAAAATACATTTTAGTAGAATCTCAGAAAATTTCAGTGTTTTTTAAAATTTGAACAATTGAAGAAATTTTATTCACATGTCAATTTCAAAAGTAAAAAGTCCTGATCTCTAATCAGCAGTGGGTGATTTAATTCTGAAAAAAATAGATACTTTACGTGTCCTGTGTCAATGTGTATCTATGTGTAAACTATGTCTACATTGTCACCAAAGTAACAATTTTGAGAATATAGAATAGAAAAAAAAAAATTTGTAAAAATAAGAAGAATGTTATTTTTAATTTTAGTTTGCAGGCTAATAATGATCTGTATCTCTAGCTTTTGTGAAAAAATGAAATATATTAAAAGTAACTAATTTGGGCTTTTATTACTAGATTTTATATTAAAAGTTAAATTGGGCAACCCTGTCCCTTTACTTTTCTATTTCTGCCCTAGATGACTAGAAAATGTACAAACATGTGAATGACTCCTAGACATTTGGCCAGATGTCATCAAATTTGTGAACTTAATTAAAAAAACAGAAAAATGTCCCCAGATCAAGTCCTCTGCAGTGGTGTCAAACATGAACGACATTTTATTTCCAGTGAAAATACAGATTTTTGTGTCTGTTTCGAAAGACAATGAACCGTTTCTGATAAAATATCAGAGCGATAAATCATTGCTTCCTTTCCTTGCAGATAATCTTTTCAGCTAGCATGATCATGAAACTTAAAATTTGTAAAGGAAGAGCACACTAAAAAGTAGGTACCTCCGCTTTTTTGCTAAAAAACAGCATAGCATGAAGGAAAAAAGCCCCAAATGTAATAAAAACAAAGTTTTATCGGCAAATGTTATTATTAAGAGGAAAGACTAAAGTATTTTTTAATTATTTTAAATTTTTTTTTTACTCCTAACAAGTTCGAAATTTTGGTTAAAAATCCTTTTTTTATGTGTCACTGGTGTAATAGCGCTGACTATGAAAATTTTAGTGGCTTTTCTTCTGGTAAAATAACACGTTGATTTAGAAATTCTTGCAAAAATCAAGTTGCTGGAAATTAAACTTTCAGGATTTATTCACAAATGAATTAATTTATTTTTCAAATTATTATTTTTAGAAAATCTTGATAATTTTTTTTTTTTTTTTTTTTCATCTGTTACCCCCACCACTTAGTTTCATGGAATTTCTAGAAATTAAATTCTGAGCTCAAAATTTGTTTTATTAGTCAAATACAGGACTCTTTAGAGAATGTAAATGATCCATATTTTTTTTTCTTTTTCTTTTTTTAAAGTTACTTAGTTACTGAAAATCTGCACCAAATCATAAAATAAAAACTGCATTATGACATTATTTAATTGGATAAGCTTTTAATTGCTTTTATAAATAATATATATTAAGGACATTATAGTCTGAAGAAAAAAATTTGATGAATAATTAATTTTTAGAACAATTGTTTTCATTTTTTTTTTTTTTTTTTTTTTTTTTTTAATTATAATAATTTATAAAGTTTTAAAAATCTTTTAAAAATTCTTCCAAACTTTGAACTTGTTAGTAAATATAGTCTTCACTTAATAACTTAAGTGAAAATTGAAAAGCTTAATACAAATCATCATGTACCAAGATTTAAAAAAAAAAAAGTATAAACCTGTTCATTTTGAAAGTATAGGTAACTGTACATGACATTATCAGAAAATAAGATCAGTGACTATAGTAAATTTAAAGTCAACATTCCTAAAGTTAGATAATGGAGAATGTTTTCAACATTTTTAAGATTACTGAGTACTTAAAAATTATATAAAAAAAAAGCGTTCACTCATTTTCTTTGTCTAAACAGATAAAGACCCCTAGAACAACAATAAAACTGTCAACACCTTCAGAAGCACTTGTTAAGTGATTTACATGTGTTGACAAGTACCTAATCACCTCTACTGTTTGTTTTAAAAATCCATTTCTCTGTTATTTTTAACTTAAAATGTTTGTTTCAAATCAGATTAATTATACTTTAAATCAGCTAATATTTGTCAAAAAGTTTTAAAAGTTTTTTAATAAAGAAAATTACATTGCAATGATAGATGACTAAAAAAAGGGGGCTAATCAGCTATTTTTAGCAAAAAAAAGTGAATTGGACTCTAATCAATATAATTTCTGTTTGAAATACACTACAGAGTATTTTGCTCACTAGAAATAGTAAATCTAATTGTTTAACTTTCAGTTAAAGCTAAAATGAAAGCTTCAAGAAAGTTTTTTACTTTTTAAAATTCATTTTAAACCTTAGGTATTGTGAAATAGTGGAGGTACCTACTAAAAAGATAATTACATTTTCCAAACTGAATGAATTTGTAAGAATTTTGTCAAACCCAAAGATGCATAAAGATGCTGCAAAGATTGAGTGTGGATTTATGCCAGATAGGGCTATTCAAAATTTATCCAAAAAAGAAAATGTGTCAACAAAAGATCTGTTTGCATGCAGAATTGCAACAATGTTCATCACCATGATTGAGGAACTTCTGGTAAAGTCTTCCCTTAAATACCCTTTTGTAAGGTCACTTGCATGGCTGAAGTGGATCCATTTGTGATAAAAAAAAAGATATATCTGCCACATAAGACAGTCTAAAAAGATGTGTTTCCCACATGATGGATAGAAAACTAGTCAGCAAGTCTGTGATGACATAATCAGTCAGTACAAAGAATTTGCGGAGGAGGCTGCTGGAAAGATTGCTTTCAAGAATTTCAGCAAGCATGAAGACCATCTGGACATTTTATTCCATTCTTCTTTGTCTAGCAACAAAGAATATCAAAAACTGTGCAAAGTTGTTTGCAGATAACTGGTACTCTCTTATGGACAGGTGTCAGTGGAGAGAGGTTTCTCAGTCAATAAGGAAATTTCCACTGACAATATGAAACCGCAGACTCTGATTGCACAGTGCATTATCATGGACTATTTGACCACAGTTGGAGGTGCTGGGAATGTTCCAATGACTAAGGCACTTCTCTCCAATGTCAGAACAGTATACAACCAATACCTTGAGGCTGTGAAGAAGAAAAGGCAGGAAGAAACAGCTGGACAAAAACGGAAATCCATGCTTATGGAAAATGAAGAACTGAAGACCAAAAACACAAGCTTGAAAGTTGTATAGAAGATTTGCTCAAGTCAACTGACAGCTATGCAGAGAAAGTAGAGCAGACTCAGAACTTCACACTTATTGCAAAGTCCAATGCTATGCAAAGATCTGCAAAGGAAAAGTCCATAGAGATACCAAAATTGGAAGAGGAGCTGAATGCTAAATTAGATGAACTGAAAAAATGTTAACTTCATTGTGTTCTGTGCCATGTGCAACAAAAACCCTGAGTAGTAGGGGTAGCTAAAATGTGTAGTCTTTTCGTGAAAATTTCTATTTGTAGTTCTGTTCATTAATACTTCGCAAGAAATGTTCAGCAGTCAAGAATTTTTGTGACACTCACAAACCATGAGTAGTCTAGACAGTTGAAATGTGTAGCAGTAAGAATTGGTGTGCAATTCAAAATTTTCAAGTGTAATAGAAAAGTAGTCCAAACTATGTAGAATGATACACAACAAATATAAATATCAATGTCAAAATAAATTAAAAAAATGTCTATAAGCATGTATAATGTCCAATATATCCTATATGTTTAATACAATTTATACACATTTTATATATATACATATATCAAAATTGGAAGAGGAGCTGAATATTACACATATACGAATGTTATTTGTGTATCCACATTTATAAATACATACACACGCACAAAAGGAAACAAGAAAATTTTATGCCAACATGTTTCGTTCCTTGAAAAACTTTATCAAAGCAAGTGTGGAAATTTTATTTGGTAACTTGTATTTATGTACAGAAGTGTGATTTATATATATATATATATATATATATATATATATATATATAAATTAACATATAGGATATATTGGACATGATACATGCTTATAGCCATTTTTAAAATTTATTTTAACATGGATATGTATATTGTGTGTATGTATGTATGTATGTATGTATGTATATATTTTATTTTCCTATAATCTGTGAGAAATTTCATTTAATCCACTTTTTACCGATATCTCTATATTTTTAAGTAAACGAACTGCTCCACTATTTTAGTAGGTTATAATTGTTACTATTAAAATTTTACATTGGTCAGTTTTCAATTTGTGCTTGGTGATTTCCACATGCATGAAACCAAATGGTGAGGAACAAATGTATATTTATATTAGTATAAATTTTAGCTCTGTTATTTTGCATCAAGCACTGTTTTATTATTACCACCTGAACTCACAGTGTGTTATTTTATGTTGATATATATATATATATATATATATATATAAAATGTTTTTCAAATTAAAGATCAAACTATAGAATTTGTACCTCCTTATAACTTTATTTATTCATCATCCTGAGATGATTTTTTTCTTTATTTATTTACACATCTAAAAAGGCCATTTCTATATTAAGTAATATGTAAAGATGATAAATCAGTTTTGATTGAAAAGGTAATGATATCGCCTGTATTATTTGCGTATAAGATACTTTGAATGTTGATTGAATTATTTTAGTTCTGAAAGTTATCAATATGTATTGAATTATTACTGATTTGTAGTTCGTCTAAATTTCAAAGCAATTAGGATTTGCAAAATAAAAAAAAAATCCATATTTTGATAATTGCTAGCAGATAAATTATTAATATGACAGAATTTCCTATCATAAACCTGAAATTATCATAAAAGAATATCATAAACCTCAAATTCATTAAAAGTAACAAATTACAAAGCACTTATTTCGATTAACTGCATCACTTGGAATGATTGCTTCACTACTTATGCCAATATAAATGGCTATAAAAAGCATTATTGATTATTTACAGCTAATTTATTTAAATAGTATAGACTATTGTTTACATCACGTGACAATAATTATAAGTAAAATTATGCACAAATTAAGTCATCAAATACTCGTTTTAAGATTGCCTAAAAATAAAAGGTAGAATAATAGGACAAGGGAGATAACTTCTATAAGCTATTAAATATTTACTTCCCTTGAATTATTTATTTTATATTTAAAAAAAAAAATATTGAAGGTTAATATTTTTTTCCTTTTGTGCCGTTATAGTTATGATTACAAAAAAAGTAATACTTGCTGTTTATTAAAGATAAATAATTAGTATGAATTTAAAATAATTACTTGAAAATCATGAGAAGCATTTCTAGTACTTATTCAGTTTATTTATCCTGCCTCTAGCTATAAAATTGTTTCTTCTATTCTTTATTGATTATGTTTGAAGGGAAAACATTAGTTGTGAGATTATCTTTATAGGTAAATCCTTACATTATCTGATGTGTTGTACGTACATTCTTAATATAAATTGTATGTTAAATTCAATGCCTGTGATTTTATGCTGGGGGAGCAGATGGCATTTACACTATTAAATATAAAATCTATAAAACGTTATCATCTTAGAAGCACTTTTAATCAATTCAGCCTGCTTTAGGTTCTAAGTGGTGGAGCTCAATTTTGTCAGTTTCAGAAGATGAATTGATATTATAAAATTGTTTTTGTGAGCATCGTTTTATTTTTATACTTTTTTGTTGTTGCAAGAATTGCTTTTATTTATATAAAAGAAATTTTGTGAACATTGTTTACATAAATGAATTTTTTTTTTTTTTAAGTTTATAATGTGTCATGGCAGATAGCAGAAAGGAAATAACGTTATTCATTTGACCAAGAAGGAATTTAAGAAAAATAATATCTAATCATTAGGTTAGACTTTTGGAAGTGGTTTGGACTGAAAAATTTTCACCGTCTGCTTGTAGAAAATGGACAAGACTTAGATGAAATAGAATAAAAACCTTTTTTTAAAATCAATTCACCCCAAGCAAGATGAAAATGCCACTAAGATGCAAGATGTGAGTGAAAGAGAATGAGACGACTTTAAAAGAAAGTGGAATTCCAATTCTAAACAGGTTAGAAGGGATAAACATCTACTCCTGTTCAAAAAGCAGGGAGGAGTATGAATCCACTTTCAATAGTTTTAAAATAATAATTTAGTTTTAATATTTTTCGGTTGTTTGAATTTTGATGAAGCATTGTCATTATTAATTTTTTTTTATTATTAGTTTATCTTTCATCTTATTTTTGTTGCTTTTTTATTGCAATGCCAAGATATTTTTTTTTATTACCTGCTGTAACTGATCAGAAATAGAGAAATTACTTCTAATGAGAACTGAAATTGTATCCCATTTCCTTTGAAACCCATTTGACACAGACAGCACCTTACCAATTTAGTCATGGAGACTGAGCAGCAAGTGAAATTTTAATTTAGTTTTATATAGCTAAATTCTTCTTGATCTGAATTTCTTTGCACCATATTAATAATCTTAATTCTCTGTGGATTTGACACATTTTGATATAAAACCGTATTCATAAAACGTGAATTGAGATATGAACTGACTTTTGATGGCTAAAAAAGTAATTCTCTTACAAACGTGTCTGTATAGAGCTTTGATTGGAGCTTGGATCAAACAAAATTTTGGACAATATGTATATGCATAATAATATTAATAAAACATATCCTTAAAAAGACAATATGAATAAAAACATTCATTTTATCAATGTGTTTGTATCGTCCTATAAGAAACTTTATCAATGCAAACATTTGCCTTGATAAAGTCCATCAGAGGATGAAACGTATTGCTAAAGAAAAGTTTTCCTTTTGTCTTTATTCACACTCACCCACTACCAATAAATAGTATGGTTATTAATACGGTAATATTAAGATGGTAATCAAAACCTGCTATTCAGTTTCATGGGCTTATTTAAGCTTTAGTTTATATTTTATTATTTGAGTGTGTATCTGTGTTTTTTTTTTTTTTAATTTTTATTTATATATATATATATATATATATATATATATAGAGAGAGAGAGAGACACATGCACACTATTGCCTCCTTCCCCATCTATTGAACAGGAGTAGAAGTTTATCCCTTATTTCTTGTTTAGGTTTCCAGTTCCTTCTGATTCTCTTTCACTCACAGCAACTCCTTATGTTTTATTGTCTTGCTTGGGGGTGAAATTATTAAAGTCGCACACACACACACACACCTATCTATATCTCTCTCTCTCTCTCTCTCTATATATATATATATATATATATATATATATATATATATATAAAAAGTACACAATAAAATCCAAAATTACCTCATGTGGAGAATAGACCTATTTCAACCGATGAAAACTTTATCAGTTTTATTCAACATCAGTATGGTCTATATACTTGTGTTGAATAAGACCGGTGAAGTGGTCCTCAGTTGAAATAGGTCTATTCCCCATATGAGGTCGTTTGGGATTTTATTGTGTACTACTATTTATTTGCTCTGTATAATAAATACATTGAGCTCTTTTTGTGTAACAGTTTTAATATTTTATATTACTAGGATCCATTTTAATATTTTATATTACTAGGATCCACTATATATATATATAAATAATGATATGATAAAATATAGTCTTAAGGTATGCTATATTCATGGATGAAAATGCTCAATGTCTGGGATAGAGCATATGTAAATATAGAAGTGGACATTGAAGTCAGCAACTAGTGACAAGTCTGTTTCAGGCCTAATGCATTTGTCAGGCTATCTCTCTCTTATATATATATATATATATATATATAGCTTAAAATAACCACATGAAACTAAATAGCAGGTTTTGATTATCATCTTAATATTATTAATAAACACAACTATTAATACTGCTTACTAGTAGTGGTTTTATATATGTATATATACACACACAGGGTACAATGTGCACATTCTCGCCATTTTTATATTTTTAATTTTGCACATGTGGGTTGTTTGTTTTTGATTTTGTCGACTGTACAGTAGGATAGGGTGAGATGGGCATCATTTATAAGAAAAAGAAAATCATGATGCAATTCACTCCACCAGAAATTTGGGAATGGCATGCTGTACTGCTTGGCATTTGCACTGGAAGCTCCTATATGAACATTTCAGAGTGTGTGGGTGTCAATCTGAGGACAGTGCATAAGATTCAGAAAGGATTTGGATGAGTCTAATTGTGATTACGAAGTTACGGCAGCTTGGAAACTCACTCTGATAAAAAATGAACTCCCAAATTTTATTTTATGTTTTTTGTGAGATGCAGGTGACAAAGATCCCTTCAAGTCGATCAGGTCTATACCCAAGGACACAGGAGTATTTGAGTTTCATATCAGGCATGTAGTGCATGAAGACAATTTTTATCCCAAGCCATGAAGGACATGAGGAAAGACCGTGCTATGAAGCTTTTGAACAAACTCATCCCCTCCAACTGTTTTAGTTTTTTTTTTTTTAAATTTCTGCCAGGATAAGATGGTGGACACACACAACAACTGTTGGCTTGCTGTGTCCCCAAAAGATGTACCGAGAGTGATGAAAACCAAATGTCCAGTCAACATCATGGTGTTTGGAGTGATCACTAGTGATGGTGATGTTATGCCTTAATTCATCTTCCCCCAGGGCTTCATTTAACATGGATACCTACATCAAGTGCCCTGAATAATTAGTGCTGCCATGGGTCAAGAGGGTGGTTGCTGGAAGAACCTAAATCTGATAACAGGACTCTGCACCATGCCACACAAGCAGGAAAACCCAGTCATAGTTGTCAGACAATTTCTGTGACCACATCACCCCTTACACCTGGCCACTTTCCAAACTGCAACCCCCTGGATTATGACGTGTGGGGCACAGTTGAGTGAGACTAATAAAACTCTTTGTAACACCAAAGATGAACTGAAGGCAAGGATTATGACAGCATTCACCAATTTAAACAAGGAGACTGTCCAGAAGAGTTGCAGGATATTCTGAAGTCGTCTGGAGGCTGTGGTTGAAGCCAATGGCGATTTTATTGAATGAATTTACTCTTTAGTATTTAAAGATATTTTTGTGAAATTTTGGTAAATATATCTGTTAAAACGAGATGTTAGTGTTATTTTCATTTTTGTGTAATTTAGACGACGATTTATACATCGCACCGTGTGTGTGTTCGGGTAATTCTTTTTAGGAAAAAAAAATGGTTTCTTCATTTTTATCTTTTCTGTTGCTTGGTTTGCTGACTTTGTTTCTATTCTCTTTGTTTTTTTCTTTTTATCTTACAGATCTCGAGATGAAATACCCTCTATCTGGAATCTTGTGGTTTTCTTTGAATATCGACAAATTAGAGCACATGTGGAGCATTTACCAAATCTGGGCCAATATCAAGTAAGAGACAGATTTCTGTATACTATTCTGGGGGTGGGGGTAAAAAAAATTGTGTATGGGATAAATGGAAAATTGAGAAAAAAGCCTCTTAGGTGAATTAGCAGAATTTCCTGAATTTACAGCAAACAAGGCTTATTAATGTTAAAAAACAAACAAAGAAAACTAATTACTGTAGATAAATAGAAATTAAAATTTTATTTGTACATGATTCATACCAAGAAATACCAGAGTAGTTGTCTCCTAACTGTTTTCGTTGGGCCGCATTTTCAGAATGAAATTTTACTCACACCTCACCAAATTTTATGTGATAAAAAGTACATTTAAAAATAAAAAAGCAGAAAGCTGTGGATTTGAAGTAAGAACATTATCATTGATAATTTTCTCCTCCAATTGGTGAACCCTAGTTGCTATATTCTTAATACTTGATATGATGCAAAAATATCACAATGATAAAATCAGTCAATAATTATTTATAGTGATTTATACTGGGACTCCTACATGCAATTAAATGTAATTTATAATAATTTAAATTTTGAAATCATATTTATTTTTGGTATATGAATTTTCTAAACTGTTTCTAAATCTTTGATTGTCTTTCAGTCATTCTACCTCACCTGTTATCCTCTTGTGTCGCACTATTTGGGAACCACTGTGTTAGAGATATAAAACATAATTATAGCAAAAAGTATGGACATAATTAAAAGGAGACAAAAAGTGAAAACAACTACAGTATCAAAAAAAATAAAAAAATGAATATAACAATAAACTAACCGGTTATTGCTCCTCACTTATCAGAACTCGAAGGAAAGCAAAATTATTGGGCATAACCAACTTGTGATTTGTTTATAAAAATATTCCTGTCCCAATATATTATTGATGTGCATGTTTCCATTTTAGCTGTGTTCAAAAGTTTTTTTTATTTTCCTTGAGGTGCAATAGCGGTTAGTTCATTCTGTTATTTTCTTATATCATCATCATCGTTTTTTTCCCTTTCATATTAAACTGCTGTAGTGGATTTCTCTTTTTTTTTTTCTTTTTTTCTTTTTTAATCATGTTCATCCTTTTTGCTATAATTAAATACCAGATGGTCTGAATTGAATGTAATATCAATAAGGAAGCCTGAAAAGAAAGTGGTAGGAAGTGAGGTGATAAGGAGGAAAGATGACAGTTGACTCCTTAGATTTAAAGATTGTATTGTTGAAGGAAGCATTCGTGTGGGCGTCTGTTCTACAAAGTTTCAGCTTTCTTCTTAAATTTGGAACACGGGGAAATGAGGAGGATTCAGCTCTGTGGAAGTAGCATGGCATGTCCTCATTGAAAAGGTCTGAACTGGTGGAACTACTAAAGTACAGCCATAGGTTATATATTTATTTACTTGTCCTTAGTTCAAGGTCACAGTAGTTGGGCACTTACTAAGGCTCAAACAGTTGCAATATTAACACTTGCTAAACAAGCTTGCTGTTAATAGGCTACTGTTTTAGTATTGGAGAAATTAATAGTTAAAGAAATTTTCATTAAATTTTTTTCATTTTTTATTTTAAAGAAAATCCTAAAAATGAATTTAAAAAGAATTAAATCTTGCAGCAATAGATTCTCTTATAATTTGAAACACTGCGTGTTTCATGGACACATGTATATGAAAGTTGTAAAGTTTGGTTTGTTTTACGACATATCAACCTCAATGGGTCATTTTTATTTTGTCAAAAATCCATTTCTGTTAATATTTTTTTTCTCAAAAATGTATAGCTGGTAATATTATTTTTTTCAAAAATGTATAGCTGGTAATATTATTTTTTCAAAAATGTATAGCTGGTAATATTATTTTTTCAAAAATATATAGCAGGTAATATTATTTTTTCAATAACGTATAGCTGGTAATATTATTTTTTCAATAGCGTATAGCTGGTAATATTATTTTTCCAAGAACGTATAGCTGGTAATATTATTTTTTTTCAAAAACGTACAGCTGGCAACATTATTTTTTCAAAAACGTATTATCAGAGGCCTTGCTGTTGGACGTAGTTTATCATCTTACCCAGCACGAGGATGTAGTTTATCGTCATACCCGGGATGTGAAAGTTGTAAAATAATCATATTTGTTTTAATTTCTGACCATATCAGTATTGTATTGGAGTAAGTAATAGTTAAAAAAAATACTTTATTTACTACTGTATTGTTGTAGATGGTATGTTAATCCGTGAAATTGACAGATATTGAAAGAAAGAAGACAACAATAAACAAAACAAAGACTTGAGTAAGAAAATATATTGCCAAGTTTATTTTCATTAAAGAGAATCCATAAAAAAATATTTCTGCATGCTCATATAGAGGGTGAGAAGAGCTTTGTTCTGAAAAGGACAATTTATTTCATATCATTGCTGCTGCTGATGATGATGGCAAGAGCTGTGGGCCAGCTGTTGGCTGCTGGAACAGATACTACATTTTGATCCTAGTCATCTTGGCTTGAATTTTTTTTATGCTTTGAGGATTTTTATATCTTGAATCAGTCTTACGATGATTGCTGGTTAAGCTTTTTCTTTTAGTAGTTGTTTTTAAAAAATGTGGGAGTGTCGACTAACCAAACATAAAGATTTATTTTGGAATCCCTTTTGTACTCTTACCTTTTTAGCACCTTCTCATATACTCTGTTAATTTCTAACATCCTATAGAACAGAATATTCTTTATTTGTGTAGATAAAATGCAGAAGGTATTGAAATACAGAACCCCATTTCCTGATTAAATTTCTATGACAGATATTATATTGTTTCTTCCAGGTGACTGTGGCTGATCACACAGCAACTATTCCAGATGAATTCAATCTATACCAACCAAAAATTGTTGCTAGTATTAATGGAAAGAAACACACCATTCAGGTACAAATATTAAAGAATTTACTATCTTTTAATTTTTAAAATATTTTCTCTTGTTGTTGGAATAAGGAACTCTCATCATTTACGCTCAGACTACTGTCCTCATCTTTGTTGCTGTTATCACAACGTTTTGGTCGTGGTGCCCTCCAACCATCATCTGGTGTATATCGATCTGGGTAACCTACAGGGAATTCTGAACTGAAGCCTTTATTTAATCTAGAGGGGGTATACTATTCTTGTTCCACTGCTCGCATCACCTGAAGAAGGCCAGAGTGTACAACAGCTGAAACATTGTGAATATGACAATAAACAATGTAAATAGGGATATCTCGTCTAGTTCTTATTTTTACAACTGCTCACTTATTGCTCACCCTGATTCCGCTGAGTCCATATACACACTGCCTTCCCAGGGATTGAACTCACAATTACTATGCCTCTAAATTCATAAACCAACAGTTAATCCACAAGACAATTTTCTGTGGAGAACTTGGAGCCTTAAACCTAACCTGCCTGCCTGTGAGTGCTGCTGCTCATGCTTGACTGCACTCATTGAATCTTTTCTCTTTTTGTTACAGCTGCTGCTGTTGAAGACTTGCTTTCATGTGTCTGTCTCTCTCTCTCTTTCTCTCTCTCTTCCCCCCCCCCCGCCAGAGGTGGATGTTGGTGGTATATAACAGAAGTTGAACTTTTCTGTCAGAAATCCATAATTTGTTTTTGACTTGGCGCAGGTAGCAATCTGGCAAAATGGCATCTGATATGAAGAGAGGGGGCGGAATTGCAGCCATTGACATTCATCAATACTTGATGAACATTTATGGAAACCAAACATTGGATGTGAGCACAAGCAATGAGTAATATATTTTGATAGTGGTGGTAGTTTTGTGTGTGGGTGGCTGGTCCTGCACAATTCATAAAAAGAAGAGTGCCTTGGAAATGCACAGCCAATAGTGGTGCCTCTGTTCTAAGTATTTTGCTGGCTTGAACAGACGTTTTTTTCTATTGCCCATCGCTAAACTGTACCATTTGTTTTTATTATTTCTTTATATCCCTGTTGAACAATTTTTGCTTTGAAGATTCAAAGCTTCTTTTACTTCAATCCTAATATTTTTGATTATTTAAATAGTTTTCAGCTTTCTAATCTCTTATTATTCTAATCACTTTTCTACTTCCTTTGCTTTTGAAGAGAATGAGAAGACTTTAGTGAGAAGAAAGGACAATAAAAGAACAGGATTCAGGATATGTCTTGTTCTCTTCCATAGGATTAAACTAAAAATGCTTGTCATCTTTCCTGCTTAAATTTAAAATTTATATATTCAATAATCTGTTATAAAGATCTGATTTATCTTTATAGGTTTGTTACCATAACTGCAAAAACAGCACATCATAGCAAGATTTTTGTTAGGGCAATATCATTGAATTATGTCTATATTACTTGAGATGAGGGATTGTAACTATTTGCACTCTTCAGACTGTTGTCCTCATCTTTATTGTCATAGTCCCATGGACTAAATAAAATGGTTTTAAATTCCAAAGCACCTGAAGAAGGCCAGAGCGTACAATGGCTGAAATGTCATGAATATGACAAAGATGAGGACAACAGTCCGAACAATGTAAATAGTGTAAATCATTGACTTACTCTAGTTTGAAGAACAAGGCAATTTCCTGTGCAATTTACAACTTAATAACTGTTGTGTGTGTGTGTGTGTAATATGTATGTATATGTATATATATATATATATATATATATATATATAATATATATATACAAGGTAACCAAAAAACTTATGTCCGTTTTTAAAGGAAAAAAAGAAAACACTTCACAGTATGTGTAACTTATATTAAGTCTTCGAAGTAATCGCCATCAGCATCCAGCACCTTCTGCCAACATGTCTCCAACTGTTCAATGCCCTTGTGGTAGAACTCGGGGGGTTTTGACGCAAAGAAGTCCGTGAGGGCTTTGCGTAAGTCTGCTTCATTGGTAAAGGATTTCCCATGAAGATGATTATCCAGGGAGTGGAAGAGGTGGTAATCGTATGACGCAAGGTCAGGTGAATAAGGTGGATGGCACAAAGTCTCCCAACCAAGTTGGTGTATGGTATCCCTGACCACTCGCGCGACATGCGGCTTGGTGTTGTCATGGAGGAAAAGCACACCTTTGCGATTCATCAGTGCTGGCTCCACGTTTCAATTGCTGCAAGTATAGGTCTCCAGTGACCGTTTGGCCCGGTATGGTGGCGAGAAAGCAGCGATACGCAGGCTGCCACTTGTTGTCCCTTGTGGACCTCCAACAGCGTTTGTGGAACCCACTTGCTCAGTTTGTACATCTTACCTAGGCAGTACAGGTGAAGTCTAACGGTTTCATCGGAAATGTTGAATACTGTCCTCTTCAATGGCTGCCTTCAGGACTCCGTCATTCAAGACCTGTGGTCGTCCACTATGAGGTTCATCATGGAGAGACAAATCTCTCGACTTGAATTTTCAAAACCAACGCCTTGCAGTACGTTCATCCACAGTACTATCCCCAAACGCTTGACATATGCGGCGACTTGATGCAGCTGCTGATAAGCCCACTTTTAAGTTGTAAAGCAAACACCCCCGAACGAGATCTCTAGACACTTCCATCCTTCTCACAGCTGTCCGGCTTATAACTGATGGCCGGGCGCAGTGCACATGTTTTTTATAACGTCTGATGTTGCTACTTCCGGCTGTCCTAATTTGAAAACAATTGCTACACACATTTTGTATATATTTCAACTTCATTCAATGACTAATCAAAAAACGGACAGAACTTTTTTGGTTACCTTGTGTGTGTGTATATATATATATATATATATATATATATATATATATATAATTTAGTATCTGACAACCTCAATCCATCATTTCCTATACTCTGTGTAAAATGCAAATTACCTAGATTGGTCCTCTAACTTTTCACATTAAATCATTTGAATTTATACTGATTTATCTTTTTGAAATCCCTAACTGCTACATTATTGGCACATCCCATCCTAGAATGCCCTATTATTTGTCCCATAGCTGGAGGGAGAAGAGATAGATCTATAACTTTCCCAAGGGCATTTGTGCAAAAGGGAACATAGCAAATTCAGGTGGAATTTGCTACATTTACTTTTGTGCAAATATACTTTGGAAAGGCATGAATCTATCTCTTTCCTTTCCCCAGTTATAGAAGAAATAGCAATGCAGACTAGTCTCTCTAGCCTTGGTTGGCAACTAGTCTAGGGATGGTGACTTGATTTAAAAAAAAAAAAAAAAAAATCAGGCTGGTCCACTTGGGATGTGCCGGTTTGTAAAATTAACCAAAATAATTTAGTCTTGTGAGTTGTGCAATCTGTCACTATCACTGTGATTTTTAATTTAGACTCCATTTTGATTGAGATTTCACTTGCTTATAGAATCCACGTATGGTTCCCCCCTCCTCAGATTGAAAGTATCATGTGGCATTTTAAAATATTGTTATATTATTAAATTATATATATATATATATATATATATATATATATATATATATATATATAAAATGTGTGTTCTATAAAGTTTCAGCTTTTGTAGGGGGGGGGAAGCTGTCTGAGTGAAACTTTCTTCTTACATTTGGAACACCGAGGTGGTGGGGAAATGAGGGTGATTCAGTTTTGTGTAAGTGGCATGGTGTATCCTAGTCATAAAGGTCTGAACTGGTGAAACTAAAGTATGGTCATAGGTTATATATTTATTTACTTGTCCTTAGTTTAGTTTGACACAAGGTCACAGTAGTTGGGCACTTAGTAAGGATTATTAACCCTTGTTAAAACAATGTGCCACAGAAGTTTGCTGCTAATAGGTTACTGTTTAATCTTGGATTGATAAATTAATAGTTAAAAAAAAAGTTAATTTTTTTTTTTTATTCATTGATTTCTGTTAGTTCCAGTTATTGTAGGAATAACTGCAAAATACTTTTCCCTCCCCAATTTATAGGCAGAGGTACACAAATGCATTCTGGGATTTCTTCCTAGCCAATAAGATAGGCCAGTTCTTAGTTTCATCTGACTCAGTCCCAGTCTGGCTTGTCTTGAAGTAAGAATGTTACATATGTTCATTAGTCTGAACTTGCTCTTGTGTCATTTATTTTACATTTAACTATGGCCACTTACTCTACAATTTCATATAAAATCTTAAAAATGAATATAAAAAGAATTAAAGTCCTTTATTGAATTATATCTTGCAACAATAGATTCTCTTACCACAATTTTTGTAAAAATAAAACACTGCATGTTTCGCATACATATGTATATGAAAGTTATAAAATAATCATATTTGTTTTAATTTCTAACCGTATCAGTTTAAATTTGACTTATGATTTTACTAAAATTTTATTTCAGCTAATATCCCATGATGCTTCTGGTGAAATGAACGTACAGTTTTTTGGAACTGTGGTAAGTATATTTCATGTGTATTTATGATTAATTATTATTTAATCACAAATATTTTCAGGTTTTTTGAAGGTAGGTCCAAAAAGCTAATTTAGATATTATCTTCATTAATTTTATAAGAATTTTCTTTTTTTTTTTAATTTCTAAAAATTGTTCATATATTTAAAGCAAATGTATGGATATTTTCAACTAACAAAACTTACAAAGGAGGAGAACTAGAAAAAATAAGAATTATAATAGAATATTTATCTTAGTTATAAAGTGTAAGAAAAAAAACAAAATATAAACTAATTAATTGTAATGTAATCAATTGGATAGGATAAAAAAAGATAATAAACCAAAAAGTAGGAAAACAATGAAAAACAAAAAAACAAACTACAAAAGAAAAATCAAAAAACCTGGAAAATAAAAACAAAAAGAAACCCTGGAAGATACCCCACGCCACCCCCCAACCCCCTGGTAGATACCCCCCCCCACTGAACAAAAAACTCTGGACTCCTAACCGAGCAGGGACCCCCCCCGATCTACCACCACCAAATCTGGGGGGGGGGGGGAATCACCCACTACCATGAAAATACCCCCCTCCAAAAAAAGCCCCAGTAAAAACAAACTATGGAAATAAAAACAAAAAATAAATCAGGAAAATAAAACAAAAAACAAACCAAGAAAATAAAGACACAAAAAAACAAAAGAAAAATATAAGAAAGATGAATAATGCAAAATGAATTAGAAATTTAAAAATGTAAAACCCAATCTAGAAGAAGTGTTTTTTCTGCGGTCCTGAAGGAAGTTCTGTCCTTCACTATGGTCCTGGAAAGCATGTCCTCCTCTATATGCTTATAAATTATAAGATAATAAAGTTTCTGCTTCTGGCATAATTTATATTTTAATATAAATTGACTCCATATTGTTTTTTTTTTTTCATGAAATCTCTTATTAAAATGTATAATTTAAATTTATATTAAAATAGTGTAAAGCATTATGACAATAGTTACTTATAGCCAGACAATGTGACACACGTATGGGAGCATCTTGTGAGGACTATAGACTCTGTGTGTCATAGTAATGATCAACTTGACTAGCTGCTTAAACATTACTTCATCGTCAACTGTCTTTGTTATTATAATAAATGATGTAATAGATTTTGATTATTCCCGATTTCTTTGTAAAACATGACCTTTTAAATTTTATTTACTTATCCCAGTTCAAATTGGAAGTTCTTAGTGAAATGGCTGCAGATTTCAAAAAGTATATGCCAGTCAAACCAGAAATTGACCAAAGCAGTATGTTACTGGCTCCCATGCCAGGGATTCTGAAGTCTCTCTCTGTTGCTGATGGAGATACTGTAAGTATATTACTCTGTACTGTGTAATAAGTAATAGTTAGATAAAGATCTCTATTTGTAATTCAAGAACAGTTTGACGTGATTCCTCTCCTTCCTAATAATGCTAAGATTTTCCCAAATTCCTGATGTTAACTCTTTTCTTACAGGTTGTCGAAGGCCAAGAAATGTGTGTATTGGAAGCCATGAAAATGCAGAATAGTTTGGTAGCAGGAAAAACTGGAAAGGTATTATGAATTTTCTTATGTACAAGAGTAGATGAATAGTCAGATGTAGAGATATTAACTGGATTTTGATCTGAAAGGTTCACTGTATGTTTAATCTGTGATTAATACTTGCCACTGAATTAAGTGCATTGGCATAGATGTTAAAAAAAAATTGCATAGAGAAATGTTTTTTCATTAGGTTCTTATTTTTAATTATTTCTTTTTTTTGTTTAAAAATGGTCATTTGCTTGCCCACACATGAAAAACAAGATGTATATTTGATATTAGTATCAATTTAGTATTAGTATCTTACACATCGAGCAGTTTTATTACTACCCACTCTCTGTGTGGTATTTTATATATATATGTTAAAATAAACAACAAATAAAAAACTTATATCAATGTAACATGTTTTACTTTTATTAAAGCTTCATCAGAGATTGAGAGAAAACAGACAAAAAGACACAAACTCTGGTATTTTCAATTTTGTTGGGGGTCAGTTCTTGTTGGTCAGTCGCGTGAATTAAAACCATAGATAATTATGTATGTAAGATTGTGAATATTCTTTTATATCTAAGCAGGCATCGGATGGTAACGTGTAATTGTGTATGTGTGTCTGTCTAGTAGGAGTTCTAATTCTAATCTATGGTTGATCTCTTTAAGCATGTATTTCTTGTAATAGGTATAAGTTACATTCTTTAAGAATGGATTCAAAGAAAGATGGCAATGTAATGTTTTAAGCATGTGTTTATAGTTGGTAATAATGTTATTAAGTTTTTCATTTATTTTCTCTGTAAAGAATTAGGTTCTTTTCTTAATTAGTGACTAAGCAATGAAAACTGACCCAAACAAAATTGAAGATACAAGAGTTTGTTTTTTTGTCTGTTTTCTCTCAATCTCTGACGAAGCTTTAATAAAAGTGAAACATGTTTGATTGATGTGTTTCCTATTTGTTCTTTATCATCCTGTCAGATTTCGATCCATATTTGATCTGCATTTGATCTTTAACTCTAACTATAAGTCAACCAATGGCCACAGGTGTTTCTTGGTGAAATTTATTGCTAAATTCCAAATATTAGATCTGTATTTTTCAATAGCTTTAAAATCAGAACATCTTGAAATTTCAATGCATTTTTGCGATTTGCTAAATAAGGGTTTCAACAGTTTTTACGTCTATCGATTGCATGTGCAGATTTGAAACTTGGTGACAGTAGTTAATATTTACTCTAGTTTACAAAAATCTAAACAGCTTAGTTGTGTCTTGTGTACTTTTATTTTTATAAAGACCTGAAAATGGCCGAAATGCAAAAAGACATTTCGTCAGAGATTGAGAGAAAACAGACAAAAAGACAGAAACTCTTGTATTTTCAATTTTGTTTGGGTCAGTTTTCATTGCTTAGTCACTAATTAAGAAAAGAACCTAATTCTTTACAGAGAAAATACATTAAAAACTTAATAACATTATTACCAACTATAAACACATGCTTAAAACATTACATTGCCATCTTTCTTTGAATCCATTCTTAAAGAATTTAACTTATACCTATTACAAGAAATACATGCTTAAAGAGATCAACCATAGATTAGAATTAGAACTCCTACTAGACAGACACACATACACAATTACACGTTACCATCCGATGCCTGCTTAGATATAAAAGAATATTCACAATCTTACATACATAATTATCTATGGTTTTAATTCACGCGACTGACCAACAAGAACTGACCCCCAACAAAATTGAAAATACCAGAGTTTGTGTCTTTTGAGAGCTTTTCATTTACGAAGTATGCCTGATACAACATTCAAATTAGTTTTCTTATCATTTATGACTTAATAGACTATTTCTATCCAGTAAACATTCACCCTTGTTATAGGAATGTCAGTCTTAGTGTTGAAATGTATTCGATATTTTTTAACATCTTTAAAACTGTCTATTTTTATAACTGAAATTTATTTCTGGATAGTTTCTTGGATTTGACTTCAAATGATAATAAGGATTGTAAAATGTGTAAAAATTAATTGGTTTTGTTTTAATCATTTAAATATAATATTTTTTTTCTTTTTTTTTTTTTATTCCTTTAGGTGAAAAAAGTGCACTTTGCTGCAGGATCAACAGTAAATGAAGCTGATGTGCTTGTTGAATTGCAATGATTTACTTAGCATATTAGTAAATTTGGATTTTTTTTTTTTTTTTTTTTTTTTTTTTTTGTAGTATCATCTATACTGCCAGGAACTGCAATCTTTAAAAAAAACTTATCCCCCACAACCCCGTCAAGTTTGTGTGTGTGTGTGTGTGTTTTTTTTTGTTGTTTTTTCTTTTCCTCTCATTTCCTCAGCTGAAATGTTTGACCCAGCAGCTTTTGAAAAAAAAAGAATTGTACCACAGCACCATAGTTGAAAGGGTGATGAACTTGTCTGTTTGAAACAGAAACAAAATTTCATCTGGGTGATTTGGATGACGGTTGTGTTTATATATTTTTTTTTTTTTTTTTTTTTTTTTTTTTTTTTTTTTTTTTTTTAGCTAAAAATATTATTTGGAAAATATTTAATAGGTTTGTTAGCATTTTGACACCAACTTTATTTTATTTACTCTACATACATACAAAACATATATTATTTTATGATCTTGGAGTTGTGAACCACTTAGATTCTCAAGTATTTTTCTGAAAAAGGATTCTTCTCTTCCGTTAGTATCAAATCATAATTTAAGATTCTTAAATGATTTAAGTAGCTATTCAAAAGTAGTAGTTAGTAGTTGCTCAATATTTACATTAAGAGAATTTAACTGTAAATTTGTAGATTTATTTATGAAGCCATGGTAATCAGAAACAAGAAGAAAATATCTAAATTTAAGAAGGTATAAAATTGTTAAATCCTCTTTGATTTGCAGATAAGAAATTATTTAATATAATCATGTTATTTGAGTCCTAAATTTTCCAGATTGCTTACGTGACTAGTTTTTCTTTCTTTGGTAAAATGTTGTGCTGGTCAGAGAAACTTTCAAGGATAAAGAATGAAAGTTCAAATCTTGCTGGAAGCTTATTGTTTATCTGTGATCTATATTGCAAGAAAAATGAAAGTAAGATTGAAGTGAATAATAACAACAATGCTTTATTTAGGAATTTGGCGATTATATCTAATACAAACAATATGGCACTGAAATCAGAAGAAAGTATGCAGCTATATGGTTGGTTTGAACCACTTCTGCTTTTGAGGCCTAATTGCTAAGATACTGACAGGTTTACAAATCTAAGGAATGGATTCTCGGGTCTTGTTGGAGGTTTATTCTTTATTTCTATGTTTGTTTAATGTTCATTAAATAAATTTAAAATGACATGATTTTTTTTTAAATCCACAAAATGATATTAAAAAAAGAAAAACACTCATCAGAAATGCTATTCTCCTGTTGTCTAAGGATACAATTGTTCTATAATTTCATTCTTCTCAGTTTTGATAATAAATTGTTCTATGCCAAAAATATTTAACAAAAGAAAAAAAGTTTATTCGAATTTTCAAGTAAAAATTCTCCTTATGAAGGAATAACAAATTCACTGTTAAAGTGGAAAGTTGAACATTTTATAATTAATTGAAGACGTCTCAACTGCTTAAAATTAGCAATTCTCATGTCTATATGTCTTTTGTGAACTCTTGTAGAGTCAGCTGTCACTAATAGCATATTTAAAAGTGCTATTGCTTTTGTGACGTGTGCAAGAATTTCATTAACGGTTTTATATACAATTAATGACTCTGATTATATGTCAGTACCTGTTTATTTTTCTTTTTAGATTCTTCTACTGATGTCTATGAATTGCATGGACATATATTAGTAAGAATAAAGACAAAAACATTTATCTTAGCCAATGCATTACATTCTCTGAGGGGACTTTATAAAGGCAATTTTATCATTTGTCTTGATAAAGTCCCTCAGAGGACAAAACATGTTGACTAAGATAAGTTTTCTTTTTTTCTTTATTCATATTGTCCATTTACAGATATACTCTATCTGAAATTTTTACACATATACAGGGTGTCTCAAAAAAATGTACTCACACTTTGAATGACAAGAAAACCTTTATTTATGAACATAGAGTGAAATGGAATAGCTTCGAATACAGAAGAAAAATGTAATTGAAGAATCATGTCGGCAAATGTTCAGATTGATGACCATTATTGTCCAGACAACGCTGATAACGCGAACGAAGGGAAAGTGTGAGTACATTTTTTTTTGAGACACCCTGCATTAATAAGCATAGGCTATTTGGAAGAGTAGATATATAGATACTGATGTTTTGCTTCTGCGGTTCTCAAACTAATAAATTTAAAAAAAAAAATTTTTTTTTTTAATGGTAATGAATACTAAAAGTGATCTTTTTAAGTTTATCTCCCTTGTACATAATCGTACAAGTGAAAGTCATTCAATGATTTTAGATTAATGTCCTTTAATATTTATTCTATGGTATCCTCTTACATGTGTTGATTTTTCAGCTAGTATAACTCTAACCCCCCCCCCCTTTTTTTAAGTGGAATATATCCTGGATTTAAGAGTTCAGTCCCATGGCTTGTTACTCTAATATGTCAGCCATCTAATCCAATGAATCATTAAACAGGATTAGCAACAAGAAGTCACAAGTTCAGTTTATTCAGAAGGCTGTTCAACAGAACAAAATAAGGGGCAAGAACCTTTCCTGCTGAGTGACATGAGATTCTGTTGCAAGCTCTTAGAAGACCACTGCAAATGATTTGCATAAAAGGAAGCAATGAACGTTTAGACCAGTGTTTCTCAAGTCTTTTTACTTTGGGGTGCACTTGTAGAATAATTAAAACTCTAGGGGGCACATTAAATTTTAATAAAGAAAGATTAGTCATGAAATTTGAAAATAGGAGAATAATCAAGAAGTCTCCTAAAATAAGCATTTATTTCTAAGACATTATATTGCATATTTAAATATACTTGTGTGAAACCTGTGCTTTGGTATTTTTTAATGTTAGGCCTTATATATGATAAACATCATCTCATTTCCTCATCAATGCATCTAATATTTGATCTATTTTTGCATTTAATGTTGGTAAGTGCAGAAAAACCTAATTCACAGAGGTTTGGTGTGGAAAATTACAATAAAATATTCAATGCTTTATTAGCTATTAAAGGATATTCTTGAAATGCCAAATTGATTAATGGACTGATTTAAATCCCTTGATGAAAACAAAAGGGAAAGGATTATCCGTTTCTTCTTAAAAATTACGGGATTTAGCATCAAGTTAAAAATATCAAATGACAAAGACTTAGGCATGGAAGTCATGTTTGGTGTCCCTAGTTTTGTAAAAATATATATATTTTTTTTTCTTTTTTTAAATATAAAAATAATTCGATACATTTCTCTGCTTGTTACCTTGGTGTACCCCTGGCTACCTTTCAGTGTGCAGTATCGCGTCCGGGAAAACCAGTTTTGAATACAAAAGATGGGAATATTAATCTAAAAAAAAAAAAAAAAAAAAAATCAAGGAAAGATAATGCCGTAAATGGGTATTTTAGATTAAAGGTAGATAACTCCTCTGTTTTTTCATATTCAGTAAGCCAGGTTCATTTTCATGTTCAGGAAACTCATCTTTATCATCTCCACTCAATAATTTTTTTTTCTTTTGGGCATTACATAAAACTATTATGGATATTGTCTTAATCTGATTTTCTTTATATGGTTTGAGGCCATTTGATTAACTTAAGTGTCCTTAAGCTTAAAAGTTTTATGTTTTTTTGAATCTTATCATTTTCCAGTTGATGAGAAATAACTCTGCTAAATGGGGAAAATTTCATTCATCTCCCTCCACTTACTTATCAAAAGAGATTTTGAGATGATTCCTTATGTTAATCTTTTTACCAGTCTTATCTTTTTTTCTAACTGTACCAAACAAACTTTTTGATTTAGTGTTTTTAATATTCTAAATAAAACGATGCTTAATTTTTGAGTGTGGAATTCATCAGAGTAAATTTTTCTTTTGCTTGTGGCGTCTTATTGTTGGATTTCTTATTCTGTTTGATTTTATTCTTGAACTGGTGGTCTGAAAATATTTTATTTTCACTATATGGAAATATTCATTCTCTATTCATCGTCTTTGGTTTTTTTTTTTTATGATTAGTATATTTTGCATGTACTAGCAGAGACTACTTTGATTTGTAATATCAAGTACAGAGAACATTTACCAAACCAGATATCTTTTTTTTTCTTTCTTAATCCATCCAAAGTTAGTGTTTGTTCTACTTTTCCTGCTTAGTGTATTTATGTGCTTGTAAAATTTACAAGAAAGAAGTGCACCAAATAGATTGATATTAAAATGGTCTTTACTTAAAATGTGGATGCTTGGGTGATGTAATGAATTACGATTCGGAATTGTTAATTGGAGAAGAGTTTAAATTCCAGTTCTGTTCGTTATATTCACTTACACGCAAATACTCTTGGGAAAGGTATGAATCCACCCCTTCTCTCCTCAGCTATGGGTTAATTAGTAAGACTTGTATCACTAAATGATTTATATCTAAAAAAAGAAACAAAATAATCTTACCTCCTAAAAATATTTTCTGGCTTTAAAAAACCGGCAAAGGATTGATAAGCCATAAAAAATGAATGAATGAATCAATCAATAGGAGTCATGATAAATTATGATTCAGGTGTCAAAATAAATCCCTTTTAAAATTCCTTTAGTCTGCCAAATATAGTAAATATTCTTGGTATTATTAATACTGCAAGATGTTTAACAAATGGAAAATAGCATTATTAAAAGGAAAGAGTAACAAATTTTTCTTTTTTTTTTTTTTCTTTTTAGTGCGTGTGTGTGTGTGGGGGGTGTAAAATCTTGGTGATTTAAAACAACAAAAACACTTTTTCATTTTTCTTTCACCTTGAATGTAATCATTTTTTTTTTTATCATGACCAAAAGAAAAAAAATTACTCTTTTGGTTTTTGTAAACATCCAAAATAAAAAAAACAAAAAAAAAATAATCAGGCTCTTTCAGTGCCTTTCTCCACATTTTTTTTTTTTTTTTTTTTAAAAAGATTTTTCTTTTTATAAGCAGAATCTACTAATCAGGCTTTGTCTTATTTTTGGTTCATGGATCAATCTGCTTATCTCCCTTGAATAGCTTATGTCATTGGCATTGGATTTGTGCCAGTAGCAGACTGAAAAGTAATATCAGTATTAAAAGGCATCAACAATCAATATAAAATTTGTGTATGTTGTATTTCTTTATTTTTCCATTTTTTAAAAATTTTCATAATTTTTATTTTAAATTTTTTTTATAAAATTTGTGTATGTTGTATTTAATTTTTATTTTTTTTTAATTTTTAATTTTTTTAAAAAATCCAATTTAGGGGAATTTAATATCATGTATTTCCTTATACAGGTTGAGAATCTGTTATCTGAAATTCTTTGAACCGGAAGTGCTTCCTTTTTCAGATTTTTGGGGAGTACAGTCTATTTGTATGTATAAAATGGGGCAGCTTGAGAATGCAACCCAAGCATAAACACAATATCCCTTTACATTTTATAACACGTCTTATACATATATCCTGATGGCAGGTTTATATAGAATTTAATAAATTTTGTGTACTTTACAGATACAGGTAATGACAGTAGTCATGTAATGCTCACATGGATTTTTAAGTGGTGAAATTAAGATTTAACTTAAAATGTTTTTGTACTTTCTACTGCATGGTACAAAAAACATGATCACTACATATATAAATATACAAATAAATATCTTTACTGAGTACAAAACACCTGATAAGTAATTCACAAAGGTGTTCCTGTGAAGATCGCTAAAACTTGTGCCAATGTAGGCTACATATCTGTGCTGGGAAAGCCCCACCAGGGCAGATGAGGTCACTTACAACAGCTGCATATCACCTATGAATCTTCCAGTGCTTTCTGAAATTTTCCATATTTTTTTTTTCCTCTCTAAGGTTAAAGTTCACCCTCTTAAGGTAGAGGGTTATGGATAAAGGGGGTTTTATATGAATTGAAAGGGAAAATGTTTGACTCAAGATTTGAACTGTTTAAAATTGTAGCGATCAGGGATATATCCTCTAGGGAGTCTGTTCCATAGGGCAGTGGTTCACAGGAAGAAGCTGTTTGAGTGGAACCTCCTTCCATCAATAGAATAAAGAGGGAATGTGGGTGGTTTGCTACTATGTAAGTGGCAGCACTGGTCCTAGCAATGAAGGTCAAATCTGGTGGAACCAGGAGATGCACTTTTCATGGTAGTAGTGATAGAACAGGAGAGACACGTCACATCCCGCCTATTAGAGAGAGAGGTTGGAGGGCGGAAAATAATTTTTCTCCAATAAGGACTTGGAAAGGCTTTTGAACTCTATCAAGACTGGAAAGTGAGGTCTGTACAGCTCCTGTCCAAATTTGGCAACAGTGCTCCATTGTCGTCCCGATCTGGCTCTTATAAAGGTAGACGATAGCATGAGGAGTCAGGTACTTACTGAAGTGGTGCAAGGAGCCAATCATTTTACCTGCATCTTTAGTGATGAATTGTATATAGGAGTTCCACTTGAGGTCAGGTGTGAGTTTGAGGCCCGATGTCTTGAGGCATGAGGCCTCCTCGAGTGGACATCTGTTCATCGAGACTGGCAGTAGTTCAGGGTCTGATCGGCAGTTTGTGGCAAGTCATGTCAGCATTTGAAAAACTTTTGGAATTTCGGATAAAGGATACTCAACCCGAATACTGAAAATATGTAGCATGCAAAATAATGTTTTGAAAAAATAAAAATCCCTTCAAAACGAAGAGGCAACCAGCTACGATATGTGAATCTCAACAACAACAATCATAAACATTTAGGAAAGAAAAACAGCCTAAAACTTTGCTAGACACTAGCAATGAGGTGTCAGAATGGCTTCCTATTAAAATTCCTGTTTAGTAAAAAGATGTAACTTAGAATTTAAAAACAAATATGACATAAATAAATGAACACGTTATCAATTTGTTTCTAATAAAACTCTATAAACAACTGGTTAAAATGCTGCTAAACCCACATAACCAGCCACCTAGACAATTAAATGGTATGTTTTTTTAGTGGTTAAAGAATGTTGACTTTTCTAGCAGATATTGACTTAACCTTGTGATTAACCTAAGAATCTTGAAATCGTCTTGTGCATATTTTTAATTTACAGAAAAAAAAAGATGAAAATTTATACATTGGTGTAGTTGATTACTTGAAAAGAAAAATTTAAGTAAACTTTTTCTTTTTTTTTTTTTTTTTTTTTTTTTTCGTTTTTTTTTTTTTTTTTTTAATGTAGACAAAATATTTACATCATTTGGACTGTTGTCTTCATCTTATATTGCCATATTCGCAACATTTTAGCTTTTGTATGTTTCAGCCCTTTTTCAGGGAATTAACTGAAATTTAGATATCCAAAGAAAGGCATAGCATGTGGTATTAGAATGATATACACCCATGGACTAAAAGGGTTCAGTTCGAAATTTGAACATATATCATCTGAAGAAGGCTGGGGCATACAACGGCTGGAACATTGTGAATATAGCAATGCATATGAGGGCAACAGTTTGAATGATGTAAATAGTTACAATACCTCGTCTTAGAAATATAGACAGATAAAATATGTTTGTCATTTTGGCAAGCGTTGTTTTTGCGTTTTGACTTGAATATTATTTAAGATAATTTTATTGAATGAAACAAATTGGTTTCTTTGGCAAACAATTAGATATTTAGAGACATAAAGAAATTGAAGATGGTGATTTGCCAATTGTATATATTTTGATGCTATTATTGAGTAGAGGAAAAGATTTTTTTTTTTATGTATCCTCATTTGGCATATATAGGCACATCACCCTAATTGTTATTTTGGTGGAGTTGGTCACTAGGCACGGTGACCGGAAATAATCTTTTTTTTTTTTTTTTTTTTTTTTAAATCTTATTTCTCTATTATTATTATTAATATAGAGAGGAAGATCTACAGATTAATAATATTAATAATAATTAAAAAAAATATTGATAGGAGATCCAGTTTGTTATATAAATTAACTGTAAATTGATTCTCCTATAAAAGCCAAAACTATATTTCATACTGATTTTTCAAAAAAAAAAAAAAAAACTTAAGAGTTTTGAAAAACTTTTTTTTTTTTTTTTTTTTTCTTTTGAAATGCAACATACACAAATTTTGAAATTTGTGCTCTGGATGTTTTTCTTTTCTTCCTACATTATGATTGATTAAGCCCCCAAGATTACGAATTAAAAAAAAAAAAAATGATTTTATATTTTTTAATTTTGAGGAATGATGTATCAGCATATTTATTTTGCGTTCTATAGGTGGCATTAATTGCCATGAACTTTTATAAAATTTTATTTTTTAATTTTTTATTTTTAATTAATTTTTAAAAAAATATTTGTGACCTAGAATGCTTGATCCATAGTAGTAATAAAATAATTGAAAAATCCTAATTTATTTCCAGTCACAGTCACTATTGTACAAATTTACTGTTACTTATAATTAAGGAAGCAGATAGTGGCATTTCTAGCAATTTTAAAGTGGGGAGTTACACTTGGGGGTCAAGATTAATGTGGGAGTAGAGGAGTAGACAAAACTCAGTAAATGTGATTTTTTTTTTAAAAAAAAATTAAAAAGTTCGCCGTATTTATAAATTTCAGAAATTTTTTCAAAAATTGCTTCATTAAACAAAATTACTTTATTTAAAAATATTAAACAAAAATACTGCTGAATGAAAGTTTTCACAAAGTTTGGTAGTAATGCATTATAACCTCTGGCTTATGGCCACATCCTGTACGATCACCAGCAACATCAAGCCTGGTCTGTACCTAGATGGGTGACAGCTTGGGAAGATCAGGTGCTGTAAATGTGGATGTGCAGGTGGTGTAATGGATAATGACTCAGAATTGTTAATTGGAGAGCAGAGTTCCAATTCCTGTTGGGTTCGTTATATTCACTTATGCGCAAAATACACTTAGGAGGAGAGGTATAAATCCACCTCTTCTCCACCCAGTCTGAGTTAATTAGTACGTTGTATCACTAAGTCATGGTGGAGTAATGGATAGCGGCTCGGATTGAGGAATCGGAGAGCCGAGTTCGCATTCCAGTCAAATCCATTACATTCACTTATGTGCTGATACCCTTGGGAAAGGTATGAATCCTCTTCTTCTACCCCCCCCCCCAATGGAAGAAGAAGAGGATTCATACCTTTCCCAAGGGTGTTCATAGGTAAATAGCAAGACAGACCGGGTTCTATAGCCTTGAAAGAAATGGCAACCGGGTGTGGAGGGGGGGAATCTGCTCCGTCAGTCATGTATTGAAAGATACATGATCGCCTAAGCATGTATTTCACATGGCACATAACTGACTGATCACTAAACCATTATTATTTCAAAAAAATGTTACAATCTAAAATTATTTTCTGGCTTTAAACAACCTGCAAAGGGTTGATAAGCTGTAGAAAATGAATGAATGAATCAATCAATCATTATAATCTCTAAAAGTGTGATGGGGATAGGCAACTTCGAGGCCAAAGGAAAATCAAGGTGGAGAGAATGTCCTTTTTTGCCCTGTCCTCTCCTTAGAATCGCCAACAGAAGCAGGGATAGAAAAGGAGCAGAGAAAGAAAATCGAGTAGGATAATAAAAAAAAAGCATAAACAATTGGAGGAGTATAAATGAAATATTTTAGGTATACAAGGTCTGAAAAATAATGGGAATGTTCACATTCTTCAATGTGAGAAGCCTTGTCCACAATAAATTTTTGCAATCAGCAAAAAGATCCTGTGGTGTTTGCTTTGGTGTGTGAAGAGAGATGAGAGTTGTGGCAGGACACATCGTGGCTACTTTATTACAACAATGCATCTGCTCACAACTTGAACATCTGGCAGTTCCTGACCAAGAAGAACATGATCGTGTACTGGAACATCTTTCCTATTCACCTGATCTTGCTGTGTGACTTTTTTCTTTTCCCTAAGCTGAAAGCTTGGGGGACACTGTTTTGGAGGTGTGTGGGGGGGGCATCGTGGGCTGTAAAAATGGAACTGAGGGGGCATGCAAGAAGAATCCTTCCAGTAGTGCATAGAAGCATGACAGAAGGATGGAAAAGTGCGTTAGACTCGAGGGGGATTACTTTGAAGGAGAAACCATGTAGTTTGATGTTTGGAATTGAAATAAATTGTGATACCAGTCCCATTACTTTTCAGACAGACCTTGTATGTAAGGAAAGAGTATTTCTTACATGTACATATTGAGTGTAGATAAGTAAAATATACAATGGATTTTAATTTTTAATTCAACATATTTATTACTTCAAACGTTATTTTTTTTTTTTTTTTTTTTAGTGAATACCTTTATTTGAGTAGGCATTCTGTTTATTTTAAACAGTATTTATTTTGTCTACCAGCCTGCGCACTTTCGAAAACTTATTGACTGCACATTTTCTTTAATAGATTTTCTTGAGTCTGCATATCAGTACATGAAATAGATACAGTTTAAAATAAACAGATATCCACTAAAAATAACGTTTGAAGTAAAAGCTGTAAAAATGAATGCATTAGTGTTTATATACATAGGTATGGGCTTAAGTTCACTCTGCATAGGTTTATTTTAGCACAATGCCAGAAATATAGAGCATTCAGGGATGATTGTACTCCTTATTTACTCTCAGTAATTAATAAGACCAGCCAGCTATTACACCATGACTAAAGTATATAATTTTCTCACATATATAATTTGATTTTATATATATATATATATATATATATATATATTTTTTTTTTAAGCGTATCACCCCAAGCAAGGCTGGAGGCCACTGTCATGCAAGGGGTTATAGAAGGGTTGGAGGAAGAGAAGATAGGAGTGGTAAAGGAGCGGATGTGGAGAAAGAGAAAGACAGTGAGTCGATCAAGGCAAGGGGTTTACAGAAGATTTGGAGCGAGAGCAGATAGGAATGAAAGGTGAAAGGATGTGGAGAAGGGAAGTGGATAGATCAAGGCAACTGGAGATGATGATTGACGCTACACTTAAACCGTTGGAGATTGTATTTGTCAGGGAAACAGTAAAAGGGAAGGGAGTACCATAGGCGAGATGTGCGAGACATGAAGCTATTGGAGTAGAAGAGACGTCTACATCTAACAGTTTCAACGGTGAAGGGGTGGGAACGGGATATATATATATATATATATATATAATTATTCAAAAATTATAGCATAAATATGTTATAAAATCACTACAAAAATAGCCATTTTGTTTCAACACTTCTGGTGTCTTATCAAGTGATGGTGTTGAATGTAGAATCTTCTACATTCAACACCATCACTTACATTTGGCCACCTACATCCCCAGACTACAACCCCCTTGATTATTATGTGGAGATGCAGCTGAGCAAGAGACTAACAGAACTCCTTGTAACATCAAAGATGAAACGAAGGCGATGATTATGGCAGCATTCACCAACTTTAACAAGGAGACGGTCCGGAAGAGTTGCAGGAGATTCCGAAGTCGTTTGGAGGCCGTGGTTGAAGCCAATGGCGATTTTATTGAATAAATTTACTCTTTATTATTTGAAGATATTTTGTGTAATTTTGGTAAATATATCAGTTAAAATGAGATGTCAGTGTTATTTTCATTTCTGCGTAATTTGAATGATAATTTATCTATCGCAACCTGTATATATAAACTTCAGATAGAAAAAGGAAAATATGCACACCCACCTCAGCTGGTATATTTTCTCCTCAGAGGGTCTTTATCAAGGCAAATGCAAGGATTTTATTTTGTAACATTTATATACAAGAGCAAAACTTTAGAGCCTTTTCAAAATTTTTAAGTTTAGGAACACATAAATATTAGGTTAGAAGAAAAGTCGGTTATGGATATGATCAGAACCAGTTCTGATGATAAGTCAGTCGAAGATATGATCAGAACCAGTTCTGATGATAAGTCAGTCGTGGATATGATCAGAACCAGTTCTGACGATAAGTCAGTCGTGGATATGATCAGAACCAGTTCTGGTGATAAGTCAGTCGTGGATATGATCAGAACCAGTTCTGATGATAAGTCAGTCGTGGATATGATCAGAACCAAAAATACCTCGAGGATACATGGTACAGTGAATAAAGCGTTAGTTAGATGCAGTGACAAGACCCAAAGAGTGTGAGTTCAATACCTGGTTAAGGCGGTGGAGAACTTGGAGAGGGGAATTAATAGGAGATAAATGACATCCATTAGACATGGCACGTGGAACAAGAACAGTCTACCCCAGCGAGCGAAATAAAGGGTTCAGTTCGACATTCCAACCACCTGAAAAAGGCCGGAGCGTACAACGGCCGAAACGTGTTAAATATGGAAACAAAGATGAGGACAACAGTCCGAATAATGTAAATAGTGAGAATTGACATTGCATTTAAATGTTCGAAGATTGTAGCAGACAGGAAAGCAAGAAGCCGGAAGAGAGTTCCACAAGCAAGAAGTGCGAGAGAAGGAACTATAAGCATAGAACTTAAGATTTCAATTTAAAAATATTAAAAAAATTGGTTTTTAGAAATAGAATAACTCAAGTTAAGCAATTTTCATTGTGGCGTGTCGTAAATGGGTGAATGTTTTAGAATTCCATTTACACTGAATAAAAGCCTGATAGAAGTCGGTAGTAAATCTCTTGTAAAAAAAGAAAGAAAAGAAGTCTTAGTTCTTTTTGTTTATAGCTTCAGTTTGGAATCACTGCTAATTGCTAAAATAATATTTGGCCATGCTACCATTACTACTACTGTCACTATTTAATAATAATAATAAAACTACTTTTATTGTAAAAACGATTTTTTGTGTTTAGGGCAATTAAAAATAATTTTAATCTAAATTATATTATTTGTATGCAGCAAATATATTCGATGCACAAAGACAAGCATTAAGGGTAGTGTTTTATCTTTTTGATTAGAGATTGTCAGTAACTATAGACTAATCAAAAAGTGGTGACAAAAATAACTTGTTTACATAAATATTTCCATTTAATTTCCACGTATAACAGGAATGAAGCAAAAAGGGCTGAAGTTAATGTGTAATATCTACACTGATAATATTGAGGTATTATTTGATCAGAAACAAAGAAAAGAATGCTGAATTGTTATGTAATATTGGTTCTCCTACATGACAGTAAATGCTGGACAATCGGACGAAGAAGAGACTTGAAGCAAGAGAAATCTGGTTCTACAGAAGCATGCTGAGAATGCCATGAACAAGGTTTGTAAGCAACTATAAAGTCTAAAGGAAAATTGAAACAAATAAGGACATTTATACTCAGAATCAGAGACAGAATTTCTGGGGGACACAATGAAGAATTTATTTATTTTTAATTTAAAAAAATATTGTGTTTTTATTAATTCATTGAGGATCTTTGACTAATTTCATTACTTTGTTCCGGTTCATTCTTATTCAAGAGTAAGTGGGAGATGCGTACATGTTTGGAAATTACAGAATATTGTGTGAAGAGGCTTCGGTTTTCACTCGATCTTCCTATATGGCACTGAATACTGGACAGTCTCAGAGATGAAGGGCAGAAATAAATGTTGTGGTAACAGAAATGTAGCTTTACAGAACGATGCTACGAATACCATGAACTGGACATATGAGTAATGATAAAATTTTAACGATGCTACGAATACCATGAACTTGTAGAGGACCGTGGTGGTGAATGTGTGAAGATGTCTCTGGGTTAAGATTTCCTGCTAGCCGGTCCAGCTACATAGGAATGTTGGACTTTAATGGAGTCCAAAAAGATAAAGAAACAAACAAGACCGATATACATGTATGCAAACAAATATATATTAATAACAAATTACAATGACATGAAGACATGAAAAGTTACAGAGTGTTTGTATGGAGAAGTTATGTGTGTGCTGAGTGTCCGTACGAACGCGTATATTGTTTTTAGCGTGTTCCCAGAATTTGGGAAACGCTGTCTCTGTGCGAGGTCACATATTGGTGTAAGTGAAAAAGAGAAAGTTTTTCCTCGCCTCAGAACGAGGTTGCGACCCAAGGCCTGGGTCGAAAAAGAGAGATAGAGAGAAGGGTCAGCCAGTATTTATAGTCAGGGGATTGAGACCCCTGTTGAAGGATTAAGGAAATGAGGAGGAACTAACTGCGACAAACTGGACATATGAGTAATGATAAAATTTTAACGAAAACAGAAACAAAAAGGATATTTCTACTTATGATCAAGAAGAGACAACTGAAATTTCTAGGGCACATAATAAAGAAAGAGGGCTTAGAAAATTTGACACCAACAGGACATACTGAAGGTAAAAGGAACAAAGGAAAGTAGAATCTAACATGCTTAATGAGCTTGTGTAAAAAATGGTTGGCAGAACAGGTGTTAGGCAAACCTTACTATGAGCTAGAAAGGACTGGAAGCTCTGGAGAGCACTTATCGCTCAGATGAAGAAAGATGAACTTCATTACTAATTCACTAATAATTGGTCTACGGTGAGGACCGAGCTATTTATTCAGCTTTGTGAATTAGTAATGAAGTACATCTTTTTTCATCTGGGTGATCATAGCTCTCCACAAATTCCAGTCCTCATATAATCTGCTGTAATCACTTGGTAAGTAAATATCCTATGGTAAGGAGAATTTCCACTCGCCTATTTTTAGATATTTGTTATTGTAAATAGGAGCAGGTACTGCCTTTTGGAGAGGGAAGTTTCCAGCAGTCATCTCGGACAGCCGGACCAAACATTCTTGCTGTAATATGTTATATGTTTTGTATTACTGTTTCTGTTAATATAATTGTTTAACTCAATTTCTGGCCTTTATTTCTGGCTCCAACAAGGCCACAACAATGTTGAACTTTTTCCCGCTCATTTATGATTCCTTCTTTACTTGGAATGGAATGTGTAAAATGATTAGTTTGAAAGGCATCGTGAATTCCAGATGTGGATATCTTTGTCTCTTTGAGATGTGTTTCCGCCATGAAAATGTATTTGTTGGCCTTGTA
The DNA here is from genome assembly GCA_964036315.1 of Acanthosepion esculentum. Taxonomy (NCBI): domain Eukaryota; kingdom Metazoa; phylum Mollusca; class Cephalopoda; order Sepiida; family Sepiidae; genus Acanthosepion; species Acanthosepion esculentum. Next base: position 63,438,432 of record OZ038494.1, read on the forward strand.
AGTGCGGTGACCATTAATGATTTTTAATCATTTCACCCCATGCTAGGTGATAAAGCCACTAAAATACATGGGATTGAAAAAAAAAAAATCCGAGAAAAACCATTATTAATGGGGTGGGGGTGGGGGGAATAACAAAAGAACAGGATTCAAGGGAACCAAAGATGACGATTGACATTGTATTTGAATTTTTGTAGATCAAAATTGACAGGAAAGCAAGAACCCAAAAGAGAGTTCCATAAGCGAGAATTTTTTGTTGTTGTTGTGTAAATCAATTCACCCCAAGCATGGCCACTAAAATGCAAGAAATTACTGAAAGTGAACCCCGCCCTGTCCGCTGGGGCTTTAGAATACGCCGACTGCACCTTTGCAGTGGGGTACCACCACCGCCAATGAGGCAACCTTTTTGTCGTGGAGGGTGACCCGTAATGTCTGTGGACAGGATTCTGGTGGTTGAATGCGTCAGGAGTCAAGGTTAGATACTTCTGATTCACAACACACCACTTTGGCCTTTACTTGGACTAAACGGGCGGTCGGAGAGGCCCGATCCGATCAATCAGCTGGTCATTCCAACTCCTAGCGCCTATAACTTTATCAATTTATGGAATACTTTATAACTAAATACAATACCTCAAATATACTCCGGAATAAAATACCATCTATATCCAATGTGTAGGCGTTAGAAGGCGATGGCTGAGGGTCAATCGGTTCGAAGAAATCTAGACTTAGACATGGCTGTAAAGATACCAGTTTGTACACTTATTTGGGGAGTGCTCAGAGTCTCCCTCGAATACGAGTTTGTGTAGCCCATACCTTTTAATGCGACTGGGTTTCCCTCTTGACACGTCCCAATGTCGAGCTCCGAGGTGGGTGGGGAGCATAGGCAGTAATTCTTTTCTGTGTCAAAATAACGAACAACCAAAATAAAAACCCAAAAGAATATCTTTCAGAGTCTGATTCTGAAAAAGAATTAAGTACTGAATTTTCAAGTTTTCTTGTTTTTGCGTCTCTAGATGAAACTCCTCTGGCAAAACTTTTCCCTTTCTTGATCGAAAAAGTGCTATCCAGTAGGATTAACCCCAAAACAGTTAAGAAATTGAGAAACGGTAATTTTCTGGTAGAAGTCGAAAATAGGAAACACGCCGAATGTTTAATGAAGATGAAGACTTTCCATAACATCAAAATAAAAACCTCCCCCCCATGAAAGACTGAACACTTCTAAGGAAGTTATTAAAAGCAGAGTGTTGTCACTGGCCACACTTAAGGAAACCACATCTGCCTTTGGAAGTCAGGGGTCAGTAATTACCGTAGATCACGATAAGGAGAAAGGAGAAACTATAACAACAGACACATATATCCTTACTTTTGTCACACCGCAAATCCCTAGAAAAATAAAAGTCGGGTACAACATTGAGCCAGTAGGACAATAGTCGCGCTTTCAAATGCAAAGACCACATTGAGAAGCTCGTGCACTTGGGACTAAATGACTGGCCCAAATTTCAGACCAACCTGAAGGACATATGCTCCAAGGAGATAGTGCAGACTGAACCACAGAAGAGGGCCAATGAAAGAATTGACATAATAAAGAAATAACAAATACAAAGTCTACCGCTCAAACTTACCCCCCCCCAAAAAAAATACAAAAATCTCCTCCAAAGAAAGGCACAGCGATCTCCTATTCGTCCACCAAAAACCATCAAAGATAGACTTAAGAACTTATCTGCCCCCCCCCCCCAACAACCTGCAACTTAAGAACTTATCTCCTCCACCAAATTAAAAAAAAAGACCAGCAAAACAAAAACAGAAACTCACAGTAATCAAATTCCTACCCAAAACCGATTTGACAAACTGGAAGAAATGGAGGTGGAAAGCCAAAACCCACAAACGGCCAAAACCTCCAAACTGAAAACCTCGGAAAATGAAATCCCAACCACATACTAAGCTAAAGCCCCCAAACATTTAGCAATCATGTATCAAATAATTCAATGAAGCTAACGCAGAATAAAGGAAAACTTTTAAAGAACTGCTTCTGCTAATAACCTATCACCGGCAGCTGTTTGCCTTCAGGAAACATTCCCTAAGCAAAATAACAAACTGAATACTAAAGAATACCAGCAATAAAAACTACATACATGACACTGGGCTTTTGAGTACCAGGCGGTACATCAGACCTAGTTAGGAATGATGTATTGCAAAGTAGAATAAATTTAATTACTTCGCAGGTAATTGCTCCTGAAGTGACCTTACACAGGCCAACAAACATCTGCTCGGTATATATCCCACCGAATGAACAAGTAAATGAAACTAAAATTCACGAAGTCATAAGGCAACTCCCTGCCCTTTTTATGTTACTAAGAGACGTTAATTGTCACAGTACCATAAGGGGATGTAAAGAAACAAACTAAAAGGGAAGGACCTTAGAAACAATTATTTATAACAACGACTTATGAATTTATAATCATAAAACTCTAACTTACACAAATGCATTTTCTGACAGATAATCGGCAATAGATTTATCCTTATGTGATCCATCAATTTATATGGATTTCTCTTGGAAGGTACTGGCAGGCATATACGGTAGCGATCGTCCTACAATACTCAGAACATAATGACAAAAATATTTTCCACTGGAAATTTGGCGGAGCGAACTGGGGAGAATTTAAAAACCAATGTTCTGAAAGGACTTAAAACATTTCACGGTAATCTTCATCTCTATAATTAAAAATGCATTCCCAAAAATTCAGCACCCCCCAAAAAACAACAGAAAAAAACAACAATGCAACAGACCTTGGTTAAATGATGAATGTATCAGGCTAAGAAGAGTACAGTACTGTTCGATAAAAGTGACTCACCTGATTTTTTTTCACTAAATGGTCTCTTCTCCGACGAAACGAAAGTTTAGCTAAATTCAAAGGATAAACGATCTAAAATCCGAAGAAGAAGCTTTGAAATCTCTTTGAATTTAGCAGTAAGTACTGTCAAGCATCCGTTCAGTATAAAGTAGTGGGGATGCTTTTCTTTTCATGGAACTGGTTTCTTAAAACCTATTGAAAAGACCTTCAGGAGCGAGCAGTACAAGAGAATTTTAGAGTCTTGCCTGCTCCCTTCTGCTGTAAGGGTGCAAATCAACCCCACGAAGCTCATTTTTATGCAGGATAATGCTCCCTGTCACCAATCAAAATTGATGAGGGAATACTTTGATGAGAAGCAGGTGAGTGTTATGACATGGCCTCCCCAATCTCCTGACCTCAACCCCTTAGAAAACTTATAGAGCATTATAAAGTACAGGCTCTCGAGAAAGCAGTTGAGCAACAACGAGGATTTGATTGTGAATTTCATATCCGAATGGAATTCAATGCTTGGAGATGAGATTTGCTAGAACTTAATCAAGACAATGCCAAAAAGGGTTGAAAAGGTTATTCAAAATAAAGGAAGACCCATAGATTATTGAATATTTCAAACTATATTACCTATTATAAATAAATTATATCTCTATTATTCTTTATTTAAAGCTGTTCGGTTATGTTTCTATTGATTACCAGTTGCAGGAAATAAGTGAGTCACTTTTTTTGCACACAGTTTTTCCCTAAATCTCATTTATATCCCAAATTATAATTATCAATAGAAAACCTTAGGGTGAGTAAACTTTTTTACTAGGTGGTCGGGAGGTGGTCTTTATATTAGTAAGATTAAAAATTAGTTTGATCTCAAAAACAATAGGCGAAAAATTTTTTAAGTAAAAAAAATCAGTTGAGTCACTTTTATCGAACAGCACTGTAGTTCTGAGAGAATTCAATAAACAACCTACAACCTCTAACTTGCTGCAATTTAAGCAACTTCGAGCAAAAGCACGTAAATAATTAAAGAAACCCCAAAGAATGCTGGAAAAACTACGTCAAAAGACTCAATTCTGATACAAAAACAAAATCCGTCAAGAATATGATAAAGAGAATAGCAGGCAAATACCAAACAAACACCGTGAAAAACCTCTCGATAAATAACTTTGAAATAACCAGTAAAAAGGAGATCGCTGACCAACTAACCAAAACAAAAGAAAAAAAAATTAAAAACTTAAAAAAAATGAATCTGCCAAGAATGGTAGCCAACAATTTCTAAAGCTCAAACAAAGAGCGTAAAAACAAAAAGTAAACTTTAGATCAAATAATGACGAGAGCTATAACCTACCATCTACTCTGGAGGAACTACATGAATCTTTAAAGAAAGCCCACAATGTAGCTATGGACCCAGACAATATTCACTACGAATTCATAAAACAGTTACCCAACAAATCACTACAAATGTTATCAAAAATGTATAATAACATATGGGCAAATGGCAACCTCCCAGAAATGTGGAGACAGTCATTCATCATCCCTATTCTAAAACCTGGAAAGAATGACACAGGACCTGAAAACTACAGACAGATAGCATTAATCAGCTGCCTATGTAAAACTATGGAGAGAATGGTCAACAACAGGTTGACTTGTTGCATGGAAACTAAAGTCTTAACCAACGACTCTTCCAATGTGCTTTTAGTAAAAAAGAAGCACCATAAACCAAAACCACTTAATACGCCTAGAAACCTTTGTAAGGGAAGCCTTCATTAAGAAGGAACATCTCACAGCAGTCTTTTTTTTACTTGCAAAAGGTATACTATACGATATAGAAATTTGATATCTTGAAAGACCTGCACGAACTGGGCCTAAAAGGAAGGCTGACTCAGTTCATAGAGAATGTGCTGGAAGACCGAAGATTTCAAGTCCGTATAGGAATTACGCAATCAGAACTGCAAAATTAAGAACAAGGGGTTCCACAAGGAAGCATTCTTTTTACAACCCTATTTTGCGTGAAAATTAACTCCTGAGTTAAATCTCCAAGCCCAGAGTGAGATACGACTTTCTAATAATGTACAGATCTCGACAAATGCATTCCATGGAAAGACAAATCGAACAATATCTCAATAAATTACAAAAATGGGTCACGGAAAATGGTTTTACATTTTCCAAAAGGAAAACCAAATGCCTACATTTCTACAAATTAAGGAAATTGCACATCGCCCCCTGTTTAAAATTAGATGGAGCAGAAATCACAGTAGTGGAACAAGTTTCTAGGCATCATATTTGATAAAAAATTAACGTTTATTTCCCATCTAAAATATTTAAAAGTAAAATGAAAATGTAGTAAAGTCCTTCAACTTCTGTGTGTGGTAGCCCATCATGAATGGAGAGCAGATCGACAAGTATTAATTAAATTACACAGATCACGACTTCGCTCAAAACTGGATGACGCTAGTTTCATATATGGGGCGGCCAGAAAATCATGCCTGAAAATACTCAGCGCAGCCTATCACCAAGGCCTCAGACTAGTACTTGAGGCTTTTAGGACATCCTCAGCGGAGAACTTATACACAGAAGCTAATGAAACACCTCCACATTTATGGCGCACTAAACTGGCACTAAAGTACTATGTCAAACTAAAATCATGCACAACTAACCCAACTTGCAGCAGTAACTTTAAACCTAATTACTGTGATCTATTACAACAAAAAGAAAATACAATACAAATCTATGAACTCAGGATGAAAGCCATTGCTGAAGAGTTAGGGACCTCACTTTCAAAAATACAAAAAACGGCTGCAGCCAGTATTCCACAATGGATAATCAATCAACCCGAAGTTTTGCTTGAATTAAATAAACACCCTTAAAACAACAACAAAAAATAAATAAATAAAAAACGCAACCACTCACATTCCAGGATAAGTTTCAGGGCCTATTGGAAAACTATCCTAACCATGCACCCATCTATACAGACGAGTCAAAGTGTGAGGACAAGACAGGATGTGCAGCAGTGAACCAAAATATTACCAAAAAAGCGCCTCCCAAAGAGAAGCTCTATTTTTATTGCGGAGTTTGACGTAATAGAGCTAGCTCTCAATAACATTAGACAGAGCAATCAAAAAAATTCTCAAAAATTTCTTAATTTTTTCGAACTCACTATCCGTCCTAATGGCCTTGTAGGAAAAAAAATCCAACAACCCAATCATTATTAAACTATTATGCAAAATGAGCAGCACTACTTGCAGGCATAAACTATGTTGGATTCCTAGTAACATCGGAGGAGAAAATAATAAAGCAAACCTAGCAACCAAATCAGCTTTAGATATGGATGTAGATTCAATGACCAAAATCCCATAAACTGACTTAAAGGAAGTCATTACCAAATACATTAAAAATAAAAAAGAATGGTAGCGGTTTTGGGACGATAACACACAGAATAAGCTTTTCGTAATTCAGCCCAAACAAGGAGAATGGAAGTTGGCTTTCAGAAAATCTCGAAAGGAAGAGGTAGTTCTTATCTACTTACGCATTGGCTAGAATAATCCACTCGTGCTTGCTAAATAACGATGGTCAACCTGTATGTGAAACAGCATTAAACATATATTACCTGAGTGTTCAGACCTTGCTCTCTCAAGACGAAAATGTTATAATTTAAACAACATGTGTGAGATCTTTGAGAAAGCAAAAATGGATGACATAATATAATTTCTTAAAACAGTGGGCCTATACCAAAAAATATAAACTAAATAGGAATGTCAATAAAATCAATTTCTCTACAAACTGTATATCTGTAAAAGAATACATCAATAAATCCAGACTCTCGACAAAAAACCCTCTTTATAAAAATACGTCAATGAAACCTGTTCGTCCTGGGTATGACGATAAACTACATCCGGCAGCAAGGCCTCTGATCAGGAGGTTTTGAGGAGCGTGGAGCCACCTCTTAATTGCTGGTATTCCCAGGTCCACCCTGACCCGTGGTAGTAGCACCTGTTATTGTCCCAACTGTGGGCAAATAGGTAACCTTCAAACTGTGGTCAAAACACTATGAAAATGTGAAAATAGGTTTTAATACCAGCAATACATTTTTGGAAAAATTATTATCAGCAATACATTTTTGAAAAAACAAGTACCAACAATAAAATCATTTCGGCATTGAATAACCCATTGATTGTTGATATACCGTAAAACAAAATAAACAATGAAACCTGATTTACAAAGGGATATCTTACAAAGAATACATATTCTATTCATAAAAATATATTGTAAAAGTCTTGTCGGCACTAAATAACCCATTGAGGTTGATATACCGTAAAGCAAAATAAACAATAAAACCTGATTTACAAAGGGATATCTTACAAAGAATACATATTCTATTCATAAAAATATATTGTAAAAATCTTGTCGGCACTAAATAACCCATTGAGGTTGATATACCGTAAATCAAAACCAACCAACAAATCAACCAACTGGAAGTGAAAGGGAATGAGAAAACCTTAGTGAGGAAAAAGGAGAATAAAAGAACAGGATTCAGAAAGATAAGATAACAAGTGATAAAAATGGATATCTTACAAAGAATACATATTCTATTCATATAAATCTATTGTAATAATCTTGTCGCCATTAAATAACCCATTGGGGTTGATATGCCCTAAAACAAAACCAACCAACGAACCAACCAACTGGAAGTGAAAGAGAGTGACAAGATTTTAATGAGGAGAAATGAGAATAAAAAGACAGCATTCAGGAAGACAACATTGCTTTTAAATTTAAATTTTTTCACGAATTTTTGAACAGTAAAATGATGAAACTTATTTGCCAATCTCATAGTACGCTTAAATTTTAACAGTCGAGGTGCCAATGAGAAGAGCTCATTAGAACATGTTCCATGAAAATATTAAAAAGACATGCGGAAGTTACGTCACGTGGATGGGAGAGTGTAAGTCACTCTCCCATCGACGTGACGTAACTTCCGCATGTCTTTTTAGTCGAGATGCCAGGTCATTACAGACTCTCTGGATTTTGCTGTGAATCTCGTGATATATAGAAGGTGCTCCAGACCATATGCAGCAGCAATATTTAATGAATGGACCAATGGTAGGTTTATAAATGTGCAAAATGAATTCTGGCAAGATAAATTGTCAGGTACACACAGTGAACCAACTGATTGTTAGTAACTGATTGATCCTCATTTTTTAAGATCAGCTGCCAGTTTTACTTTTTCGTACCTGTCGAGCTTACTATAAAGTGGCACGTGTAAATAGTGCCATCATCATAGATATTGAGCTGAGAACTGGCGACATTGGGAAGGCAACGTAGAACCAATGTAGGTCTAAAGATAGAACTCTGGGGGACATTTACATTAATTTAAAAAGGATATACAAGTGTGGCTGTTCAACACGACTTTCATTACACGAATTGTAAAGATTGATTGCATTAAGAGACATTATAGACCTTGAACTTTAGGTGCATACAGACAACCCATATATCCAGTTAAAAAATAAAAATAAAATCACCCTAGATAATGGCTAAAAGTATAGCCGAAAGTGCTCAGAATAACAACATTTGGACAGTTTCTACACACTCTGTTCACAGAAAAGAAAATACAGTGTAACCCGGATATAATGAGTTGTCGTGACCGGAGAAGAAGTTTCTTATATCCGGGTTTCTATTATATCCAGGGTTTGGTCTATTTTGTTTAGGTAAGTATGGCTCTATATCGGGACCAGAGAAAATCTTTCTTATATCCGGGTTTCTCTTATATCCGGTTTCTCTTATATCCGGGTTTCTTATATCCGGGTTACACTGTACTTGCATGAACAGAAGAAAAATTAAATAAAAAGCTTAATCGTAGTGCCTTGTCTGTCGTCTTTCATGAAACATGTATAAAAGAGGGATTGCTGCCTAAATACACAATAATATATCAAGGAGAATGCGAGGATGTTATTTTATAACAAGTATTTATATACAAGAGCAAAAATGTTATTGTTTTTCCAAATTTTCGAGTTACGAACGTTCATCAATATTCATCAGTTTATTAGACATTGAACTCTATCACTTTGTCGCTCTCATCGCTTGCTTGATATTTCAGCCAACCTGATCAATATTGATGAGTGTTCCTAACTCCAAAAGTTTGAAAAAACCAGTAACATTTTTGTTCTTGTATATAAATAATTGTCACAAAATAAAGTCCTTTGCCTTGATAAAATCCCACGGAGGACGAAACTCGTCAGCTAAGATAAGATTCCTTTTTGTCTTACACACTAAACACACACACACACTAAACACACACACACACACACACACACACACACACACACACACACACACACACACACACACACACACACTAAACTCTCTCACACACACACACACACACACACACATATATATATATAGGTTTAAGTGTAGCGTCAATCGACATCTCCAGTTGCCTTGATCTATCCACTTCCCTTCTCCAGATCCTTTCATTTTTCATTCCTATCTGCTCTCGCTCCAAATCTTCTGTAACCCCCTTGCCTTGATCGACCCACTGTCTTTCTCTTTCTCCACATCCTCTCCTTTACCACTCCTATCTGCTCTTCCTCCAACCCTTCTTTAACCCCTTGCGTGATAGTGGCCTCCAGCCTTGCTTGGGGTGATACGCTTAAAATATATATATATATATATATATATATATATATATATATATATATATATATATATATATAAGAATAATAGTGGGGAAATAAATGATGATGCAAAGTTGATTAGTGATGCATTTTCTTCCAAGAAGGAACTTCTGGAAAAAAGAAAACAGAAACATCATTAAGGAGCGAGAACAATAGAAGAGTAACCAGGAAGACATTAGATAATGAGTGACATTGCATTTAAACTTCTGAAGGTCAAAGTTGGCTGGAAAGTATGGAGCCGGAAGAGATTTCCACAAGCGAGAAGTGCGAGAAAAGAAACTGTTAGCATAGAACTTACGGTTGCATCTAGCCAAATCAACTGTAAATTGATGAGATCTCGACGCCAGTCTAGTAATGTGCTTAAATTAAAAAAAGTCTAGATGCCATAGCGAAGAGCTCATCCGAACAATTACCATAAAAGTATTTATAGAAAAGTCAGACGGAAGCGACTTTACGGCGGTGGGAAAGGGACTGAAGACGAGACGCCAGATCAGGAATAATGATATCACTGATTTTTCTTTAGATTTTATCAAGGATCTCTAAATACATAGCTGGCGTACTATATGTGGCAGCGATATTTAAACGATCGGCGAATGGTAAACTTATAAATATGCAAGGTAGATAAAAACTACATTCTAAGGATACAGAGAAATCCATTCATTTTAACAAGAGGTGGTAGGGTATTCATTTTCACTGACAACTATTGTATTAAAAGTTACTTTCAAAAAGAGGTTAAGTTAAGGTAGGGTAGGGGTGCCTTTTCCAACGAATGATGACATCCGTTCAATGCATGTCGTCTAGACATTTTCAACGACAAAAAGTTTTCGGCACTTATGTTTCACCGTTAAATTTGTACTTGTATACATAAAGATTTTTTCATAAAAGGCTTGTTTGTACATGAATACGTCGTATTGAACCACAATTTATCGTTAGAAACTAATATTATGAATGTATGTACGTATAAAACTCAGTAAATTTAAAAATAAGTTATTCCAAAATTCGCTTGAAAATGAAACAGAACTAGGGACTTTAATTTAATTCTATAATTAAAATTGAAGTTTTTAGCTTTTGGTTTTGAAACATGGTAATTCATGTGTAGCGATGGAACCATATTTTTAAATTAGTAAATTTATGATATTTATGCTCTGTGGATTTGCATTGAGCCCTGTTTTGTAAAAAATAAAAATATTAATAAGAACACCGGATTATATATGTTACTGTTCTTTCTCTTTATTATTATACTATATATCTATCTATCTATCTATCTATCTATCTATCTATATATATATATATATATATATAAAGAGCAAAAATCAATTTGTCTTTATTCATATTGTCCTTTTACAGATTTTAGTTATATCTGGAAATTTACACACACACACATTTATATATATATATATATATATATATATATATATATATATATATATATATATATATATATATATGTGTGTGTGTGTGTGATTAAAATATAGTTTTAAGGTATGCTATATTCATGGGTAAAAGCGCCCAATATCAGTGATAGAGCGTATTTAATTATAAAAGACGACACTGAATTCAACACCACGTATGAAACAGACTGTCATCGCTTAGTGTTGAGCCCAGTGTCCACTTCAACTAAGTATTAAACTTTTACTTATATATATATATATATATATATATATATATATATATATATATATATATATATCACCAAATCGAGAATTCTTCTCGACTCGTTCCTTTCAATCATCTCTGTCATACATCGTTGTCGGCAGGTCCTTCAGATGGTATTCAGAGTCATCGACAAGTTGATCAACCGATCTTTTGCCGCTCAATGGGGTCCATAGTAGGGCGTCACTCATAACTTCTGACTTACTTCTCCAGGACTGACCAGTTAGCCGAAGCCTTCTCTCTTAGCGAAACTGAAATAGCAGGAAGATGACCATACAGGCGTTTCTTCATACAAGCCAAAATCGATACTATCGCGAATGTATGTGTAAACAAGCAAGCAGCGACTGCATGGAAAATAGTCAATGAAATCAGTGGCCTAAAAAGCTGTAGTAAAACCAGACTAAAGGCTGTTGATCAAAATGAGAGGATCAGCAAATGGAAAAGGCATTTTGAAGACCTGACAATGAGTTATTCCCATTTTATAATCCACTTTATCAATCAGACCCGATTGAGCGCTGTACAGAAGGTTGCATACTCCCCTTTCCAAAGAAAGGAGGCCTTGGCCAAACAACAAACTATCGAGTGATAACACTCACCACAATAGCCTCTAAAATCTACAACCTGCTCTTATTGAATCGCATCCGCCCTGAGCTGGACAAAATCCTCCTCAAAACAGATCAACAGTTGGCCAAATTCGAAACATTCGACGTATAATTTATGGTGCAAAAGCCAGTAACCTCAAAGCTGTGCTTGTATTTGTCGATTTCTTCAAAGCCTATGACTCCATCCATCGTGGCAAACTCGAAGAGATCATGTTAGCATATGGGATCCTGCAAGAGACTGTATCAGCCATCATGATACTGTATAAGAACCCTCGCTCAATGGTCCGATCTCCCGATGGAGATACAGAGTTTTTCAACGTTGTCGCGAGAGTTTTGCAGGGAGATACGTTTTCCCCCTTTTCTTTTCATTCTGTGCCTAGATTACGCCCTGCGAACATCATCTGATCTAAATACAGATCTGGTGTCCACCCTTGAAAAAGCAAGAAGTTTACGTCACCCAGCAAAAACAATAGCAGACTTAGATTACGCGGATTACCTTGCCTTGTTGTCAGACACGATTGACAAGTCTACCGAACTTCTCCATCTCGCGGTCAGCGAGATTGGTTTCTATATGAATGCTGGCAAAACAGACTTTATCAGCTACAACCAAGAAGGAGAAATTAAGTGGAAAAACGGCAACAACATCAAGTCCGTCCAGGAACTTGTTTACCTCAGTAGCAACATCCAGTCAACGGAGAGAGACATCAAAATCCGCAAAGGGTGTTCTTGATGGTCTGAGAACCATCTGGAAGTCCTCCCTCTCTAACAATCTTAAGAGGGACTTCTTTAAGGCGACGGTAGAATCTGTCTTGCTCTACGGCTCAACAACATGGACACTGACCAAACACCAAGAAGCATCACTTGACAGAAGATACACAAGGATGTTATGAGTTGCACTGGACATCAACTGGAAGAAAAACCTAACAAAGAAGCATATATATATATATATATATATATATATATATATATATATATATATATATATATCAATTATGTGGTGCGGGTTCAATTTATATTACGCGAATCATTCATACGAAAAGCAGATCATGAAGTTCATTATCTGCTTTTCGTATGAATGATTCGCGTAATATATATATATATATATATATATATATATATATATATATATATATACATATATATATATATATATATATATATATATATATATATATATATCTACAGGAAAAATACAAACCATTCGACAACCTCACATACAGACAAAGACTAGCCTTAGAGAGCATCCGAAAAAATAATAACATAATTATAAAAGAAGCAGATAAAGGCAGCGCCATAGTGATCATGGACAGAACATACTATAAAACAAAAATTCTAGAAACACTAGAGGATAGGAATAACTACAAATTAATTGACACTAACATAGACAAAAACATTATATCAAAAATTACAAAACTCTGCACAACACATAATAAAATATTAACAAAAAAAGAGAAGGATTTCCTAATAAACTTTATACCAAAAACAAGCAATTTCTACGGACTACCTAAAATTCACAAATCACGTGAAATAAAAGCAGCTACAGAGACACAAAAATCCGAATACATTAGCATCCCAAACCCCAGTGACCTTACATTCAGACCAATAGTAGCTGGACCAGCCTGTCCAACTAGTAAACTAAGTAACCTGATAGACATAATATTGCAACCATATACGAAACAAATTAAAAGTCACATCAGAGACGATATACATTTCCTTAGCTGCATACCACAAAAGGTGGATCCGGGAACTCTTATGGCAAATTTTGATATTAGTAGCCTATACAGCAACATACCCCATGAACTAGGAAAGAAAGCAATCTCATTCTGGATTGAAAAACATCCAGAAACACTACATCCGAGATTCACTAAAGAGTTCATTATCGATAGTATAGACCTAATTTTAAACAATAACACCTTTGAATTTGATAACAAAAACTATATCCAAACCCTGGGTACAGCAATGGGAACAAAAATGGCTCCAACATATGCCACCTTAACATTAGCTTACCTAGAAGAAAACCTCTATGAACAGATAGAACAAATATATGGGGCAAATATAAAAGCCCAGTTCACTAAATCTTGGAAAAGATACTTAGATGATTGCTTCATCTTTTGGAAATCCTCATGGGGCGACATTAACCAATTTCACACTCTACTTCAAAACTTACACCCAAAAATCAAATTCACGCAAGAATATAATTTTAACGAATTACCATTTTTAGATATACTCATTAGAAATAAAAACAACCATATAATCACAGATATCTACCACAAACCCACAGACACCCAACAATACCTTCATTTCAAGAGCCACCACCCCAAAAGCTGCCTAAAATAATCCCCTACTCCCTAGCACGTAGGGTTTGTACTATAGTTACTGATAAACACCTCCGAAAAACCCGCTTAGAAGAACTACATAAAACTCTAAAAAAACGAGGCTACCCCACAACACTAATAAACAAAGGTTTTGAACTCGTAAAAAAAATCCCTCTAGACCAACTTAGAAATAAAAAGAACTCGTAAAAAAAATCCCTCTAGACCAACTTAGAAATAAAAAGAAACGTAACGTCGAGCCAACTCTAGCATATGTCTCAACATACAACAAAAACAATCCAGAAATATTCACAAAAATTACCAAAAATCTAGACCTACTTAGCAAGAATAATAAACTGAATAATATACTAAAAACAACCAAAATAATTAAAAGCAAACGCCAATCTAAAAACCTAAAACACATATTAACCTCATCTAAATTTACCCAACACACAATACAGGGAGTCACAAAATGCAACAAAAAAAGATGTGGGGTTTGTGACATCATTATAGAAGGAAACTCCTACACTTTTGAAAACCCCAAAACAACGTTCACAATAAACAAAAACTTAAACTGCAACTCTAAAAATGTGATTTATGTACTTAAATGCACAAAATGCAGGAAGTCATATATAGGCATCAGCCAACAACTGAACAACAGGGTCTCCCTACACAAAAGCAACATAAAGTTGCCAGACAACAGGAAACTTTTTGTTTCACAACATATCTTTGAATGTAACCAGGGTAAATTTAATATCATGCCGATATATCAAACAGACAATTATTCCTACCTACAAATACAAGAAAAAAACTTCATAAATAAATTCAAACCGGAACTAAATAGATCATGACCCCACACACAAAAGCACACAGCATGCACACATGGTGACCAAATACAGTAATCAAGTCATTCCCATACATGCACACATGCTCACATACGGGTATCTGTGGAACACGAAAAATGTATATATGTACGCATATATATATATATATATATATATATATATATATATATATATATATATATATATATATATATATGCGCACATATTGGCGAAAGCAGGGGAGCTACTCACACAAACCCCACGCAACTTAGGAAGTACGTGTGTATGTATATACGTATGTATGTGTATATATATATATATATATATATATATATTTGTGTGTGTGTGTGTGTGTGTGTGTGTGTATGCTGGTTCCATGTAACTTGGGAAGAATGTGTGTGTACGGTTGTGCGTGTCTGTGCGTGTGTACAGATTCCTTGTAGTGGGACAATGTACGTGTGTGCGTTTGTGTGTATGTTTGTGTGTGTGTGTGTATGTGTACAAATGTGTTTACTAATTCTTCATGGTGAGACAGTGTATGCATTGAGAGGGAATATACACACACATATATACACGCATGCTGACAGGAACACACGAAAATGAAAATAGAACTAAGAACACACAGGGGTCATTAAAACATTAAAAGATAAGATACCGACAACTAATTCATCACTTCTCAAACCAACCTGAATTGTTTTATTGTTTTCGCTCAGAACTCTTCACTGCCATTTCAAGAAAGACATTCGGATTACTAACACAAAAACAGAGAATGTCTCATATCGAGAATATTTAACATTGAAAAACATAAAGGAAAAAAATGAATTATTTTTAATAATATGTGGAAATCTCCACCCTTTACCTGAAGACGGTCGCGAGACCAGAAACACGTGTTGTAAAATTATGAAAAATAAAGAATAATATTTTTTTTTTTTTAAATCCACATTACAACCAAAAAAGTTTGCGGTACCTCTCTTCTTTTTAATATACACACTTTTCTCTCGTTGGAACCAGTATAACCTCTTCATTTTATATATATATATAACCCCAAAACAACGTGCCATGTGTCATGTGTCCTCAAGGACACATGGCACAGTGGATAAAGGCGTTGGTAAGATCCAGTGACAGACCCAAAGAGCGTGAGTTCAATACCCGGTTAAGGCAGTGGAGAACTTTCAGAGGGAAAATTAGCAGGAGATTACTGATAACTGACATCCATCAAACATGGCTCGTGTAACTAGAACAGTCTACCCCAGTGATCGAAATAAAGGGTTCAGTTCGAAATTCCAACCACCTGAAGAAGGCCGGAGCGTACAACGGCCGAAACGTTGTGACAAATATGGCGACAAAGATGGGGACAATAGTCCGACTAATGTAAATACTATATATATATATATATATATATAGGGTATCCATAAAGTTCGTGTGCACTTTAAAAAATTTATAACTTTATTTGTATTTGCGATAGAATCTGAAAAAAATGTTATAAAGTTTAATGTACCTAGTTTTAAGTATAGCTAAAATAACTAATGTGATTTCAGGCATTACTGCAAATTAGTTGGCAAATGTTTTCCGTGAACTGCAAATTGTATTACCCTTTTGTTATGATCCAGGTTAGGACCAAGGAAGAACAGCACGAACACAAGAGTAGAAATAACGAAGATATATTACACGGAATAATGATACAAGATGTGGAAGGTGTTAGTATGACTGTCAGTCTGGTTTGGAGTGAACTACTCTCGGCTCGACTCGATTCGTCTCTCTCTCTTGAGAGGTGTAGTATACATAGTGTTAGGAAGAGTTCATTCTGTAGTTATAGGTAAGGACCCATAACACTTTTGTATTGCTAATGATGGAGGACATGTGGAAACTTAAATACAATTTCAATAACACCTTAAAAAATATAGATTTACTTCTTTCTAATCCTTTTTACAAATTATTTCTATCGCAAATACAAATAAAGTTATAAATTTTTTAAAGTGCATACGAACTTTATGGACACCCTGTATATATATATATATATATATATATATATATATATATATATATATATATATATATATATATATATATATATAAACTTTAAAATTTTAAATAAGACGACACCTCAACAGCTGCCCGCTAAATCAGTGCCGACGAAACATCCGCCTACTGGTAAATTTCCCGCCTGAATTCTTGTACATAATTTTCTTTTCAAAATATACATATGCAATTGTTGCATTTTCATACCAGCTTTTCTACTTTCCTCTTTTATGTTTAGGTTTCTTTAACTGTTCTTCAAAATTCTGTTTTCACTTTCACTTTCACTTTTACTTCTCTGGCCGATGGCATGCTAAAATATTTCTCGTTTTTTTGTCAAGAAGCTTTCCTTAGCAAACTTTGTCAATGCGTGAATGCGGGGCCTCCAGTCTACAGGCCGCGGGCCATATTTTATACACTAATTCAACCTGCAATTTGAAATATTTGCAAATAGCCCGCTATTCTCATTTGTAAATAATCGATTCTTTTGTCAGAGCATTTACCAATATTTGGTATTTTTACTCGTAATATATTATTTCTTATTATGAGCGCGCCATTGTTCGTTTATAAGTGTCACCTTCCTTTTTTTGTTCTGAATCCAAATCTGATTCTAATAAAAAGATCAAAGTACAATTTATTAATTTACAAAATCCATATTTGTCCTGCTAAAATATGTAAAAAATACGACGTGGTATGGGGAATTGGAGTGGCTCCCACATAAGATTCCCACGTGACGGATGCAGACGTAGTAATAATAAAAGAATAGAAATTATATTAATCAACATTTCGAATGGGTCCTTGCATACTTAATGGTGTCTACGACCAAAATTATCTGCTGAGGGTGAGTTGATGTTCGCGCTATCTACGGACTCTGTGGAGATGAGGATGTAGAGATGACCCGTTCAGCATGTGGTCATTCCGAAGGTTGTACCAAGAGTAAAGACTTGTTAAAAAAAGCTGTGAGCTGATTGGCTAACCTTAAACTGTCAGGGGCAGATAATCATATAATATCTTATTTCTCATATATTCCCAACAAGGAAGAAAGCATCAGTGCATGTTGCCTAGTTAAATGCACTTTCATATGTAGCCATTTAGTCAACATTTAAAATTCAATAAGTAATTCACCAGAGTTAATCACTTTGTTAGTGTGATATTCAATTTACATTGATAACAGCATTAAATATTCATAAATAAGAAAGGTTAGTAACAAAAGCATAAAAACATTACGAACCTAAGGACTGCCCTAGGATTCCTTGGCATTATTCTGGCTATACTATTCTGTTAGCACAGAGAATATTAATTACTTTATTTTATTTTATTTTGGTAATATTAATAGTAAACAAAATCAGAGTCTGTATTACTTTTCTTTTTTCTTTTAGGCCTGACATGGGCCTTTCTTTCTTGTTGTGATGCATCTTCTGAAGGTTCCTTTGCGTCATGTTTATGGGTCAGGGACAATTCCAGTGGAAATAAGGGTTTTAGACTGTGTATCTCCATAGACCGGTCGCCTTTCATGGTGCCAGCTGAGCGTACCCTTTCATCACTTCGCAAATGTAATTTTGTGACCCTGCCCCATTGTCAGAATGGTTTGAGTTTAGCTAGATTCTTAATTAACACAACTTCATCAACATCGATTTTACAGTGATCTCGTGTTGTTCTTTACACCCTTCTCTGAGGTCGAGTAAATATTCAACGTACCAATTTTCTTTAAATTTTTCTAATAGTTCTTCCCTGTTTCTCAAAGACGCTATCAATTAGTTTCTTGTTGGTTTAGTACTGTTGTTAATTGGTATATTCTGGCGTATTACTTTTTCTCCATTCACATTTGAGTGTATGAATGAATTCGGCGTTAATGGGATCAACCCGTTGTCCGAAGAGCATCTATACTTCAAGAATCTTGAATTAATAGGCTCCTGTATATCTGATAATAATGTCAGTAATATGTAGTAATTAATTTTCGATCTTCCAGTTGTTTTGAAGAGACTGATTTTTATTGTTTTGATCATGCGCTGCCAGACACTTCCTACCCATGGGGAATAAAAAGACAATTTTATGTGTTTTATTGTTGTACTTGCAAAAGTGTCAGCGAACAATTTATTATTTATGTGAATATCAATAATATTTTCGCCCAGGGCGGCGTTAAATGATTTAGCATTATCATTGTATATCTGGCTTGGTTCGCCATAAAGATTGTTAAAACGTGTTAAGGCTTGAATGAAGAAGATAGTGTTCATATCTTGTACAATTTCAATATGTACAGCTCGTATATTCAAACACGCAAATATCAACAAATACATCTTTTCTTTTCTTTTTTTCTACCCATATTTGGCAAGCGTTATCCACTCCTGTAGGTTGAAACGAGTTTATTAAGTTCACTTTGTGTTTAGGCAGGTTGGTGAGTCTGGGATACCTAAATGCCAGACTGTTTGCAGACATAACATCCAGATATATCCGATTTGACAACCTGTCTTGCTTGGGATATCCAATATCCAGATAACCCTGCCTTTGTAATGGTTGCACCAACTTCCAAGTGTTTACACCGATGATAAGCATCTTCAATAATTAGTATCGTTATGAGTCTGTCTATATTTCTGAGATGAGGTATTATGTACAGTATTTACATTAGTCGGACTATTGTCCCCATCTTTGTCGCCATATTTGTCACAACGTTTCGGCCGTTGTACGCTCCGGCCTTCTTCAGGTGGTTGGAATTTCGAACCGAACCCTTTATTTCGATCACTGGGGTAGACTGTTCTAGTTCCACGAGCCATGTTCGATGGATGTCAGTTATCAGTTATCTCCTGGTAATTTTCCCTCTGAAAGTTCTCCAATGCCTGAACCGGCCATGTGTCCTCAATGACACATGGCCCAGTGGATAAAGGCGTTGGTTAGATCCAGTGACAGACCCAAAAGAGTGTGAGTTCAATACCCGGTTCAGGCAGTGGAGAACTTTCAGAGGGAAAAATTACCAGGAGATAACTGATAACTGGCATCCATCAAAAAACATGGCTCGTGGAACTAGAACAGTCTACCCCAGTGATCGAAATAAAGGGTTCGGTTCGGTTCGAAATTCCAACCACCTGAAGAAGGCCGGAGCGTACAACGGCCGAAACGTTGTGACAAATATGGCGACAAAGATGAGGACAATAGTCCGACTAATGTAAATACTGTAGTATCGTTATGTAATTATACTTAACCAATAATATGGGATATTTTATTTCCAGTTCGAACCCGGCTACATTGGCTATTCTACCATCTACTTGTAGTATTCCATTCTTATCGAACTTGGGGATTTCACCCTTATGAGGATCTCCCAGATACTTTAATTCCCTTTCAAACACTTCTTCCTGCATTGACTTGATGAGATATATCTTTGCCCCCCAGCTTATGATTTCTCAAACTGCTTCGTCTTCTGCATTTATATATGAATTCAAGCATCATGGCTGTTGCATTACATAATTTTATAAATATAGAGAATCTCTTTATGTTTATTATTGAGGTTGAATCCACCTTGGTAGTAGTGTCAAAATATAACTCCGACCTCACATCTTTAACCTTTGAATTCAAACACTCCAGACTGCTGCTAGGCCAGTAAAAAGAATATTTTGTTAGCTACGACGGACCATATTTCCATAACTCCAATTTAGTCATAAACTCGTCAAGGTTAACTCCTCGTAAAATCAGGTCAGCTGAGGATATGTATTTTAATTTTATCCTCATTTTTATGATCGTTCTCAATTCGATCTTTCATGGCTTGTATATTCTTAACCCATTACCTGCCATGAGCCTCATTTGGGGATCTGTTAAAATTAAACTCACTACATGTTATTCCTCGCCTTTACATTGAATTGCTTATATACATTGCATTTGCAGAGGTATGTTTGACAACACTTAGCCTTTAAAGTCTTTATTATTAGTCGTAAGAAGAGACTTTCTGTCATAATTTTACTAGGTTGGTGCAAAAATAATGTCGTTTTTTGACATGATCTTGAACGTCAAAAAACGACATTATTTTTGCACCAACCTAATACATTTCACGAGTAGAAAAAATAATGACTATTTTCTAATCAATATTATTTTTTGATGTTTTATACACATATATATTTGATGTTCTAGTTTCTATAAAAACGACAATGGTAACTACTGAGATTAAAAATAAGGAATAAACTCCGAAGACACCTGTCTGGGCCAAAAAAGCGCATTAAAAAAATTTGGCAGTTAATGGACTAAGCTGGTTTCTGACAAATAGTTTTTTGGTGTTAGGTGTCTCACTAAGTAACCATGATAGTACAACCTGTGCATCCACCATAATGCACACAGTTTCAATCATAACATTTGAATATGATTTCAAAATTGTAGACAATGCTTTAAAGGCTATATACACTGCCAATAATTTCATGGTAGGAATGGATTTTGTCTTTAATGGAGCCACTTTTCCTTTGACGAACAGTATGTGCGAATTCCCATTTTGCATTGCACAAGCGACGAAACCATATGCATGCGTTGATGCGTCGCAAAAATATAAAGTTTCAAGGCCTCCTCTATATTAATAGGTTGACGCGAGAAAGAGATGTCGGATAATGTATACAAATCCTCTGCTCAGGCAGACCATGTTTCAAATATATTCTCGGGAACTTCCTCATTCCAGTTTGATTTTAAGATTAACTTCGATCTTATAGTAACAGGTACATATAATGACAATGGGTCAAAAATCCTGGCTGACTGAGCTAATTTCAGTCTCTTAGTCATCACATTTTTGTTTATTGTGATCTTTGCTACTGTCATTGTTAAGACAATAGTTATATCCTTGTTATGATGTTAGTTTGGGGTTTGTAGAGACAAACGACAAATAACACGTAACAATAAAAAGGGTTTTAATAGGTTGGTAAAAGGTACAGAAATCGCCTGAGTAGTCTATAACTAGCTCAGCTAGGAACGTCTCGGACTTCTGTCTCTCGACATGCCACTATTTAAAGTCTTTGTTCACAGACGCAGACAAGTTCATCTTCAAGAGGGGTGGTAGGTTTCCGACACAACAATCCTAATATATTTTCATGAACTTCTTCATGTTGAGAGATGGTTATTTTCCTTTAGCATAATTGATTTAAGCTCCTGACTATTAGTGTTGTAAGATCGTAGGTAGGTTGAAATTACCTTCCTTGAGCCTATCAACCGCTTTTTTATACAAGTCGATAAGTTTATCAGGATGATTGCTAGTTTGTTGTAGATAATCTACATAAAAGTTATTTTTGAGCATTTCAGTACATTCACCAAGCTGGCACTGCTCTAAATTATATTTTAAAATGTAGTTAAGAATAAATGGGTTTGTGGTCAATCCGAAAATCAAGGTGTTATATCTGAAGAACAGCAGTTCGTCTCCATTTTTATGAAGAAACAGAATTTGTTCTCATCTTCCTTCCTTTTAAGTATAATCATTAGAAAGGCTTTGTTTATGGCACCTAACATAATATGTTTGTTTTGAACTTTAACAATAACTCGATCATATTGTTGATCCTGTTTATTCCTGAATAGGCAGCTTCGTTTAAGGAGCATTTGCCCTCAGTTTTCAGTGAACAATTGAAAACCGCTCTAATTTTTGTTGTAGCTTGAGACTCCATTTTAAATACAGCTCTATGTTGGATCCGAACACATTTTTCATACTCTTTTGGTGAAATGTGTATTCTTTATATAACGTCTTTTTCTTGCTGAAAGAATTCTTCGTTATAATCTTTATGCAGATTTTTACGTTCAAGAGTCTGCATTGTTCTTTGAAGTACAGCTAGGGCTACTTTATAATGAGATGGAACAGAATTGATTTTGTCCTCATACCATGGCAGATCCACAATCATATTCATTGTTTTTGAATTCAATAGATTCCTTGAATTTCCTCTATTTTTCTGTCATATGAACTCTTGTCCTGTAATAGATGAGTCTACCTCTAACGTACACTCTACATTTCTTTTTGCTAGAGACATATTAAAGATATCAGGTATGTTATCAGGCTAAGTGTCTTTTGGATTTAATACAAAATTTACTTTTCGCTCAGGTCATACATAGTATGGTAATTGTTTTTGACTAACTGTAGTCTTAAAATTTACTGGTTTTATCTGATGATCATATAGAAAATGATTTATTTCTCCAAAATGGGGCTATACCACTCAATAATTCCCATGCTAAGCCCCTCATACATTTAACTAGTTTGGTAGAACGCATGAATTGAAATATTTCGACACTTATTAATCCTAAGATATCGACCTGGCCATTTTTATTTCTTGAAAAGGATAATATTTTGTTCAAACTGATTAGAGTTTTCTCAATTTTTAAGATAATATCAAATTCGTTATCAATACCGACAAAGGAAGTTGCCTCCCCTTCCCCGTCTCAATATCCAGTACAATCTGATTAAATCGCCTGTTCGCTTGTCCTAAGTACGTTTTAACTTGAAAATCCATTTTTCTTAACACCCTATTAGCCATTTAATTATTTTATTCAAAAAGTACGAACGCTCACTACCGGTGTTTAATAAGCAATTGACCACCGTCCCTTTTCTACCCCACCGGATGAGTAATTTTACTATAGGTAATAAGAATTTATTCTCCCACTTATATTAGTACATACGTGTGTATACAGAGATATACTTTTTCATTTTTCGCATAATACTGTTATATGTTCCTTAGAAGAACAATTCTTGCACGGATAAGGTAATTTAACTTTATGTGCGGGGCAGTTATTTGTTTCATGTTTTGAACTTGAGCACTTAGCACATCGAGGCATTAAATAATCTACACTTCATACTATTGGAGCTTGTGAAGAAATTCTGTAGAGTTCCCGCAAAACCTTCCTTCTCAGTAGTATTGTGTTTATATTTTGAGATTAATTCTTTTCATTTTAGAAATAACTCTGATGTCATTAAGAGTTGGGTAACTAGTACCCTCCCGATGTATGAGATCGTGCCTAAAATTGTGAGGAAGCCACTAGAATACATTATGGTTGATCAGTTTCAAACTTGGCGTGTTACCTTCAAAAAATCCAACTCATAGGAAGTTTTGCGTTCGGAAAAATCGGCACGAACTTCTGTTAAATATTGTTTACATTCACAAATTCAGCATCGTATTTTGGTTGGGTTGTCAATATCTGTTTAAATATTTCATTTACTATGTATGGTACATCTAAAAATTCGTTGGTTATCAATTCTATTTCAACGTTAAAGTTTTCGTCTTCTAAAGTAAAATGGGACACGAAGTGAAGATGTTAAATAACTTTTTTTTTTTAAATGGCTAACTTCGGTCTATCAGGTTGTACACTATGCACACAATTCTGAAATTGAGCCCCAAATTTTTATAATCTAATTTCATGGTATCAAGCTCGCTAAACGACTGTAATTTCGGTAACGGCATAAACTGACCGTTAGTAAAAGGGGCAAGTGCTCCTTAAACGAGGCTGCATATTCAGGAATAAACACGATCAACAATATGATCAAGTTATTGTTAAAATTCAAAACAAGTATGTTATGTTAGGTGACATAAACAAATCCTAGTAGTTTCTGGAAATTGATTGTCCAATCATCTCGCGAAGATGTAAAGGAATTTAAGTTTATATAACGAATATAAGTTTATTTAACTTCCTGTCATCCACTCTTGCCTTGTGTGTGTATATTCAAAGTTCAGCTGGAATGACTTTCTGTTTTATGTCGACGCAGCCACCGACATTCTTTGAGGCCGGATTCTACAGTTGGTGGCTATGAGGTTACCTTCTCGGACAGCCCTCTGAGGCATCCAGCTCTTTTGATGTTCTGAGGTGACAACATGTACAGATCTTACTTTGCTATTACTAGGGTGAAGCCATTATATACTGTGGTCACCAAATCTCAACTTCTCTTAGTACAAAAGTTTTTGATTGACATTAAATTCGATTCAAACCTCTGTTAACTCCCGGCGTGAATCACATGCTACAATTGTACAAAACCCAGCGTGTGGCACTTTTGGAAAGTGCCTGAAAACCATACCACGGGTTGACCTAAGCCTTGTGAGTAAAATTGGATAGACGGAACCCTTGGGGGCCAGTGATAGCTGTGCTAGCACGAAATCACAGGTCATCGTGGCCGAGGGTTTGAGCGTGCTGGCCTTGTTCAAATTGTTGATCACGCTAGATAATACGCTCTTTCCCTGAAACTGTAAGTAAGATCTGCTTAGCATAGTCGCAATATAAACCACAGGTGGGCTCTGTTGAATAAATACAAATACGCCTGAGCGAGCGTCTGCAATAGGGATTAGCTAGCCGCCCTAATAGACGGGTATACTCGAATACGAGTGGCTAGCTATACATTTATATATGTATTTGTTGGACTTCAGTTTTACTGGTCTTCTTTCACAATGAGCTAATTTAATAAATTTTTGATTAATTCGAAAATTTGGATAATAAATTTCTTTTTAAATGTCTGAAAAATTAACCGATATGTGATAGAAATACTAAAAGCAACTTTTATCTAAGACTGTCTGAATTTAATTGTGTGCTTAATGCCAACAGCTTTATCAAGGTGAAACATATAAAGGCTGTTTGTGTAGACACGACAGTAGATCACCTGGAGTCTGTTTTATATGCTTCGTAATATCCTACAGCATTAACTGTATTTCTTTTTAATGTTACAAGGTCAGTATATTCAACGATTTCTTGTCTTTTGATAAGCGGCTAACTTTGCAGGGTGGGTTTCTATCAAAACACGAATCTGTGAACATTACTGCATTCTCCATAGCGTTCAGACAAGCAAAGTCGAACTACAAGATTGGGTGTGTGCTTTTTTTCCCACCGAATGAAAGCCAAATTATTTTTGTTGAGAACAGTGTCTTTGTTTTAGGAACAGGTTTTTTTCATCCGTCGAGTTAGTCGATTATGTTACAAATATTTGTTTCCAAATAATCTTTTCATATAAATACTAATGAATATATTCTTACAGATATTTCTCTCTCTCTCACACACACACACGCACGCACGCACGCACGCACACACACACACATATATATATATATGTATATTTAGGCAGCATATCTTCAATCAAACATATTTCATTGAATAATATAGACGTATTATGTCTATTTTTATAATAATCCCTTCTAGTTCTCTAATCAGTTTTTTGATGTTAGGGTGAAATTCACCAAGGAGGGCGCCGTAATTTTTATTAACCCAAGTACTTTCGATCTCCTTCAAGGTCATCCTCAGGAATGAATTACAAAGACAAACTTATTGTAACTGTGATCGTTGTGATGGGGATTTTTAAAAACACTCGTGAATGTTAGAATTAGTTTAAATTGTTTTTCAAAAATTCCATAGCATAGAGGTACTGAGCTTAGTGGGTCGAAACTTTGCTGAAGACTGCAGCTGGTCTGGAGCAATTGATGTACATGTGTTTTGCAAAGATTCCATAGCGACAACGAATATTTAAAAAAAAAAATCACCATCTCTCTCACAAAATTATAACCAACTGGTCTTTGGAATTAAAAATTGGTAATAAAATCCATATTCCTATTACAAATTTATTGAAACAAATGATACATGTTCTTTATTAACTGGGAAAACGAAAGTAATGATATCCCAGACGACATCCTTCAGGAGGTTGTTCATTCCATCCTTGGCCGTTTGAGGAAACTGGTTGACGCCACCGATGCTTAAGTTGAAACATATTTCGGTGGCGTCAACCAGTTTCCTCAAACGGCCAGGGATGGAATGAACAACCTCCTGAAGGATGTCGTCTGGGATATCATTGAGAACCTCATGTGTGTGTGTGTGTGTATGTGTGTGTGTGTGTGTGTGTGTGTGTGTGTGTGTGTGTGTGTGTGTGTGAGGACTCAATACAGTATGACCACCTGCGAAACAAAAGGTTGATCCACCATTGTTGTTCAATCGGCCACCAACTCCATAAGACCTGTAAAGTTTTTCGTTGGGATCTGGTGGTAAGATGCTAACAGCAGTTCATTTAATTGCTGTGAGTTACACCGTGAAAGTATCTGCAGATCGAAGTTGCTCCAACGCTACCAACGTGCTCATTGCGATTAAGGTATGAGGATTTGAAACCTAAGGAAACACATTGAAGTCTTCTTGTTCTTGAAAACATTCTCGTACAGGACGCATTGATTCTGCTGAAAGATGTTATTACAATAGTAGAATACAGTCGTCATCAATCTTAGTACTTGGTTTTCAGTGATTTTGGGGCAAGTAATACAGGACAAAGTACGTTTTATAAGAATGAGAGCAGCCGGTGTTTCCCACTAGAAACCTGCCTAAACTATTACACTGCCACCAAAAACTTATTATTTTCCCAAAATGCACCTTGGTGTCATCTTTTCCCTAAGGCCACAATACACACGTATGCTACCATTTACTTTATAATTGCATAACTAGTTCTGAAAACCCACCAAACAGTAACTGCCTGCAAGCCAACGTAATATACCAAGCTACTGTAAAATCCAAAGAAAGCCAGAAAATATATCTAGGAATAACATATATTCTTTGAAATAGGGAATATATTCATACAAAACATCATTTAATAACAAAAAATATACAAATAGCACACGAATCTCAAGCTGCATATGGAACCTAGAAAATACAATCCAAAATGGAAAATAAAAAACGACACTAGGCTACCTACTACCACATTATGATTAAATAATAATTTCAATCTAATAAGCATTATTTCAAATACGAAAATGTAGAACTGAAGAAATTTTACAAATAAATAAATAAGATAAAATATTAAATAATGCAAATCAAATAAGCACACTGAAACTCAGGGATCTAAAATATTAATCCTCAATAAATAAATAAATAAACTGGGGAAAATTGGTTTCCCATTTTTTTTTGTCATGTAAGCATGGTTTGAATATCGACCGAGGTATGAAATTGACAGTCGGCATGTAGTGATGGTTTCTCTATCGCGACTATTTCGACAAACGTTTTATTTCCAATATTGTATACTCTTCCACCTACACCATAAATTCAGCAAATTTTAGACAATATAATTATATTATTTACATTAGGACTAATTTTCCGATTCTCGAAATATGCATATCTGCTTAGTTTCGTATCCTGACATAAACAATGAGCATACGGCACGTCTTATCTAATGACGGTTTCGCTTAGGGGACGCAGGTTCGAATCCTGCCAGAGGGCGCATATTTTTCTAACAAGATTTCTCGAATATTCAGGCCGGTAGATGGAAATAAATATACGGTTTGATAAATAAATAAAGACAAAGCATCTATTGAAATATCCATTATAAATAACGTTTAAGCAATAAATTAAAATACGTATATATATATATATATATATATATATATATATATATATATATGATAAACTATAGATTTAAGGCATGCTATATCTATGAGTTAAATTGCTCAATGTCAGTGATAGAGCATATATAAATATAAAAGTGGACGTTGAAATCATCACCCAGGGGCGACAGTCTGTTTCATGTTAAACGCAATCGCCAGGCAATGTGCATTTGTAGTTTTTGCTCGACTATTTATATAGGCAGCTCATTGAAACAATGTATATAGTTTATTTTATTGCATTGTGGTAATATTATGAAGAGGTAATCATACGAGGAATCAATCAGTAAAGTAAATTCCTTGTATGATGTCCTCCTTATAATATATATACTGTACCATTAAATATGTATAAAAACTGGTCCGCAGTACAACTGAAAACCACTTTCAACAAAAAATTCGTGGATTTACCACAGTACTATATTCGAAAAATGTTCTCATTTGGAATATTTAAAATACAACTGTAGTGTTGCAACACAGCACGTTCCAGAATTATGTAACATTTAATAAATAACACACTTAAAAAAAAAACATCTTTCGGCCTACAATACATTATTTTCTTCTTGGAGTTACCGGAAATGAAAAAAAAAAATTTTAAAGCCTGATGATGAAAATGTGATGATTTTCGAAAGTACTAGCAGCACCAGAACATCAAATCCATCTTACAATTTTAAAGATACGGATCGCATCATTCAACGAATGGTTAGTAAGTTAATGCTTTATTAAATTTGTTAGCGAAGAGATTTCGCCATTAATTACATAAACTTTACTTCTTAATTCCTTGTATAATTACCACTTTATAATATATATATATATATATATATATATATATATATATATATATATATATATATATATAGAGAGAGAGAGAGAGAGAGAGAGAGAGAGAGGGAGGGAGAAAGATATTTATTGGCAATACATAAGATTAAAATACATTTCCTATTAAACAATACGATGAAAGGAAGAAGAAACATGCCGTTACGTAGCTCCATCTGGTGGCTCTATTTTCTTTTATCCTTTAGTTCAAATTGCCATTTTCGCTGTCTCTCCAACATTCAAATTCACATGTCCAGCTGCGTATCCACCAATAACATTGTCGTTTCTTTTCGTTCCGCCTTTTTCATTTCTAAACTTACTTTCGCTGTTAATAAATTGATGAATACCCCCCCCCCCACATCCCTGATCCTTTTTACGGCAACCATTTCGTATCTTCCCAGCTGCTGCTCTGACTATTATCTATCTAACCGCTCCTTTCCACGTGTCTCAGGTGGTCCCTATTGTTGTACAATGACGGGTGAACATAACAACATACAGGGTCTATTATCACGCGCTTCTCGAATGAAACGCACCTTATTGCACACGCACGCGCATACGCACGAACTCACCGAACAGTGTTTCATAGGATGTAACCATTCACAGTGCTTGCAAGCCTGTTCAATTTATATTCGATTTTGAGCCCCGACTCAGATTATCACATTTATTCGTTTCCATGTCGATGGAGATTTTTTTTCTTCTTATCGTTGTTAAGCTCAGTTAAACTATTAATCTCCAGTGGACAGTTGTCAAACAATATCCATCCCAGATCATGGATGATAAATGAGTTCGCTTTAAGTAACCAGATAACTTTAAGTTGCGTAGAGCAGCAGAGAGGCATCGTTAGGTGGGTTACCAGAAACACAATTTACAATCTCACTTAGTAACCCCCCTTGCTTTGAGTGACCCTTCGGTATTGTACTGGGAGGAACAATCAGAAAAATAGAAAGCTACCGTTTTCCGCTGGTAGCCCACTGTCGGACCGCCGGCGTGTTCGGCTTGGCAATGTTACCACTAGCGGACCGCTGGAGGACCACCGGTGGCTCTCCACCGGAGGGCCGCTGGCGTTGCCATCGACGCCCCACCAAGCGGGCCACTAGAGGCTTGCGTTATAGGGTGCAACTGTCGGGAGATAAACGGTTTTGATAAACGGTTTCCCCAGTTCGTAACTAGTGGTCTCCGTTAAGCGTTGGTCTTCCGTTAAGTCTAAGAGTTTTTACAAGATTTTCCCTGTATGAGGGTGGGTTGAAAAGTTCACAGGCTGACTATGAAGGAGTGATGTTAGAGCCGTGAAAAATTACATGCGTGGGAAAATGACATAGGACTAATAAATAAAATAATAAAGAATAAAAAAATCATTTTCCCATAATGCCAGTGATGAAGAAACCGAAAAGGGATTCTGGTCACATGTGCGATTTTATGACCCCACTTCCAGAAAGGACAGCATCTTTCTCTTTCACTTTCCAACGATATCGTTTGGACGTGTTTCGGACGCATATCCAACGGCCGCGACGACAACCACACGCGCGCTAGGGACAGTACGAGGAGTATTCACTCGCGCCGGAGAATTCTACCGTCGAACTTTCGGAAGCACGTTCTCTATCGGCGAAGGACACGGCGGCGGGTGATAGGCGCCCGTCCACGCCGGTGGCAAGTCGTTGTCGTCGTCGTCGTCGTCGCGAGTTCGTACTTTGACATTTTCACTTGGCTCGCGCACCACGGCTACCCGTTTGACGCACGTCCGGCCGCCGAGACGGCGATGACACACATCGCTAAGACAGCTTCCCGTAACTAGGAACAGTCTCTAGCGCCGAAGAATCCTGTCCGTGCAACCCAAAAGAAACGGGACTTCATTTTTTTTTCGCACGTCCCGGAGTTGTTTTTTTTGTAGGCTTCTTCAATTTTCTTTGTTTATATATTGAACACGCACTTTCACCTAAACAACAACACACAAAACACACAAGCTTGTTAACATCCACAATTGGGGACCCATTAACATCCACACATGCATTAATTTCCTGTTTAACGTCTGTTGTTATCGTTGATTTCAAACCTACGGGTCATGACCCATTTATGGAAAATAATTTCTTAATTTTTGTTTCTTCCCTTAGTTTAAATTTAACGTAGGTCATATGTGATTGGTTGATCTAAGCAAAGCCCACAAAAGCTATAACCACCCCCCTCATTTCTTTTTTTCTTTTTTCGTAAAAAGAGGCTGTATTTTGCTTTTAAATCTAAATAAATCGTTCAATCGCCAGTAATTTAAAATCGCTAGATGAGATCCGTTGTATACGCATCGAAACACGACTGCAATTGTGTAGCGATATTGACAGGTTTTCGATGTAATATACTAAAATAAAGTGTATATATATATATATATATATATATATATATATATATATATATATATATATAAAATAGTTGGATTGATGTGAGTTTGTGACCCTGGGTTTCACGTTTTGCTCTATCACTGATATTGAGCGCATTCAAATAAGTACCGCGCATATATAATATATAAATAATATATATAGTAAATTGCATATATATATATATATATATATATATATATATATATATATATATATTCTGACTAAATGCTATACTTATAAAAAAAGAAAATAACTCACTCAGAAGGAAAATTCTAGAGAGTTCCGCCATAGGACATTACCCAAATATTAATCTACGCCCAGGCCTTTTCCCTATTTCACCTTTCTTAACAAAATTACTGCTCTCTCAAACAAACGTACACAACAATATCGTAAAATCAAAAGAAAATGGTTGAATCCGCCAACACAGATATAATGATAATATTCTCCACACGTGACATTAACTGACGTTATTTTCAGTTAACAATATGAAAATAGCGTTCCCTACATTCCAGTTGCTAAGAAGACCCTGTCTTTTGTTTTTACTAATTTCCTTGTTTAATTAAATTCATTTCGTTTTTTTTTGCTTTTAGAAAGTCCACATTGGACGAAACCCGTCAGCAATTAATAGTGTTTTCCTATTGTCATTTATATTTATAAAAAAAAAAATATATATATTTAATACATACACATTTCACTCACACATTTCACACATTTCACACACACACACACACACACACACACACACACACACACACACACACATATATATATATATATATATATATATATATATATATATATATATATATATATATATATATAAATGCATGTATAGTAAATGGATGCGTGGGTGGTGTAATAGATAGCAGCTCGGAGTGCGAATCGGAGAGCCAAGTTCGAATCCCAGTCGTTTATGTCTTTCACTTGATTCTTACCATGATGAACGTATGAATCTATCTCTTCATCATGCATTAGCTATGTGTTAAATAGCAGGACAGACTGGGCTCTTTGGCTTTGGTTGGCAACCAAGCTAGGAGAAGGAAAACTCAGAACTCAAAAACTGAGCTGGGCTGTTTGAAGATTTTGTTGTACACTGTGTGCACCAGTTCTCTGTATTCGGCTATTCCGAAAAGTCTGGTCGATTCTGCACAAGCCTTCAACACTATAATCAAAGCATATGTGAGGATAGTCTGGCTGTTCGGTTCTGAGGACGGAGTTCCTGGACTCACATATGCTGAAACCGACCCCATACTTTCGCCCTTGTGCCACATCTATGCATAGAAAATCACCATAAAAAAGCTTCTATAATATCAATTAGTTGTAGAAAGCGTGTCGGTTTGGAAAAGCCATTGATTGTGAGATCGATCCTCATCAACGTTTTAAACGGAATATTTCTTCCGCTTCGACCGTTCAATAAAATTATGATTCTTTCTTCTGACATGGTAAAAAAAAAAACAAAAAAAAACAAAAGTAAAAAAAAATCAAAAAAAAATCTCATCGCAACAGTAAGAAAACCATAAATTTCAACTCACTCAAAATCCGGAATAATACAGCTGTAAAAATCGATCAGAATAGATTTTTTAAAAAAATAGCACAAAAATATCTTGCGTCTTCTTTTGTATCGAAAATTTCATTTTCGCTTTTCTGTTCAATCTTTTTCATGATGGCAGCCTCTTGATATTCGATGAGGATACAGTAGATATGGTGGACTCTCCCAGAAAGTCAATCCATTGATAGTAACAAGAAATTTGCGCCAGAAATACTTCCCACATTTTAAACGTTGGCAAAACGACCAAGGTAATTGTTATAAAAATAATATTTCAATGCTATTTAAACAACGGTCTATAGTTTTTATTCATTTGGTTTTAAAAATGACATCCTCCAAATGGTGGCCTCTATTCGCCATATACTGTTGTAGAAGATTTCTAGAGCCTGGGCGTTTTCTGCAGTTCGAGCGGTTCGACGTCTTCCAGGTTGTTTATTTTTAATCGCTGAATCTGTGATCCTGAAATTTTCAACCCAAACCAGAGTATCGATTTCCTATCCAGAACAGCATCATTTCGAGCTTTTGGGAGGCAAATCTCATCAGCGCCATTTTCCTACCAACGCTGATATACCAGCGCAATGTATGGCCGCTAACAGAAACCCTTGAGAGGAAACTGATCACTTGTGAGATGAATTGTCTGAGGAAAGCATCGAACAAGACCAGGTGAGATAAGATCAAGAATGAGACAATAAGAGATATGGTAGGAGCAATACCAATCATACAACACATCGAACGACAGAGGTTCAAGTGGTTCCGACACCTCACTCGTATGCCTATCAACCAACCAGCCCTACGGGCATACACCCTCAGTTACTCTGGCTGGAGAGCGAGAGGCAGACCAAGAAGACGCTGGAGAGACTCACTGGCAGATACTCTCAGAGCCCACGAGATATCTCTCGTCCAGACCACTCGCCTTGCCGCTGAAAGACGACTGTGTCTCCCCGCGACGCCTAACAGCACAGGCGGAAAGAAAAATAAAACAAACAAAATAGAATTGAAGCAGATTAGCAAGATGATTTTCATTGTATTACTTTTGCATTTTGTTCTGTTGTGTTTTTTGTCTGAAATTGTCTGAAATTCGTATTAGTCCAAAGTGATGCCAGGTCTAACCAATTTGTTTTGTTATACTTGCAAATTGTGCCATACGGGATTTCCGTTTCCTTCTAAAGTCTACTTCAACACTATACTTCTAATCCTTCCGCCTGCATAGCCTCAAGAACTTCACTTCTTGTCCTTATGGTAATACAACTCCACACAGTAACACTCTTCCTTGAGTGATCCTTGGGTCTTGTATTCGGTGAACATTAATGAAAAAATAACGAAATAAAAGAGCGTGGCAATGCAAATTAATTAGTTCAAGTCATCATGAACATGATCATGATCATCATCATAGTTGTCCTTCGGGTCCGAAGAAGACTTTGTCTTGTCATTCATCAGTGGATTCGGATGAATTCTTAAGACAGATCTGTTCGCGAAGAATTTATATTCAGCATTTTTAACGCAAATAACTAACACGACGTCTAAGACAGGAACTAACATGGCGTCTAAGACAAGAACGAAAAATCATACTAGCAACTTAAAACAAACTATTTATGAGAAAAAATTATTGAAAATATAACACATAAACGAAACATTTAAACATTTTTATTGCCTAAGTTGGTTAAAAATTTGGCGTTTGAAGTCAAATTTTGTAACTGACCTCTGTTATTAATATATATATATATATATATAAAATTAAATAGACTTTGCAGAATAATGTCCGTGCTTGTTAAACCAGAGATCAGCAACCTTTTGCTAACTATGTGCCGACTTAGGGTTTTAAAATCATTCATTGTGCCAACAACATACGTATTTTTATACAAGTCAAGATCAATATACCTGTTTTACAATATATTTTATATAGTAATTTATAGTATATATACTCTAGTATATATAAACATTGAAATAGCTGAATATCTTCTTTGCGTTGTAGTAATTATTGGCTCGGACTTCGTGATGTCATTTGAGGCTGCGTGCCATTCAAAATTGGTTGGCGTTCCATGTGTGGCACGCGTACCATAGGTTTCTGACCCATGTGTTAAACTATTATCTTGATTTCCTGGAGAGATGCTGAACGAGATATTTTGTTGATTCGTTGTTAAGTTCCTTTCGTTATCAGACCCCAAACTCCACCCACAATCGACAGTGTATATTTAGATAGGTACTGAATCTTGTTAAGAGTTCAATATTTATTTACATACAATTCAGTTTCAAATAGACGTGCCGGGACGATTATTCTGTTTAGGAGTAAAGTCCACTGGGAATATCATTTTCTTGTAAAATCATTTCACCACAAGGAAGGCGATAAGGCCACTAAGACTCAAGGGGTAACTGGGAGTAGAAGAGAATGAGAAGACTTTACTGAAGAGAAAGAACAATAAAAGAACAGGATTCAGGAGAACAGAAGACGGCGATTGACGTTGGATTTAAATCTTTGAAGATTTTTGAAGGTGGCAAGGAAGAAAACAATTGGAAAGTCGTTCAACATGTGAGAAGTGCGAGAAAAGAAACTGTCAGAATAGAACTTACGGTTCCATCTAGCTATT
This sequence comes from Acanthosepion esculentum, assembly GCA_964036315.1. Lineage (NCBI taxonomy): Eukaryota > Metazoa > Mollusca > Cephalopoda > Sepiida > Sepiidae > Acanthosepion > Acanthosepion esculentum. The sequence goes on from OZ038494.1 coordinate 63,473,978, forward strand.
TCAACAGTAAAACGATGAGGTCTAGTAGACAATCTAGTAATACGCTTAAATTCACGCAGTCGAGTTACCAAGGATGAGAGCTCATTAGAACAGCTGCTATGAAAATATTTATAGAAAAGACAGAGGGGAGCCAAGTCGCGGCGGTGGGAATGTTACCGAAGTCGAGATACCAGGTCAGGACCGATAACATGACAGACCCTTCTTTGGATTTTGTCGAGAACCTCGAGATCTAACTAGGCTTTTTTTAAAATAAAATATTCAGGAATTTTCCTCCTACCCCTGAATTTAAGTCGAGGCATTCTAGAACAAAGCGTCTCATTACTGAAAATTAAAAAATAATCCAGCCACCCATCTTACCCAACCACCCCGTCTATTTGAGGGTGAAGCGCAATCTATCGGCCATGTTTTAATAGATATTGAATCTTGTTAAGGGTTCGACACGTATTCACGTAATTTTCAGGACATGTATTGAATATTGTTAATAGAATAGTTGTTAACTGGGGCAAAGGATGGCTTGTTAATTTTAACGCCTCCAAATCTAAATGTCTCTCCATTAATCACCTGAAAGAACCTTCTCTTCCATCAGCATAGCTGATGCTATTCTCCAAGAAAGTGACTCGTTGCGCTTTCTCTGGTCCCATTCTCAGCTGACATGAAATGAAACTCTATATGGAATCCATTGCTAGATCAGCTGCTAAGAAAGTAGGTTCACTGTGAGCGTGTGAGATAATTTTTCTCTCCAGAATCTATCTTGCACATCTATAAGTCTACCATTCGTCCATTCTTAGAATATTGCTGCCACATATGGTCCGGTACCCCTGCTATTTACCTTAAGCTCTTTGATAAAATCCAAAGAAGAATCAGCAATATTATTGGTCCTGATCTGGCGGCTCGGCTTCAGTCACTTACCCACCGCCGTAAGGTTGCCCCTGTATGTCGTTTCTATAGATGTTTTCATGGTAATTGTTCGGATGAGCTCTTCGCTATGGTACCTAGATTTTTAAAAAATTTTAAGCGGCGTTAAGATCTCACCAAATTGTAGTTGAGCTGGCTGGATGTAGCTTTAAGTTCTATGCTAACAGTTTATTTTCTCGCACATCTCGCTTGTGGAACTTCTTTCTACCCAACTTTAATCTACAAAAATTTAAGTGCAATGTTAATCGTTATTGACTGTCCTGATTATTATTTCCTGTTCCCACTTATTATTAATGTTTCTGTTCCTAATTCTTCTACACCTTGTAACACCCTGTGTTTTGGTAGCTTTACTGCCTTGCATGGAGTGATATCGATTTAAAAATAAGAAATTTATTGCCGTTATCATTAATGTATATTAAATATGATTTTTGAACCTTGTTAGTCACATAATATTCAATGCGTGTTTTAAAGAGCTATTGAATCCTATCTCCTTTTGTTTCTTCAAGCAATTTCTGTCCACTGTCGGCCTGCTAAGCCAGTGACAGCTTTACCAGTGCCCCGTTGGCCAGCATTAACTGCTTCCACCTCCCCCGACGCAGACGAGGGGTTGGGCTTTGAGAGGCAGGACGGGAGGTTGGGCTTTTGGGACGCAAATCTCATCAACGCCATTTTCCTCCCAACGCTGACATACCAGTGCCAGACATGGCCCCTAACAGAAACTCTTGAGAGGAAACTGATCACTTGTGAGATGAAATGCCTGAGGAAAGCAGGGAACAAGACCAGGCGAGACAAGATCAGGAATGAGACAATAAGAGACATGGTAGGAGCAATACCAGTCATACAACACATTGAACGACAGAGGATCAGGTTGTTCAGAGACCTCACTCGTATGCCTATCAACCAACCAACCCTACGAGCATACACCCTCAGCTACTCTGACTGGAGAGCGAGAGACAGACGAAGAAGACGCTGGAGCGACTCAGTGGCAGACACTCTCAGAGCCCACGAGATATCTCTCCTCCAGGCCACTCGCCTTGCCGCTGACAGACGACCGTGTCTCCCCGCGACGCCTAACAGCACAATCGGAAGGAAAAAGCTAAACTAAACTAATGTCTGGTAAAGGGAAAGATGGCAGTAGAATTTGAGGTTTTCTCGTTTTCCAAGGAAAGAAGATCTGTTTGAATGGGAAGGAGACATCTTACTTAAGTCGGAAAATGACAAGGGATTAAAATCTAGTGGATTAAACCGATGATTCGTGTATTTGGGGATTGGAAGTTCAATTCCTAGGCTAGGTAGTGTTGACTTAAACTCAGTGTAAACAAGACCAGCAATAAACTAAAGAACAAGGCGGAATATCCTTAGGCATGGATAGCGAGGAGAGAACAATCTACCCCCGTAAATTAAATAAAGGGTTCAGTTCGAAATTACCTGAAGGGTACCCGGATCGACAAGCCCCTGATAAAGGGTAGAACAGCCGAAACGTTATGATAATAACAACAAAGACGAGGACAATAATCCTGATGTAGATCATGATAATTCTTCATTCCAGAATTACAGACGGAATGTACTTCTTGTATTTACTTAATAACCGTTGATGCATCCAGTGATGAGTCCGGTTCAGCTATTGGAAGGGAACCGAACACACGACTAGCTGAAGACAGGTAGAGCCTCAGCGGACAATTAAAATTTGGTGTTTATCGGCAATGTGTGATGTTATATATGTGGTGCAATAGCTTTGGTATTTTGTCTAATGAGTTACTGAACGCTATCCGGATCGACAAGCACCTGAAGAAGGCCGGAGACCTCAACGACCGAAACGATGTGGTAATAACAACAAAGATGAGGAAAATAGTCCGAATGTATTATTATTATTATTATTATTATTATTTTGAATGGATATCTCACATGTGAAGAGGACAAAAATTGTCCCATTTTCTCAGTTTTAGCCGATCACAAATATGGGATAGCCGACCACCTTTATTCCTAACACATTCATTGCTCTAACCCTACCCATCTTAGTGCATTGGGGAGGTTCAACCTCAGAGTATGGATCTCCTGGAAGTAGACATATTTTGGGGGATGCGACATGAAAATAGAAATCATATTGCCAAATCATGGCTTTTAGTTAGGCTTGATCACACACCTCTACCACCGTTGGTTGATCTGTTTTTCTTACGTCTTATCAACCATGAGTTACATAAGCTAAAACAATTTTTGGATTGTAAAAAAAATTCTTATTTTTTTCGGGTGAATATTGTATTAACAGTTTTTTTCTTTTTTTTAAATAACAATGATTTTTCCAGATGCACGTCCTGCTATTTAACCCATGGTCGAGAGGGGAGGAGATAGATTCATAGCTTTCCTGAGGGTATTTGCGCGTTAGTGATGTAACGAACCTGATTAGAATTCGAACCCAGTTCTCCAATTTCTCATTCTGAGATCCACTACACCAACTACGCACCCATTCTGCTATTAGGGTGGAATACATAGCTATCTATGGACTGGGATTTTGGTTTGTGTAATGAGTTTTGACTAAACGGACTTTTGGACTTTGCAGCCATTGAGTTGCCGCTGGAACCACACAACCAAATCGACAGTCACAAAAGCTGAAACCGGCTATTGATTCGTTTTGTTTGAAGACGAAGAGATAATGAACAATAACATTCCGTTTTTCTTTACTGAATCAAAGCAGCAGAAAAAAATAGCTGCTTGTTTCCAGTTAAAATTGATTCCAACGATTCTGTGCGTCACTTTTTCACTTGACTCTCGTCTCGAGTTCCGTTTCTTGACTTAAGATATGAAACCATTTCATCGGAACAAAGATCTTTTCTTTTCTTTTCTTTCCATTTTTTCGACGTCTGTTAGTTTTGTTCGCTATCAAATTCCATTCAATATTTTTATTTGCTTATTTATTTTTAACGTTCCTTGCAACCTTTCATGTTTTATTTTTATTCATTAATTTGTTCGAAGCTGATGATCTTGTGCCTCTTAAACGGCAGCAGAATACAATTTAACCGAAACAGAAATATTCAATAAAGATTCTAACTTTCGGCCTAACGTTCCAAATTTACTTTTTATATCATCATGAAATCTGTTGTATATTTTCTTTATAAATATGTACAATATTATTGTTATTATTATTTTATTTCCTTTGATTTCAAAATAATGCATTTTCTTTATGAATATGTACAATATTATTATTAGTTTATTTCCTTTGATTTCAAAATATTATTATTATTATTATTAGTTTTATTATTATTAGATTCATTCTTTATTATTATTATTATTATTATGTCCATTCTTTGTTATATTCATGATATTCATTCTTTATTATTATTATGTTCATTCTTTATTATATTCATTATTTTCATTCTTTATTATTATTATGTTCATTTTTTATTATATTCATTATATTCATTCTGTTTTATTATTATGTTAATTCTTTATTATATTCATTATATTCATTCTATATTATTATTATTATGTTCATTCATTATTATATTCATTATATTCATTCTTTATTATCATTATGTTCATTCTTTATTATTATGTTCATTCTTTATTATATTCATTCTTTATCATTATTATTATTATTATTTTTATTATGTTCATTCTTTATTATAATCATTCTTTATTATTATTATGTTAATTCTTTATTATATTCATTATATTCATTCTTTATTATTATTATGTTCATTCTTTATTATATTCATTATATTCATTCTTTATTATTATCATATGTTTATATTTTATAATAATTATATTTAAACTTTTGAAAATTGTAGTTATCAGGGCAGCAAGAATCCAGAAGGAAGTTTCACAGGCTGTCATATCGGACATAAATGAATGGAATAGTCCGTTTATGTAAATAAGTGGAGTTAAACAGATTTGAGCCGAGTTAGAATTAGGTCAATTGCTATTTATACCTTCGTGTATTAAACGTTCTATTTAATTACTTACCTACGAGTTTCTCTCTGTTATCTTAGAAACACCAGATACAACAGAGGCACAATAAAAGAAACTGTTAGGGTAGAAGTGGCGGTTGCATCTAGCTTATTCAAAAGTAAAATGATGAAACCTAGTTGGCAATCTAGTAGCACGCTCAAATCCATGTAGTCGGGGCACCGGGAACAAAAGCTCAACAGAGCAGTTACCAAGAAAATATGTGTAGAAAGAGACTGAAATTGAGAAGCCCGGTCAGGAACGATTGCTTTAGAGACCCTTATTTAGATTTTATCAAGAAACTTGAGATGTACAGCAGGAGCACCAGACCAGATATGCCAATAGTATTCAATGCACGTACGGTTTATAAATGTGCAAGATGGATTCTGAGGAAAAAGATTTTTTGGCACGACAGAGTGAAACAACTTTCCTTGCAGTAGATGCAGCTATAGATTCGATATATTCGCTCCATTTCATGTCAGTGGAAAACGTGAGTTCATGAAGGCGTAGTGTGTTGCTCTGCTGGAGTTTAGCATCAGCCATGCTGATGGCAGGCATAAAAGGCTCTCTGTAGTGATTAAATGAGAACAGTTTTGTTTTAGAAGCGTTAAAATCTGTAAGACATTTCCCCCCAGTTAACCACTGATTAGAGGTCCTTTTCAAGAGCAGCTGCCAGATTTGTCGGATTTGCTACCAAGACAGGAGTAAATGGTTGCTTCATCAGCATATATACGTAATTGGGAACTGGAGATCATTGATGAAGATCAGAAACACTGTAGGTCCAAGGATTGAGCCCTGGGGACCCCCCGCGTTAGTATAGGTATTTACCTCATCTCCCCACCGAGACTTGGTAGAAGGACAAAAATTACCCAAGACCCCGCAATCGTCGATTGCGCTAGCCTCGGTGGCTAGCACTGATCTTCCTCTCGGACAGCTGTTCCCCAGGGCCGGGCACGTCACCCTGTTTATTTTCATCAGTTGCGTCTCTGTCCACTGACGGAGCCAACCCCCGCGTTAGTATGAAAAGATCCGGAAGCGAGTCCGTTCAACACGACCTTCATTACCGTTATTCTTTTTAATCATTCCAAATGCTTCTATTGTTGTATTATTGGTTGTATTTAAATGCTACATTATTGAAATTTTATATTTCTAGGTCCTTATATTTTGAAATTATTATTATTATTATTATTATTATTGTTATTATTGTTATTGAGCGAGAGAGTAGCTTACCAAGAAAGTGATACTGGGGTACGAAATATACGAAGCCCAATATATCCATCATGACACCCTGTCTGATAAGGGTATACCAGGCACAT